>CM076410.1:15610949-16210949 GCA_038363315.1 Mugilogobius chulae
TAAGATGACAGGAGGAGGAAGGCTGAATGAGTCTACTCTTCAGACTGCCGTTCTATAGCTGCTGTCCTGCTCTATTTTCAACAGTGTAGGCGGGCAAAGTGGACGCTCGGAACAGGCGCGCTCAACACGGAATAAATGCATCAAACAACAGCAAGATATGCATAGTAAATGTGAAATATTGTAATTTATTTGAAGGTTTTAGCAGAGGGCAATTGATTTGACCAGAAACATACTCGAATGTATCTGCTCTCTCAATAGTAAGGGCTGCAAACATATCATCAATAATTCATTAATCTGAATTATGTCAGCCTCCAGGTTCAATATTATTCAAGCTGTTCGATCCTTGTCATTTTGGGTATGCTTTTTTTTAATCTACATAACTGCAAACTGACTAATAGCATGATTTATTCACATTATATTTTTAAAAACACCCAAGATTCTTTTTGTATTTGAGTTTATAGACAGTGATTCATTTCTGAAGCCTTAGCACAGGCCTATTCAACTTAAGGCCCAAGTGCCAAATTGGCCCTCTAAAAATCTGATACGGCCCTCACTTCATTTTCAAAATATTACAAAATATATTTTCTCTTGTTTGTAGATTTAATTCTGGGTTATTTCTCTGGAAATAAATAAAGTGTCAGTAATGCGTTTGAGCTAGGCATCATGATTTTATTATATTCTTACTGTCTGAAAATAAGATTAGACAAAGAATCTAGTGTATTTTTCTTTTTTTATTCCAGTTGCATTTTTTTCATTATTTTCCATTGAAAAAAATGCTGCTTTTTATATATTTGTAGCAAAACAATCCACTTTGCTCTTGTTCTATTAACAAATCTTTTTTAAAGACAGTTAAATTATGCCAAAAATAAACATAAATCTGACTTAATTTAAGCATTCTTTCACTCATTGATCATTTTAAGATGGTCACTTTTTCCAAGGTGTATTTCAGTCTTGATTTAATTTCACTTTAGACCTGGTTTGTCCTGGTTTAATACTGAGATTCTCCCAGTTCAGATTTGGTTATGTGGTTTATCTCTGATTTGGAAATATGCCAGCGCAAAACAGTACAAACGAAAAACAAATGATTCATATAATTTTTTGCTGTTTTTGTGCGATATTTAACATTTTGGAGGCTGAATGACGTCATCGGCTGAAAATAAAATTGCTAATACCTATAAAACCATAACAGCACAAACGAAACTTTAGATTCATACACAAGTTTGTCTTTGAGAGCCAATACACGCGTTATGTGTTTGTGTGAGCACGTGCTTCTCGTGTATGTGTCCGAGCGCGCACAGCTGTGGAGCAGAGGAGAGGTCAGGAGGAGGAAAGCTCCGGACTATGACCATGTCGTGACTAAAATTAAGAAGTTTTCTACCAGTGAAGAGAGGGTATGAGAGGTGGAGTAGGTTAAAAGATAAAATAATAATTAAAAAATTAAAAAAATCAAGAGAGGTTTTCTGACCAGGACTCGAACATGGGTGCAGAAAAGGCAAAAGATTGAACGCGCAGTTCTTAACCACTCAACTATCTGCTAAGTCACGTGCATTTATGAACAAATGGGCCAATTTAAAATACCTCCCTGACGTCTGCCGCCACAATCCTAGCGGAAACCCTGAGAACAATGCAAAGAATACATAATATTTCTCCTTTAAAGTAGAAACCCTTCATGGGACATTGGAATATGAATTGCTAGCTAGAGCAACACAAGAGATTGAATAACTGGTTGTTTGCAAAGGCCATCACATCATCTAACTAATTGCAGCTAGACGCTTCACTAATCACCATCGTTCAAATTGCAATTTGGCCTTAATTGTGATTAGTTTTACAGTCATCCCGCTGTCAGAACACCGGTCCCATCCCGTCTTGGCTGCCGATGCTTGTCATTTCCCTCTGCCCTGCCTGTGACATCTCCAGCACTGTCAGTGGTCTGCTGTTACACTGTTGTACACTCGGGAGAAGACGGATCCATCCAGGGGCCCCGCAGTGAGATGAGCAAGATAAACACTGAGCGGAGCGCTGATGAGACAAAACCACAGCGATCTGCACGGTCTGAAAGGAAAACGTGGACAGGTGAATGAGAGAGATCGATGAAAATGCCGAAGGGGTGGGGTGAAGACACGAAAAGGAGGAGGAGTGGAGTGTCAGTATCGATCTGATGGGAGAAAACTATAGTCTGAGAGCATGTAGGAAGAGTCAGTGACCTTTTCTGTCTTCGGCACTTGATGTCAGAATGCAATCTTTCAATAGTTTTAAGGTGACATACGACCTCCTACATTCCTGTATCTTATGCAAATAGAGTAGAGCAAATGACTACAGTGTTGCATCATAAATAGAGCAAGGGATTATACTTTTGTTTTGCAGACACATTTTGAAATTACGGAGTTGGATACAAGACAATTTTTGTGAGAAGGCAGAATTACTGTCTATGATGCTCATTTCACTTTTTTTTTTACAATAGGCTTTATAGTTTAAATTGTTATGGTTTGCAGTAACTCTCTGGGTTGAATGATTTTAACAATTGGCAGTTATGTTACAAAAATGTCCCTTGTACTTTTTTTGTGACACCAAATTATTCAAATTGACTTCAGTAATTACAAAAACACAGTGACTGCCCTTGGGTTGAGTTTTGGACTGTGGGCATTACAAAAAATCTGGGTTCACTAAAACAATGTCCTGTCAATCTATGTGTGAATGAGATCAAACTAAAAAGCCTCATTTTGCATAAACTGTGCTAAAAGAAAAGTATAATGTAGTGAGTTGATGCAAAAACAGCAACGTGCATAGAAAAGTAATATATATATATATATTTTTTTTGCTGCTGTGTAATAAAATAAACTCATAAACTAAATAAAAATGTCAACTAAAAATACCGTGATGGATTAAGCCCACTGCCTTAGTCAGTCACGGGAGGGTCAGGTCTGAGGGTCGCAAGTAGTTTCAAGATGTAGTACAATTATGAATTTTTTTTTGTTTGTTTTTTACTGGAACCATTATGTTTTTATACATTTTGGTTATATAAAGTACTAAACTACTAACAAATAAGCATGTAACCCATTTAACCCAACTTGAATACTTTACAAACATCTATTTTATTTGGTTACTAGGTTATTTTGAGGGTTGAAAAGTGTAGGGGCCCAACCAATTAAGCAACCAATCGAATGTGGTCTTTTTTGAGTTGATTTAGACAGATTTAGTCTAGTTATTTATAGAATAGTATGGAAGCAAAAGAAAAGTAGATGTTTTTTTTTTCATCTTCTTGCCACACTTCAGTGAGCTCTGACGAACATAGCCTACCATGAATCTATCCCAAGTGTGTGCAAATATAGTTCATCATCATTGTGTAAGCCGTGACTGTGTATGCTTGAAAATGAGATGAGCTGTTGCTGGTTCTGTTTCACTGTAGATATGGGTTTTTGCACATCACTGCAGATATGCAAAGATTAACAGAAACACTGCAAGCCAGAAGCATATTCTGTGAAAATAAAAATATGATAATCTTTGAATACATTTATGATCGTACTTTTCAAAGAATGTCTGTGCGGATGTAGTTTTTGAGCTTATGTGGTAACCATGGTAACACCTAAAACCGTCAAGAAAATAGGAGGACCAACCAATGTGAATTTAATTGACATTAGTCTGCTGCCGCATAATACAAAAGTCTTCAAATCTGTAAATCAGAAAATGTTTTTCATCTTCTACTAGCTGAACGCTCAGTACCAAAAACCCTTTTATCTGGTGAATAAGAAGCACAGAAGGGTTCTCCGTGATGTAACAAGAAAGGCTGAGTCTCCACAGGGGAGGCATGGCTTCAACATGTTCAACAAATGCACAGCAACAAAGGAAGGCAATGCGTTTTCAGTTCAGAAGAAACCGAATTGGGATATGGCGAGATGTCCATATTAGCAAAACGGAAAAAAAGTACAACACCAGAGAGTTGGACACATTAATGTTTCAAACCAAGAAGAGCAAAATGTGATGCAAGAAAAGGACATCTGTTGTAGCCAAAAGCAGCTCAACAGAGGTGCAGCGGCTAAATGTTTTATGGCAGAGAGAAACATGGGGCGGAACAACGTTAAAGTGCCTTAAATGAACGTGACATTTAAAGTTAGCATAAAAATCAGTGAAAGTAGATAACAGCTCTATTATGTTCCGTAGCACTGCCTAGGGGGGTAGGGATGTTCAAATCATAATACTCTTTATAATTAAAATAAAGAAATGAGGCTTAGCACATAACACCCAAAACCAACAAAGAAAAGTCTTTGCATTCACAGTAATATCAACAGCAACAAGGTTTAATTAGACAGCTCTGGGCTAAGCATAATTTCATAATAGATAAGCTAAGCACCGACACAGAAAAGGAACATTTGGTAATTAATAAGGCAATGCTAATTATTTCTAATACTGAGCACTAAAGAGACGTTATCTATATTAAACACTGTAACTTTTTGGAGGTGGAAATTCATCTGCATAATTTGATAAAAATAGAAAACTAAAACCAAACTTAAAGGAATCAGAAAAAAATCATCTTTGTGATTTTTCTGTATATTTGGGAAGAAACTAAGGCATATGCAAATCAACATTTTGTTCATTGTAAAACACAAAAATGATCTAAAACACCTGAAAATTTTTATCAGTAATCGCAAGTAAATATAGACAGGGAGGGAGGAGATAGGTGGTAGGTGAAGACAGGGATTTTCTCGAGCATCAGCTGCAGGACAATACAAGATAACTAATACAAGATTATTACATGCATGACTCAATCCAAATACAACTTTGGGTAAACTAATGATGAAGGAACACTGCTGTAACGTGCTTAAAAACTCAGAAAAGTAGATTTTACATGATATGTTTTCTTTAAGATTTTTTTAGATACATTTTATGCCAACATATGAAAACATATAGCTAAAGGAACAACTCTTGCATAGAAATTAGCAGAAGGAGGCTCTCTTCATTTAGGATTCAATTTTATGGAGAGCCCCGTGAAAGTAAGGATACAGGTTTTCAATATTTATTTAAGAACTAAATTACAAAAATCTGCTTTTGTGGAAGCCCGTCTCTAAATGCAAAAACATATCTAAGCCTCCATTGTCTTTGTCATGTTTATTCTTGCTTCAAGTAAATCCAGTTATGTTTTGCACATTGATATGATCTTTCTATAATTATGTCATGTTTTCATTTCCTTTTGTACTATTTATTCATTCACTTTAAGCATGCGGCATAATTTATTAAAAGTGTTATGGACAAAAACAAACAGAAAAGGAAAGCTATTTGAATGGTAGTCTCCATCAAAAGTTTCAAGTGCATTGGTTCCTCAAAAAAACTAAATGATTACAGCCCAAAGCCGTGACCTGTTCAAACATCCGTCTCACTTTTCACAGAGGACTTAACCGCCCTGATGAAAGGCATTCTATTGCTGCCTGAACTTTCTTTGAGGCCACGCTTCATTATTCAAACAATAGCCCCACAGATGCTCACACCTCTTTATTCCAAAGCTTTTAACGACAGCTTTAGTTTTTAATTGCACTTAATTGTGCCAGATTGATATTATTCATCAAATGGAGGCTGGTTCTTTGTGGGGCTCTGGCGAGACACAAACAACAACAACAACAGGCCGGTGACGTTTACGAGGCAGGCTGGAGTATCGAGCGCTGGCTGATGTACGGCTTTGCCCCCCCCCACCAGTCCGCTGTAAATCTGATAGAGGTAACAGTGAGCTGATGGAGTGAGACAGAATAATCTGGGTAATGGCCACAGTGCAGGTCGTGATGGATGGCCGTCTCTGGATCAGTATACTCCAGACACTTGCAGGCCTGGAGCGGCGCATTCTAATGAAGATACAGTAAGGTTACAAAATGGACGCGTGTTATGTAAGAGAGCGATGCCAATGGACTTGGCAGCAACGACGCACAATTGACATCTCTGTGGAAACATAGTAAAAGTTTTCAAGAACTTTCCAGACTGTCTTTGAGTGGAAATAACTTGCTATGATTATATTTGTCAAAGAAATTAGACTTCGAAGGAAGACATTTCGCTGTTACTTTTGTTAGACGCTCAAAAAATGGCATCTCTGAAAACAAAAATGAGCTAAAAACAATTGTGATGGATCAATAGCAGGGGAAAAATTATTTGTCATACTGCTCAGAGGTTTTTGAAAATCAACGCACATTGTACAAACCACGTATCAAAACTAAATCCTCAGTTTCACAAGTGCCTGGTGTCTAGAATCCCTGCTGGGGATAGTGACGTAATGGGAAAAGATATATTAGCATGACTACATAAAACTGACACTAGTAACGCACAGGTACAGTACGTCCTAACCAAGCTTTTACATCCAGACGTACACAGTCTCGCCAAACAGGATTACAAAAAGCTTTCAAGATGTGACATGTTTTTGAGGAGCTAACATTTAGTACACATTTACTTGATCTAGTATCAGTATAATTTCCATATATAGGCAATTACAAAGCCTAACCCAGTAGTAGATTGTTCTGCTCTGTCTGTGGCCGAGGGACCTTGAAAACCCTTTCTCTCAGCCAGAGCAAACTGCTCTGGAAACTGCCCCATTTATCCAAATGCTGCCTGCTCCGCTCCAATTTACACAGCCACAGTCTCTAAACGAATACAAATTAACACAGCACTGTGGTCAATAACTTGACAAATTTGTTAATGGCATTGGGCACAATCTCTGCAAAGATGCATACCCCTGGGTGTTGAATTACAAGTGCACTAAATTAAGTTTTTGTTTGCTAATAGGACATTTAGTTGTGCAACAAGCTTACAGTTATGTGTGAGTTCACCATCTGTGAGTCCAAGGGTGGGGGCCATACTGCAAAGTGTCATTGTAACTAGATGTACTCGATGTGTTCAGACTGCTGGGTGGAGGCCTCTTAGCTTAGTTTTGTTCCAAAAGGTCTTCCATAAGATGTATGCAATTGAGCAATGTTGTTACTATTCAAAATCCAGGTCTCCATCATCCACTTACAATTCAGTTTGTTAATTACCATGAATTATCTTGCAAAACAGAAACCTCTAATCTACCGCCCAAATGTCTGATCATTTACATAATTGAACTGGTTACTAAAACACTGAGGCATACTATCTCACCACACTCACAATTGGGCAAAATAAAAATAGTTATTGGCTCAGTTCCAAACTCCTATTTCATGATAGTTTCTCAGTTTCTCACACAATTGACTATTCTTCAGTGATTGACTTTTAACAGTTAAATATCATTGACTTAGGTGACTGTGTTTGCTAAATTACTGGAACAGATAGGTCACTAATTACCAAATGTGTTTTAGAGCTTTCTCTAACAAAGAAAATCTTATAATGCTAAAACACTTTAACATAAACATGGCCCTGAAATATCCTCTTCAGAAAAAACACATCCTTTTAAAAGTCACAATTAATTCTGACTACATTCTCTGTCTCCGTAAAGCCAACTGACATTTCCTTATCCACCGAGTCCATCCAATCACGTCAGTTTAGCGGGTGACACCGGGCTTGTACGTGCACTTCATCTGACAGCTGATATATGGCAGGAGCTATTAGCGCTGCCAAATTATATATTGCTTCGCGCTGGGAGATAAATGTACTTTTGTGATGAATTCAGAATCTAACAACTCGGAGAAGGGTTTTCGAAGATGTGCCGAGGAGCGTGGGGATGTCAAAAATGTGGCCCCGGGAGGCTATTGAAGAGCCCTATCCCCTCAGGCTCCACTGCTCCACTCAATCTGCCTCTCGTTTATTTTTCTGTTAGTTCAGATGTGGGTCCCCAGCTGGTTTTGGCAGATCTAATGCAACAGGAGATGGGAGCTTCTCAGGTCATGGACAGATAATCAGGAAGTAGAAGGCATTGTAACTGGTTTGATAAATTATAAATGGGATTTTCAATTTGATAAAAGAAAAAAAAATCAGCTTTTCTTTATATCAGCTGACAAGGCAGCAAGATATAAAGAAATGCATACAGAATTTGATCTACAATATATGTAGCATTAGTAAGTTTCTGTGGTTATTCTATTCCTACTGGTTCAACGTTACTCAATTCAAAGTTCCTGGGTTTGACTCTCGGGGCACCTGTGGCCTTATGTGGAGTTTGCATGTTCTCCCCGTGTCAGCGAAGGTTTCCTCTGGGTACTCCGGTTTCCTCCTACAACTAAAAGCATGTGCTCCCCTTTCCCCTCTCCAGGACTAAAGAAGGAAAATAGCTGTAAGCTAGAATCTGGTACAAGGATCTCTGCCAATGTGCTTAAAGTGAGGCTAAACACACGTTCAGAGACTAACTCCGCCCACAACTGCACCTCAAACAGGCTCGCAAAAGTGGGAGATGCCCGGAGGCCTTTTAAGAGACACCCAGTGGGTGTGAACAGACTTTGATTGACAGCACCAAATATGAACAGTGAGCTTGGCAAATTATGTGACGGAGCAGTCCGGGTCCTGACCACTGACAGTCTATCTGAGGGAAGCTGTACTAGTCTTTGCTTACTTGCACGTCAAGATATTTTTAACTTTACAAAACATATGTATTAAACCTTTGCTTTAGTCTACATATGCACATGAGCTCATTATGTGGGTATTTTCTAAAAATGAATATGAAAACACTTCACTGACACGGGATTCGAACCAGCGCATCGTTGTACAAGCAGCTGCACATCGCACCACTCGCTCAACAAGCTGAGCCAAATGACGGCTGATATCAATGCACAGCGAGTGATCGATCTTCAACACTGCTCCGCAGCAGCGGTGTCAGGGGAGGAGTTTATTTATTCCCTCTGGGCGGCTCGTCTGCCCGTCAATACACTGTGACGTCGGAGGGTACTGAAAATGCACTGGCAGCGTTTGCCCTGCGTGGCAGTACAGCCGCGGTTTTTACACACATAACTGCAAAATGAGCGAGTTTGCACAAAAATGTCCAAAAAAGGCCTGGAAACAGTAGATTATTCATTTTTGACCCCATATACACAGTTTAACAGTGAAAAAAGTTGATTCTGAGTTTAGTTTCTCTTTAATGTAACTGTACATTGTCCTTAATAAACATTGCCTTACCTTTAAACTCAAGTTTAGCTCTTTATGAATGAAAAAAATATTTTTGCTTTGATATATATATTATAGATAGGGCTGGGCAATAATTGCAAAAATTAATATCTTGAATTTTTTTTTTTTTCAACATCTCGATAGCGATATTTAGACAATATTTTATCAAAAATGTGTTTAGGCATGTCTTTAAATTGTTCTGTTTAGATTAATAGGTTGCGTTCACATTACATAATTTTGGTGTCTTATGTCCAGATGGTGAGCAAAAGCCAGTTCACTTTTTGTATTACAACACCATTCTGCTACTCGACCCCACAACTGTAGTAAATATTATTGGCCTATATATTGTTGTGATGTCATTTAAATGCAAGTTCTTTCCAGATAAATGGGAAAAATGAATCACAAAAGTGCCCTTAGTTAATTTTTTATTTTATTTGCGTTTTTGTAGCATTTTTTTTTTTTTTTTATCAAAGATAAACTTGATATTCAATTTTTAGAATGCTTGAAAACATCATTCTCTGTATTATCTAAAAATCGATATATGGCACAGCTCTAATATAGAATGTGAGGATGAAGAATTTTTGCATCAGAGCACTGTACAAATTTCTATGCACACAGCAAAGCATTAGTTCATAGGTCACTCACTCTGATAGGTCAATCACTCTGATTTATTTAAACTTCAGTATCTTATTAGTGAAAAAGCTTGAATCGATATTTTCTGAAAGCCCAAATTCCTTTAAATCAATAAAAACACAATTTGAACTTTTATAAGGCAACAAATCTGAAGTATGACTTGCTGAACCATCAAGACGGTTCATATTTTTCAAGAGTGGTTCTTGGAATGCAAACGTTGGCGTCGTGAGTGCGCACATGTTAAGCCACTCTTCATTGGCCTGATCAATAGAGCAGGCCATAAAGGCAGATTAGTGGCTGCTGGCATGGAGCCGGATGAGCTGGTGTGGGTTTACATACTGGTGTTGGAGGTACGCGGAGGCCACGTGCTGCAGATGATTTAAGTGGCATCACACAGGGGAGCGACCGATGAATAGGAATGAGTTTCTCAGAATTGTCTGCATATGATTTACTAGGCAGCGCCTATAGACAATACAATCAAGGGCGGTATATTATAAGAGGTGAACAAAGCAAGGTCAGGAGTGAAAATATTACAGTAGTTAATCTAACACGCAAAAGTAACATAAACAGAAGAAGATACTTGATTGAGATTGGTTTATGGGCAATATCAACAAAACTATAAAAAAAAAACATTTGGATTAGTTAAAGCAACATAGCAAATGTTGAAGCTTTAAGGTCTTGTTTTTATTTTTGTTTATTAAAAATGTAGAATATTTTATTATTTTCTTTTTTTTTTTTTGTATTAAATGTATGTTAAAGGTGCACTGCACAACTTTTTGACCAAAATAAACTTCAGTAAATGAATATTTTTGTCATTTAGATGCCTTTGTTATACTAAATAATTAATAAAATCTGCGTTTTTACTTTGAGCGGGCTTGCATGGCCACAAAATATTATATAAATACAAATAATATTATTTGGCTTGGAGGAGGGCCTGTTTGCGCATAAAAGTGGTCACCTATAGCTGATTTTTTTTTCATATTAGGGCATAGAAGGTATTCACCTCCATTCAGAAAGTCCCAAAGAATAGTTTTACCTTTCTAATTTACTGAATTGTGTAGATGACTTTTCACCTCCAGGAAGTTACACAGTGCACCTTTAATGTTCTGAGCTCAGAACTATTTTTATGCAAGATACAAGTCAGGCTGTTTAATATCATCAAGTGATGACGATGTTATATGTTGACAATTTTGTTATTGTGATATCACGATAATATCATTATTGCTATGTAGGCATAGACAATTTTTTCCGATATGTTACTCTGATTGGTCAGCCATTGTAATGCGTTTGACCTGGATTTAACCCATTACAGTCAAGTAAGAACTTTCTGAAGAAGCAAATCATCTTATTTACCTTAAAGCATTCGTATTTCAATATTTTGGTGTATCTCAATAACAATATACAGACAATACTAGTTCAGTGAAGCCAACTAACGTACAAAATGTACGTTAGTTGTACTTTTCAAGGTTTAACCGCTTGAAAAATGTGAAACGTCCATAATTTTTTTTAGATTCGTGTACGTTTTTTTGTAGCATAAAAGATACACCCCACTTCAAACTTCAAACCAGGATTGACAATACCATTTAAAGTCAATATACAGTATTGCTCACCCTTGCCTCAAAGACGACAAGAAAATATAAAGTCTACATGAATCGTAATAAAATCGAAATAGTGACTTGGCTCCAACACAATGAAAGAGATTATTTTCTTATTTCCTTCTGTTTTGACATATATTAAGGCTTAATTCTTAGCTCCACTTGAAACATTATGTGCAGTGCTCTTTTTGCATAAGCGCTTATACATTTCCAGACTGTTTCTTACTGGAACAGATGGATCAGAGCAGGGATAATGAGTGTTTACCCCGGTAATAGAAGAGAGATCATGCCCTCCTTTGAAGCACAGTTCAAGTGAGAGTTCAGGAGAGCTTTCACAGAGTCAAAAATCATTTAGCCTGGTGAAGAATAGCACTCAGAATACAAAATACTCCGAAAGACTGCTGCCTCGCTGTTACCATGGGATCAACTGCAATTCATTTAGTTAGATTGGAAGTCCATAAAACCCTTGTCACAGCAGGACACAGCTGGACGCACCTGCTTTAAATTGCAAATTTTACACCTGTAGGGCATTATTAAAGTGAGAGTAAGAGTGACTGATTCTAGGTTCTGAAACTGGGGCATGATTTGTTCACAGCTCACACATAGAGAGGACAGAAGGGAGATGTCCAAAAAGTGGCAATAATTTTGGATATGAACAATTTAAATATCTATATTTTTTGATGCAGCAAAAAGCGGTGATCTACAAAAGCCTTCATAGACACAGCTTACACGAAGTAGTTGAACTGGACTATTCATAACGCATACAAAATGACTTAAACTAAAACAGTAGTATTATATGATACAGATTTAGTCAAATGCACATAGATTAAAGGGTCTATATTATACAAAATGAACTCTTTAGACTAAAATCTTTCACGAGTTTTATTTTGTTTCAATCCCAAATGCTTGAGTAATCCTGCTTTATAGACTGTCTGCATTTGCAAAGCTCAAGACGCTCTCTTACACCTTGTGATGTCATTAAATGGTAACTGTATCAATAGCTGTTTAACCCAAATCATGTGATTTACATCTGCAATTCAGTAGAATAATCTTAAACTGTCACACTTTTTGTACATATTTTAGTTCTACCACTTGTTCAGTTACATTTTCATTAAAAACTCTATTTATTTTTGTTGCGCATTGAAGTTTAAGCAATTTAAATAAGACTAAAACAATAGCGGAGGCTTCACGCATGGCTGAAAGTAAGTGTGACCGGTGTGGGTTTTCTCCTCTCTGCGTTGTGTTGTGTCCTGAGCGGGAGTTGAACCGGGTCTCCAGCGGGGCAGTCGACCGACAAACTCATTGAGCTAAAGGGAACGCTCCCTTAGCTCAGATTGTTTGTGGCTTCTTATACCTGAGGGGAGTGAGTTTATCCCATACCACCACACACTTCTCCATACTGGTCCCTCGTGTGGGCCTACACCGGTTACATAAGGGCTGGGCGATTTAGGAAAAATAAAATCATGATTTTTTTTTTTTTTCTTACATTGATCGATCTCTATTTTCAATTCGATCCTGTTTAACCTTTTCAAACACAAAGAAAAAAGGCTTTTATGAACATAAACAAAAAACAAACATTTTTAATATGTCCCATTATCAGATTTTTTTAAAATGATATATTAATATTCTCAAGGCTTGACTTTAGTTCCAAACCACTCATTTTTACCAACAAAAGGTTGTTTTTTAATCCTTCGATTCAAAACCCACTGCTAAATAATTGACGATTCAGTTCAATTCAATCTGGAGAATTTTCGATTAATTGCCCAGCCCTACTGAAAGTGTTCATGTGATTCTAGTTAAGCTGTGTAATGCCTCAAAACCAAAAAGAGCATCTTCTGTGTTACCACATAATGACATCACAAGATGAAACTGAGTGTTTTCAGTTTGAGCGGAAAAACTAACGTAAATAAGCAGAATTTATGTGTTAAACATGTATAAACTAAACAAAACTCAACTTGTGGTATATTTTTGACCAGGAAATAACATTACGACAAAGAGAAAATGTTGTTTAATATAGACCCTTTAAGTAAATCAGAACAGTAAGTAAGTAAATAACGAAGGAATGGATGGATAAAATGGATTTGAAGCCACACTTTACGCTCTGTTCTCATAGCCGCATCACTGTGCCAATTTACTGACTCTGAATGGCAATCTAGTAGAAACATGACAGCAGTGTATCACTTACTCGCTACCACCTGGTCTCCGGCGAGGCACGAGGTCAGCAGTAGCAGCAGCAGAAGCATCATCCCAGTGGACAGGTGCACGGCGGCGTTCATGCTGTTGCCCTTTTCCCGCAGACGACCTTCTTCACTTCTCTTCTCGCTTCTTTTCTTTCCACGCAAACTTCACCCTTCCCACGAGGTCGCCACAGGGTCCACACAGCTTTTCATGTCTACCTTAGTAAAAAAAAAATGCAGGAAAAAAGCGAAGGAATGTTGATTCAAATAGACTAAATGAATGCAAGTTACAGGGATGTTAGCTGGAATTTTGCGCGTGGCTCGCGGTGAGAAGCTAACAGGTTGTTCGCATTTCTTCCGTGCGTCGCTTCCAGCAGCAATGTCAGCTTTACAAAATGGCTTCGATTTAATTAAAAATAATCCTTTCCCAGCTGTCTAGGAGCAGACTGACTTATTGTTGCGTTTTAGTGGCACAACTACAAAAAGGTGTCTTCCGTAATTCGCAGGTGGAAGGTCGTAGTAGCCTAGTTGGCACGTTTAACGCACAGCCATTCCAGTGAAGGGGATAGGGAAAATACGAGGATTTAAGACGTAAAAAGCCAGTGTTTGTTGAAGATGCACCGTCTGGATTATCATGAGCCCGCAGGGTGTGGAAATGTCCCCCCGTCCGTCCGTGCGCGTGTGTGTGGGTGCAAGAGAGTGCCCGGCGGCTGGCGTGTGAAGCGATGTCTGCGCGCGGACAGCGGAGGTGGATGTGGTGGATGAGGAGAGGAGCGGAGGAGGAGGATGGACTGAGAGAACGAGGAGGGGGCTACTGCTGCCGCAGACCGCCACAAACGGACACCCGCCAAGAGCATAAAGCCAGGTAGTCAGGGAAGATTACAGTCAAGGGTGAGATAAACAAGCAAGGTGCGCGCGTCCTTGTCTGAAAGGTCACAGCCCGGAACAAAACTCTGCACAGTTAAACTTGGTTATTATAAAACTGTTGCCACAATTCCAGGAACTCTTTATATAAGCTTCATGACAGTTATGTAGCTTATGAAATAAATCAGGACTGAAATTTACACTATAAAAACTGACTTAATATGATTAATGAGTCAGATTTATGTTTATTTGGGCATATTTTAACTAAAAAATATTTGTCAATATAACAAGAGCAAAGTGGATTGTTTTGCTAAAATATATATAATAACATTTTCTTATTGGAAATTCATAGAAAAAAAATGCAAATAAAACAAGAAAAAACACTAGCCTATGACTGCCATGAATTCTAGAATGTGAAACCAAGCTATAGTGTACTTAAGCAACAAAATTAAAAAGAAAAATAAAGACCAGTTCAAGAGTTGCCACTGTTAATGTTTATTATTCCACCATCTTAAAATTAATACACAAAAACACATTAAACAAGATTTGTTCAGAGAATTATTTTTCAATATTGCCAGTAACATGAGACGTTAAAAAATGTGTACCGCAAATTATTTAAAGGCTATACAAAAAATCTTGAATATGAATTTTATATACAAGGAGAACATAACAGTGTTCCTTATATCATTCTTTTAAGTAGTCAGATCAGGTTCACATTTTCTGACTGAATCTTGATTTTGTATTTGTTTGTTGTGCCAAAATATGGGAAGAGTTTTTTGTCGGTGATCTGTGTGAAAGTGTGAATCTGAGTGTTGGTGTCAGCATCATAAAAGCTCACTTCATGTTTGTCGCAATCGAGACAAACTCTGATTTTGACAGGATTTGAGTGGAGTTGTAAAGGAGTAAGGTGTTGCTCATTCAGAACGGCTGCATATTCATCGTCCGAGAAAGCCACGCTCCAGCCTTCCACGTCGTCCTCCTGGCATCCCTCTCAAAACAATCTGTCAGAACTCCGACTGCCCACTCTCCACTGTTTCCCACTTCTACGCCCCAACTCATAGAACCACAGTCGATGCCCTCAGAGCCCAGCACTAAAGCCCAGTCTGTGTCTGTCTCTGCTTCGTTTGGACGTCTTTGCTTCTCGGTTGTAAAACTGGTCAGGTCGTCTGACAGAACGATTTCAGTGGTAGACTTGTTAGGATCTAATATGACAGGAGTGTAGTGCGCCAGGCCTTCATGTTGCTCCAGATGTTGAAGGTCAGGTTGCCCAGATGCTTAGCCTGGTCTATCAGAGCTCCTGGCCCCAGTTTTGGTTCTTCTAACACTGCACAGCGCTGCATTCTCTCCACAGCCTCCTTGTACATGAGATGGAAGGAGACATCTGTGGCTCTCAGCTGCTCCTCTGTGGCTCTGATGGTTTCTGATAAAAGTTCAATCTCTTTGCTAACAGTCGACATCTTGTCCTTCATCTTCTGAAACTTCTGCTCCTCTTCCTCTCTTAGAGCTCGCAGCCGCATCTCCTCTTCTTCCTCCAGAAACAGATGCAGCTTGTTGAACTGATCCTGAATCTGTCGCTTTGTCTGATGAGACTGTTTCCTAATACAATCTGCAATGACCAAAAGCATCTGTTGACCATCCTTAGCCTTTTCTAAGTGTTCTTTTAAGAGCATCAGGGACTGGTCCAGCTCCTCTCTGAGATATTTTTCTTCTATGGATGCAAAGTGGTGGTCTTTAGAGTCTTGGCACGCCACATCCTGCTGGTCAGACTGACAGAAGTCTGAGTGCTCACTGTCAGATGAACTGTCACTACTGAAGCCGCTGGACAAACTTAAGGAATCCTTCTCAAAGACAAACAAGACAGGCCCTCCTCAGGGTGAAAAGCCATTTGAATTCAACAACAAAAATCAAAGTTTCAGAGTAAAGTTTTTTTCTGGAGCGCTCCTCAAAAGTTTGCGTGCTTCTGTTTTCAGATCACGAAGGTGCTCCTTTTATCCTCAAGCCTGTACCAGGAAATGCATTGTTTATATTTTGCATTGCATAACAGATTCAATCTGCCAAGAAGGGATTTTTTTATGTCAGCAATTAATAATTGCTGTGCACTTACCAAAACATGTACTATATATGAACTAGTCAAGACAAATGTTTTTTATTACTGATCTTACATGATTTTTAAATAAAGGACTTGCATGCACAAGCTACAGAATACTTTTCTTGTCTCTTTTGTATTATAGTTGTAGTCTGTTAACCTGGCTCACACCAGATGGATATGTGTTGAACTCCTATCTGAGTTTCACAAATATCGCAAGATAAACCATCTGGCTGGCCAGGTTAGTAGTCTGCTGCTGCTGAGAAATCTGTCCTTCTATCGCTGTAACTGTCCTTAAGCAACTATAAACACTTTTATCACTTGACCAGTATATGTACATTAGCTTGAACTGTGCCCTATGTAATATTTGCAGCCCAGAAGAACAGAACATCCAATTCAGCTATATTTGTAAGGCATATTTTTCAAACAAGATTGTTTCCAGATAAAACAGACAGCTCTCGGTCAGCAAAAACAAAATAAACATACAGAATATTAATAGTAAATTATGTTTTTTACATCAATGGCAAATATGTTGCACTTTTCATCTTGTCTTTTGAACATTCTCTTGTGCTGGGTAACTCAAAGTAAAAACAACAATAACTTTACATAAATTCAATTCAAATTTTCTAAAGGCAGAAAAGGCCATTTCAAAGATGAGATAAACAATGCTAGTTTGAAAAGTTAAACCTGACATTTAAACCTAACACTATTTGAAACCTTTATTATATTTTGTGAATTGTTAATGGATTTGTCACTGTGTCCACAAACACCCCCACACACAGTCCAGCTAAATACATTTCTGTAAAGGAAGTTCAGACAATGTGATGTTATTTTAAATGTGAGGAAACAAATGAATTAGTTATGGAACAGTTGCTGACATAATCATTGGTTTCTTAAACAGAAGTGGCTGAATAATAAAACTACAGGTTGTGCTTGCTTAGTCAGTACAAAATATTGAGAATTGTTTTAGTTCCTGTGTAGAGAAACCACTGATAAACTCATTTGTTTTTGTTGTATAATAGAGTCACAAAGGGCCTTTTCTAATATAATTTATCAACTTAAAGAAATGCATTTTGATAAATGAAGACTTTAAGCAAAGATCACTGGCCGTAAAAATAAAAGCTTGAAAACAAGTAATGACACAACTAAAGTTGTAAAATAATATATTATATTAAATAACTTTTTGTAATGTGTTAATATGGTTGAAAACTAAGAAATACAAGCTTATAAGATGACAATACATGCTACATGTTTGGAAAAAAGATAGGCGCTAAAAATCATTGCTCTATGAAATGCATTGGTCAGACTATTTTTTCCCATTACTGCACTTCTCTTATTAGACTGCCTCAGAGTTGTCAAGTCTGCTTCTTTGGAGCAACTTTGGGCTTCTTTCACATCATAAAAGAGGTGATTTTTGGCCAATTTTTAATGTATGATCTACAAAAATATATCCATTTGGGAATCAAACTTTTGCATATTCTTAAGTCTAAAAGTCAATTTTAATGGTAAAAATCAAAATACCAAAAATCATTTACACT
The DNA here is from genome assembly GCA_038363315.1 of Mugilogobius chulae. NCBI lineage: Eukaryota > Metazoa > Chordata > Actinopteri > Gobiiformes > Gobiidae > Mugilogobius > Mugilogobius chulae. The sequence goes on from CM076410.1 coordinate 15,628,879, forward strand.
TGTTTTGCAGCAACACACAATTTTGATTCTTTTTTTACTGAAGAGCTTTTTGAAGCCCATTTATTTATTTATTTTTAAACAGGCCTGATCACTTTTTACTCTCTAAAATCTGGCAGCACTGGTCAGCTTTTGACAGCTGCATTTAAACATTGACACTGAAGTAGAATTTTTTTGTAAAAAGCAGGTGATTATATTTACCTCAAAGGTAATAAGAAAATAAACAGTCTACCTGAACCGTGATAAAAAAAAAATCTTAACCATAATCTGGCTCCAAGAAAATAGTTTCATCAGTGTTTTGCCAAACTGCCCAGCCTTACGTTTTCATTCAACCTAATGTGAGATTAACAGTTTGTATATGTTTTTTGAGTGGCCTATAATTTGAACACAAGTGGAGAACACACAAAAAGACAATGAAAAGTGTTGGTGTCCTAATTCAGGATTAGACAAATCTAAAAATACCACGTTGATCAAAACTATTAGAAAAAACACTTTTTTTTTTTCATTTGTTTGAAACTAAAAGGGAAGTATGTTATGGTTTATTTTGTACAAGGACAATGCAAAATAAACTTTATTTTTTTCTCCTCAAAAGTTTGCTTGCTTCTGTTTCAGATCACTGAGCTGTGCCTTTTATCCATAAGCAGGAAATACATAGTTTATCTTTTACATTCCATACCATTATCAGTCTGCCAAAAAGGGCTCGTTTAACGTCAGCAATCAATAATTACCGTGCACCTGTCACATATGCCTTACCAAAGAAATAAGATAAACCATGTTGTTATTATGAACTATTAAAGGCAGTTGTTTTTATTATCAAATAAAAACAACTGCTTAACTTTAATCAAATGATTAAAACTACAGAATACTTTTATAAGTATTATATAATATAATATATAATTAGCCTTTTTTTTGGCTGATTTTAACAGTGTGTTTGTAACAGTAATGTAGTTGTGGTTTGTTGCTGGGAAATCTTTAGTCCTCCTATAACTGTCCTTAAGCAACTGTAAATACTTGAAACACTTGTGCAGTATATTCAAATAAGCTTGAACTGTGCCCTATCTAATATTTGCAGCCCAAGAGAACAGAATGTGTAATAAAGCTTTATTTGTATGGCAAATTTTATAAACAAGTCTGTTTCCAAAGTGCTGCACATACTGTATTCATAAGTTCAGACAAGGTGTTGTTACTTTAATTGTTACAAAACAGAAATAAAAATAAATAAATAAATGAGCTATGGAACGGTTGCTGACATAATCATTGGTTTCTTAAATAGAAGTGGTTGAATAATAATATAGATACTACAGGTTGCTCTTGCTTCCAGTCAGTACAAAATATTGATAATTAGTTTAGTTCCTGTGTAGAGAAACCACACACACAAAAGGCCTTTTCTAATATCATTTATCAACTGCATTTTGACTAAGCTGTTAAACAAAGATCACTGGCTTTAAACATAAAAGCTTGTAAAGTTGTAAAATAATATATTATAATAATAAACTTCTTGTAATGTGTTTACATGGTTGAAAACTAAGAAATATAACTTTATAAGATGATCATAGACGCTACATGTTTTGACAAAAGTTGAGTTGACAGAAAGGTCCTAAAAATTGAATAGGCTCATCTCTAAGACAATCTGCTTTTTTGATAAAACTGCCATATTGTGGTTTCTCATTTGTCGTTCCTAAACTTTCTCCCAAAACTACCTCATCGATTAAAACCATTAGAAAAAAAAACATTGTTCATCCATCGATTTCGAAACTAAAAGGGAAGTATGGTATGTTTTTTTTTTTTTTTTTGTACAGGTATAAAGCAAAATAAACATGAACCAAAAAAGAGAATTGCTTGTGCCAGGTTATTGTCATAAAATATAATTTTTTTGTTTTGTTTTGTTTTTCTGAAGCTCTCTTCAAAAGTTTGCTTGCTTGTGTTTCAGATCACAGGTGTGTGCCTTTAACATTAAAGCATGTACCAGGAAACACATTGTTTATCTCATGCACTGCCTTACAGATTCAGTCTGCCAAGAAGAGCTTTTTCAATGTCGGTAATCAGTAATAATCCTGTCATATACCAATTACCAAGGCAATAAAAGATAATGTATTTATAAACTATTAAGGACACTTGTTTTTACTACCTGTATAGTACCGTACTTTCTGGATTATAAGCCGCTACTTTTTACACAAGCTTTGAACTCTGTGGCTTATAAGGCAATGCAACAAAATTATAGATTCTCATAGACTTACTATTAAAAAGTGTGGCCTATATATGTACTTTATCATTTTTCTTACTTAAATCTAGTGGGTGCGGCTTATATTCAGGTGCGCTCAATAGGGCAGAAATTACAGTAATCAAATACTGATATTAAATGACTTTTTGAATAACATACATAAACAAAGTCAATGATTGAATCTATATTCTACATTCTACATTTGTATTCAAATAAGCTTGAACTGTGCCCTATCTAATATTTGCAGCCCAGGAGAACAAAATGTCCAATCCAACTTTTTATGTATGGCAAATTTTATAACAAGTTTGTTTCCAAAGGATGCACAGAAAAGCAAAAAAGAGATACAGTAGCTCTCTGTCAGCAAAACAAAACCATAGACATACACTAGTAATCAAACATGGAGCAACTTATTATTTTACCATAATAATGACACATATTTTTGCACTATTCATCTTGTCTTTTGAACATGCTCCTGTGTTGTGTAACGCAAAGAAAAAAATACTCTACAAATTCCCATAATTTAAATTCCAAAATTCATAGTCAGCTAAATGAATTTGATAAATGGACTTGCGTCACTGGGACCACACACACACCCACACACACACATCTGCCAAATACCTCCCCGGTTTATGTTAGGAAAGTTCAGTTAAGGTAAGTGAACAGGTTTTGGCAAGTGGTGGTGTTGTGATCTCTTAAGATACAGAAATGGAAAATAAATGAGCTATGGAACAGTTGTTGAAATAGTCATGGTTTCTTTAACAACAGTGGTTGAATAATAAAACTACAGATTGCTCTTGCTTCCATCAGACAATGACATTTTTTAGTTTCTGTGAAGAGGAACCACCTGATAAATTCATTTCTAAGTGATTGTGCATTAACAGAGACATATAACAGCTTTTTTGACCTTGAACTTCCATACTCAATCCAATGAAACTACAGACTACTACTTTTCTCCTATAACTGCATAGTAACTGTCCCTAAGCACCTGCAAAAACTTTTATCACTTGTACAGTATATTCAAATAAGCTTGAACTGTGCCCTAGCTAATATTCGCAGCACATAATGTCTAATAAAACTTTATTTGTTAGGGAACTTTTATAAACAAGATTATTTCCAGATGGCAGCAAAAACAAAACTACAGAGAGTAGTATTAGAAGTAAATCATTTATTTTAACATTTTACAATATTGACAAATGTTTTGCGCTATTCATCTGGTTATTGTCTCTTTATTATTATATTTCTATACCCAGCGAAGGGAATTTCAAAGGTGAGATAAACAATGCTAGCTTTGAAAGTTAATCTAACACTATTTGAACCCTTAATTAAACTTGAAATTGTAGATCAGACAATTACCTCCTGGTTTACGTAAAGGAAGTTCATACAAGGTCATTTTCTTTGTCAGTATAAGTTGGCAGGCTTTTCTAAGTGGCGTGGTGTTGTGATTTTAATTCTTAGAAAACAAAAATGGAAAATAAATTGTCTATGGAACAGTTGTTGGATTAATCACTGTTTTGTTTTTTGTTTTTTTAAATATAAAATACAAGTTGCCCTTGTATCTAATCAGTAAAAACTAGTAGAATTATTTTAAATTCTGTGTAGAGGAAACACCTGATAAACTCATTTCTAAGTGTTTTTACATTAATTGAGTCACATAATGGCCTTTTCTAATTCAATTGATCAACTTTGACAAATGCACTTTGATAAATGGAGCTGCTGAGCAAATATCACTGGCCGTAAAAAATAAAAGCTTGAAAATAATTAATTACTAGACTGAAGTTGTAATATAATAATTGGCTTTTTGTAATGTGTAAACAGGTTGAAAACAAAGAAATCTAAGTTGATCAGATGACAATAGATGCTACATGATTTATACTTACTTCCAACACTGGCAATAACTTCACTTGCAACCTATATTTGGAAATCAGTAATTAAATACTAGACAAAACAAGAAAAAAAGTCTCCAAATAAATTCAAAATTCCTTGTTAGGTTGGAGGATGTGTCAAGTTTGTCAGGGTAAAGTTTAACTATGACACATTTAGCTTGATATGACAAATTTGTTATTTTTTAAAAAAATTTTAAATATGTATTTTGTGGGCAATTTAAGCCATGAAATTCCTAAACCCATTTAGAGGCTGTAAGTGGATTTGTTGATTTCACAAGACATGATGATGATGAAGTTGATAAAAAGTTTTCTTTTCCCATGAAATACATGTATGGTATTTATTGTTGTTCTGTTCTATATACTAAGTGGTGTAAGTGCTAATCTTAACGTAAAAAAATGTTGAGCTTTTTTTAATTTACATAGGGCTGGGCAAAATTGTGAAAAAAAAAATCGAATCGTAACCTCATCTTTGAGACAATCAGCTTTTTCGATGAAATCGCCATATCACTCCTGTATGTCACAAACTTTCGGAGCCTGGCAACACTGCCAGAATTTGGCAGCGTCAATGCATGATTGCACTGACAATAAAATCATGCATTGACAATGATTGCATCATCACTGCAATCATTGGCGTTTTGACAGTTGCATGCAATCATTGACATGGAAGATATTTTCTGAAAAAGGAGATGATTTTATTTACCCAAAAGGTACGAAGAAAAAAGACAAACATGAACAGTGATAAAATCTAAATTGTGATCTGGATCCAAGAAAGTTTTGAAATGAATTTTTTGCCAGATCGCCCAGTCCTACTTTTTCATTCAACCTAATGCAATGTTAACACAGTGTGTATATGTTTTTGAGTTGCCTTATTTGAACACAAGTGGAGAACAAAGAAAAAGACAGTGAAGTGTATGTGTCCTGATTCAGGATTGTACAAATCTAAAAATACCACACTGATCAAAACAATTAGGAAAAAATACTGTTTACTCATCTATTTTGAATCTAAAAGAGAGGTTTAGGTAGTATGGCTATAAAAAGGATGCTGTCAAGATATAACAACCAAGCTCTAGTGTAAACTCTAAAGTTATTTGCTTATTTAACCCACACCACCCTCGGGCGTAAACAACTCATCTTGAAGCACAGACATTACTTGTGCTATCATTTATAAAACCTCAACTGTTTGTACAATAAAGTTGACATCCGTAAAGGTCAGAATGTAATATTATAGAAATTCTTTATATATGAGGTTTTTATTGTGCCTTTCAAATGTATAAAAACTGTGCATTTTATGTTGTTTTCTCATGAAACCTGTTCTGACGAAATAGGTTTGCTCCACAGCCAAATCCATATTTTGATGGGAGTGTGTAGGCTGAGACTGGGACATTCTGTGAACGCTGTGACGGAAAACACCTTGTTATGACTCGTTTATTATAAGAACTCCACCTTTATTATGCATTACAATAACTTTCCCATCGTGAACATAGTGCTGCTAAATGTCTGGACCAAGTTTTTGCCCTTAAGATTTGTCATACGTTTTAGTTTCCTTGTGGGTGTCAGATCTGCAAAGGCAGCTCTTCACTTTCCTGCTTCACTGAGCCTGCCTGTGATTTCTGATAAAGCTCTCAGTAAATGTGAACTCCTGTCTGTAACTGTGGATGTCACTTCTAATTCTGAGGCCAGCAGATATGTACCTGCAACATTCACTGCCAGTCACTCAGCTACGAGCAAAAGCAGCTTTTTCGATAGTAGTGTGCAATTACGGCTGGGCAAAAGGACAAAAGAAATGAATCACACATTTTTTTTTCTTCCATCAGAACAGAATACTGGCTCTGTACCTCTTGATTATAAAATTCTAGCATATCACTGCATTAAAATTTGATGATTTATATTTGAGTCCAGTGTGGAATTGCAAGTAGTATTTTTCTTGTCGGCAAAGAGGCTGCTCACGTTTTGTTTTTTTGTTCTTTTCTCAGTTTGGCGTCAGAAATATTTCAGATCAGAATTATTTATTTGCCCTGGCTTCAGATATTTTGTACATTTGCAACACGCTTCAGAACATTAACACTTCATGTTGCCAGTGGATGGATTAACAGAGTTGGGACTCAACTTAACTAGAGGCTTGTCTTGACTAATGACTTGATATATGGTAAATTGAGTATGACTTGCATTGAAAAAAGCAAAAAAGAAAATGTACAAAGTTAAAGGTGATGCAGAAATCTAAAAATGTATATGTTTTTCTCACAATTTGAATATTTGTAAAAATTGCCATTTATGAATTGAAAGCAACACTAGATAGTCATGTTAAGGAAAATCTCACTATTAAGGTTCATTTGTCCTTTGATGCATTCTGAGGTCCCTGGGAAAGCTCTGAGATAGAATCTCCCGGAGACCCTATGTCTCCCATGCAAGTGTAAGATCACACCTGATACTGTATAGACTTTTGTTGCCTGTGACGAGGCCTTGAGCCCCCTGGTGGGTTTGGCTTCTCCCAGGATCTGATTGTTATGTGTTTGATCTCACCTTTTGTCTCCCGTTCGGGACACACACCACCTCTGTAACCTTTGATGCTTTTGTATTATGCTGCTTATACCTGCCCGTTTGGCCATCTTGCCCCTCCCGATTTGACTATAAGAGCTGACAACACAGGCAGATCGGAGAGCAAGGGACAGACGGGGACCCCAGGACAGCTCAGGTTGATTCAGTGCACATGTCTAATAAATCAACGCTTTTTGATTCAGACGAACTGCTTCTTTTTGTTTCACTTTTGGAGACTTTTTTTAACAATCCACAACAGTCACAAGGTTTTTTTTTTTTTCATTCTTAATTTGAGATGCAGTAACTGTTCAAAAGATTGTAATAATGAACCAGATTTTTCTTAAGTGTTATATCATAGCATTCTAGCATTGTACATTGCTAAAAATGGGACAGGGCAAACATTTATTTTATTTTTACAATGCGAGTGCCCTCTTAAGATTAATACATTCATGCATTTTGTATGTGTGGTATTAAAAATATGACTTGCCATGACTTGATGCCAATACAATGACTTTACTTGACTTCCTCGGCAAAAAGCTATGACTTTACTTACTTGACCCTGATGACTTGAGACTTACTTGTGACTTGGATGTTATGGTTTGAGACTTAGTTGTTACTTGGATGTTATGGTTTAGACTTACTTGTGACTGTATGTTATGGTTTAGACTTACTTGTGACTTGTATGTTTGTTTGAACTTATTTGATTGTATGTTATGGTTTGAGACTTATTTGTGACTTGGATGTTATGGTTTGAGACTTACTTGTGACTTGGATGTTATGGTTTGAGACTTATTTGTGACTTGTATGTTATGGTTTGAGACTTATTTGTGACTTGGATGTTATGGTTTGAGACTTATTTGTGACTTGGATGTTATGGTTTAAGACTTACTTGTGACTTGTATGTTATGGTTTGAGACTTATTTGTGACTTGGATGTTATGGTTTGAGACTTATTTGTGACTTGGATGTTATGGTTTGAGACTTATTTGTGACTTGGATGTTATGGTTTGAGACTTATTTGTGACTTGGATGTTATGGTTTGAGACTTATTTGTGACCTGGATAGTATGACTTGAGACTTACTTGTGATTTGGATGTTATGGTTTAGACTTACTTGTGACTTGTATGTTATGGTTTGAGACTTAATTGTGACTTGGATGTTATGGTTTAAGACTTACTTGTGACTTGATGTTATGGTTTGAGACTTACTGATGGATGTTTTTGAGATTATTGTGACTTGGATGTTATGGTTTGAGACTTATTTGTGACTTGGATGTTATGGTTTGAGACTTATTTGTGACTTGGATGTTATGGTTTGAGACTTATTTGTGACTGGATGTTATGGTTTGAGACTTATTTGTGACTGGATAGTATGACTTGAGACTTACTTGTGATTGGATGTTATGGTTTGAGACTTACTTGTGACTTGGATGTTATGACTCGAGACGTAAATGTGACTTGGACAACCCTTATGGTTTAAGACTTACTTGTGACTTTGATGTTATGGTTTAAGACTTAGGCAAGTCTTGGATGTGATGATTTGAGACTTAATTGTGACTTGCACATAGGTGATTTACTCCCACCTCTGTGGGTTAATCACATCATGTGGTTCGTTTTTGAATTGAACAGTCAATGAACAATTACTTACTGTACGTTTCTAAGAAACTATCCAAATCAACAAAATATCTTGTAAAAAAAACAAAACAAAACAAGATCAGATTTCTCAGATTGAATTCAGTCATATTTAAATGTTAAGAATTACACAAAACTAACACCAATATTAGTCATATTAGAAGAGTTTCCTCATGAAAAACATAGCCAGATTTGCAACTTGTTTCATTCACAAGTTTTTGAGTAATTTTGCTTTTTAAATGCTTTGTTCTACATGGTGATGTCATTAAGTGAATTTACCAACATTTTTACTGCTTTACTTACAATAAACTAGAATGACCATGTTTTTTTTTTTTTACTTTAGGTTTATCTTTCAATTACCAGGAGTGGAGATATCCACATAAAGTTTTCAGTGCTTCAGAAAAAGTGAAGTGCTCAAAGAAGTGAAGCGGATTAAAACAAGGCTAAAACATATGCAAATGAATATAAAGAAGGTAAGCTTCAACTGGCATTCCTGCTTACAGAATATAAACACAATGTATAAAGAAAATGGCAGCAGATTCAATAAAAATAATTGAAAAATAGAATTTATCCTTCATATTCTTTGGACTTGTTCTGGTCTTCAAGTCTTCAAGTGGAAAAATATAATTGAGATTCTTTTTTAAGTACTAAAAAGGAAGTTCCATATTTCTGCTAAACTTGTCATTTTGGATTCCACTAATGACCTTCCAGGTTTTTATTTCTCATCTTTTGACAAGAAAAAGACTATTTTCACAACAGCAAAACCCGTCATAATAAGACATTGGATGAAAAGCATCATCCCCCTTACGATGAATGGCTTTCAACTATGGTTAAATTGGCATCTTGATAGAAAGTAACATACAGTCTTCTGAATTATCTCCGCTAATATGACTGGCTTACTGTAATGTAACGTTGATAAATGATGTTTACTGGTTAAAAAAAACAAAATAAAAAATTCAATAAAAAATAGAAAAGGTGAGCTTCAAAGTGTAATTGGAAACTGTCTATATTACCACTTAGTGTTTTTAGTTTTAGAGACAAACACAACCTAAATATGCTAGATTTGTGAGATAAACAAGTACAACTCTGACTATGTTTTTGATCTTGAACTATGCCAGCAACACAATTCCAATATGTTATTATTAGAGATGAAATTTAAACTCCCCAAACTTTCCCTTTTTGACCCAATTTGACCTATTTGACTGCGAGGAAGGAGACTAGAGTTCCCTTGAAGGACTGTTTGTATTTTGGTGTTCACCTATGATGTTGACTGACAGCTCCCGGGGTAACGCGTTCTTTCATTCCGCTCTTTTCTTCTCGCATTTTGACATGGGATTGATTCCCGACACATCAAAAGAGGTCGAGCTACATCTATTGATTCAGCGGATCAAAACTCAGATGTCGTAACAACATCTGAAGGACGTAGCTCAGAGCAGGAGTTGTATCGTTGCAGCAATTTCAAAGATTTTAAAGCGGTTTGTACATGCTCATTTAATGCTTCAAAAGATTTTGTCCTGGCACTCTTTTTTCCTAAAGCCCTAAAATATGGAAGTTTAAATCATGTTACACTCGTGTTCAAAGTTGTATTTTGAGGGAAACATGAATAAACTAGTATTGTCCTACATTTGAGACTTGATTTCTCTAAGAAAATTCAGACTCAGATGGTTTTAAAATGTCACATAGCCATTTTTCAACAATAAAGACAATATGAAAAACTGCATCTGTTTAGTAATGCCATAATATAAAGCTGCAGAAAGTCAACTGACCTGTTTCTATAGCTGCTATTTAAAATCAGTATTACCATTTACAATAAAATGTAAATAATGATTTCTCTGTGTATTACAATATACTTAGCTTCTTAAAAAAAGCTTGTCCAGCATCATTAAAGAAANCAAATTCTAATGGCAAAACAAAAATCGGAAAATGAATCACAATCGGAATACTGGACAGAAATATTGCAATAAGATATCTTTTTTTCCATTCATCTATCTTAAGTGAGGGGCAATCGCAGTGTGAGCCAAAGTGTAGAGGGTTCTCAGAACAAAAACAGTTGTGAAGTTGAACCATTGGTCTAAGGAGCAGCTAACCAATTCTGTATTATATAACTATATTATATAACTACACTGATATTCCATATTTGTCTTGCTGTTGTGGTTAATAATCAATAATGATTACCGGTAAGTGTGTTTTTTTTTTTTGACATATCATTTGTTATTGTTCTTACGATGAACCTGTACGCATGCAGCTAGGTCTTAAAATTAAGTGCTCCTCCAGAAAAAACTGCTTTATGTCAGAAAATGTAACCAACAGTGACATTTCTTAAAATGTTCAGACCTCAGACTAACCGCTGAACTAACTCTAGTTTGAAAGTAGATACAGTCACTACAGAGGACAACAACAGCAGCAACAACACAGCAACAACAACAACAATGATGATAAAATATCAAATCATCTATTTCTGTGCAAGGTTGCTACAAGATTTGCAAGTCCAGCCACAAAGTCACAAAGTATCTTATTTGGAAGGTTCTGCAGGTCAGTCGATGTAAATATGGGGCAGCTCTGTTAGATTTCAGAGCAACTGGTCTCAACAGGCACAAAAAGGACAAATCCAGCCAAGAGTCTGATCCGCGACGCCCTGGGAGACAAGACTGAGCGGCTTCTCTGGCAGCAATCGGACATTTGTGACTGAACAAAAGATTTGCACATTTGCAGTTTGAGAATTCATGACAGAATGGCTCTGTGAAAGTTGTTGTACTGTATGTAGATCAAAAAGTTTGATGATTGATAGCAGATAGTTTCTACATATTTATAACATACTTAGACTAAAGAAATCTTCACAAAAACCTGACTTTAGCAGCTGTTTTTTGTTTGGTAGTATCAAAAGCTTAAAAAAGAACAAGCGTCCAACATTGTCTCTATAGATTCAAAGTGTGTTTGAATTGTTTTTTTTTATCTATTGTGTTTTGTGTTTTGTTTTGTTTTGTTTTGTTTGGTCTTGTCAAGCAAAAATGCATTCATGAACCTTGTTATACTTTGTTGTTGTTATATACTTGTACTTTACCTTATAAAACAAGAAACAATGGTGACAAAACAATTTGTCTTCAAAGTTCTACCACACCAATTTAATCTTTAGATCAAATTGGAGTAGAAGATTTTCTAGGTCTATATTATTTAATACAAATGAGAGCAAAATTCTTATTATAATGCAAAGAGTTAAGAATCTAGACACTGAGAAAACACATTTATCTAAACATTTGTGCATTTCCCTTTAGGATATTTTATGGCTAAGTACAATGCATCAATAGAACTTTGAATGTGTTGTCAAAAAGCTACACAGGGAGAAGGAGCCTGTTTTTCCTCCTAAAAACATTATACTTGGCCTGAGTTTTGAAGCCAATATTTAGATTTTTGGTCGATATCTGATCAGGCAATTGTTTGGGCATTTCCTCTGTGGGAAAGTTGCACTCACAGTGATCAGCTGAGCTCTTAGATGAGACTTCTTTTATCTCTTCATTCCTAAGTCTGCAGTTTTGATCTTATCATTAGGTATTTAAGTTTTATTGTTGTTCTATGATTTTTGGCTGAAGCACAAGCTTTAATAAGTGCTTATATGAACAATATGAATGTCTGTCATGACGATATGATTGTTTCTTGGGCCAAAATACAACTGAGCATCATTACACTGTGAGAAAGAAACGCACATGTACCATAGTAAATAAATAGTTTAGATTGAGGGTTTTTTGGTTATACTTTCTTACCCCAGCTCTGCTTTTATAAACTAAAATAAGAAAATTGGCCTCTGAAATCGGCCTTGAAATAGGCATCGGCCAAAACCTTACCTATATAACCTATAACTCTGATTTAAAAAGTAATTTCACACATGTTGGTATTTTAAGCAGGGACTCTTTAACATTTTGCATTACAATATTAAACAATATTAATTTTAGCTGTTCGCAATCTGAATTATGTAGAATGTTGTGAAGTCACATGAAAGGAACCTATTGTAAGTGGATAATTCTGAATAGAGACTGAATAATTATAACAATAGTAATGCTACAGTAGGAAGGTAAATAAAAGTTACAGACAAAACAAACACAATCAGCATTTGTTTTTCCAGAGCCAATTTTAAAAATACAAGAACATAATGTGATGAGTAGTATTGCTGTCACAGCTAGAAATATAATGCCCAGTGAATCCCTAATTTGACTACTACACAAATCATGATGCAGATCCTTGGGGCCATACCTCAAGAAGCACCAGATGTGTCACTGCCAATTGCACAACAACAGCATTATCTCATGTGAAACACAAAACATCTGCAGATAGGAACCGACCCAGATATTTCTAACATCACATGACCTCATACCGCCACAAGTTGAAGCATCTTCATCATTTTGAGACCGAGGTTAGCACACTTTTAAATTAGTGGGACACTCAGGGGTATTTCAAGTAAGTTAATTACTGATGTAAAGGTTTCAAATAGACTAATGAATGCTTAAGAGTGTGATAGGCATGTGTGGCCTACCTTGAACATTGCCAGCCCAGATGTCCTTCCTGCTTTTCAGAACTGGCATGATGGAGTGATCTGGGCTCCAGCTCCTCCTCTCATAGCCTCGGATGTGGGGATAGTGGACAGAGGAAGTGGTCTGGTGAATGTCCGTTTAAAGGAAGGTGGAAGCAGTTGAGATGATGATCCCTGACACTGTGCACTGTAAGGGACTTTAACTAATGGACATAGTTATATAAACTTAAAAGATGTCTTTGAGTTGAAAGAATTAAATCTCAGGAAGGCAAGACCACAATGTCTGTGCACACAAGAAACAAATTAATTAAAGATATAGACGTGAAATGTGGCGAGGCTGCAGTTTAATCCGCCTCCTTCCATCGGACTTCTTTCTGCTGGTGCTGAGAGCTCACTGAGGTCCTCCCCAGAAGTCTGCAAGTGTGTGAACACGGTTGCCGTGGAGATGAGGAGATGAGCAGAGTGTATATTCCTCTTCTTCTCTTGCTCTCTTCCTTCTTTGGCTTTCTCTTGCTCTTTACTTTGGCTTCAACCATCAGTTGGCTGGGCCGCTTCTCAGCCTGGATCAGAGGGGAGAAGGACAGTTAGATGGAGAAACAATTCAAGCTGAATGAAGACAAGCGCCCCAAGGGCAAAAGTCAAAACAAAAGGATAAACATGCTGTATTTGTGCAGTCCATGAAGAACCAGGTTCAAAGGGCTTGCTTAGAACAGTTTTGTGTAGCATGTGTTTGTGTTTAATAAGAAAAGTGTTTTTTATGCCATAAGCTCCTTCTACACAGGATGTCTAAGGACATATTCATTATGAAGCTATCTAGTGTGTTGATCTTATTTGGGGGCACAGAATTGCTTTTAAAATATAAATCGTTCATTAGGTGGAATCCCATGAGTTGCCCAGCTCATTTAAATCATTATGTTACATCTACTGTGCTCACAAAGTGGTTACACCACACTTTCAAACTGGCACTAAATCATTTAGGCTGTTTTAGTTAGAGAGGCACATTTGGATGGGGCAAAGCTCTGTTAAAAGGCACATTGTGCAACCTTTTGACCTAAAATAGGCCTTAAATAAATGTTTGTTATTTTATTTGTAGCATTAATTAATAAGGTTAGTTATTACTATTAATCATATTTATTAATAATAGGATAATAGGGCTATACTTACTGGACTAGTAAACTACTTCATACTACTACTACTGAAAACTACTTAATTAACATAACTCTAAAATTTATATCTTTGGACGGTAATACCAAATAATGTTTTTCAAATTTTTTTACGCCATAGAGGAGAGACATAAAAATAATATTATGGATTACAATGTTCGACAAGTATGTTTTAATTTGTTTCTATAAAAATATCGTAAACATGTGTGTTACGCTTTTTTGTTTGATTTGTTCTTCTTTATATCTAATTTCCACTTGTAAGAAAGCAGGATCGCCAAAATAAAACAGAGAGAGCAGGCTGCACTTCCGGGATTTTCACAATAAAATAAAAATTATAAAATTCACACAAAAATCACTTTAACAACAGAAATAATGAGTGTAAATTTAACTCCGTTACATCCACCCCACTGAATTTTATCATTTTTAAGTCACACAGCCAAGCCTCATCAAGGTAACAAGCGCATCACAAAAAAAACAGGGCTTCCAAAAGGGAATACCGACTATAGAGAATCCCAGGAGGATGAAAGACGGAAGAGGGGGCCAAGACCTCAAACCATCTGTACCGGCTGCGGGGTGCCTTGTACAACCCACAAAAACCCTATACAATTACAAGGCTGCATCGACTCAAATGATAAACCTCAAAAAAAAAAACAAGACAGTATGACAGAACTGTCCGAAACAAAAAGAGCAGACTAACTCACGCAACTCTAAGCAGCGAGCGTCTGAAGAACAGTCTTGCAAGCATCTTTAACGCTAATAGTGGCAGGAATAACATCTTGACGAGACATAGTCTGAATAAGTCTGTTCACGGGTGACAAACCGACCAAATCTAGTGCGTACTCGGGACTGGCTAACGGGGCAGTCACAGAGTGGTCAACAGTCGGTTCAGCAGGAACAGTCGTATTGTCAAAGCAAGAGTCAGACAGTACAGTTCTCGTAGTAGAAACAGGACTAGTCACAGGTCTGGAGTTACCGTCAGGCTGGCTAGTCACATTCGACAAGTCTGCAACACTATCTGAGACGTCGGCCTGAGTTAAGTTTGGCTCAGTCAACTGCGTAATCCACTCAACAGTACGTCTCTCAGAGTCAACAGATTCAGAAGAATCTCGAGCAGGCTCACAGTCGTTGTCGCAATCAGATTCAACTCCTTCAACACTTGGAACAGAGCAGCTACTAGCCATTGTTGAATCATTATCCACGGAGTCACAAAGCTCAACTGGAAGGAAGTTTACGGGCATTATCAAATTCCTGTGGACGATTTTCACTCTTCCATTCGGTTGTCACTTATTTGTAAGTGTGCGTCTCACGATTGACATCCATCACAGTGTATATTGTTGATTCCCATTTATCAGCTAGTTTCCTTTTCCTCTTTCCTTTTTGTTTGCCAGTAACACTTGGTCTCCAATATCAATGTTGGCGCCTCTCACTTTCCGATTGTAAAGTACAGCGTGTCTTTGTTGTTCCTTTTGACATGTTCCTGGGCGACCAGCATTGCTTCCTTAGATCACTGACAAGGGACTCAACATATTTGTCTAGTTAAGACTGTAGAATCATGGAGCACAGAACGAAACATCACGTCAACAGTAACCTGGGGACACGCCCGTACATTAGATAGAATGGGGGAAAGCCTGTGGTCTCATGGGAAGTACAGTTGTACACGAAAGTCAGTGTCTGCAACCTACGAGGCCAGTCAACCTTAGCTTCAGGGGCAACGCGCGAATCATCCCACCCAGAGTTCTGTTAAAACGTTCTACTGACCCATTACCCATGGGTGATAAGGTGTAGTGTGGGACTTTCTGACACCTGAAACTTCTAGCAACTCACTGATCAGCTGGCTCTCAAAATTAGGTCCCTGATCGCTGTGGATTCTCTCTGGAAACCCGAAAACACAAAAGTACTGTTCCACAGGACTTTCGCAACTTGTTTGGCAGTCTGATCTTTACAGGGGAAGGCCTGTGCCATGCGAGTGAAGTGGTCTGTAACGACAAGCACGTCGACTGATCTATTACGAGAATCTTCTGCAGACCAGAAATCTATGCACACGAGCTCAAGCGGACGAGACGTGACAATACTTTCCAAAGGAGCCCTGCCTTCTGGATCAGCTGTCTTACTTACAATGCAACGCTGACATTTACGACATAGTCTCTGACATCCCTATCCAATGTTAACCAGAAAAATCTTTGACGAGTCAGACTAAGAGAGCGCGACTGGGCTTGATGACCTGCCTCATCATGAATACCTCGCAGTACTTCAGCTTTAAGAGAGACTGGCACAACGTACTGGTGGCGCTTTGACTTAGTTTGAGATCTTTCGAAACTCTGTACAGGACACCATTAAGGACAGCGAATTTCTCCCAGTGTTTCAAGTATTTCATCACAGTGATTGACTCTTTTGCTCTTCTCTTCGACTTGGTCTCCGTCGTCTCTCAACATAGTACAACACACGGGAAATGACATTTCTGCAAGCTGGCTGTCACGTAGTTGTTGTTCGGTGTACGCAGGCAGTGTGTCAAGGCCAGAAGCGACAAGCTGGGGAAGACACTGGAGGGCAGCAATAGCACGAACTCTGGGGCCAGTGTCCCAACAAACATGTGACTGTAACACAGCAGAAACTTCCTCAGATTTCATCTGTTGTGAGCTCAAGTTTTGCTGAGTATTGGACAGAACAAGATCACAGCCACTAGCAGAACGGAAAGCTTGTCGGACAGAATCATTTGACACATCTTTGACTTGACTCATGAGACTATGATACGGCTCAGCAAACAGTCTTTGACCAACAGTACTCTTGACGAAAGGGACACGACTTAAAGCATCAGCTACAACGTTTTGCTGGCCTGGGACATATCTGATGTCGAAATCATAACTGGCGAGCTTAGCTACCCAGCGTTGTTCACACAGTCAAGTTTCGGCTTGGTTAGTATGTGGGTTAACGGATTGTTGTCTGTCAGGACTGAGAACGAATGACCTTTTAACCAATGACTGAACTTGTCACATACAGCCCATTTTAAGGCTAAAAACTCAAGCCTATGCGCTGGATAATTCTTCTGAGACTGAGTGAGTGACTTGCTCGCAAAAGCTATGGGTCTTGCACGGGACTCGCCCTCTTTAACTTGAGACAAAACCGCGCCTATTCCATCCAATGAGGCGTCTGTGGAGAGCACAAAGGGGCGGGAGAAATCAGGGTGTGCCAGACCACTGCATTTAACAGACAGGCCTTAAGCGAATCAAAAGCACAGACTTGAGCGTTAGTCCAATCAGAGGGGACAACTTTTTGTATTGGAGTTTGGACTTGGTTTTCCTTTCTTTTTCACGCCTTTCAGGAGATCAAACAGGGGCTTTGCTTTTGTGGAATAGCCTGGCACAAAGTGCTGATAGTAGTTCACCATCCCTAAGAATGACCTCAACCGCTTAGGGGAAGGAGTAAACCGTCAGGCTCCATCAGATCAGCACAAGACATTTTTGAGATACTTTCAACTTTGCTAGGGTCAGTTGAGACGCCATTTTCATCAATGACATGGCCTAGAAACTTTACAGACCTCCGCAGGAAGAAACACTTTTTGGGAGACACTTTAAGTTGTGGCCACGAAGCCGACTGAACACCATTTCAAGACGTTTGAGTGCTGTGTTTTCGTCTGGGGCAAAGACCAAGAGATCATCTAAATAGCATAACAAACTCAGATAGTTTTGATCTCCGAAAATGCTTGTCATCATACGCATAAAGCTAGCGGGACTATTACAGAGGCCCTGCGGAAGACGATTGTACTCATACAAGCCCATTGGAGTTGTGAAGGCCGAGTACTGCCTGTCATCTTCATGGAGCGGCATATTATAAAAACCAGATGTCAAGTCCATGGTACTAAAAAGACAGTTGCCTCCGAGTGCAGCTAAACAGTCTGACTGATGGGGAAGGGGGTGTGCGTCCTTCAGAGTCCTCTTATTTAGCCAACGGAAGTCAGTGCAAATACGGAGGTCACCGTTTTTCTTCCATACAAGCACTAAGGGCGACGCGTACTCACTGTTTGACTTTCTGATTATTTCCTTTTCCTCCATCTCTGTTAAAACTTGGCGTAACTTTTGGTACTGACTTGGTGGCACACGCCGGTACGGCAGTCTGAAGGGCCTGTTGTCTGACAAGCGAATACGGTGCACAAAGTCTTTCGCCTCTCCACAGTCCAGATGATGGCGAGAGAAGATGTCCTGGTACTGCAAAACAAGGTCAGCCATTTTACTTTTACATCCATCGTCACTTCACATGAATCTATGTCCACATTACTGAGGCCCACTGAGCGGAGCTGTTCTTTGACTGTCTCAAGGTTCGCAGGAGGCACAGTTGACATATTGTTAGCATTTACTTGGCTCACATCGTTATTCTCATCAGAGTCAATGTCCTCAAGAGCCACACACGTGTACACATCTGCTAACTTTGCTTACGTTTCAACATTACAGGCTTGGTGAGGTGTTAATGAGTTTGACAGGGACCCATCTATCACCCCATAAATGAGTAACAACTTTGCAACTATGACACCTCTAGGAGCAGAGTGTGAGGAAGTGGGCTCAGTTACTACAGTAGCTCCGGGGGACACGGGAGTACTTTTAGGAAGCTTACCCCACAGGAGGTACTCACGCCCAGGCTCAAGACAAGTAGCTGAGTTACATCTTACTGTGCCGACTTTATCTGGGACTGTGTCACCTTGCCACTTATTCAGACCTGAGAGCATAGACAGAAACTGGAGAGACTCAGCATTACTGGGAGAACTGGAAACTGCTTGCCAATATGAGTCACACTGCTTTAACTGGCGTAGCACATGCTTTATGACATTTGCACCGAGAATCACATCATCGTGTTGGCCCTGAACTACAAGTGTGGGGACTAGCATCTTACAGCCGTAGACTTCAATCTCTACCTCATAGTACACTTTGGCTTTACACGGAGTCCACCACAACCAACTAGCACTACTTCTGCATTAAACAGCATTGCATCTGTGAGTACACCGGCTTCTCTTAACTTTTGTTCAGCGTTTACACTAATACTACAGGCCATAGAGCCGCTATCAAGCATCCCACCCATTTCAACTGAACCACCAAACAACACAGTGGTGTAGAAAAGACTTTCACTACCGCCTATCTTTTGTACATTCTGATAGACGACAGTCTCATGGCTGGGGCATGACTCTAGGGCTGAAGAATAGACTGACTCAGCATCTGAAAACTCTTCAGGTTGGGAGTTTATCTCAGGACCCGTACTGCCTCCCTTCGAATACAGGTCACTTAGTTTCCCTGGTTCTGGGGAGGGGCACACGCAGAGGTGACACAGGGGCACTGGGGTCTAATGTGGCCGGGTGCAAAACATTCAAAGCACAGTCTGTCAGACATACAGTGTGAGAACGTGGTGTGGCTTTTATCACTGCACACTTTGCAACTCGATTCTCTTGGATGGTGCTGGTAAGCACGAGCAGGCACTCTCTGCGGAGCTGGACGAGCATTCTGCGTGCTACTTTATCAAGTGCTTCTCGAAACATTTTAACCATCCGATTTAAAAGTTGTTCCTCTGACTGCTGGAGGTTTTGGGCCACAACTGGGACGGGTGAAACTTTGGAGTGCTCGAGTTAGTCTGAGACATTACTGACGGTGCAGGGGCAAAACTGTTAGCACTGTGACTGATTGAACATTGACATTTGTTGAGGACATGAGTGACTGTGTGGCATTGCTCGGGCACGTTAACAGAGACTGGCGTCACACATGACTGTTCCGGGGCCACTGCAGCAGTGTTTACTTTGAGCTGTACTGCACTAAATGTCCTTTGGTTAGCCCGCATTTCTCTCTGATAGTCATCAATTCTCAACTGAACATCTTTTGAGGACCACTCACGGATGGGCTTCCATTTAAACGTGGAGGAAAGTTCTGGGTCCGGACAGTGCTTAACAAACATTAGAGCCACTTCATTATTCAAACTGCCTGTTACATTGCCTTCTCTCAGCAATCCTTCTAGTGCTCTGTCAGCTGCCTTATTCAGTCTTATCCAGTAGTCAACTGGATTTTCTCTGGTTTTCGGCAAAGTGGCGTAAAAATCAGCAAGAGGGAGACACGAAGGGGCATCACTGAAATAACGCAGAAGAGTGTCAAAGATTACTGCAGGCTTATCAGAAACACTGATGTCTGGGTCACCACGAAGGGCTATTTTAACCACATCCTTCGCTTTGCCCTGCAAATGTCCAACTATCTCATCTGCCTGTTCAGTCAATGGTGTTCCCTTCTTCTTCAAGTAAGTCTTAGTCATTTCAATCCAGTCCTGTACTGAAACTTTGTCACTATTGTCACCTTTAAACGTCTGTAAAACATGGTCAGGTGCAACATGAACAGTCACGTGGGGAGAGTCACATTTAGTTACGTCACATGAGGCAGAGCGAATGGGAGAGGGACCTGGTGTTACCGGACAGGTTAACAACACCTGCTGACATTAACTTGGCCACTATTGATTCACCAATCTGGGAACCTAACCGACCCACCATATCTGTCAGCTGGGGAATAGCACTGGTTTCACTGCTGGGTGTAGAAGTACGTACATCATTACCATTAACACCACTCACATTTGAAAAACCCACAGATTCCCTGTTTGAGTGTCCCACATTCCCATGGCTAACCTCACGTCTCCACAACCCTCTACCTTTAGGTAAGACAGGAGTGACAAACTCATCCATGATGAAAACTCAAAAGTACAACTTCAAAACAGTACGTATGCGTTGTGTAAATAAAATAAACCGCAGCATGCAACCAAAAAGCTCTTATATTGTCCTTTGTTGGCACCAGCAACACCTCGGAGGAACCAGACCAAGGCGCAGGCGGCGAGCAGGACAGGAGAGCAACCACGGTGATCGGCGTCGAGCAGATCGGACATCCAAAGGGTCACGGTACCAGTGTAACGGGTGCTGAACTCCTCACCAGCCGTTATCAAAAAGACAGGACACAGTGTTGGAGCAGTCAAACTTTACTCCTGTGACAGACATAGGAAACACATTTCATGTCTTCACATACAGCACTGCACACAGCTCTCCACACAGTAGTAAAGGCGCTACTGAAGAGCTAACATTTGTTACTAATACTGGCCGTGTTTTCATCATGGTACACAGGATTTTACCAAGTTAAATGTGACTCTAATATTGTATGAACATGTATGAACAATAAACTTATTTTACAATACAATGTTGGAGTGGTGGAGTAACAACTTATTACACAAAACATAAATTACAACTCAAAAATACAATACAACATACCTGTGACAGACATAGGAAACACATTTCATGTCTTCACATACAGCACTGCACACAGCTCTCTGCAAAATGAAAAACAGCAGCATGAAAAAGGACCGCGCACATGTGGCTGCTAGCTTAAATGCACTTTCTTGAAAAGTGTGCAAAACTTAAATTTAGCGCACAAGTTGAACCAAAAATACACTCTACAGTTGCAAAAACGTTGTCTTATCAACATATGTTCGTGACAATATACATTTAGCAAGTTAACATATTTAAAATACAATTTTTCACGGAGCCGAACTTACCCACACAGTAGTAAAGGCGCTACTGAGGTGGGGAAGCGGATCGCCAAAATAAAACAGAGAGAGCGTGCGTGCACTTCCGGGATTTTCACAATAAAATAAAAATTATAAAATTCACACAAAAATCACTTTAAAACAGAAATAATGAGTGTAAATTTAACTCCGTTACATTAGGTTCACTTTAGTGAATCACTGTCTATATTGGGGGATCCAAACTTTTTGCATCAAGGGCCACACTATGAAACACAGACGAAGTGGAGGGTCAAACTGGGCCACATAAAAATGGACATGGATGCATTTATTCAGGGCAGGCCTAAAACCACAATGCTTTGCTATGAAAGCCGGATAGTGACTTTTAGAAAAAAAATCTAAATCCACTGGAAATGAATTACTTTTTGCTTTTTGGGCCAATGGTTCAAGATCTTTGAAGGCCAACAAAAATGTATCTGAGGGCCACATTTTGTCCCCGGGCCGCAGTTTGGTCTATGATCTATGTTTCTGGCTTAAAAGTATATTTTTGCCTTTAGCTTTGTCATGAAATAATTATACATGAAATACAGATCTATTATTATATCTTTTGTTTGTCCAAAATTATTATTGGACAACTATAAAAACTTAATACGAGACATGCAGTAATCTTTAGACTGTTTCTATTCTGAATGAACAGTGTCATTTGTCAAATGTCATTTATAGAATGGATATACCATTGTCAGCCAGGAACAGTCCAGGAGGTGAAAACAATGACATTGTGCTGGCAGGACAATGATTTTAAACAGGGCATTCCAGTCACCTGCCAGTACCCTTCAACATCTCCAGTAAACAAGTGAGACAAGTTAGTAAGCAGTGTTAAATGTAAAGATCCAATAAAATACAGAAATGAAAATGGATGTTTTAAGGCATCTTTTCAACCAACAGCCAATAAAGAACTGATTAAATAGACATGTAAGGGTGTTTGCATCCAGCAGAGGGAGCCAGAAACCCGTGCTCCTCTTGTGTCCTTTGGCCGTGGGAGGATTATGAGTCAACTGGCATCAGCCCCAAACATGTCTCCTTCAGCACAGAAGAGAGAAATCAAGGGCTTTATGTAGGCCACATGTTAGGTAGCTCAAGACAGAAAAACAATGAAGGTCAGAAACAACATGCTTTTTTTAAATTTCAACTGTCTTAATGACTTATTTTGCTATTTTATCATATTGCTCACCCACACTTACAGCAAACATGTGTTTAGTAATGGAAGCCTAGTTCTTTCGTTTCCTGTCAACATCTCTAGTAAGGATGTAGTTCTGCATTGCGATACTTTGAACACAACTACTGTTATGGCCATCCAATCAGCATGTGTTTAGATAGGAATGCATTGATTTGATACTGGGCTCAGATATCAGCTCCAGTTAGAGGTGTGGAATATATCAAATTTTAGATATAAGCAGAAAAAAATAATGAAAAGCAAAAAATCGTAAAAACACGAAAAACTGCTGAAGAAAATTAGATTGTAAATGCTCAAATAAAGTTAGACAGTGATCTTTTAGTCAATTCATTGCTCATTCTTCAACAGTTAGAAGCACATGCAAACTTTTGTCGACTAAGCAATGGTAGCACATGTTTTTAATCATTAAACCCAATTTTTTCTTAGCATTAAACTTTATAATACATTTAAAGACATGCCTTGATGTCAGCTTCATAATTATAAAGTAGAATGTCAAAATTTGTGCATATGCGATTTCTGACAGAAAAATGCTGCCTGGTGTGTACGAGACATTGTATGGATGAAGAAAGCACTAACACTCTTTTTCAATTACACTATGCATTATATTTTCAAAGAGTTAGGGGGATTTCTGTACAAGACAAATAATTAAAAGACACAGGATTTTAAATAAGCGCTACAAAAAAACATAATTAAATTGCTTTCATGAATGTGTTGTAATTCGAACCAACAAAGACACGGATTAAACAATAGCTTTAACCAATCTCCGTCTACTTCATCTCATGCAATCTAGATCTAGTTGTGCCTCTGTTTTAGACACCTGAGACATCCTCGGTCACATTACTATTTCAATCCAAACATTTTCAGCCCACTGATTTATTTTAAACAAAAAAGGAGTGTGTCTGAGCATCCCTATGACGCAGTCTGCATTAATTGGGTCACGTGGGGCCCTAACCAGCAGAACCTGGGTCCCCCGGCTCTAGGCTCCGGGCTGAGGAGGGAGCTCTTAATTCTGTACTAATGATGGAACGCGCTGATGCATGTAGATTTGAACAACAGCCCCACATCTGTGCAGACCCACCAGCACTGTCAGACTTACTAAACAACAAGAGCCAGCCCCGAGCTCTACTCCTGTACACTGAGAAAATAACTGTTTACATGACAACAAATTTAGGGATTCTCACATGTAGAGATACTTCATATTGCTTTATTTCTTACTACGATTTACACTTACAAGACATGACTACCAATCTATGAAAGCACCCTTCTCAACCCTTCCTTCAAACCCAGACAAGGTGAGTGAAGTGTCTTGCCAAAGGACATGTACAGTATGCTAACACAAAGGATATGGTTCAGAGGGGATCCTGAACAGTGCCCCACCACACTCCTCGCTGAACCCAGGGGAACTGCTGTCCTTTGTCAACGGAGCGGCTTCTTCCACACTGGCAGCTTCAGCTTAGGGGAGAGGAGAGAGAGAAGATGGCATCCAATCAACAAGCTGTCATCGAGCAAGAGTCAAAAGTTGACGGGGGTACGATATATTCTGAAATTATTGCACTGAATCATGTTGAAGTAACTAAATTTAGCAGAATTTCTTTTTATCTCTTTTTTATCATTAACATAACTTTAAGTTTTACTTTGTTCTAGGACTTAGGCTGAACAAAAGTGATTGTTGTTTGTTTGTTATATGAATATATGAATGTCTTTCATACACTATTTCTAGCAAAAAGTACCATTTGGAGTTGTTTGTGGATAATGGATGTAAAAAACGTGTAGTTCAGTTTTGTAGTCCGGCCTAACTTAGCCCTCCCAAAAATTTGGCCCACTTGTAAATACAATTGAGGAGCCCTACTCTACAGTTTGAACAATCACATTAAAGTCTTGTGCTTGTTACTGTAAAAATGCACAAAAATAAGTGAGAACAATTGTTGAGGAAGTAACACATACTGCACTCAGCTAAAACCAGAATTCAAGTGTGAGCACAACTCAAACTGCAGGAAGCAGCACTGTGTTGGTTTCACGTAATTCTTTTTTTTATTAGCTGCGCTTGTATTGGCTATTATTAATGATTTTTATGTTGTTTATTGTATAATTCTATCTTTAACTAGGGACTTCTAACCTGTAGGACTTAACTCAAAGTGATGATGAACAGACCATACTTCTGTTTCTGTCAGGTAAGCATATGCCACATTTGATATATCTATTACAGAATTCATGTTTATGCGCCCACTATCTTACGGTGCATGGCTCACTACCTAGTACAGGCACACATACTGCTGTTGTATCTTTGAGCAAGACACGTCATCTTTCTTTATTGTTTTGTAGGTGTACTTGGTGTCGCAGCTTGAACATCTCAATCTCTGTTCCAAAGAAGCTCAGAGCTCTTAGTGGGTCCTGTTTATACATCCCTGTACATTTACAGTGAATGATGGCACTTGTTTGAAAACGATGATCAGACAGACAACCTGATCTTTGAAAGTCACAGAAATGGAACAAAAATATCCAAGGAAATGGACAAAAAGCATCCACTGAAAGTGGTGGGAGACTTGAGACAGAAAAACTGTTCGACTGTTTTTTATAATTTGACCAAAAATGATTCAGACACTATTTCTTCAAATTGGGGGTGCAACTGGAACTGCAAAAGCAAAATTTCACATTATTGTCAAAGGTAAGAGTTTTTAGAAAGAAAGCATGCGGTGTTTATTGCCACAAGTTACAATTAGGCCTACTTAAGGAAATTTGTCATTATGTTATATTTTTATTCTTTTGCCACAAGTTGTAATAACAGTGTATACTTTAGTTTCAAATACGTGATGAGGTTTGTGTTAAGATGAGAGAATTAAAATTGTTTCATTTAGACAACTTGAATAAAACATTAATTAAAAGCTTTTCTTCTTAGGCTGTCCATGGCAACCAGTCATAACCATCACAGGAGAAAAGCGTGAAAATTCCTTGGTGACTTTATCCTGCTCAGCCCTCACACCTTGCCTCAGGCTCCTCCCATTCTCAATGGGACTTATCCAAAGTTCCTCCTTCTCTCACCTGGGCCCTCTCACCTATTCCACTTCAGGTCATACACTCGAAGAAGACTTTTACCACTATTGAGCATCAGCTAAACTGACTCACCTACATAATGGAGTACCAATCACATGTTTAGCACAGTATCCTGTAACCAAAGGAATCAAGACGTCCAATACTACAATACACCTCAGTATATCATGTAAGTTAGTTAGTAATAACTTACTGACCACTAAAAACTGATGCACAGACAATGTATTATTTCGATGTTTTCTCAGATGCCCCAAGATATGGCTACGGCTGGATAATTGGAGGAGGCATGGGAGTGCTGATTCTTATCTGCTTGGGTGTCTTTGTGTGGTAGGTGGTTCATGACTGTGTATGACAAGATTTGGCAAATCCATGACATGGTAACAGTTTCCAAAATGTTTTGTAGGTGTTTCCTCTGTAAATGTAAAACTGGAAAACAAGGACAGGTGAGATATTAGTGAGTAGGTCTGTAACTTTATCTAAATTGTATTTTTTGTCTTGTTTAAAGAGAGAAGACATCATAGATGAATCTTCAGTCCATTATGCCAAAGTGGAGTTTCAGAGGAGGAAACCAAAGTCTGGTCCAGACACAGAACAGAACAAGACCAGGAGCAGGGGCAGAACCTGTGTACTCCCAAATAAGAGTGAAATCATCAAGAGCACCTGCTCAGGATATTTAGGCCTATACGTATTAGCACATTGTTCTTAATGCTAGGCAGTTGTTCTGTACTGATATGCTTTTTTAAATTAAGATAACATTTACATGTTTATTTTTAACATGCCCAAGAGAATTTAAATGTATAAACATTTGGAACAAGAAGAATTCAAATGCAACTACTTGTTGTCAGTAAAAAAAACATTTACAAACTAGGAATATGCTTCAGCAAAGCTCTTCATTGGCTTCTAGTTTCTTATCACATACAATTAAAAATATTAGGCCTCACTTTTAGAGCTTTACACAGTCAAGCTCTTTTTATAATAGTGATCTGATTCAACTCTACAGACCCTCTTGAGCTTGAGCTCTGTGGATCAGAATCTGTAGATGCTTTCGGACCAGAGAAGACCGATCGTTCCAAGATCACTCTCTCTGTGTTCCCTTGATTGTGTGGATGCTTTTAAGGGTCTACTCAAAACCTTTTTATTTATTTTCTACTTTGGGGTCTGTTGTGATTGTATGCTATGTGTACTTGTTTATATATTTTGCGTGTGTTTCATCTGTGAAGCACTTTGTGACTTTGTCTGTGAAAGATGCTATATAAATAAACTTTACTTACTTACATAATGATGCAACATAAAACAATGTGTACTAATAATAAAACATAATGCAACAATAATGTAAAAATTAACAAATATAAAAGTAAAAAATTAATTAAAAGTCTAAATATAAATGTGAAGTATATAAAGAGTGGACAAAGCAACAGTCCAAAGCCTGACGCTGCCTGGCATCTGCACCATGTTTGAATCAATGATCAATCTTCAGAGCAATTCTATCTAATAGGAAAATCATTCTAATCAAATTCATTCAATTTCAACGTCTTATTGCTCCAAATCTATCTCCACGTGTCACACTAAAACCTCCAGGATGCGTCCCCTCTGGCCCTGCCGGTTACCCATAATCCCTTGCTTCATATCGCTGCAGCACATGTCCTCCCTGCTCAGTGCTTTGAGTGTGCGCTCATCTCAACATCTGATTAGACAGAATAAATCCTGTTTCAGATCAGCCCATGTGAATGAAGGTTTTTCTCAACAATGTTTTGTCTAACCACCAAGAAAATTGAGGATTGGAAAAGAAACATGTCAACATTTTCTGATATGTATTTTGTGGTCTTATTTGACTTCTTGCTGAGATCAAGAAATGTTACATAATTCAATGTTCAAGTAACACTAACTCTAACTATAGAACACAACAGACAGAAATAAATCTGAAAGTGAGATAAATGAATGGTCTTTTTCACAAGTATAAACCATTTGGAGTCATCAGCACATTGTTTCTTCAAAATTAGCTCTATAATATTTTTTCAAATTTTTAGAACAAAGCCAAATTTTCTTATTTTGCACTAGGCCACAGATAGATACAAAGTGTTCAGAGAGTTTGCTCCATCCAGACCATCTCTAAACAAGCTATTCATCATCGGTTTTCGCCACAGGGCAGTGCTTCCATTAGGTCTGCATTGACCACCTCACTGGTCCGGACAGGCTACTTTTTCCATTAGAGCAGCTAGTCCTAGATAACTTTATTGTTGTTAAAGTACCTCGCTTGTGGCAATAAGTATATGAAAGGAGTATGAAAAGACAGCAATTCTTAAGAGGTCATGATAAGGATGAAAAGGAGAAACTACAATAATAGTTTTAAAAATTCCTGGTTTAAAATGCTATTGAACACATTGTCTGAATTTAGAAGAAGGCCGCCTTAAAAATACACTATTTTAAAAAAGAAGGAAAAATACAGTTGTAGTTAAAAAGTAAATTCAGTGTACACTTGTGTTTAAAGGTGCACCGTGTAACTTTCTGGAGGTACTAAATCAACTTCACAACCCAACATAAATATGAAGATAAAGTCATTCTTTAGAACACTCTTATTGGGAATAAATAGGTTTTATGCCAAAATGTGAGAAACTGTAGCTAAAGGAGATTCTTCTCCATAAAAATAAACAGAAGGAGGCCCTCCTCTTGGTCAAAAGTGTTAATTTTGTGGCCATGCCAGGCTGCTCATAATAAAATTACAATTTTTTATTATTTATTTGGTATCACAAAGACATCCAAACAAAAAGAAAAAAAAAAAAGCTTTTATTCAAGTTTTTTTTTTTTTGCCAAAAAGTTACAGTGTAAGACGGACAATGTCTTAAGAAAGTGAACAAAGCTGAGCAAAGTGAGTATTATTTGAGTGTTTTGAACAATTTTAGCTAATCAAATCAACAAGTTTATTATTGACAGCGGTGCAGCTACACCTCCTGTCTGTCCAGCAGCACCAGTGGTCAATATTGAATTGTGATTTACTGTGGAAAATCAGCATTGACTTTAGATAGAACCAAATAGCTTCAAGCATACAACTCGAATCTGTTTTATTTACATGATGTAAATACATGTTGAGCCATGTTTTAAAATTTAGAACTCTAATTACATTAGATTGAATTTAAAAAGTGATTAAATATCAATGTAATGTACAGTATGGGTGTTGGGAGCATCTTTTTCTAACAGGATTCCACTTTTTTAAGGGTCATAACATGTTCTGAAATGCATTGACTGATTGACTAATGCACAGAATACTATGATTAGAACATACTAGTTGGATGACACTTTGAAAACATAACTTTTTCACAAGTCTATTGCTGCTGAACTCTTGTATGTTTGATCTAATCTCCACATGTGACAATCATGACACAAAAGCACAATTGACTTTTACTGCGATCTGCCTGTCTCTCCTTCACGCCCTTCTGCCCACATCAGCATGGCGCCCCTGACACAGACACTGGCCTAACTGAATGAGCGGAGCTGGGCTGGGTCTTTCACCGCTGGGGGGCATGACCGAAAAGGGGGGGGCTTCTCTTATAGGTCACCAAGGCCTCCCAACACCCCAGAGTGTCCAACTCTCCTGATCCTCAACGCCCACAACACCCACACCTAGGTACCTTCAGTCCAGGAGATCCCAAGCTTTCACAGGTAAGATATTTAGGCATTGGTAAGAATGTGTACTGTATATTGGCATGGTGGTAGGCATAGCACGCTTGAATGAAGCAGAGGGTTTCTACCTTCTTGTGGCTAAGTGGCTCTTGGCTGCACAGGTGTCACACACAGAAGGCAAATTTCTGTACTCTTGATTCATGATCTAGTGAAGGATAGCCCGTCACTGCTCAGTTCATATTTGCTGCAGGTTAATAAAGACATTGCAACAAGATAATCAATGTAACAAACTGTTGCAATAGGGTCTTTTAATGACAATGACAATAAGAAAACATTTGAAACATTATGCAGTAGTTAACTTGTGTTAATAGCGGTTATTATAATATTTTTACAACTTGTTTCAGGCTATTTAAAAGATAGTTTTAACTCCACACATCTTATTCTGCAGAAACGCCAGTGTCAATGTTGAAGTTGCTTTTTTACTATGGCTTTTTTTAAGGCAGAAATTGTAGTAAATAACTTCAATCTCTGTTGTCCTACCTTGCAAGTGAGTGGAATATTAGCAGCAATATCACAACTACATCACATGCTTCCACGTGTCACCTTTTATCTAAATGTTTATCCCATTATATAGATGATAATATATTGCCAAGCCCCTTTTACTAAGTATGTATGGAGATTGTATGTCATGTCACACCGAATGCAAGGTTCAAAGCTTGTGAAAAAAGAAGTGGCTTCTAGTCAGGAAAATATATTTACCAGTACTGTATATACATGTATGGTCCCTTGTTTTGAACTTGAATTTAATCTGATGATTCAAAGCCATCACTATTCAGCTCTCGCTGTGACGTGGCTGTGTTTTGTTCACACTCTTTCTTTGCCTTTTATGCTTCCATGTGGAGCACATTTACTGCTCTATTTGTGTATTTTCCCAAGGGCCATTTTACAGGCACGTGTGGAGGTGAATGTACGGCCACCATTTTTAATCCTATATGTCCAAATATAAAAGGTACTATGCAGTGTTTATATAGATCCGATACAAAGAAAACGATAACAAACAGTAAGATGCAAATGTAACATATCTTTATTGTTGTTGCTAATCCGCATGTAGCATCTTTGCAGCGTTCCAACTCTAATATGTGAGATTAAGTCCAGTGTCCATCTGACGTGAGGGGATTTGAGGCGGATTGGGAATCTGGATGGGCTGCTGTTAAAGCTGTAATTCCATGCACACACTGACAGCAGCAGATTAAAAGACAAGAGCGAGAGCCGAGAGAGGAAAAGCATGGCACTGCATGGGGAAATGAAAATGTACTATCGATATATTTAAAATTTATATTTGATTCAGTAAATGTATGACTTTTTTATTATCTTGCATCCACATGGGATTGCACTTTGATGATGTAACAAACATATAATAGTGATAAGACTATCACAACATAAAAACACCTGCCCTGGCCTGCTTTTTTTTTATCTCAACAAATGACATCACAAACTCCCATTTCTGATGAGTCAGGGAATTACTTTATTGTTGTTCTTCAAAAACTAAAAATAAAATAAAACAATAATTATAAAGAGGAAAATTGATGTGGTTGGATGAGAAAATGGAAACAAATAATAACAGTAAATTAACAAAAATCAACCAAAACAAGGTTGTTATCCTGACTGACTGGATGATTTTGAAAAATGTGATCAACCAATGTTGAACACCTGCAAAGTCCCGTCTGAAACATGACTTTTGCAATGTTTGTGACAGTGTACAACAAGGACAATGACATGAGGGTGATGGGGGTGCAATTCCCTTCTGGGACAGCCCCTGGAGGGTACAGTTCTGATTCAAACCGTCCACCAGACTTGCCCCCCATGCCCACGTGGAGGGAGGTGAGGGGCGGTGTTGGCTGTGGGTGCGGGTCACCCAGATTACGCATCATCACATGGCCTATTTAGCCTTGACACCAGACCTAGAGCCCCAAACTGCTCATCGTACGCCAAATTTCCCTGTATTAACAGAATGGTCACGTGGCCCGTAGTTGCCCGCGTGACGCATCAGAACGGACCAATGCATAGCGAAGTTCGTCTAGGGCAGAGCAAAAGGAGAGGGGGAAAACATCATTTTTTCTTTGCGATATTTAATCTTACGCCAACGAAAGTGGTCGTCAGCTGTGCTCACTCCGCTGCACCAAGGTAATCACTCAATCTTGTGTTGTAGTTTTAATCAAACTGTTTTCTTTCTGTTGTGTATTTTTAAATTTTTATTTCATAATGAGTAAAAATGTTTGATAATTTAACCTTATAGGTCTTGAAATTAATTCGTAATGTAATCTGGTTGTTTCAGTCCGCGTTGGTCGGTTTTGGGAAGTTGTGTCCGAACATGTTGACCCCATGCAGAGAGAAGATACTTTCTTCTCCCCAAAGTATTGTCAATCTTCCGCTCAGTCGATTACGTTTCGCCGCTGTCCAGATTAGCTTTGGGTGTCCATTGTTTTCCATTCAGGCTTGAGCGGATATATTAGCGCCAAATTTGTGCTTAATTGTTAAAGATGGATCAATACAAATGTTGGGGCACTATGTTTTGTGTGTGGGAAATGACCTTTTATTTCTCTCTGTTGGATGGCTTTGCAGTCTGTGTATTTTCTAGCTATTAAAATTATTGTCGTAATTGCATTAGCGCTAATTATGGCCTACTTCATCTGCTGGACACTGAGCGAAAACGGCATTCCTTGTTAGCAAAAAAGCTAATGAACGCATGCACTTGATTTACCGTTTAAAATACACGTTGTGGTAGAAAGTGAAAGCATATCATGGGTTCTCGATGCTAGCTAATTATGTGACGCCAACCGTACCGTAAAAAAGCCGCTAAACCTACATCGCTTAGCGGCTTTTTTTACCCCCCCTTATACTCCTCCTCTGTGGAAGCCATGACTTTCTGACAAGCACTGATCTCACATTACAAATCGTGGCAAATCTAAAATGGCCGACTAACCAACGCAACATGGTGTGTCTTCACAGCACCCACCCCCATGCAGCATGACACTTTTTTTCATGCAAAAAAATTGTGAAAGTTGTGGCTTGTAGCCCTCTTGGTTTTTTTAAGGAAGTGGTAGCCTCATAGTGATAGTAATTTGGGCCGAGCGATCACCACGCTGGGCAACTGATTGAGGCTGACAGTTCTTGAGCGCATTGTCTTATTGGAGTATAGGAAGGCCCACTGGGTAGACATGCCCCCCACCCCAGCCTACTCCAGATACAACAAAAGCTAGCACACACAAGGCCAAGACTGTTCACATGCAGTGGAATGCAAAGAAACTTCTCCAGACTCCTCATTCCACTCCAGTAATACCGTTATGACAAGCCTTCACTAACAATTATTGGAATCTGATATTCTTCACAGTATTCCAGTCAAAAGGGTGGCAGTCTAAGGGAATGTTTCTGCGCAGTGATCAAGATGAAGAAAAGAAGGAAGAATAATGCTAAAAATTGCCATTATTAAAATAGTTTGCTATTATAATAGGATAATAATTACAGCGATTTAACTGTTTTGACTGTAGGAAAAAGAAATCCACTTTTTCAAAATAGAGTTGGCGTATTTTGGATCCAGCACAATGTGAATTGTGATCGTAATTGTCATCGTAATTGTATGTTTTATCAGTAATCCTAATATTACTGTAGAGCCGCCAATAATGAATAGGTTTACTATTTTGAGTTATCTCAAATAGGTAACCTAGTAGGTTACCTATTCACATACTTAAATACGGCTGTGGTGATGCAGACTGCTTTGGTTGAAACATATGGAGCATCCAGGTCACCTCCCGACCCCCTCCTGCTGCCCCACATCCACGCGCCACGCTCATGCCTTTGTCCAACCTCAGCAGGGGCGCAAACGTGTACACGAGACAAACCTCCGCCCAAACCCTTATCTACTACACATCAAAGGTATGGCATAAGCCACGTTAGACTAGGCCCAGTTAGTTTACTTGATTTCATTAACCATTCTAATGTGCTACTGTTGTTGATGAACTAGAGCTGAGCATCAATAAAGTACGTAGTAAAGTAATAAAGTAGTATGTGATGCGCAATAGCTTACAATGCAAATACTGCAATATGGTTATTACTATGAAAATCAATACTGTGCATAGCATAGTATATAATACAGTCTATATAAAACCAAAACACGCCGATTCTTTCTGTATAGGAATGTGCCAATGCCGGCATTATTTAATAAACTGTAGATTAATGGGATCGATTCTTATAGTTGTTTAAAAAAGAAAAACAGATATACTTTTAATTTTGGTGCCAAATATTCAGACTTTTTTTTTTCTCTGAACATGATAAAAACTGATCTGTAGATACGTGGATTATGTTGAACAGATGACAGCGGCTTTGCTCTAGATCAGACCACAGTAGTGAATTTAATCATTCTAGGCTCTCACTGCTGCCCCTGACTCTCCACCATGTTAACAAAGCTGCAGATGATATGCATATAGTCATGGATATGATAATATGGCCTACTTTTCATGAATCTCATTAGCAAGTAGCCATATACGCATAATGTTTGAAAACATTTTGCGACCAAATATGATGCATTTTCTGTGTTTCATTCAATGTGAAGCATTTATGATCAGATATATAGGGAATCACTTTCATGATTTGTTTAAAATCATTCTTGGCTATTAGCAGTGCCAGGATGATTACCGGGATGCACTGGTACTCCGTTCCATCTCTTCTAAAAATGCCTCATTTAAGGATTGGCACTTTGGCATTCATCAAGTTCTCCTCCAATGAAATTAGCTCCAATTAAAGCAATGGCTATCAGGCTAGAAATGTCATCACTGGAGTTGAACAAAACCATGGGTGATATTATCTCACACCTCCTGATGAGGCTTTTATCTTAGGAATTGTATTTAAAGTAGACCAAATCTTTATTCCCCAAAATTTCTCAACTAGCAGCCAGGTTCAGAGGTCACTCAATGTTGACTTCAGGCATGTCCTGGAGTTTTTAGGTCTTCTATTGCTTCAGAGTGAGGGCTCCAACTAAGTGCACTTGAAAACATTTTTTTTCTTGGTTACTTCGACAAACAGGGCAAAGAGCGCGCTGGAGGGCAGCTATTGTGATTGTTAAAAAGACCATTTTCCGACTTTACATTCACTAGCCTTTCCTTTAGTGACAAGTGCATGTGGGGTGTGGAGGGGGGGGGGGCATTTTGTTCGCTCTGTGGTCTAGTCGAGCGTAAAGCGTGATTAATTCAGTATCGTCCGCACAGAGGAGGAGACCACAGTGCAGTATGACCCAGATTCTCTCAGACATCAGGAGCAGCACCACTATTCCACTGAGGGGACCACTGGAAGGGACACTGAGGGTCCTTTTGAGGGTTCACTCAGAGCCGAGGACCCCCTGACGGTCCAGTGAGGTCCTTCTGAGGGACAATGAAGACCCAGTAGGGGTACAGTGTTACACCACTGGGGACACTAGGAACCTTATGAGTGTGGCACTGAAAGAGGGGATGGCATTGAGAATGCAATGTCCATTGAGGACTCACTGCTGACCCATTGGTACAATGGGATTTACTGAGGGCACACCTATCTGAATTTCAGAGCTGCAATAGATTGCTCAGCTATACTGTCTGCCTGTATATGCCACAGGCACATTTTCGAACGTCTCTTGTATTGTACTTACACATAAAAGAGAACAGAGGCAAAAGTGGTGCAGGGTGAAAGCTCCTGGACCAAACCAAGCTTTTAAAGGAGAGAGTTGCTTGAGGGGTTTACCCTGGAATGGTGAAGTGATTCATGGGCCTCGACCTAAATCCATTGAGTTCAGTGTCTGAGGTCAGATCTGTTTGCAGAAAGCAAGAGTTCTGATGGTAATATAAGTACCGCCCAACCATAACTATAGCCTTGCTTGATTATCTGCAATCAAGACAAAATTATAAACATGATAAAACACTGAAACATTTTAGGTCATTAATACTTTGCTAATTTAATATTGTTTATTGTATTGTATTGTATTGAATTGTAGTGTTGTAGTATTGTTTTTTAGGTTTAAAGATTAAGGTACACTTTATTGTTCCCATAGGGAAATGTGTTCTCTGCAACCAGTCAGGGGCAGAGGGCTTGGTTTTAGGAGCTCTAACTAAAGGACCTTAGCCTTGACGGTCCTTGATGGGGAACCCCCCATACCCAAGCAGAAACAGACTACTTGCCGAAAGGCTGGGTGGTCCGCGAGTCAAACCATGTTACTGGGAGGCATAAGTGTCAGACACTGCTGAACTGCTCTGGCATTTTTTTTTTTATTCACTTTAAACAATTTAGGTTGTATATCTGCCAAGTATCTGAACAAAAGTTCCATCTTGCATAAGATGAATCAAAAATTTGCATTTTTTGTCCTAGGTGCTTTTAGCAATGTGATGCTAGCCTTGATGTAGTTATCCGTCCATTCCACCTCTGGGCTGAGTAGCTTCTGACTTTTAAACCCTCAGATTAAGGCCTTTATGTAATCTCCCACTGTCGGTGGGGTGGGAGGAGAGGTGGAGTGAGATTGGGGGGATTGGAGAGACAGCTGGTTCAGAATCCTGGTCTTATGTTGGACCTCTGTTGGCCCTGGACCAGCTCTGCGCCTGGATTAGACCAGCACATGTGGACTCAGGATGGGACCAGCACAAATTATTATCAATACTTACAGTAAATCTAACAGATCTCAATGTAGAAGGTTTGCAAAAGGTGCATGTTGGAGATAGAAGAGACGACTGAAACAAACATCTAAAAAACCAAAAAGACATGCAATTGTTCCTGAAAGTGTGTCAAACTTCAAAGAATTAGATAATTGTGATGCACTGTCTGTGACGCTGTTTGAGCTCAGATAGATTGGGTAGGGGGTCAGACCTATTTAATTTTAGTCCATCCATTTCTTAAAGTCTCGACCAATCTAGACCCATTGGTCTGTCTGATCACTCCAAGTGAAAATCAACATATATAAGTTGGCCATTATAAAACACATACTCTTAATCTACACTAATTCTAGGTCAATCTGTGTTAGTTGTTAGCCATTATATACATTTTCTAAGCAGTAAAAAAAGACACAAATGCATGAAAAACAAACAAACAAGAAATTATCTAAAGCTCTTGATTTGTGACAAGACATATATTTTATGTCATTTGAAATTGTTTGTAAATCCTATCCATGAACTACTGTATATATTAGCTAAATATGGGTGAATTGAAAGTCTGTCTGTAGTGCCCTCTTCTGGTGATTGCCCAGTACTTCTTTTCTGATTTGTTATATTGAAAGGCTGATACTAGTATAATAATGTTACTGTAACATTCAAACATTTCATCTGTGATGTTATGATGATCTCTCTGGTAACTAATTGATAGCATCCACTGACATTGGCTGCTATTTGATATCAGGGACTATTTTAACCAAAAGTGAAGTTTCAGTTCAACTTGGTACCACTACTTGCATCACACTTATAAATGAAATGTAACAAACTGGATTGTGATGCAAATAGACATTAGCGTGAATTTAGGAGAACCAAAGTCTACTAGTTTGCACACATGCGTAGTTTGAGTTTCTCACTGAACTTCTTTCAAATGTGTAACTCAGTGTGTAACTCATTTTGCAGGTGACCCCCACCGTCGCACTATTTTAAACCCTCACTCATTCACCCGACCTCCCTCACACAACCAACCAACACAACATGGAACCCATCAAGGTCCAATCAGAAGGTGGGCTCAACGTCACCCTGACCATCCGGCTGCTCATGCATGGGAAGGTACGGCCTTTCTCTGCCCTCTTTTGACACTAAAAGTAGAGATGCGCATTTTTTGCAACAATCTATCTGTTTGTGCTTTCGCAGGAAGTGGGCAGCATCATTGGAAAGGTAATATCAAAAGAAGCAGAGAAATAATGAGGAACTATGAGAAGCATGGTAAACTTTTTATCTTTTCTTTTTGCAGAAAGGAGAGACTGTGAAGAAAATGCGAGAGGATGTAAGTTGATTATGATATTTAGAGATCAAATGTTAAATCAGGTATATGCAGGGATCCTGAAGTGAAATTTGAATATTTTTAATATCTTTGAAAACAAAATTTTTAGTCCATCGCAAGTCATTTTTGTATGGTAAATCATTAAAAACAACTATTCTCGTGAGTCAGGAGAGACAAACTAGAGTCTTAAGAGAAAAATAAAAAATAAAAATCTTGACTTTTTCTACAGCTAGAACCAAGAAAATTACATTATATATTTAGCTTTCTAAAACAATGTATATTAATAAAATATTAAAATTAGAAATCAAACAAACTCAGTATAATGACTAGGCAAGGCAGGCTTTATTTTCTCGATAAGTCAGATTAAATAGAAATATTTTTAATTCCAATGAACCAGCCTGTCTCTTTGCCTCTTAGTTTAATGTTAAAATGTTTGTTTGGCATTCTCTTGTCTATTTATTAAAGCTCATGTGTTTTGTTGCTCAAAACCAGCATGACAGAAGCCTAAATTCTAAGTGTAGGCAGGCTCACTTTTCCACAGATCTGACTTGTGATATGGCCTGGTGGCATCTCCAAGCAGATATAGTTTGACTCCTCACTAAGAAGCTTTAAACAATTTATCAAACAAAACAAAGTATTTAGATCTAAACAAGAAGAAAAAAGTGAGTGCGTCTACAGGCCAAAAATCAGATCTGCAGTGCTCTTCAAGGATCAAGCGGCAAAACTTACAATAAGAAGACAAAAAGGAGATCTGAGGCACACTGACTTAAATAAAAGTCCTTTATTTGAGCTACAGGGACAGAGCGACGCGTTTCGATCTCACATGGCTCATATAGCACAGTGCTAATCAGTGAGATGGTCATGTGATGTTAAATGGTCACATTTTAAAGCCACCTGGTGCTATTCAATGTTTTAAGCCATGATGAAGACCTAGACGTGGTCGAAACGCGTCGCTCTGTCCCTGTAGCTCAAATAAAGGACTTTTATTTTAAGTCAGTGTGCCTCGGATCTCCTTTTTGTCTTCTTAAAGTATTTAGATCTATTCAGTACATTGACTTTACAAAAATTAAGACTCCCAAATTGTGATTAAGACTTTTTAAAGGCCTTGATTTTGGCAAATTTCCTTTATCAACTTTTAAGACTCTTTAAGACCCCAAGGACACCCTGTAAATGTGTGAAAAATGAATCTAATCAATTAAGAAGCACACCAATAACAATAAGTTGTTTGCAAAACGTATAACTGTCATTGGCAAACTACTGCAAGTTATATTTTTTTCTATATAATATCCAAGCTTGTCCAATTCCACAAGATGGCAGTACTAATCTTTTGATATCAGAGTGATGGCAGTCAAATCTTTGTTTATCTATCTAGTCACCCTGTTGGTTTCTGGAAACTCATTTCTCATAATGCTAAAAATATGTATTTATTTTACAAAAGGTTGAGTCGTCAAGTTAAGCAAGACATTCCCATCCAATTATTTTTTCCATTAAATTTAGAGAAAAAACAAATGTATGGAAACAAATTCTTTCTTAACTAACTAGTAACTATCTGACATATCTCCCCAGAGTGGTGCCCGAATCAACATCTCAGAAGGAAACTGCCCAGAGAGAATTGTCACCATCACCGGACCCACAGACGCCATCTTTAAAGCCTTCGCCATGATTGCTTACAAGTTTGAAGAGGTAACTTTTTTCTATACCTAGACTTCAGAGAGAACTGTGTCAGTCAGCCTAATCCGTCTGAGGTGGAATAGCGATTTGCTGATGTGCCCTTGAGCAGGACATGACAGCGGCCAGCGCGGATAGTTGATGCAGAATCAGCAGGTTGGAGTACATGGGGACACTATTCATTATCCTGTGTAAAGAGGGAACAGAGGGTGGGCAGAGGGCCAAAAGAAAAGCCTAGGCAAGGGCAGGTTGGAACAGACTCTGACTCAATGCACTAAAGCAACCATGTTTACATACAGCCATTAAACGCTAAAGAGTGGAACTAATTATTTAACAAATTCTCTTTAATAGAATAAAGCAACTATGTTTTTTTACTAGTCATTGTCTTTGTTCTGTGCAGGACATCATCAACTCCATGAGCAACAGTCCGGCCACCAGTAAGCCCCCGGTGACTCTGCGTCTGGTGGTGCCGGCCAGCCAGTGCGGTTCGCTCATCGGCAAAGGGGGTTCCAAAATTAAAGAGATGAGAGAGGTATGTGTGCCAGTATTCATCAGTATTTCTATGCTTTATTTACAGAGTTTGTGAGTGTGATGGTGTTGTTTAATCCCCTGAAGGACACAGTGAAAGATTATTACAGTATAACCTTTGTATGATTCCTGTCAAATTTGTATTGTTTTTCAACTAAGACGGAATACAATAGTCACAGACCAAAGATAGCAATTAATCGATTACTAAAATAATCGACAACTAATTTAGTAATAAAAAAGTCTATGTATTGAATTAAGCTGTGCAAAAGACTCTATTTAACACAAATGTGAAAATTGAGTAATTCAGTGTTTTGATGTAAAAACTAGTTTCCCTAAGCCTAGTGTTGTCATGTACTAAATTTTAAACTCAATTTTAATACTAAGTAAGTGTTTTAGTGTTGATTAGTATCTACTTTCAATACATTAACAATCCTAAAATCTACATCTCCAGGACATCTTCAAGCCTCTGATCAAATTTGGCAAAAAAAATCTTGTATTCAAGTGACTTTTGCTTTCTAAACAACTAGTCAAAATGACTAAAATAATCGTTAGTTGCAGCCCTATTATGTAGATTATTCTGTACCCATCAAAAAACTTGAAATCATTAATCATTGTATTGCTTGTATTTGCAGTCTACCGGGGCGCAGGTGCAAGTGGCCGGGACATGCTGCCTAACTCTACAGAAAGGGCCGTTACCATCTCAGGGCCCTGAAGCCATCATCCAGTGTGTCAAACAAATATGTGTGGTCATGCTCGAGGTAATGTGGAGAATCAACAAGAAATTCTTAGTATTAACATCAAACTAATTGAACATTGAACAAATGTTTTATAATGTGAATATGCTGGCAAGGTTACATGCTAAACTAATTATTTTGGGTATTTTGTAGCTCAAACTAGGTACTAAGATATAAGAAAACAACCTATTTCACAAGCTAAACTATACCCCATTACCCAATAACAACACAAACAAATGTATAATAATTCAGGTGGATAGTACTGCTAGAGCTGTTGACTTAACATTCAGCTAATGGAGGCCTCATATGCAGTGCCATATGCAAATTCAAAGCCTGCTCAGTAATGGTTACCATTGAGGCATTCTCTTACTAAACACATTGTTTCTCAGATTAGTTATAAAACACCAACATGTGAATTTGTTGTATATACAGTATAAAAGAAATAGTAATTCATTAAGATTGCTATATAATTTGTACCTGACTATTATGCAGCATAAAAAAGGAGGAGAAAGTGGTACAACTAAAATACAAAACATACACGGAGGAATGAAAAAGCCTGCACTTGATTAGTAGTCTCTGCATTAACTCTACTGAACTATCTGCAGCCGCCTCTTCACTGGGCCTCGATCTCACCAACAGCTCTGGACAGTGGGACATTTGTCACATGATTGTAAGTTCACAGATGTGGGCTGACTAGAACCTGTAAACTCCTCCTTACCCAGTTGAAGTGGTATTCCAGGTGTTACACAGGCCCAGCCTTCAGCATGTGCACACAGGAGCACTTTGTGAGGTGGCCTCCCTCTCCAGCACTGTTCGACTTTCTGTTCTAACACACTCTCTCCCCCACTCTTCTCCCCTTTATCCCACCCACAGTCCCCACCCAAAGGTGCCACCATCCCGTACCG
This sequence comes from Mugilogobius chulae, assembly GCA_038363315.1. NCBI lineage: Eukaryota > Metazoa > Chordata > Actinopteri > Gobiiformes > Gobiidae > Mugilogobius > Mugilogobius chulae. The sequence goes on from CM076410.1 coordinate 15,670,069, forward strand.
CCCCAAGCCTGCCTCCACCCCTGTCATTTTTTCAGGTGGCCAGGTAAGGGCAGATCCGCTGGCGGCGTCCACGGCAAACCTCAGCCTCTTACTGCAGCACCAGCCACTGCCTGTTAGTGTCACACCAGGTTCTACTCACCCCCACCCCTCACTGTAACCCCCACTATCCCTGGTTAAAGCATGACATGGGCACTGCTGCCATCCATCAGGCCAAAACACCACTCAGACAAATGCCACCAGTTAGTCAGAAGATTTGTATACTTTTAAGTTCAGTGTCAACAAAGGTCATTGTATCATTAAGACAGATAGCAGGTTGGATTACCAAAGTCAGCATTTCACAAATGTAAAATATATGCTGTAGGATTGTATTAATATGCCACATCACTAATATTTGTATATCCAATTATGTCTACCAGGTGGAGGTGTCCATGTCTAACAGGTAGAGGTGTCCATGTTCAAGATAGACATACAGTCTCAGTGAAAAAGCAAGAATCTGACATACATAACTAGTTTGCTCTCATTTGCATGTAAAAATACAACAAGGGCTTTCAAAACAAAAGCATGATGTTCTGTAAAAGTAGAACACATTAGCTCAAACTCTGAAACAAACTTGGTGATGGTGCCTAGACTGACAGGCAGATTTATAGCTCAGTTCTGACCCGTCTGGTCGTTATTAAATCACAAAGTATCAAAAGGTCAAGGCATTTACTTCTGTAGAATGTCTCTTCTCCCTCACCCTCCAGTCACACCCACTGTCACTGTCCTCTACTCAATTCAACTGGATCTGGCTGATGAGTTGAATGTGGGATGCATGTGGATAAAATAGGCCAACATTTAATAAAGATACTGCATACAATTCATTTAATAGTTTTTACCATTGTTTTTGGTAAAGAGGAGTGAGATGTGATGAGCTTAGAGAGCAGCACAATTTCAGTTTATTCGTCCAGAAAAAGCTTCAAAAGGAGGTATTTAGACAAAGTTTTGAAAATGGTCTGAGAGGCTGGATTATACACTGTTCTGGGCGAGATTTGCCCAGCCACATGGGAGGAGCTTAAACCTGGAAACCTTTGTTTATCAGGTTGAAAACTTCGAGCTCAGAGAACAAAATAAAATCTGCTTTCCTCAGACCTCTTTCAGATGACCTAAGAAACACTTTCTACGTTGATTGGTTACTACAATCAACCTCACATTCACTCAATGCATAAAAAAGTAGATTATATATCACACACGACGTATTTAAGAACGTAAATTGAAAAAAGTAGAACCAATGGCTAAATGAAAAAAAGTAATGCACTGTTTGTTATTAAATCCAGATTTTCCTCCACTCCTCTTTACATCAGCATTTCATAGCTACAGTTAATAAATAATGCAGCACAATGTATTGATCTCTAATATTTATTCACAATTATCTATTTTCTGCAGGCATACACTATCCAGGGACAGTACGCCATCCCTCATCCTGATGTGAGTGCCCTCTAAAGGCTGCCTTCCCCAGCTCCACCTCTCTCTGAGACAGGCCTACGTCTATTCTCCCTTATTAATATTAACTTATAATATTAATACAGCAATGTTTTTAATATGTATCTTCTATCTCTTCTATCTCTTGCCCCCTCCCTTTTGATTCTCATGGGACTTGGATATTCTAATCTAAACGCAATATATTTTTTAGTCTAAGCCAAAGATCTATTTAGCGCCTTGATATATTTTGTTGCATTTCTTATTATTATTATAAAGACATCATAATGGTTGGTAGTTGCAACCATTGACTAAAGTAACATCTTTTTAAATACTTTTTAGCAAAGCTTTTTATTACAATTTTGACTTAGTGGAAAATGTATATGAATAATTTTTAAAGTCCATGAAAGATGTTAATATTGTTCTCATATTTCTGACATCTTCTGACCACTCAAAGGTAATTTGAGGTAGAAATGTCAGGTAGCCAGCTATCTAACATCAAGTCCTCTATGAGTGCCTTCTCTCATCTCTCTCTGACTTTGTCCTGTGTTGTATTCTCCTTGTCCTCTTTGTACTGTTGTCGTAATTGGACAGTGTCTCTTTATCTGTGGATGAACGGATGAGTGACTGGGTGACTGTGTTGAGTTTTTAACAATCTGGACCTTATAGCTCTGCTGTCCTCCTCCTCCCCCCTCAGCAGTTGAGCAAGCTCCACCAGTTGGCTATGCAGCAAACCCCTTTTACCCCCCTCGGACAGACCACCCCTGCCTTCCCCGGTACGTACCCACCCACACTCGTCCTGTACCAAAGCTCCTGTCTGGACCTTACACAGCACACTCTGTCTGTCCTCTCTACTGTAATAGACATGGCCTGCTGGTGGTCTGCTCTGGCTAATGTTGAGGTTTCTGGTGTTATTTGCTCACCTTTTATCCGCATTTAATTAGAAACCTATTGTTAATCAGTGACACAAGTTAAGAGCTTGATTTTCAGTATGCTATGGTATGAGTTAAAAAAGATAAAACATTTTCTTATGTGCAGATATTATATGAAAGTGGCTTAACATTTTGGTGCATTTTATTCACTTCTCAGTCATCATTGCTGTATTATGCCTACATGCTACAGCCCTTCAAAGCACCACACATAATTACAAAGGTGGCTTCCTCAAACAACCAAACCAACAATCTGTGACATCCATGCCACACTCCTGCAAACAATATCAGGGCTTCTCGCACAAAGATTCACAAGCAAATTGGAAAAAGGAGACCTATCACAGTATTCACTGCTACTGGATGGAGTGGTCAAAACCTAAGCACATTGATGCAGAAAAAAGCCACACCACTTTAACAAGTAATCACAAAAACCTTCCGGGGCCTTCTGTATTTTACTGCCCCTCCATCAAAGTCAAACCAAGCTATACTGACCCAATCTGTACCATTCAGAGGACAAAACCAATCCTCTAGTCCAAATCCTAACTCTAGTTTTGTGCACGAAGTATCTTGAATTATTCATAGGTGATGAGTTCTTTTGTACCAATCTTTGTTCTCCCTGTCGTGTGCTCCCATCTGCAGCAGCAGGTCTGGATGCCAGTAACCAGGCCAGTACTCATGAACTCACCATTCCCAATGATGTGAGTACATTTGCAGCACTTCTACTTGTACTCCAATAACTCTTTCCAGGAATGTGATTGTAATGGTTGTTCTATAATTATTGCTCACAAACCATTTTTAGTCAATTACTGTCCATTCCCATGTTTATGTTAGAATATTTTCTACATAGTTGTTCTGTTTACAAACGATGGAAGGGTGTAGTTAGCAGATAGATAACATAAAGGTAGTAATATTTCTGTATTACAACGAGTCATGACCAGCAGATGTGGATTCAGAAATGTAATTATCTTAACTAATTTTCACCTCCATGTTCTTCCCAGCTAATAGGCTGCATAATCGGGCGCCAGGGAACCAAAATCAACGAGATCCGTCAGATGTCTGGGGCACAGATCAAAATTGCTAACGCTATGGAAGGGTCATCGGAGCGCCAGATCACCATCACAGGGACCCCGCTAACATCAGCCTGGCCCAGTACCTCATCAATGCAAGGTGTGCACACACTTCATTACAAACTTGAAAGTAGTATGCCATATACCAGTAGTTCCTTCCAGGCTTTAACCTGGTTTAATCTAGGTTATCTAGTTTTTAGAAAAACCTTTGCTTCATCTTCAACTGTAAGTCTATAATTAAGCATTAAAGCAAAAATTGACATCACTATTATGTTGTTGTAGGTTCCGCGATGTTGCAGCTATGTGGAATGACCCATCTTCCATGACCACATCATAAGATCTCTGTCTGGTTTCTCCGTTTGGCCCTTTTAATATCGACCAGCGCGCTCCTGACAATGCCCTCTGGACTCTGACTGCAGTTCTTTGAATAGCTGACCCCTCCTGCCCTGGCTGGCGCCAGGACAAGTTGGATGTCAGCATTTCCAGAACAGAAAAATACTATTATTTAAGTAGAAGTTCTCCGTTGATTAGGTTTGTAGCAAATTGTTGAAGCATGTTGAATGTTTATAGGAACAACTTGTGTTTGCATTCTTCTTCTAATGCCTCTATCTTTCTGTCAGTGCTGCGTATTTGTTTTCTAAAATAGTAAAATACCAAACTTTGTAGAAAATAGTTTTGCATCTTTCAGCTGCTCAGTGATGCTATCGGCAGAGTGTGGTGGGATGTAGCTAAATTAACAAATTTTTGTAGCTATATTTGAAAAAGGCGATATTTTTAAAATTTTGACTGTTCTACTTTTGTCCTAATTTGCATTTACCCATTACTGTTTGCTGCATCACATGAACCTGTTCAGCCAATGGTATCACTCCTCGAGCTTCCCATATTATTTCTGAAATTCTTCTACTGCATGTTGAGTGTTGTACAGTGAGTATTTGTTCAGTGAACTTGTGAACCTATTATGATTATTAATGTATCTGTGCTCCTGTTCTTTTCCACATACTTTTTCAGCCATTTCAGCCATTCACGTCTAGTCCTGCTCCCTGCTTAAACAAAAAACTTTCCGAAATAGCCACCCCTATTGACTAATAGTATATAGATGCATGAATGGGAATTAGTAAAAATCAGTGGCAAAAACACTGTATGCATAAAAATGCAATGATTGTTTAACAACTTCTACTCTTTGTTTTGTACAAGACTATTGTGATGTAGCACATTAGTCGACTACGCGGCGCTCATGCAATAGACTATTGAACACTTTACTCTGGACTTCCTCGGATGTGGGAGGATTTATTTGGACTGAAAAGCCAAAAGGTGCCTCCAAAGGTTTCAGCTATTTCATTTTAGCAGATGAAGTATAAAGGGTGATAGCTGAACTCTTTAGATGGTGTCTGGAGGTTTTTGGGGGCCAAGAATGTTCAGGGTTGAGGGGGACCAGCGGGGCCTGGGCGGACGTGACCACTCAGTCTCTTTTCAAGATTGTTCATCTTGTCTTTTTTTTTTTTTTCATCTGATGCTTTAGGTTTGAATGTCTTTATATTGTTATTTCTATTATGTATTTTATTTAAAATAATGGGATTTTTCGACTGTGTATTTATTTAAGCTCTTGTGATGCACATATAACTATGTATGGAAGCTACTTTATCCCATTCAAGGGAAAACTGCTTATTTGTTGTGTTTGTTGACTTTTGGCAGAGTTTCTCAAAATGGCAATCTAATTAGAAACAAAAGTAACGATGTAATAAAAGAAATATAACTTGATAATTAAAGCCATTACATGAGCACAGCTTATCGTTTGAAACAAAAGAACTTGAGAAACTAAGTCAATAGTTTATTAATAAAATGTCAAAAATATTTATTTGATTACTGTGGCAGAATTCAGCTTCCATGCTTTTGCTTGTTGGTTTGTAAAGTACATGTTATTGGAAAGAAAAGTATGCTAATATTTTATCTAATATTCACTCTTGAGGATGTCAAGCTAGGATATCATTACGAACATGCTGAGGGCGTCTTGCTAATAGTTGATAGGTGTGGCATACATAAAGTCAAAACAATGTTCAATTCAATTCTCTTGCAGACGTATTTCATCAAGAATGCAGATAAACTTACAATACTTTTGTGTTTTTTTATGACTATGTAGATTAAAAGTTCTCAACATCCTCAAGAGTTTTAAGGCTAGTAGCGCGTGGTGAACAATGGACATGTCTGCTTCCAAGTAACGAGTGCATTATCGTGACTACTGTTGAAACCAACTGCAACTAATGCAATAAGTGCAATGTACACACTTCTTTTTCATTTCACATTTACATTGTGGCAGGAAAAAAAAATAAGAATGACTTCTGTTCGAGAGCACTGCCATTTTGACAAAAGTGAAGGCTCTTTGTAACTATTTTGACACATTTCTTTGCTCTGTGCAGGTGTACATTGGTTGTGAGTAAAGACATAGGATTTCATTTCAAGGTGTTGCTAAGTATAACGTTAATAAAGTTTCATTTTGGTTTCTGTGACATCCTCTCTTGTTGTGTATTTTGACTGTACAAAGCATATAATCACATTATCATTCAGCTCATGAACACAAGGCTTAATGAGCATGCTATTTTGACGCTACAGCTTCAATCTGTAACCTGTTCTCACCTTTCTTATTAGACTGACATCTGATATGAAGAATACTTTATGTAACTGTCTTGTGTCTGCAGTCACCAAGTTTAAATTCATCAGCAAAGGACTGTATAATGAAGATATAAAGAAGAGCTCAGACAGTCAATGAAACATGTAATGGTGGGTTATTAAAACCACAATAAGCAAAAACCTGCACTAAAGGCCAAATAAAATGAATCGCAAAGCGTAAGTAGGCTACAATACAGCAACAAAAAGCAACTGGAGCTGTTGCCAGAAGCTTATACTTCGTAATAAACTGCAGAAATATGTACTATTCGGGTTAGCATTTAGGTCAGCACAAAACTCAGTTAAAAGAGCATGCTCTATTATGCATTACTTTCAAATAAAAACTCAAGCTAAGCATATGGTTCTACCTAAAAGTAAAACTGCACTTGTGTGGAGGGGAGTATATAATGAATATTTTGACCTTAATGTACTTTTCAATGAGATGTGACCAGACTTAACTAGTGCTGGTTCATTTGACAATGTTGAAAAAAAAATAGCATTGATTCTCTTTTCGCTGTGTGTTTTACACATTGTAAATATAACTTCACATGCACTTGGCCAGCATGGCTATATGATGAATAACAAATACTATGGTGAAAAACAGAACAGTCAATATAAAAGACCAAAGATGGTGCTACTTAGAAATAAAATAGCAAACTTTTATCACACTGTTAATTGGTGAACTGGACTACAAAACAGACAAAGGAACAAAAATGTAGAAAGATTTATGCAGAGATAAAAATAACTCAAAAACCTAGGTCTTGCAGGGTTATTACAGACTTACAGACGAGTGACACCCATTGATTGTAGAAATTGTCCCACTTAAAATGATGACATATCTGTAATTTTCATTATAGGTACACTACCAACTATAGGAGACAGAATCTGAAGGGGAAAATAAATATTTGGACAATCACAGTCTAACTCTATACTTTATATTATAATTTTGGTTAGAGAACAAATGTCTGTTGGGGCTATCACTAGGAAACATGAACTTTCAACTCTCTTCAAAGAATTTCTTTTGAGTTGAGACAAACTAGTGACATTAATGCAAATAACAGGTGAAAGATAGAGCTTCTTAAATAAGAAATAACTGGCATGTGAGTTGCAGAATTCTTGATGTTAGTAGGTGTCCAAATATTTATTTTATAAGTTTTTTTTTCTTCTTTGTATTTTGTCTCTCATAGCTGAAGTGTGCCTATCATGACAATTACAGTCCTCTTCCATTTTTTTAAGTGGGACTATTTGCACAATGTCCAAATACTTACACATCTACTGTATTTTGGATGAGTAACACAAAAATGGAAGGACCCCTACTTTCTCCACTTACTGTAAATAAAGTAAAAGCATGATTTTGGAAGCATAAAGGCTAACAAAGGTAAGATCAAATGTGTACCAAATATTACAAGTAAACATGTCAGTTTGTTCCATTTATAGGAAGTTGTTTGACATGACAACAAAACAATAAAAAAAGCTTTTGTCTGATATGCATTTGCCTCACACAAGGGTTTGAGAGGTGAGACATAAACAGACACCTAGCTGAATTAGAAATAAGTTTGATCATGCAATGTAAAAAACAGCCAGTCTGGCAAAATAAATTTACATGTAGTATAGTGAGATCAGCAAGACAACAAGCCAAAAATTAATAAAGTTGTTGCTTCAGAGGGATAATCTACTGTGATAGATCAATTGAAGTCATTATGTTTAGTAATTAGTATACAGCTAAGCTTAGGTAAAAGATTAAAGTTAGTTTTTTGAAGTGGGATTCAAGCGCAGGAACAAGATTGGTTAAATGCAGTAATAAGGTCAACAAAATGTACCTTCACCGTAATTCATCTGCAGCACTACGGGTGGACTTTCAAGGTCGATGCAAAATAATTCTACCTAGTAACTTTTCAAATGAATATGCACAGTATGTCTTTGAATGGTGAAAGCTGGACAAAGACCCCATCCAAATATGCAATAGAAAGTAAGCTTGCTTATAAAAGTCACAACCAAAATCGAAAAAGGTTACAAACTTCAAAAGGGTGAACTATTTTTATCGGTGACCCCAATACGTTTCCAAAGCCAGAATTAAACCACTCTTGTCTTCCTAAATGTGCCCCAGTTACAACGTACATCACAGAGGACTTATGTTAATATCAGTTTACCTTCAATACAAGTCCCAAAGAGGCATCCAAAAGCTGAAGTTCGCTGGCATGGACTTCACATTGGAGCGTGTCCATTCCACCACTCAGCACTGCTCTCTCTGACCTTAAACAACTTCTCCAGAACACCGCCACCAAAAAGACAGACCTGAAAAACATATTTGTCCTATAATAGTTCATTGAAAAGTTATATTGCAAATACAAAAGGAATCATAATGAAGGCCAAGGTGAATGTACAGCCACTGAAAACCCAGAAAGAGTGAGTTCTATGTGATGCATCAAAGATAGGAAAATCTGAATATTTGTGCTATGTGAAGCTTTAGAAAAAACACAAGGCACGTGGTAGCTGCTATCCAAACAATGTGACGCTAAAGTGATCAATATGTTCGATTCGGGAAGAGATATTCCGTGACCTTTAATCAGTCAAGAGGTTGAACTTGGCTAGACACTTATTGAGAGTATCCCGCCAAGTCTTCCCACGCTTTGAACGTGGGACAGGAAGGATCAAATTAAATAAATCTAAAAACTTGAACCAGCTAGACGGTCACAGCTACAAATAAGACAATCATTTTATAATACTAAAACATTTTGTGCATCACTGAGCACATTTCTATTTCAAAGAATTTTGCATTGGATGAATTAATTTACACGAAAGGTCAACAGAGTTCTAGAGTTCCAAATAACAAGTATATTTTTTGATTTGACTCAAGAACTCAACTAAGAAAGCACGGTATAAAATGCTATAATGACAGCTATTCAACAGACTGAGGATTCCAAAAATTCAATTTGTCCTTGGTCATTATTTTTATGTCGTGTTGCCTTGCCTTTATTAGCTGAACCAAGAAGTGCAGCAATTGGAAATACCTTAGCAGTCCAACAATGTGAAAGTGTTTTGAACATTGTAATAGCATTCGAACTTCAACATTTTAGGGAGCTTTTAATATCTTACTTAGACCCCTCCCCTATCTATGGCTTCCTCTCACACGCATCCCTCTCTCTCTCTCTCTCTCTCTCTTCCCAGTCTCTCACTTCCACCACACACTCTTAAACTAGAAGAGAGAGGAGCATGCAGAGACGAAAAGGAGAAGATTGGTTTGAAGCACAGTTAGCAATAAGAAGGACCAAACTAACTGAATGTGTGAGGACAGTGAGACGGTAAGTCTACATCATTCTACTACAAACTACTTTTTTTTCTGGCTTGATACTACGACATCATAAGTTGTTCTTTAAAAATAGTGAATTGTTAAAAATGTTCAAGGTACAGATCTGTTGATCATTCTATTTTAACAACTAAATAAAGAGTACTGTAGTCAAACCTTATGGGGAGATGAGAGTGAGTTGTTCTTATGGCATGATGTTCTTATTTTATTTTAATTTAGGGATGGGACGTCAAAGTTTGATCTTTATGTATTGATTTTTTTAAAAGTAACGTTCAAAAAACCAGAAGCGTTTTGAAAGTTTATATTTTAGTCAATCGTTGATCAATATCAGTAATAAAAAAGGTGACAAAAAGATAAAACTCAACTCTGAATATCGCAACCATGAATCAGCTCCTTTGACTGCAGGCGGCACAAATAACTCTTTCCTTGCTTCACCAAAATGACAAAAAAAAGCGTGAGGATCAGACCCCAAAACCAGTATCTGATGATTCAAAGTTTTTTGAGAATTGTTTCATCACTATTATTACCAATTGATATTCATAACTTATAAAGTGGTTAGTCTTATAAAGATGTATGGAAAATGTATGGAGGTAATTAAATTGATCAAATGTATCTGAACCAAGAGAAATGTAAAAGATAAATGTAAAAAAGTTACTTAAATCTGCATGTGGTTACATACAGTATAACTTTTTTTATCCAACACACATCTTCATTTGCCAAATTCACTGAACTGTTCACAGCACAGGCAGCAGCAAACCATGTAAGGCCATTGTGATGATAATGGTGAACTTTAGCGAACGCTGTCTAGGGAGAAAAAAAAACGATTCAGAAGATGTGATAGAAGCACTGGAGTGACAGAACTCATTTACATCATGAACACAATCAAGACCAATTTTGGATCCTTAGTAGATATGCAAATTGGAATTCCATTTAGCGGATATGGGGACCAAAGTATTCAAACACATAAACCAGAATTAACTTCCTCCAATTTGACTTCCCCATAATGCATCTTACCTAATAAATTCCTACAATTTTTCTACTCTGATTCCACTCCAAATTTCAAAATGTATATCTCAGAAATACCCAAACAAAGCATGTTTGGGTATTTGCTGCTTCTCAAAAGGTCATATGATTGTTAATTGTGCCCACAGCATCAAATTGTTCCCTAATGCATTATGCTTTCTTACTATTTAAAGCTAAATTTTGCATTTTCAGGACATTTACAATCACAACTTGATTGCACTTGTGTTTTTCTAATTGTAATGTATGGATAAGCAACCCTTCAATCAGCAATCAGTAAACATCAACGAGAGCATGCACCTGATCAGTATAGATAATACTTCAGTGTTTTTGTCTGAGCATAATATACAGTTTTATGTTGCAGCTGTGATATTTTTTTTTTTTTAGTTTGGCTTATAAAGTGTGTTTTGAAGTTGAAGGGCACTGCTTTTAAAAAACACTGTAGCTACATAATCTGAACCAAAGATTGGAACATGTCTGATCATCAGCAAACTTACTTACTTTACACTTTATACCAGATATTCATCCAGAGTCCTTTTACCGCTGTTGCTTTCTCTACAGGTTTGCACATATGTGGAGGTATGAAGCCATTTCGTTTCAGTACTGAGAAAACTCTCTGTATTGCATTGAGAAAATTCTGTCAGTCGGAATCCTGATGTCTCTTCAGTATGTGTGAGGTGAGATGGTGTGGGACAGAGTTCTATGGACATTTCCCTCTAACAGCTGTCTTTTGGCTCATCATGATGACCGAGAGTGCAGGCAACTGTCCTCGGAGCTGCCATTGTTTTGAGAGGGGCGGGGTGGTTGTCCAGTGCATGTCCCAAAGCCTGGACACCATTCCTGTTGAGTTGCCTCGAGACACTGCAGTTCTCCTGCTCTCCTCCAACAAAATCCAACACATCTCACGAGAAGCTTTCGGAGAGCTGCCACGCCTAAGAGAACTTGACCTGTCACACAACACTATTGAGAGTGTAGAAGTGGATGCTTTCCATGGGATCTCTGAAGGATTGAGAATGCTGGATCTTTCCAATAATCTCCTAAGCAACCTGCCAAGAGACACATTCACACATCTCCATGCCCTGGTGCGCCTGTCCCACAATCCCTGGCACTGTGGATGTGCCCTACAGGTAAGGATGGTACCACATCAACAGTGTTCACTTTATTTATGTTAATCCTTTAAGCACAGAGTTTTTTATTTGAAATACTATCGTTTTAATGTAAACATTAACTTGATTCTAGAGAAACTTGTATTTTCAAATCTACTAAATTAATCAAAACAGAAAAGCTAGAGATGGAAGGCCTGGAATGACTTGGTGCAGAATTGTTACTTTGGCTTCTGAAGGATTAATATCCAGAAAGAACAAAGAGCATCTATTGCATTGGGAAAACACAGACATATTTAAATGCAACTAAATGTTTACCACGTCTATATAATGTTATTTATGCTGTCTATTTCAGCTTGAAAACTACAAAAAATGTTGTCAATAAGTCATAGCCAAATCTATTTTATTTGCCTAATATGATATCCATCCCTCCCTGCAGGAGGTGCTGAGAGGGCTAAGGCTTGATCCACAGACGGTCACCGAGGTGAGCTGCCACACTTCCATTCAGGATGAGTATGTGGGGAAGCCAGTCATTCATGTCCTGGATTCTGGGGTCAACTTTTGCACGTTCCACCAGAAGACTACCGACGTAGCCATGTTTGTAGCCATGTTCTGTTGGTTCAGCATGGTGACTGCTTATATAGTCTACTACATCCGGCACAACCAGGAAGATACGCGCAGACACATAGAGTACCTCAAGTCCCTACCCAGCACTGCACACTCCAGCAAGGACTATGATTCTGCCAGTAGTGTCTTCTGACTAAATGCGTTTAGTGCATCAGTTCAAATGTTCCTTTTCTATTTTTGTTTCCATAGGTAAAAGGCTATCAAAGTGCCAAAGGAGAGGTTTCTTAATTGTAGTGATTATGAGTGAGACAATTTGAGAAGTACTTCCTCCATCTGCCAGAGCAGAAAATACTGGGTTGGAATAAATTCCCAAATGCATATATTTATGCAGAACAGGTGGTTGTTGGTTATAACAAGGAGCTAAGATTGGGTCCAATCTGTACTGCTACACTCATTTGGCTCAGAGTTTAGGCAGCAGAAAAATGCTGCAAATATGTAATAATGTATATATGCAGTATGGACATAGCATCCCTCCACTATGCATTTGTATTTGTGCATACATTTTGCCAAGCTAGATTGTTGCCACACCCTTACCACACCCAAACCTTAACCCACTGGACACAAACAGAAGCTTGGATTAGACTTGGGTGTTACTGTGTCACTTTTCTTGTGCGATCACTCTGCAGCTCTATGGTTTTACCTTTTTGGTTATCCTTGTATTTGTGTCTTGAATGACTTCAAGGTTCAATTTTTCGACAAGATTCTCTTGAGGTAGTATACATCTGTCTATAGTCACATCTGCCATCACATCCTTTTTCTTGCAGATACTCTTGGTCGCATTTGCACATTCCTAGATAAAACCATAACAGCATAAAAAGGTTAAAGACCAACATTCATCAAACAATAGTACTTAGACAGCACATTTTTGTAGCATTTGGTCAAATATTAACATGGTTTTAGATGAGGTTTGAAAAGGTTTTATGACCGTTTTATGATCAAAAAGGCAACTGGTCATGCTTTCCTAATGCTAATTCTAGCATTTAACCATACAGTCTATGCATTTAACCTTAGCATTAGCAACTAGCATGTCTAGCAGCCTATTTTTCAAACGCATTGAGCACATTTTGCAGTGATGAAAAACACACCAAAGCGGGCACGTAAAAGAATAAGTCACTAAATTCTCAACTTATTTTATTGTAATCAGGGGGACAATATTATAAAACACATCACTTGTTAGCTTAAAGCTAATGAACATTATCAACACGCAATCACCTTTTTCCAGTAACGTTACTTTTTCACGTCAGTCCTGTGATTCGCATGCTTTCGTGTTGTCTGTTTGTATCAATTTAAAAATATTTTTCAATAAAATTGTTTGTACTTATTGAACATTTTTATGCTGCTCGTGCTTGGATTTGCTTACCTTGGCCTCTCATGTTGAAAATGAAGTGTCAGAGCCCTCTACTGGGCATGTCGCAGTACAACGGACAGAAGCTCAGTCTTGATTGACTTCAGTCTAGTCTAGTCTAGTCTAGTCATGAGTCTAGTCTAGTGTTCATTATGTCATGTCTTAATCAGGATTAATAATTTAGACTCCATCTGTGACCAAAAAAAATCATTAACCCAGATTATCTAGTTCTTAAGTATGAATTATTCTTTATGAACTATTTCACTAATATTTAAGTTCTTATGCTTTAGACCAGTGTTTTCCAACCTTTTTTCAGTCATGGCACACTTTTTTAGTTGACATTTTTTCGCGGCACACCTACTCAAATATGCCCAAATCAAACGAATGTTTAGTTTTGTAAATATTGCCTGCTAAGCTTTAAAGGGACACTCTCTAAGTTTTCTGGCTGCTTAGAATGACCCTCTTATTATCAATCTTTGTAAAGAGAAGCAAATTCAATGGTACAGGTCAGGTCTACAAACAGGCATTCTTGTATGCTTTTTTTTTTTTTTTTGAGAAATAAAATGATAGAATTGGTCAAATACATGTTAAACTTGTTTAATATTTTACTTTGGAACATGGTTTAAGTAGTGACAAAACCTTTTGTTGAATAAGTTGCATAGTGCATCTTTAAATTATTCATTAAAGTGGTAAAAGGTGAGTGTGAGCTTTCATTCTGGGTGAGAATGTTGTTCAAGCACTCCAAAATGGCAAATAAATAATTTAAATCAATTTAATCTTATTTCATAGATTGAATTTTGGAAACTGGTCATTTTTTGAAGGCACACCTGACAGTATCTCAAGGCACACTAGTGTTCCCCGGCACACTGGTTGAAAAACACTGCTTTAGACTAATTAAAATGTAGTTATAGTAAAATTATATCATTTGTTTTTTGTTTTGTTTGTTTTTGTGCATCATTTGTAGGCCTATTGCACATATTCATTCATTCATTCATTCATTCATTTTCTACCGCTTAATCCCGTTAGGGGTCGCGGGTGACTGGAGCCTATCCCAGTGACTTTGGGCCTTAGGCGGGGAAACACCCTGGACAGTGGCCAACTCGTCACAGGGTTAGACAGACAAACATTCACTCTCTCATTCACTCACTAAGGGAAATTTACAGTGATGCCCAATTAACCTAAACATACATGTTTTTGGAGGTGGGAGGAAACCGGAGTACCCGGAGAAAACCCACGGTGACACAGGGAGAACATGCAAACTCCACCCAGAGAGATCGTGAGATGTTGATATGGTCCGACCCGGGAGTCGAACCCACGACCTCCTTATTGGGAAGCCAGAGCTCTAACCACTCTGCTACCGTGCACCCAGCCTATTGCACATATTTAACATCAAATAAAAACTGCTTGACAGTCATAATGATGCAATATCTTTAGCAATTGGTCATGTAAATACATTTTCTTTGTATCACATTTACTTCAACAGGAACAGCCCAAAGTGATTCACAAGTATACAAATTTGAAAAAAAAAAAAAAACCTGCAAATAACACAAAACATTTTGATGCATTGTTGTAAATAGAAAATTTGGAAATGAAATGTAAGAATATTGAATACCGTATTAATAATAATTGCGATGTATATAATTAAATAGAGTTTTGCTGAGCTCAGTTTAAAAGCCAGTTAGTAAAGTTGCGTTTTTAACACAGTTATTATAACAAATAGACCATGAATCAGCTCCTCTTTAGTCTTGTGTTTTGCTAACTGCATTGGTCCATCCACCTCGCAGTCAAGGACAGTGGCCACAGGTTTAGCGATATGAAAAACGTCATCAGAAATAATTGTGGTTTTGATCATGACCCAGCCTAAGGTTACGACACTTTTCACCGAGAATGCATGACTTGGGTACAGAGATGCATTTTAGTGATGCTATGAAGCACCAATTACCTACAAATGCACAAACGAAGCAAAAAAAAAAAGTCATATCACTTGTAGAAAAATGCTCCCAGGTGAACACAAGAAGTGCTTTGTGAATGATGTCATGTTAATAATTTTGTCCTGGGCAGAGATAAAAATATATTTGAATGAGTATGTCTGCACTCCAATCATTGAAAAAGTTCAGGAAATGGAGTCCTATAAAAAGCACATCCGACACAGCATGGTTAATTAATGTTAATCAATTTTTCACATAATGTGGGTCAATGGTGGTTCAAATCCCAATCCAGGTAGTTCATAATCTTGTATTGTCAGTAGTATTCTAGAATGTGGTTGAGAAAAAGTACATTTGAACTATATCACACATTGTCTTTGGTTTTATTTACATGTTAATCCAGATCAAAGCTAGAGTACAGGCAGACTAGTTACAAAAACAATAGAAAATAACAAGAACAAAATTGACATAGGTGCAAAATACTGTATTATGTCTATTTAAGAAGACACTGACCCATGATTACAGCATTAAAATCAAATCAGTCTATGTTTTTCTTGAATCCCTTTCTTAAACAATGTCTCTCCCTGTGGCGGTGGACTCGTCCCGAGCTGAGGGTTGTCTGTGTCCCTCCAGACCCACATGAGCACTGATCTGGGACGATCGCAGACTCCTCATGTGGCCCTCTGCTCGTGCCTCGTACACCTCCAACGATGTCTTTTTGTACCTGACACACAAGAACATAGATAGTGAAACTACAGTGTGAAGACTTTATAGTTAAAAAAAAATAACGCAGTAGCAAATGTTCTGTATTTAAAAATTCTATTCAAAAAGCAAACATATTAACTTTAATTTGCAAGCTATTAAAGGTCTAAATTCACTTTCTTAGGTTTAAGTTTTTCTGAATTTGTCTTTTGCTTTTGCTTGGAAAAAATTACATGGTTCTTAATTTTGGTTTTAAGTTGGTTTTTCACTTTGTTCCTGTTCCCATCCTTCAATGTTTCTAGTTTAGACATAATCTTTCTTATTGTGTTCTGCTCAATAAACTTTTGGACATGAGAATGAGCCCATAAATGCTAACCTTAAGTAACATGTGTGAGTTATTTTGGTACACACTTACAGTCGCAGCAGCAGAGAAGAGCCCACGACAGACACAGATGACAGCGCCATGGCAAGAGACCCCATCCACGGCTGCAGCACCAGACCCACAGGCATAAACACTCCTATGCACAGAGAACTTACATATTACACTTTACCTTTGTAATATGTGACTTTACCAATTACCGATTTTCTATAGACTATTTCATTAGATGCCGTATTAAAGACAAAAATGAAATGGTCTGTAGTATTAATATGAGCGTCATTATTCAGAGTCGACGTACATTACAGCAATGTAAAGACAAATCTATTTTTTCTAACATCCACATTTTAATTAAAGATGAGAACTTTGTTCACCTGCTGCAATTGGCACTCCCAGAAGGTTGTATATGAGCGCAAAGACAAAGTTGATTCTAATCCTCCACACAGTCTTTTTGGACAGCTCGATGCTAGCCACAACATCCATCAAGTCATTCTGAAAAAAACAATACATGCATTCTCTAGTAGTAGTGTAGTGCTGAGACCTACGTTGATTGTGCTGTACTCACTCTGATGAGAACAATGTCGGCTGCCTCGATGGCCACGTCTGTCCCCGTTCCTATAGCGATGCCCACATCTGCTCGAGCCAATGCCGGCGAGTCATTCACTCCGTCCCCTACCATCGCCACGCGTAGGCCCTTCTCCTGTAGCTCCTGCACCTTGGCCACTTTATGAGAGGGCAGTACCTCTGCAAACACCTTCTTGATCCCCACCTAAGCAAGAAAAATGCACAAAGTTTGGTTGGGACAATGTCAACAGGCATTGTTACAGGAAACGCTTTACCTGGGCAGCAATAGCTTTGGCAGTGCGCTTGTTGTCTCCTGTGATCATCACCACGTCAATATTCATGTTGTTGAGTGTTTGCACCGCCAGGGCCGACTCCGCCTTCACAGTGTCTGCAATAGCTATCATAGCACACAGCACACCTAGAAAGACACATACAAAACAGTAGACTCTATCCAACTATCTCATGTGTATTTATACAGAAAACATTATTTGTGTTACCATCAATAGCGACCAGGATGGCAGTTTGCCCTTTTGTTTCATGACTGGACATAGCAGCATCAATATCTGCCCCAATATGATGTCCATTCCTTCTCATCCACTCTCGGTTTCCAATGACAACTGAGTATGACAAGTTTTCACCTAAATTTATGAAAAAAACAAACAAGCAACATGTTGCAAAGAAGTATGAAAACACATAGTTATTACCATTTGTTAGACAAAAAGTAGTGACCTTTGGAAGTGTCCTCTCCAGCAGGCATGAGGTTGCTCTCGTCAGTAGTGGCTCCAGGCAGAATAAAGTGCTCTTGGTCGGGCTGCAGAAGTAGGTGCTCCACATTGGAGACCTTACAGCTGATCCCACAGCCTGGGACCGCCTGGAAGTCCTGACAATGACCCAACACTGCACACTCCAACTCCTGTGAAACACAGATATGTACACATTTTAAGGTCCAATGTGTTGTTAAATATATAAAGTATATTAGCACTCAGTATACGGTGGTAATATTGAATAACTTAGGTAGTCTTAAGATCCTTGATACTGGGATAGGTAGTATCAAGCAGAACTGACCTCTTTGCAGTGTTTGGCCACAGCTAGCCCCAACGGGTGCTCACTATTAGCCTCAGCAGTACCAACCACGGCCAACACCTTCCTCAGGGACATCCGGGCCACCTCCCACAGCACGAGAACCCGTGTTACCAGGGGAACCCCATTAGTAATAGTGCCTGTCTTGTCAAACATCACCACGTTTATCTGTAGGCAGAAAAATGCACAATGTAGATAGTCCAATAGGTCAAATGAATATGTGAGTAGCTTGCCTTATGTGCCATCTCAAGCGGTTCTCCTCCTTTAATAAGAATTCCGTTTTGAGCACCCACACCTGTGCCCACCATGACAGCTGTTGGGGTGGCCAGCCCCAGAGAGCATGGGCAAGCGATGGACAGCACAGTGATGGAGGCCTGGAAGGCAAACGCACTATCACCTCAGCCTTGGAGATGTTTGGGTTGTAGCCCTGTGGGGAAGATCATGTCTTGTTGTCACCTGTGTTAACTAAAAAAGCAAGAGATGGGAGCTCTTACTGGAAAATTCTCCTTGACCACTTCAAAGTCCACAAACCCAACAGCCATCCAAGCTCCCAGAGTTAACAGAGAAATGATCACTATGAAAGGCACAAAGTATCCACTCAGCTTATCTGCAAACTGCTGGATTGGAGCCTGGGCAAACAAAATTCAACAATTTTCAAACATTAAACATTTACTACTTGCAACAGCACATCATTAGGTCACATTTAACTAAGCCAAATATTTGGATTATGATCAAATAAGGCAGTATGTACTAACTACTACACACTAGTGTGTAGGCCAACCTAGGGTACATTTACCTTGGAGGTCTGGGCCTCCTCAACCAACCGCACGATCTGTGACAGAGTTGTATCTGCTCCCACATGAGTGGCCTCCACCAGCAGAGCCCCATGAGCGTTGATGGATCCAGCAATCACGATGCTGCCCACTTTCTTAGTCACAGGCATTGGCTCACCTTCACAAAGGTAATTAGAAATACTTGGATTATAGTTGTAATCTTCTCTATATTACATTTCATAAAGTTTTAGTTAATTTGCTGCAACTGTATGTCAGATAGTGCATCACCTGTTATTAGAGACTCATCTGCCATGGAGCTTCCTTCGATTACTTTCCCATCTACAGGGAACTTTCCACCAGGCACCACTTTGACAACGTCACCCCGCTGCACTAGCTCCACCTCCACCTGCTCCTCACTGACTCAAATACATAGAGTATGTAGGACTGATTATCCACATCTGTCCTGAAAGTAAATAAGTTAATGTTACCTGAGGATGGACAGGTCTGCTCCCAGAGTCACCACTGTGGCATCGGTGGCCTGGAGTGACATGAGTTTGGCCAATGCAGCAGACGTCTTACTCTAAAACAAGTTTAAAATATTCAATATTATGTATTTATATAAAACTGAGTATACATTTGTACACTCAACACTAATTGAAAGCATTTACTAAATGCAGTAAGATAATGACCCATTCGTTTTAGGATGAGGGGAAAAAAAATAACAATTTCAAATATATTTAATAGCCAAAATGTGCTTCTAGATTTTTAAATGCTTCACGGTAACAGTTTATTGTCTGACTTATTACTACCTTCACAATTCTTCACAATCACAATTTAGGATATACTTTATTTACTAAATGATACCCAATAGTTTTTTTTTATAAAATTAAAAAAAACATGCCTTAGCCATGTGCTCCAACCATCTTCCTAGTGCGATGAACACAAACAACATGGGCGGGGTATCAAAGAAAGTGAGTGGACTCTGGGACGCTTTCTCAGCCATGGCGACGATGAGCACCACACAGGAGTAAATGTAGGCTATAGACGTGGCTAGCACAATTAGCACATCCATGTTAGCCGTATAGTGCTTTAATGAGCGGTAGGCCTGGATATAAAAGTAACGCCCTCCAAATATCTAAAAGAGAAGAAAAAAGATTTACAACAAAAATATAGTTTAAACTGACAAATTTGAAATAATCTGTTGCAACCTGCACAATGGTACAAAGTATGAAGAAGGACAGGTTAAGCCATGATAGCCCTGGGAGGAGGTTGTGCTCTTCGGGCATAGAACTGTCATGGTCCATCACCATCATATAAATCATCAAGGCCATTACTGGAACACCAAAAATCAGGCTGAACAAAAAGGAGTTCCTCCACCTTCAAGAGACCAACATTACACTTAGAGATGCAAATATAGTATGCTATGTGAATGCTTGTAGACAATATGACAAATTGATGAGAAATTTTCTATAGATAGCAAAAGGTAGGCTTTGTTGTGGTCACTTAAAACATTTGCCCAACAAACATTTTGGTTTTTGTTATTCATTTCAACTTTTGCAAGAAAATAGATGAAGCAAAAGCTGAAACTTACTGCACCACGGCAATCAAAAATTAGTAAATTTAATGTCCACGATGCACAAGGTCTCAAAAGAAATACTAGATAGCAGCATTATGCCGGCTGATATTTAAAAAAGCAACAAAGTTTTAGATACTTGCTGTTTGATTTCTTCTGTGTGGTCCAGATTGTTCCGAATGCTTTCTTTTACAAGACTGACTTCGAATCCAAGGTCCTAGAACATGACATAAAATCTACATATACATACTTTTTTGACATTAAGCCATTAAATGATTACCTGTATAATCTTGGCAATATCTCGCGCGCCGATAATGTCAGGGTTAAAGTGGATCTGAGCTCTGTTTGTGGCCAGTACCACTGAGACTTGAAGGATCCCTTTAGTGGTGGTCAGCCTGGACTCGATTGTGTGGACACAGGATGCACATGTCATCCCTGTAACCTGCAGCAAAGCATTACTATTATTTAACACATAAAGGTAATGTAAAACAGGTCAAACATGTGGTTTACTCACTGTAAGATCCAGCTTCCCATCTGTGGTGGCACTGTCCTCTATAAGCTTGGCTCCAAACCCAGATCCTCGATAAGGTGTTCTATACCAGTGGGGTTGATAAGGTCTGAGCAATATTTCACTTCTGCTTTACACGCCATTAAAGAAACTAAAACAGCAAGGATTCCTGCAAAGAAAACACATTTAAGCTTAAGGAGGAGAATTACAACGAAATCTACTGTTTATGATTATGCCACACAGCTGTTTCTCTGTCATTGTGGAAAAGTAAGTAAGTAAGCAATTAAGTAAGTAAGTAAAGATTATGTGCATACTAGCATCTTTCACAGACAAGGGTCACAAAGTAGTTTGAAAAATGTTGTGGGCAGGAACAGTTCATTAGGAAACATGTTCTTCACTCATCTCTTAAACTTATGTTTTTGTGCCCTTTCTGTAAGAGTGAGTGTCATTATAATTACTATATCTATAATAGTATGATGGAGAACATAGGGCATTACTTTTAAAATTGTAACTTCGGCAACATCTGCAGATGTTGAAAAGAAGAACTAAGCACTATAAAAAGGTGATGAATAGTTCACAGTGAACGATATCAGGCAATGTATTTAAATGGTGAATTAAAGGCTGAAAATCAAAGAAAGTGTGTGGTATGACCTCTGTGTTTAAGCAAGTTCCTCTCGATGTTCGCTACACACGAGGCACAGGTCATTCCCGTCACACTGATGAAGCACCTCTGGACCTTTTCCTCAGACTCTCCATTGATGACTCCAGTCTTCTGCGGGGGCCAGGACCACATAGGGGGGCCCTCAGGCGGAGCTGCTCTGGGCCTCTCAGGACCGGCTCTAAAACATCACACAATGAATATGATGCCTATTAGCTAACATTCTGCTGTGTTAATTTGTTAATTTATGGCTTCGGCTTCCTGTTACAGTATATATAGCATTTTGAAAGCATATTTATATTCATCCATTGCTAGTCTAGAGACCAAAGCTTTTCAGAAACAAGCAAGTTCACATACAGTTTACGAGGTTTTCACATTCAATCCAATGAGAGCTCTTCATCAGACTCTGAAGAGCATTCTGGACTGGTTTCCATGGAAAGTAAGTGGTACAGGGTTTGTGATTGAGACAGCCTTTGTGCCTTTAGAATATCACTGGTGGGTTCTCTTCACAAACTTGCAAACAAAAACTATTTTACAGTTCCAACTCATTCCTTGTGTTGATTTGTGAACGATCTGCACATTAATTCTATGATTAGCTATACAAAAAATGTAAAGCTACTTGTTCCCATGTTTAAAATAATTATTTATTAAGATTACATATTTTAAAAATAGCTTTCAAATGGAAGGAAAACATTTTGATATTAAAAACTACTGGATAAATGAGGGATTTTTTTCGACCAGCTCAAAAATACATTGAAGAACTTGGGCAGGTGGCATCAATAGTTTCAGACGAGAAAGTAGTAATTCCTCCACTAGACCTATTGTGTTTTTCAACATTTACAAATCAACTATGACATATCTAGATCAGAAATGTGCTTTTTTTTCATTGTAGAACAGAAAATGTATATGAAACAATTCGGAAATAGATACAGCTCCATTCATTTCCTTTTCAAAACTGCAAAACTGTTACGTAAAGCTTCTTAGTGGCAATTTTTACTTTAATATATTATTCATTATTGTCTACGTGACAATTATGACACCTACCAGTTTTGCTTAGAATCTGCTTTTTTTGAGTACATAGATTTGGTTAGCTATTAGGTGAAAAAACAGGGATTTGAACATCATATGCAGAACAATATGAATGAATCAACCCAAATACAACTTTGAGTAAATGATGCTGTTCGAACATTGTTACAAAGATATTCTTTTCAGTTTTATACCTGTGAGTGATGCCTCGTAGCCCATGTCCTGTATGACTCTCCTAACCCTCTCTGGTGTAGTGAGGCTAGGGTTAAAGGTCACTCTCCCCTTCTGCTCCTCTAGGGACACGGATGCTTGGCTCACCCCGGGCTCCTGACTCACGCGCTCTGTAATGGAAGCCACGCAGGAACGGCACGTCATCCCTGCGATCCACACCTCCACTGTCAGCCGCTCGGGGTCCTCCTGCCCCTCTAGAAGTGTGGCCTCGAACCCCATGTCCTGTATCTTGTCCCTGAGTTCTTCCACGGTCATTAAGTGAGGCTGGAATGTAATGAACGCTGATAAATCCTGGAGAGACACTTGGATGAAAGAGACGCCCTGGACACAAAGATGGAAAGTGTGCAAAGATGTAATGACACTAAGCCTTTTTAAACCAAATACTATACCTTGAACTTACCTTTAGCTCTACGATGCTGGCCTCTACGGTCTGTACGCAGGATTGGCAGTGCATCCCCTCCACTCGGATGCGCACGGCCGACTCCGCACTGTGGCCCGTGTTGTGCAAGTGCAAACCGATCTCCTTCGGGCTAACGGCATTGGGATCGTAATGCACCGTGATCGAACGTGAGGGCAGAGAAGAGGAAGCTGAATGAACTCCCTGTATGCTGGACAAACCGCTTTGAATGAAACGGAGCTGCTCCTCAGACGCGACCGTGGAGAATGTGAAGGTGGCGGAAGATACTGAAGGAGAGAAGAGTTCAATTTCGCTGCCAAAGTTGTAGGCAAAGTTGTCAAAGCCACATTGGCCTGCATTCGAGTAGGTTCCCTGGGAAGAAACACAAATTTGGGACATAATTTAAAACTGCATAAAGTTTAGCCTTCTGTTTTGATGTGAATTTAATCAGATTTATACATAAATTCTGGATAAGTCCTTGTCTAGTCTCAGTGTTGTTTTACTTTGACTTAGATTATTGTCGTATAAATGGCATTATGTCATCTTTTAACTGCTTGCAGTGGCCACATAAGTCACACAGACAGTATTGTTTTTTAGTTCTTTCATCCTCAGTCACAGTGGAACAGTAGAGCAGGCAGTCTCTGTGGCATTTTGGTTAAAATCACATGACTGGCCCTTCACATAGGAATTTCAGCATGACTCTGCTTAAAGTCAATGCCACGAACCAGAGTTGTACCTATCTGTTATGTATTAATAAATGTATTATTAAGTAGCTTTAATTGGTCTGCCTTTTTATTCAAACAAGGTACATATCTTACAAATACAGAATAAAACATAATAAACAGAAACCCTGAGCAGAGGAAGATGTAACTGATAATTCATTTAGGACTAAAACAAAAAACAATTTCAATATGTCATAAATTCTAAAAACCTAGATGTAAACTTAATATTCTTACCTGGCATTATTTTGTTATTACTTGAGTATCATTGTACATGCATTATTGTGATGAGTTGGTGGCTTTGTTCTTAGAAAATGCATACTCTTGTCCATTTGTTGTAAGTCATGTGCGTTTTTTATGGTCTTGAGTCTAAATAAATAAATTATTGATGATGATAATATATATTTTTAAAAGCTTATGGCTATTTTGAGCAGAACATTATGATGTTTTTACTTTTATTACTATGATTGTTTTTAAGTACTCTGAAAGAAAATATTGTAAATAAAATATAAAACTTACAGTAATTGTTGACTCTATAGAAGCTTGTTTTGCAATTACCCAATAATGATTATTATTATATGATTATTATACTAAATTCATCATAGTTTAACAGTTCCATTGAGATTAAGAATCTTATTTTCAGGGATATTTCTACCCCAGAGAGTAGCCTGTATACATGTTTCAGGGAAATAGAAAACTCTGCAGTACCCAAAGGAAAAGTCTGCAGACACAGGGAGAACATACAAACTACACAAAGACCCCTGGGAGTCAATCCAAGTTCTTCTCAATGTAAGGCTCTAACACTATCTATGTAAAATAAAGGGCGAGAATCCTTTGAAATTAGTTTAATTTGTATGTTGTTGTTTTGTTTTTACTTTTCAACCTACAGTAGCCTACTTTTAACTATTCTGAAGTAAAAATACACATAACCACTCTTAAAAGTTGCATCTCAAAGAGACTTTTTCCTAGTTAAGCTCATAAAAACTTTTTAGGAGTGTCATAAAGCCTGACAGACTCGCATTTTTCATAGACTAATTTTTTCTTCTCTACTCTCTTCACAGCTAGAAAACACAACAACCCTAAAATATACACTTTAAGCACTATTTCTTTCCCCAAAACGAACTTCCTCAGGTGACCCCATCGTTCCCTAGAGAGCCGCAGCTAAACGCGGGCTTTGCTTTACCTCGTCCTCAGCCAGTGTGGGGAACTTTTTCCCCGTGTGGAGGCTACAGGTGCAGTCGGGCTGACATCCACAGTCCACCATGCGGATCTCTTCTGCAGCGGCGGACTGGGTCTTGGAGGAGCCATGCTTTCCCTGGCCACGGGGTGACTTCGGGGTGAACATGCTTTTAGGCCGATGGACAGTCGCGATGTATCGGCTGTGATTATCAGAAACCCCGGGGCAGAGTCCAGAAGCGCGTGCGTGACAGATAAGAGGACGCGGGCGTGACGTCACCTTGCGCGCGAGATCGTTGAAATTAGCACGTAGTTTTTTGGGGTCTAACGTGGGTTTGTTTGAGTGGGCTCAGCAGCTTCTTACCATACAACCTGATAGGCATATTGTCCGGTGCTGTCCGTCAAATGCAAGTGTGCGTGTCATTAGCAAAAATAACATGCACACTTGTCCGATTCTGCACATAATTTTCTCCACCTTTCTTTCCTCAGAAGATTCATACGGACACTCATAACTCACTACTCTACAGCTACAGAATTATGTTGTAAAGTTATACCACAATTGTCACGAGACATTTCATAGTTAATAATTCCCAACTTCTATACTAAATACTGTTAGAGCTCATATGCAAAATTGATCACTGCTTTTTAAACAATTGTTTAAAATGGGTTGCTATACAAAGAGTAAGCTGCGGGGCATTGATGACTTTAAAATTGCACTTAACTTTAACAAACTCGAAGAAAGTACATTAGTTTACATGGTTGTCAGTCATCTGTTTAATATAGATAGAGACTTCAAGCTTAGAAAAATAATTTTATTTAAATCCACATGAGTTGACAAACAAGCATACTGAAAAACAAAAACCTGAAGCTTCCAATTCTTTCCTGTTGGCACCAGATCTTAACTGTCTTCATATGACAACACAAATAAAATTACAATAAAAGTGAATATATCCAACCTTTATCTAAGATTTGATGACTTTAAACAAGGGTAATTTCATACTAAAACTTCCAGGAAGTAGATTATTTTAGTCACATAAATGTTATTTAAAACTAAAATAAAAGTAAACATGCTATAAACCCTATGTAATCATAATTTCTCCATGATAGGAGCCCAGAACTTAGTCGTATTGCACAAATTCACTCACTACATTTTTAACACTTTGTGGAAAAGAGTGAAAGCAGAAGGGAGTAAAACACAAGGGAATGTTTTAAAAGAAAAGTCAGTTAATTACACATTGCAAAACCATCCACTATGAACTAGGGTGATGGGTGCTCTTATGTAAAAGTTGCAATTTATTAAACAAGGCACTCGAAGACATCTATTAGTTATAGCGGTTTTAAATTGCTATAGAATTGTGAATAAATGTCAACAGTTGTAAAATGATGTTTTTGCAGCTTGTATAGGATACTTGTGTTCTTAGCGTTGTCGATCCCAGCGCCAGATAGATGCATCATCACACACTGCAATCAGAATACTGCTGTCCCGGCTGAAGCTAGTCTGTCTGATGGCCGAAGTGCACTTTGGGAGTGTCAGGGTGGTGCACCTACAAAATATTTTGAAGTATTATACCAATTATTAGTATATTTGACTCAAATCCTCAAATTAGGCCATTCTGTCTGAAAAATCTGATTCAAAATTAGTTCCAAAATCTTCTCATTGCTGTCACGTTGCTGTTGTATCTTTTGTGGCCCAAACACACTTACCAAGCAAGTATTACATTTTAAAATATGTTTACAACTGTTTGTGTTTAGGACCTTTTCTGTGTAGAATAACTTACTTGGCTTTATGGGGGTCTTCCACTTCTAGATCCCACACATAGAGCTTCCCCACTTGGTTTCCTAAAGCGAGCATCTGCAACACAAAATTGAATAGATTCATATTTTGTTTCTCTGTTTGAATGTTGATTCCGCAGGCACATTACCTTCTGCCAGAAGTCCATTGAGAAGCGCATGTACCAGATGTCACACTGGCTGTAATCAAAGCGGCCCAAAATGGTCACGTTTGATTCATTTGGTTTAATGTGGTCTATATCGTCTTCCATCTTTCCTGGTTTCCAACACACGATGGCATTTTCACAAGACTATGAAAGAACGAAAAGTATTATTATTATTATAATTATCTTTAACTTTTATGTTTCCAAAATGACAAGCATAGCGCAAACCTTGGAAAGGATGAGGTCTCCCAGCCAGCGGACACAGTCCACATAGTTTCTATGGATGTCACGTGTGGAGAAGTCTGGGAAGTGAATTTTCTGTGAGACAAAAGGTCTGGAAAGAATAAGAGGAGAATAAGGAACCAGCATACAGAGTGTCATTTTACAGAACAATTTATTTTTAACTTTAAAGATCTCAAGGTAAAAAGGAGAAGGAAAAAGGAGCATGAAATGAGCCATAGAACAATATCACATTACTTGTTGGGGTGCTTCTACTGGGGTATTCAAGATGAGGCCCATTGGATGGGATGGTTTGCACAAAATATAACATTTGTGTGAAATGTGGCTTTTATACATCAGTTAATTTGGTACCTGTTTGTCTTTGAAGGATTGTACTCATAGGAGCCTCTGATGGCTTTCTGCATTCTCTCAGAGTTAATTCTCCACAGTTTCAAAGAATGGTCCATTCCACAGGACATAATTTTTTCGCCCAGGAGGTCAAAATCCTGCAGTGGGAGAAAAGATGGTAGATTTAGAGACTGTGGTTTGGTGTTCATTTGAGAGTGGACACTTGATACTCACAGCACTGAGTACTTCATCTCTGTGACCCTCCACACCCCCAAATATGGCCACCAGTGTATCTGTCTGGATGTTCCACAGGCGAAGTGCATGGTCTACAGTTATAACAAAGTGACACAACATAATAATCATAAGTTACTCACATACAGATTTTATGTGTAGAATAACAAATGAATAATCATAATCGTCCAATGATGAATTAACTAAAGTACGATTAATGGACTACAGCAAGTAATACATTTGTTGTTGTTAGTTAAAACGCTGCCTTCCAATTTGGGGACAGGTTGGCTCTAGAACAGGGGAGCACAAACTTTTTTCCTTGGTGGGCCAAAATTTGCTGATTTTTCTTTGCGGCCAAAATGTATTGCATTGAGAGTGCCATGGGTCAAACATAATTTTGTTCTGCATTTAAAAAAACATTTTGAGAAGAGATTAAGATTAAAATATCTTTTATTAACACGTTTTAAGAGATTGCACATTAATTTTGTCATTTGAGTCTTTTCAACACAAAATTAATTGGTTAGTCCTAACAAACCGGAACAACCTTCGCGTACCAAATTTAACCATCTCGGGGCCGAATTTGGCCCCCGGGCTCCACTTTGGGGCCCCTGCTCTAGACGGATAGAAAGTCTAGAGCCTATAGCAATTTCTTTGGTGATTAGGGCAAGCTGGATCTGCTGAGGAGTGCATTAAATAGCGCAAACCTTGCACTATTTAATAGAAACTGTTCATATGTAAACAATGTCTGATGCCTAGCCCAGGTATGATCAGCTGAGCTTTGAGTGACTGATTACAAGAACACTTGACCAACACATGGCAGAGTTTATGAGCTTTATAGGGCCATAAACGCGCAGCTCCAGTGCAACTGGGGGTAATAAAATGCACAACCAAAACAATTTCATGAAGTACTTATGTAGAATATTAAAAATATTAAATATTACTTAGCATGAAATGTACCTTTGCTGACAGAGAGCAAGAGGTTAGGGTCCCGCGGGTGAAACTTCAATTCATTAATGGCATTTCCATGACCTACATAATGCTGGAAAATGAGTTTGGTATAAATTATTATAGAAAGTTAAAAAATATTCTCTTTACTGCCATTAAGAAGACAATCAAACTTAAACAATAGATGTTGCATGTTGAGTATTAACGAACAACTATAGGATAAACAAAAAATTATAAAAGGGTGCATACTTTTATGCATTGCATGGTGATGTGGTTGATGACTCTGATGATTCCCCTGGAACCGGCCACAGCCAGCAGAGGGTGGCTGGTGTTGGTGTCATAGGTCCAGGCACACGTGTAAAAATTCTCATCGGCCTGGGCACATGCTAATTAAGGACTATACAAAAACTCAACTGTGATCAAAACATAGAGGCTTAAAAGAAAACAAATAACTAAACATGTAGAAAGGATACATCAGCATCTACGTAGGACTGCAGCAGACGGATTTCTCCCTGAGAGTGACATTCATATAGAGTTACCTGGGAAAATACAGAAAATGTTTAAAATGTCAATATTAATGCAGCAAAAAAAGTTTTTTTTAATGTTTTTATATAGTTTACCCTGTTACTGCCGACAGTAGCGAACACCAGTGGGTCCCCTTCTTTACTGTTCCAGTTAAACTGGACTCCGAAAAGAGGCTGCCCATGATCTTCCTATGCAACAAGCCAACACAATGAAACAAAAATATAAGACACAGGACAGGTTAAAGCGACTTGGAATATTTGTCTTTTTACCCTCAGGCTGTTAACACATTTGAAGGAGTATCGGCACTTCTTGGACTTCCACTTGCCCTTGCCCCAGCTCTTCTTGCCAGGGGCATTGGCCGTGTTTGTGGGAGTGTCTGGGCGCTCTGTGTTGGTCCCACTCTCCACACTAACAGCATCATCCTGGAACACACATACCCACTTGTATCTGTATCTACTGTAATCTACACAGGTATTGTTGCCTTTTCATGTCCTTAATTAATCCAATGTACTGGTGACACAGCCAAATACAAATTGTATACAGGTAAATGAAAAGAATAATATAGTAAATTATGTAATGCATTTAAAATACAGTGAATAGAAGAAAACATTTTGCTTTGTATTTTATTGTGTCAAGGACAAGTTTCTCTCTAGGAACAAGAAAGCGTATTTTGTAAATAAAGTAAATTTTACATCAAAAATTAGGATGACAGCGCAGAGGAAGGTGCACGGATTTGTTGAATGTGACAGCACACTTCTCCCACACATTCTGTTCTAAAATAATGTGTGTTTTACAACTATTTGCGCAATCACAATTTCGTTTAAATGTGCTTATTATGTGTATTATGAAATGTGATTATGAGCTATTCTGTTCAGCATTCTTCAAAGTTATCTTGATAGCTAACTATAGCTCCGGCTAATGTGACACGTGAAAGCCTCTATTATGAAATAAGTCTGCTTAAATGCTTACAAAGATTTTGGGATGAGGTATACTGATTTAACATGTTTTTGTTGTGTAGATTTTGACAAATCTTCGCGATAAAACCAAAAACTGCAAGTGGGTCTGAAAGATGCCGGGTACAGCAGGACAATGCTGTTTAGCTAGCTTCATTTGCTAGCACACTGGATTAGCTTAATGCTATCCGGCTAGAAGTTTCACGATTATGCTGGCCTAAAAAGGTAGTGGTGGTCTTACGTTCTCGTCGCCTGACAAGTCGGGGTTGCTGTTCTCATCACTGCTTAGTTTTTGTTTTTTCGCTGGTATATCTTTTCCCGCTGGAGAGGGGGACTCAGACATGTTCTTATTTTCCCTCATTTTGGCTCAAACTCCACCTTTTCCGCCGCCGCCGGAAACACTTTCGCGATATCGTGCAAAAAATTGAAAGAACATTTTAATGTTATTTCAATTTTCTATTAGTTATAGAAATTAATAGAGAAAATAAATACGGAACCCATATTCTCATACAATTGAATTTATTAAAAAATACAAAGATTGGGACATATAGTTATAGTAGCATTTCTGCCTCCTCCACAGAAGCATCACTCCTCTCCTCAGCCACATCATCTTCATCGTCCTCCTCCATATCGTCCTCTCCTCCTCTTCCTCCGCTGCCCTTTTTACACCTTTCTGTTTAGACAGGGCCACTGCATAGCGAATGTTGTATTTGTTGAAGTCACACCTAAAAATTAAAAGTTCAATCTCAACATGCACATTTCCAGACAAATAAAACCAGTATGCTGTGAGACTTACAGTTTGGAAAGACTATCGTAGTGTCTCTGTATGGCTTTTTGCAGAGCCTGGAGTGTGGGCAGAATGGCGCCAGATCTAGAAAACGCATGATACAAAATGTAGCAAAGTTGACAACAATGTCTCTACTATCAAGATTATCAAGCAGTCAAGATCTTATTTGATGCTAGACTTGATAATTAAATTGCACCCACCTGTTCTTGAGTTTCTGTCCATGCAACATGAGCAGGGTCTGTGCCCAGCTCATAAAAAACTGTAGGTGCCCAGACTTCTCCAGACACGAGGCGATAAAGCCCAACAATTTTTCCACATAGATGTTAGGCAGAGACCCACACACTACACCAACTGAAACATATAAAAAGAAGGCATAGTGATTTATGCAAATTTTAGAAGAAAATTTATTTTTCTTTCACTGTTGTATAGTCTACTGTGTAGGGATGGAAAAACAATACCATTGGTATTGTGATAATGATTT
Source organism: Mugilogobius chulae (assembly GCA_038363315.1). Lineage (NCBI taxonomy): Eukaryota > Metazoa > Chordata > Actinopteri > Gobiiformes > Gobiidae > Mugilogobius > Mugilogobius chulae. Next base: position 15,701,714 of record CM076410.1, read on the forward strand.
TTTTTGTATCGATGGTATTGTCAATTCCTCCTACCAATAAATTCTTTACTGATTCTCTTATTGATTTCTAAAATAAAGTTTCTTATATCTATTATTTTATAAACTCAATTTTATAAACTTTTATTTAAATACATTTAGACAAAGTAGGAGACTACTTCACGAGACTAAAAAAGCTAGAGCTAAATCCAATTTAAGTTTACAAACGGAATGACATGAACAGACAGAGAAGGTCATTCGTCTTTTTTTTCTTCAGTGCAGCTATGCCATGATGACCCTGTTTGCATACCTTTAACAAATCCCTACACTTGAAATTCCTTAAAACTCCTGAACTTAATATACAGTATATAATATAAACTTTTGCCTGCTTAGCCACCGATCCAAAGTGATGTGATGTGGCATAACTGCGTTGAGGGGGAAAAAAAATCAGGCATCAAACATTTCTCATTGTTCCTCATTGTTTTAGCTTTCCTTAGTGCCCACACAGACTGGGCACTAGGTGCAGCTCTGGTCGTAGGTTTTGCCAAAGCGCTAACTCATTCAAACATAAAAGTTAAGTTGTTACAGCATTAAAAGACACAGACTATACCATATAACAGCTCAAAACAGCATCAATAAGAGAAATCATACGATTCTCAGCGAATAGACATACGATTCCAATGGATTGCTAAAAATAAAACAGTTTTTTAAAACCAGTTCTTGAATCCCATCCCTAGTACTGACCCTTCTGTAGTATTAACGTTCATTCAGATAAATAAGATGAAACACTGACTCAACACTGAACAACACTGGTATAAAAATATATTGTGTTCTCACTCTGATCGTGGGGCACAGTTTCAATGACTTCTTGCTTGAGGGATTTCTCATTAAGCCTGAAAGCCAGCACAATGGCAGAGGTCCACTCCTTCAAGCGAAGCTGTTTGCGGATACTGTCTGGAGTCACGTCCAGGTCTAGGTCATAAGGGTCAAACACCATAGAGCTGTCCAGAGAGTAGACCACCAGGCCCTCTGTGCTGGTGGCTGCCCAACTTCTGCCTGACAAAAGACCAAATTTTTAAGAAAAAAACTTTCCACATTCATTTGCACTGATATTGTAAATGTATTCCTCACCAGTTGGAGAGAAACGTAAAGATGAGACTCTGATTTCAGGTTTGAAGTGTCTTGAGCTCATATCACCTAGAGATGGTAAAAGATAAAAGAGATCGTTCCTATTATAATAAATAAGTAATTTTAAGGTATGCATTATTTGGAAAAGTCATACCTTTGCGGACCCCAGGCAAGCTGATGTTCACCCCCTCCCCATCACCTGCTCCATCATCCACAAGTGTAAGACTGCCAAACTCAGTCATCTTACGGCGGTCCAGAAACTCCTAAAAACAAACATAAGCCTAGTTTTGAGCTTCTGTTTACATAGTGACTTTAAATATAAAATGTGTACTGAAAGTGGGTGCCAACCTCCATTGCATCAAAAGATAGATTACAGGAGATCTCAAACTTCTTCATCAGCATCTGCTCCTTGACATTATAGATGCACACAAACTTGGACTGTCCCCCAGCCAAAATGGCTCACCATCGGCAGAGTAGCACAGAGATGTAAAAGACCTTTAATTACAAAAGAAGATACAGTCAAATGTATGTACAACTAAATATTTCTATGCACAATCTACACAGGAATTTAAACCGAAAAGATCAAAGAAAAAACATAGCCGCATTCTAGAAAAGTCTATTAAAATTTATTGCATTGTCACTCACTTGCCCTTTGCAGTCTGCTTGGCAGTAACTTTGTCCGTCTCTTTTCGTCCCAGTTCCAGATCATGACGTCCTGACACGGAACCCGTCTGTGCGGCACTCTGAGGGCTCCAGAATGAGATTTCACCGTTCAGGGTGGCAACTGCCAATTCCTGACCATCAGGACGGTATGTCACTGCCAAGCCTGGGAAAAAAAGTCATTCTAGGTACAAACCTCACAATTTAACGTTTAAATTGTAATTGAACATGCATCATCTTATCCATTTATTTTGTGACATTTTGGTGAGAATATTTACCATCTGCAGTGAGGGGGAGTGTCTCCTTGACCTGCCAGCTGTCCAACATGTCCCAAAGCCGAACAGTCTTGTCCCAAGAAGCGCTAGCCAGAACTGACTGCACCGGACTGAAGCACAGTGAGGAGACAGGGCCCTCGTGACCCCCAAGGACCTGAAATTTACAAAATGACTTGATTTAACACCAAGCTCATCAATAACAATATCCAGTGATTACAATGAACTGCACCTACCTCAAGTAGTCTGCCAGTCTGCATAGACCACAGGAAGATCTCAAAGGAGTCCTGGGCTCCTGCACTCACCAGTTCTCCACTAACATCTACTGCTAGAGAAGAAAACTGTGCTGGACGAGGTGAAGTAAAGGTACGGAAGTTTCGATATCTTTAAATCAAATAGCAGATATTAGTGTATTGTTTTTTCTTGTACACAATGAGTGGCCTTTGTGTTCACCTGTGTAAGTCGAATGCCCTAACTGTCCCGTCCAGAGAGGCACTGACCACCACCATGCCACTGGAGGTGAAGGTCACCTGAGAGACACTGCTGCTGTGCTCTGTGAATGTTACAAAGCACAGTCCGCTGTTTGTGTTCCATACTTTCACCTGTCATGAAAAAAGAAATGGTAAATAAATACTATTAAAATGGTCAGAAATAATTCAGATTAAAATTGCCACATTTTAACACATGATATAATTTTGTATTGTAGGTTTTGTGAACAGTTTAATGGCTACCTTGCCGTCGTCCCCTCCAGTTGCGATATACTGTCCATCTGGAGAGTAGGCCAGGGAGCCATGTTGTTAAAGTGTCCCTGCTGCTTGAAAACATACGATTCACTCTGCCACTCCCACACCAGCAACTGGCCCATTCCTATAAAATATGCAAGAGCAGTAAATACAATTTAAATATATATAAATATTTACAGAACAAGTTTATTTACAAATATAAAAACTTACTCGAGCAGCCGAAACCAATCCAGTCTCCAGAGCTGTTGATAGCCACCGAGGCAATTCTCTGGTCTGAAATACTACAACACACAAAAAAGTTTTAAAAAATAGCTAATATTCAATTATTTATTTCTTTTGTTTTTTTTTTTTGGTAACACCCTTATTTGTTATATGTCATCAGAGCACAAGCTGCACAGTGATTTGCATACAGAATTACATTTGCTCAGTTGCTTTATTTGGACTAAAAAGAGCAATGGTAGTACAGAAAAAAATCAGGGAAGTTTCAGTCTATACAGCTGATGAAATGGCCGCTATGTCTATTAATATAATAGACATGCACTCTCATTATGACAATGTCTATGGTTGTACCTGAGGGAGTGGATGAGGTTGAACTCGGGCAGTTCGTGCAGGTGAAAGATCCCAGAGGCAAAGCCTGTTACCAGGATGTGAGTGGGCTTATGGAAGGCAGCTGTGTCAGGTTATTAAAGTCTCCCTCCTTATTAAAGAAGTGCCTAAAAACAAATGTGTAAGAGATCATTTTAATCTGTGCAGGTTAGTACACTTTACAGTAGCTCCAGACAATTAAGAGGAATATACAGTATATGGTGTTTGACTTATATACAGAGAAAAAAATCCCCAATTAGTAACAACTTTGCTGACTCTTTTAAGTGTGTACTCTTTGGAAAGTTTTACCGATAAAAAGTTGCTGTGCATAGCTTATTAAGGTAAACCTCTAAATCTTGTATATTACTGAGAGGAGTGTACATTGTTAAAGAGTAATGAAAGTTTTATCTGCTGTCCTGAAACACTTTCAACAGATTCAGAATCTTCTGGTGTATATAAAGTATATTTTTAAACTTGCAGAAACAATCATATTCTAAACACTGTTGATTTTTTTTAAAGGACTACATAGTAAAAGAATCAATTATAAGAATATGTAAGAATGTTTCATGTATCTAGACTGTCTAAAGATGGATAAGAACAGTCATACATATCACATATCAATACATCAATTGTACATGCAATCTTACATGACACGTACTGTATACGTAGACTTTATAATGTTTTTTGTTTGTTTTTTTGCACAAAAATCTTACTTGCTGGCCTGTTTGTAGCGAACGTTCTTCGTCTGCTCCTGTCTTTTTGGGTGTGTGCTTTGCCTCTGATAACCTCGCCCTGCTGCCCTTCCATCCTCTCTTCCTCATCTTCTTCTTCCTCTTGTTCCTCTGCTCGGGGCTGTTTCTTGCTCAGGACTAAACCGCCAGGCTCTGTGTCACTCTCCCAAACGCACAAAGTCCCGTCTTGGCTCACTGTGTACAACTGATCAAAGAAGATACACACGAGGAACATTGTGAGGGGGAAAAAAAGCATCATTGTGATTTGAAAAACAAATACAAAAACTAAGAATTTTTATCTTTGCTACTACCAAAAATTGTATTGTGATAAATCAAACCCCTGTGTGCTTTCTGAACTGAATAATTAATACTATTTTCTAATAAAATAGTCCAAAGTAGCACTCTTATTGGTTGTGCTTGAGTGGTTTACTCCACATACACTTTCTCTAAAAAGTTCAAAGTTCTAAAATTCTTAAATTTAATGTTAATACAAAGTAGTACTCACATCCAGACTGTCTTTTTCAAAGAAGCAGCCAACTATGAGGTCTTTGTGGCCGCCTAGTGAGTAGTAGATGAGATTGGCCCAGCGCTCAGCTCCAAACACCCAGGTGGACATGTCTTTGCTCCCCACCGCAAAACACCTGCCATAACCAGAAAAAAGTCAGAAGAATCTAATATCGACCTAAACATTTCAAATGTCATGCTTAACTCTCACTTTGAGTCTGTAGTCCAGTCAATGCAGGTGGTCTCGTCATAGGGCCCATAGTAGCTCTTATCCAACACAAAGGCATTGAACTCGCGCTGTTTTCCAGGAGCATAGTACATCAGAGCCACATTATCCTTGGTCACAACAAATTTTCTACAAAGAAACAAGGCTTGTTAACAATGATGCCACTGACTATTACTGCTGCTAGTAAATTCATTAAACTTCTGGGGCTAAAATAGACACCAGAAGGTTCTTGACTCAGCACAGTTCCGTAAAAAAATTGCTTGTTTTTTTAACATGTTTAAGTTTGCTTTGATCATTATAGCACAGTGATACTAAAACTGACCTTCCATCAGGAGAGAAACTGATACTGTGAACAGGTTTGTGAAAGTGGAAGTGATGAAGGATAGCCCTAGTAATGAGGCTGACCAACAGTGCTGCGCCATCTACAGATAAAAAAATAAAATAAATTGTGAGTTAGACACATTTAGCAATTTTGGAGTAGCTTAATTGAATTTTTTTCTTACCTTCGTCTACAACAATGGCAAGATTCCCATTGGGAGAAATCCCCACACAGGTTATGTTCTTTGTGGTGGAGAATGGTAATGTCTCTGATGTATTGCTACAACCAAAACCACATTTTAGTTTTAAACAGATGTGTTATTAATTTGCATTGATGATAACTGAATGGTGCTTGCAAGATAATGTAACAATGTATCTAGCCAAATTGTAAACCACACACATTGGCTTCTTGATTAGAACTATAATCCGAGGTCAAGGATCTATTTTGTGTTTTTAGTGCTAAAAATTATATTTTCTTGAACAATGTGAACACAAGCATAGCCTGGTATTTATGTTGTGCACTTCCATGTTTACAACCATGAATCAGATTTTATTTTTTATTTTTTTTTCTTAAAACGGTGTGGCTTAGATCTTTCTATATGGGCAGCAATGGACTTCAAAGCCTTACTTTTTTAGGTCAAAAATGGATATTCGGTTTCCAACTGGACTGATGATAGCATTTCCGTTTTTGGAGAAGTTCAAGTTTCCCTGTCGATAAACAGCCCCCAGGAGATTGGAAAACTGAAAAGATATAAGTCATTTAGCGTTGTTCTTCTGATCATCTGTCATGTTGCAGTCAGATGCAGTAACACAGTCACTCGGTTTTAACAAACTTACCCGATAAGCAAACTTCATTTTCGCTTTCTACTAGTACACCCACACGTGTATAAATGTCAAAAAGTTTTAGAAATCCAGTTTTTGCATCAGTAACAAATCCATTCCGATTCCTCCACACGCTTCTCCGCTCACACCATCGCTCACACGTGCAGCCGGTTGTTGACACTGAGAACTTCCGCCTCAGTGCTGAACGTTTGCTCCAGCGAGTGCGCCCTCCAGCTTCAGGGAAGGTGTATGACAGTGTGAGGCAGGAGGTTCTTTATTGCAACCATTAAGATTTTCAGTGTGGGTAAGTGACCGGCCGTGATCACCTTTTAAGTTATAATGAGTAAATTAGACTCATTACTCGACTCACGGATGCTAGCTGCATGTTTGGTTTGACAGCAGTTTATTCTCTGCATTTAAGTTAATGGACACTCTTTGTGCTCTGTCTAATGATCATTTGCTTTGGATTTGCATTACGTACAATTTTATTCATTATAATTTGTATTAATTATTTATAAACAAACATTTACCTTGTTCTTGAACTTTGTGTTGACTATGCTACTGCTAACTAACTGTTAGCTAATATTTAGTTTAGAACAGGGGTTCTGCAACCTGCGGCTCGAGAGCCACATGCTGCTCTTTAAAGACAGTGGCTCTTTGAGATTTGAATGAGGAATGAATTATATAAAAGTTAAAGAACATCTTTGCTACTCAACTCTATTTACATTACAGTATGTGTTTACATTTTAAATTTGCAGTTGTTTAGTGTATTTATCCTGGTTATTTAATCATTTTAAATTAGCTGTTGTTTAGTGCATTTATAGGCCTACTGCTACTGGTTATTTAATCATTTCTAAATCTATTTAAAGCTGGGAGTTCACTTAATAATTTCTCAATGCACAGGTGCATCACATACACAAAAGGTGCTAAGTAAAACAACAAACTGATTATTCTCACCATCAAAATAATTTTTGTGAATTCACACAATATTTTATTTTGTAAAACATTGTGTTAGTTTACTTTACTTTCTAAAAAATTTTATCCATAGTGTTATTATATGTATAGTTCTTTACTTTGATTTGGTTTGAATTGGACAAATGTGGCTCTTTTGCTGTAAAAGGTTGCAGACCCCATGGTTTAAAATTGTATCTTGCATAACAAGCATGACACATTTTACTTCAAACAAAAAATGTATATAACCTATGCATTCACATAAACAACATTTAGCTTTGGAATGCATATTGTCTAAGACAACATCGTTTTGAAAGAAAAAAGCTTGGTGATGCATTCACTCATCTTGGATTTCACATGCCTATTGTTTCCCAAAAAAGAACAATATCACAAGTAATTGCACTCATTTACAAGTTTTTCTTTGTTTTAATATCTATAATCTTATAGTTTTTCTGTTAGGTGTTATAATCTACAATAAGATGTAATTGTGAAAACCAGTAGGCCTCCTGTAATATACAGTATTTTCTTCCAGCAAGTATATACAGTGTGCAGTAACCTTTTCGTCATTACAAGTCATTATCATTTTATTATCACATAAAAAAAACAAACACTCTTAGTAAACATATATTTCATTTGTAGCATCTTGCAGGGGCGCCTGCAGGAGTTCGGGTGAGGGTACGCACAGTCACACGCACGTACGTGCACGCGCACTACGCATGTACGTGCACGTGCACTGTCACGCACGTGCTTTATCGCACACAGACATCACGCACCCGCAAAGCAGTGTTTTAAGCTTTTCTCTGTTGCCTTCAGTGCTAACCCGGGAACTTTTAAAAACTGCGACTCGGGAGAGAGCAGGGGGCACTCAGCTAAAACACGTTCAAGCCGCAAATGACGAAGCTATGGCCCGCGCTTAGCAACAAGCTTGCTGACTGAGCGTCTCGTGTGTGTGAGGAGTGGGCCCTGTGCGGGGCAGGTGGGACATCGCACACAGGAAAACTCTGCAGCGGCAGGTGGACCGGTTTATCACAGGACAAGAAAGACCAACACCACTGATTAATCACTGCGTTGTACTGTAGTGATGCGCGAGTCAGGAATTTTTCTTAAATCGCGGGTCCGCATTTACAACACATGACCCACCCAGCCCGCCCCACACAGCCGAGTGTCTTTGTACAACCCACACCGCCCCGCGGATATTGCATTATAATCCATCAACGTTAGGCTCAAGCAAACAGCCAAAAGTACCATCACAGCTGTCTTTAACTTAGGAAAAGTGGCCAATATTCATCCATTATTAAGTAAATGTTTAGATGACTTACCTCTCAAGAGTCCGTTTTACTCAAACTCATGTTTTTAGTAGCTTTCGTCTTCACGATGGGCATTTCACGATCCTTGGCATTTCACCCTCGCTCTTTTTCCTCTCTCTCTCTTTCAACATAAAAGCCAGTGTCCGCGCTCTTCGACCCTCACTCGCACTGAGCAGCACATGTGAGGCAGGTCGTAAGGTAGATCCGATAAAACACAACATAATAAAGTCCAGCAGCGCGTTTGTCCCGTCCCGCTCCATGTTTGTTTGAAGAGTGACGCAGATCATGTTCCTGGAAGTTCTGGAACAGCGGCGGCACTGACCAATGAAAAAGCAGAATCTCTCCTCACTGTCTCCCTGTGTGATTCTGTGCGTACCCACGTAATTTACACCAAAGATTTCTTTTTACATATTATTCGTTTTATTTATTTATGTTACTCCACATGTTTTCAATTCGAATATGTAGCCTAAATGAAAAATATAAATCACATAAAAAAAAAAAAAACAGTTTTTGCAGGGTACGCACAGTGCGTACAGCCGTACCCCTGCAGGCGCCACTGGCATCTTGCACAAAAGTAGCAGTCTCTTTCTTCACCTCTGCATCTTGTGCCACAGGTCAAAGCAGTGCACCACATGCAGCCGGACGTACTTCTGCCCCCGTGTGAGCACTCCAGGCACCCGTACACTGTTTCTCTCTTCTGCTGGCCCATTCCACATTGCGCGCATGGTCCCTTGGGAATGTTGTGCTTAGAAGGTTCACTCTGGCGTGGCTGCTCTCTCTGAGGTAAGCTGTAGAGATGTCAGTCATGCTGGCAGCCTTCTCATAGTAGTCTGGCACCATTTCCATGTCATAGGTGTCTGAGTACGGGAGTTCTTCAAATGTTCTCTCATCTAAAGGAAAAAACAAAAGCATTAAATCAATCCTGAGCAGATTAGGGGAAAAAATAATAGAAAATGTGTCAATATAAGTAATGTTAAAGTGAAAGACAAAACAAACAAAAAGAAACTACTCCTCAAGTCCCAAAAGAAAGGATTTGGGAGATGCAAGCCTGCTCAGAGTAAAGACACACATTATATAACATTTTATTTCCATCCAAGAGAAAAAAACTTTCTTCAAGTCTTAGTTTATTTATTCTTTTACGCTACAGAGTGGGCTTTACAGTACCAGTAGTTATAATACCCAGATAATATAATATTGGAGTTAACTTTTGACAACTTTCTGACCCTAATACCAGTCTAAAGGTTAAATATTTTTGGTGAAGGATACTTGTACCTGCTCTGAACGGGTTTCCATAGATGATGCCGGAAAGAAAGCGCCTCAGTCGGCCAAAGGAGAAACGTCCGATGAATCCACCGAGCTGTTCTCTGATCTGTTCTCGCTCGAACCCACCCTGAGAGTCCAAAGCCACACAGATATCTGCACACACACACATACTGATCAATCTCATATTTTTAACTAAATTTTTACTTCAGCAATTTAATGTTTTCAATGAGAATAGAGAAAAAATATTGTAAATGTAGTAAAAGAACATAAATGTAAGCAGTACTTTGATAAATTAACAGTAAATCACCTGGGAAATGTTTTATAATTAAGGGACATGAATTAATTGAACATCATGAGTCATCATGAATTTCCTTCACCAAAGATTCAAACAAGAAACAATCTAGCATTATGGTAAAACTTAGTTATGAAGAACTCATGATGAACTCATCATATTTAGTCTTTGTGCTGCATTTGAGCTTCTGGTTTCCTTTATAGGTTTCCTTTCCTCCACAATTATAACCCAAAAAGGTAAGTACAGCAAATCTGTGGCATTTGCACTAAAAAATTTTCCAGTGACACAACAAAGCTTTCTTCAAGATGTTATCACTTTTCCAGAATTTGTCTTATATATATATCTTACATATCTTACATTTCAGTGAACACAAGAATTCATTCAAATATCATGTTTGTTTATGGTATCACTGAATGCTGCCTTGTTGTTATTTCAAATTGAGCGTATAATAATAATCCCACCATCACAGTTTGATAGACACATACAGTAAATGCTTGTCTGCAGACAGAACCTCAGGCTACAATCTCACCTCAATCACTACAGACATACTTCTATATCTAAGAAACTCAAACCTAGCATTTACTTCAAACACGCTCTGTAATTACTGCTCAGGTGAATGTGTTTCGGCTGCTGGTAGTCTCTGCTTTTTATTGGATGTGTGCAGTCTCTAGTAGCTCACCCAGCGTCCGTCCAGCCTCACAAACAGCTCACAGACACTGAAGGCGATGGTGGTGTGGCTGGGATCACTATGGCCTTGTCTCGGCCTTTGGGATTCCGGCCATCATCAATCTGGAACTGCAGGCACATACAGAGTTAGAGCAACAGCTTAGCTAAATAGTCCTCAACCCTTAAAGTTTTTGTACAATTATTTTTTGTCTTCTCAGTTCCACTCAGCTGGAGGCAAGATGTTTTTGATTCAAAATAGGGATTTGCACTCTAGCGACTCCAGTATCAGAATATATTGACCCATTTTTACAGCTATTGGTGTTGATATCAAATACAGCTACAGTTTTTTTGTTTTTCATTTAGCCCTACCCAAATCCACGTAGTTAGTAATAATTGTTTAAAATATAAATGTGACTATGAAAGGAAGACAAAGTCACTAGATCTTTTTCTAGGACTGGGCGATATGGCAAAAAGTAACATCACAATTATCTTGGAGCCACATCACAATTTCAATTTGAATTACGATTCATGTCTATTTTTTTATTGCCTTTGAGGTAAATAAAAGTAAATGCTTTTTTAGAAAGTTGTTACGTCACTGTCAATGGTTAAATCCAGCTTTTCAGAGAGAAAAAAGCAACCAAAATAAGAATTTAATTAGAACATGTGTGTCTCCCAATGTGGAACATTAATAACCAGTTTCACACATGAAACTAGGTTTCAGTCATAAATTGATATCATTTTATAACTCAAACCTGAATAAATGCTAAGATTCACCTAATGACTTGAAAGTGCAGCCCGTAAAAACACGAGTCACGACCTTTAAAATTCATATGAGACTTCATTCATTCATTTTCTACCGCTTAATCCCGTTAGGGGTCGCGGGTGACTGGAGCCTATCCCAGTGACTTTGGGCCTTAGGCGGGGAACACCCTGGACAGTGGTTAACTTGCCACAGGGTTAGACAGACAACCATTCACTCTCTCATTCACTCTCTAAGGGAAATTTACAGTGATGCCCAATTAACCTAAACATGCATGTTTTTGGAGGTGGGAGGAAACCGGAGTACCCGGAGAAAACCCGCGGTGACACGGGGAGAACATGCAAACTCCACCCAGAGAGATCGTGAGATGTTGATGTGGTCCGACCGGGGAGTCGAACCCACGACCTCCTTATTGGGAAGCCAGAGCTCTAACCGCTTGGCTACCGTGCACCCCCATATGAGACTTAAAAAAAAAAAAAAAAAAAAAGACTTTAAAAAAATAATCAAAAAATTGCTATAAAGAAGTGGACTAAGCAACTCTGTTAGAAAAAAATGTGAACAGACCAATGCATTCAATAGAGAAATGGGGTAATTGCAATTTGACAATTTTTCAGGATTTGTACAGTCATAAAAAACTTGGAAAAGTCTAAAAGTAGAAGTAAAGTAGGAAAATAAAAAATCTCATGCACTTTGTTAAGAAAAAAAATGCTCTTTTGTTTGAAACAGGTATAAACAACAATAAATTTGAAAATATATTTTTAACAGATTTTTTAAATGTAAGATTTTTAATATTTTCCTTTTTATTTTCCTTTTTTCCTGTCTTAGGGTTTTGATCTTAATCAGTTGAATGAAAGTAGATTGTACCTTCTACTATTCACAATAAACTAAATGTAAAATGATGTTCTGCTTACATCAAAAAAAGACAATCTTCATGATGTTTTGTACGTTATTATTTTTAGTTACTGACATAATACAATAATACAAACATTAAGTACAATATCTTGCTTTACTAAACCACTCTTACCCTCATGGTGGTGCCTCTGACCCCTGCGTGCACTGTAAGAGAACACTGTCTGGTGGTCCTAATGCTTTCCACCACCACACACAGCACGTTACGGCCACTTTCCCGGGACTGTCGCACCAGGCAGTGATCCAGGTCCACCTTCCTATTGACACATACACCAGAAAGTTTATACGATCTTTGCATGTAAACTCCGCTGTACAAATGGTAAACTTTAGTCCCTGTCTCAGTATAGAGTTTGCAAGCCTATGTAGCATCAGTGCTCATTTATTCATGGTACAGGGAAAGTCTCTTCTCCAGTATATCCATGCGCTTCTCATATTCACTATGTCATCAAAGGTCAGAGGTCGGCTGTCTGAACAAGATGCTAAAGAAATTATCATCCTGCTGTCTTTAATGCGGTAAAAATAAATATTGAGACAATCAACAATCTTCAGTCTTAACACTTGCTTCTAGAATAAAAGTGTAAATATTAATATCAATTTGAGGCACAAAACAATTGCTGTATCTATCCATGGTTCTATCAGATATTCATTCAAAACCATAACCTTATCTTTTCATGAATAAGTGATGCATGTGCTAATCATCTGAGTGCCTCTTTACAGCAATGGTGTGAATAGGAGAGGAGTGAGCGCACAGCAGCTGTTACCTGGACAGAAGATCTAACAAGTTGTAGTGGTGGAATTCTATTTATACTTATTGTTTCTTTTGTCTTTCAGTTGTCCAGTAGCAGTATTTGTACCTGGAGTTGAGCTCTCGCAGCAAGGTGGGGACGTCCAGCTCATGTTTGGTCACGATGCCAAACGATGCTTTGACGGCCACTGAGTCAGAACCGCTGATGTTGAATCCTACGTCGTTTATGACATGGTTTCCCAGGCGACCATTCAGAGCCACATCGGACTTGTCTTCGTAGTTCAGCAGCTGGTATGAAGACACTCCTGGAAGATAGCAAAATTAGTGTAAACAAAGCACCACTACGCCATTATTATTCAAACTTACCTGCTGTGATCTCTTTCTCTCCCACCAGGATGTCTTTGAGAGAGAACGGCGTGGAGGAGAACTTATATTTCTTAAAGAAGCGGCGCCTCCTTTGCGGTTGACTAGGCTGAGCGGCTGGTAGCGGTCCGCCTCGCTCAGACTTGGCACCGGGATCAGCTTTCCCGTGTCTCCCACCTGCTTCACAAGTTCTTAGTGGCTGCTGCAAACATTCTAGCTCAAAATTTCAGTCCCCAAATATTCAAATATCAAAGAGGAGCCATGGCGAGCAGAGTGGAGAGGTGCCGGAGTGTTTTTTCCGACCGTCAAAGAGGTGAATTATTAAAAGGTGAAAGAAGATATGGCACAGAGGAGGGTTAAGCTGAATGGACAGTGTTTGGGGCAGCTTCCGTTCACGTGTTGATAAACCACGATGACCTGTTTGGTGTTTTTTATAAGAATCAGCTTTCAAAATGTGTTTAAAGAACAAAAATGTATGTTATTTGCATTGTTCTTGTCTTTTAAGCAGAACTTTAGTTTTAGTTTGGTTTAGTTTACTTCACTTTACTTTTTTGAGCAACATGTGACAAAACATGAATATAAAAAAGAAAGACAATATAGGCTACTGGTACTCAAAAGAAGTAGGAAAAAGTTCAAGTAAGTTATTATTTTTTTTTATCATACACTCTCATTTTTTCATTTAGGGTTGTACAAAATGAGAATAATAACTTCAGAGTAACATAACATTTTTTTATTTTTTAGTTTATGGTTGTACAAAAGAGAATAATTATTTTAAAGTAAAAGATAAAGTTTTAGTCTGTTGTAAAAAAGTTATTATCTTATCTATCTATATTATTTCATTTTATTCAGAAATTACCACTTTAAAGTAAAAGATTAACGTTTTTGTGTGTTTATTGTTGTACAAAATGAGAATAATGGATTTTAAAGAAAAAAAAAACAGATAAAACAATTCGTTTATCTTTGTACAAGAAAATAAGGCAAATTTCTTTTTCCCTATTTATGGTTATGCAGATAATAAGCTCAATTTTAACATTTTGAACATATGACCTCTATGACCAGACAGAATTAAACAACAATATGGACTTGTTAGTTTTTTTTATTATTTTATTTTCAAAAGGTGTGCTCTTTATATAACTTTGCCATATAAAGTTTGCCAAGTTTGAACGAGCTTTACTATTTTCATCTCGACTGCTTCATAAGTCCACTCCCAGTCTAATTACACGCATGCTTGTAAGTGAACAATTTCTTAAGGTTCATTTGGCCTCTCAGGTTGTCCTTTTCCTCTTTATTAGAGAACATGGTTTGGATAGTATCTAGAAGCAGTTTGTGTTTGGCTCTGAATAAGATTTGACACATTTTTATTTGGACTAGGTCAAAAAATGACAGTATAACCTCTACACAATACCTTAAATGAGGTAGAATAAAACACACATGGCATTAATGCATTTCCCACATAAGAAATTCAGCTCCATATACTGAAATCAACATGTATGGATTCTTGAGTTCACTGTGGGTATTTCATCTACTCTTCTAAAGTGACGCTCCTGACCTTTGACCTCTTTGACTTCCTTTTTGGATTCCTTATTATTTTGCATCTCTTCGTCTCTTCTTATTCTTGTCCCAGGTGGAAGTGCAACGACTTCTTAATGGAAATCCAATGTGTTTACTCACCTAGATTAGCATGATAGTTTGACGCATGTTCGGAAAGAAAGCCAGCGCAGGCACTCACTCAAAAATGTTTAATTGCTAGATTGTGTTTTTTTATGATCCAAGTTTTGCAGTGAGGTGGAAAAAAATGTCAACTCATTAACCAGTATTATTTGTTGTATGCAGTTTTGGAGGAGAAGAGTTGGAGAGGAGCACCCAAGGGAGCTGGCAACGCGTACACCTGGAAAAGGCATCAGGAGAGGATGTAACATGCAGGTTGTAAAGTATTCAGAACCCTTGCTAGACTGATGTAGGTCAGCAGATTGAGACAAGAGAGAAAATCATGTTTGGGTTTAGCACGGGCTGTTGGAACGCAGTGTGGAAATGCAAATGATGGGGAATCCGTTTGTTGTTGTGTGTATTTTTGTAGCTGCTTTACGTAGCGTTTAAGCATTTCTGTTAGAGCAGTAAAAGTCGTGAAGCATATATGTTATAATCTTCTCGTTGTTTAGACAAGACAAACTTTTAGTTTACAGGAAGTCACAAATTTGAAGATTGCCTGGCCTATAATGCATGCTACGTTAAACTTTACTCCTGATTCGTAAAAATAACATAATTTCTTTCTTTAAATGAATATTTTGCGTGCCAAACTTGAACCTCAGTGTCCTTTAGTTCACAGCTAAACATGCAGAGCTCAACATTTTTCTTTTATTCAGAATTAGAACTAGCTGACGGAATGCAAGTGTGGCCGCTCATTTCTCTTGGGAGCCCTTTTCACTTTCTAAAAATGCAATCCCTTTTGATGTTTTTCTAGTTCCAACCTTCAAGTTTGCCAAATCTGGTTGTTAGCTAATTTAAGGTACCACCTTGAACCACTTTCACTTATGATCCAACAAGTGCTCTTTTCAAGCTCCCTCAATTTAGTTTTTTTCTCTTCAGAAGTTACTTAGTCTTTAATTAACATCACGCTGATGCAGAAAAGAGGCTGTCCTGAGTCCAAAACATGAACAAGGAAAAAAAATAGTAGGAGGAGAGAGAGAGAGAAGAGTTGTGCGTGCGCCAGTTTGCAGCGAGCAGCAGGTTTAGGGCAGTTCCTCTCAGGGAGACTGGGATTTTCAGGGTCTGGATGCAGGTTTTGGAGAGGGTCTTCTGACTTGGATCTATTCGGGGGCAGACATGAGCCCCGGGGGACGCTGTAGGAGTACCCTGTGTCTGGCGGTGGCGCTGGTGCAGGTAGTAGCTGTCATATGCCAACAAGATGTCAAAACTGGTGAGTGATGAATCAGAATGTGGTTTTTACATTAGGAGTTATTTGCAAATGTATTAAGAAGTGTTGTTAGTATAGTAAAGCAAAGTTTTGTCTTAGTCTGAGTTTAGAGCAGGTAAGGCTTTGGTTTTACATTAGCTTTAATCTTTTTTCAGACCAATTTCTGCTAAGATATTAAATAGTCACTTTTTGTAATAGAGTCATGAATCGAAAGCACAGAGACGTCAGAATGTCAGTGGCTCAGTTGGCGTTTGCCTTTTAATTCCAAGGCCCAAAGATTGTTTATAACTGGCCAGGCGCAAGTGGTCAAAGGAAGTGAGTGAAGTGAATTAAATGTGTCCCACTGTTTAGTGTAGTTGTGGCAACCTTACTATTTATAGTACCTCTTTACTTTTTGTCTATTTTAATGTAGATTTCAATTGAATACATAAAGATGGCACAGTTGGTAATTTATCTTGGGCCGTGCTGAAACATCATTTTATTTTTGATAATTGTATTTTTCATGCAATTCTTTCAAATAGACACACTTGCACATTCCCTTTAGACACTTTTAGACACTATACGCAAAGATTAAATAGCCTTTTTCACCATATTTTCAATGGAAAAACAGCTATACATTTATTTAACCATGGCTATTGGTCAGTCTTCTAGTCTTTTACTAACTTTTAACTTGATTTTTTCGTACTAGACACTTAAACAATTTTAAGACAACCACTGTGGGTTTCGGTTCAACAAAAACAGCAAAACTCAATTGGACAACATGCAAACATGACAGGCATTAATATACAACAATGTTAATTACATGCCACTGTACATTTGACATGACAAACATTGTATTTTAGAAAAACAGATAGATATCTTAGCAAAACTACAAATATTCAAAGTGTATACTCTTGTGTCTGGCCTACACTGATGAGAGCAAAAACATTTACACCTTTTCCTAAGGTTTGCCATTTTCCTCAAAAGCTGCCATTTCCTCTTTTTTACCATCCTGAAATTAGTCCTCTGTCGTCATTCTTTGTGCTGGACCACACTGACTTTGTGGTTAAGTTCACACCCCAGCCTCACCACATTTTGTCAGCAAACATTATTGTTACGTCTATTAATTCAACAGTTAAGCAAAAATGACAAAATCCAACATCAAGGTGGCACATTTTGTCTTTTCTAAAAACTTTTCCCAATGACAGTGTGTGGATTTTTTTTATAGCTTGTCTCCTGGAGTGTAGAGTGCGTATGAGTTATTTCAGTAGCGAATGAGGGGTTCGTTTTTGCCATAGTTATAATGATGTGGTCAGAAGGATGGGATGGACAAAAGCAGGCCACTCATTATGGTTAGAGAACGGGCCTGAGCAGACAGGGCACACCCAGACACAGGAGCGCAAGCTAGGGACCAGAATGTCACTACAGCATTCAGCGTGAAAGACATTTTATATAGACTAGTGTTATTTAAATGATATAGCTGCAAAATCCATATTTATATGTACTTGGTGGATTTGTACCTCTGAATTGCACAGTTCTTCTATTTCCTCTGTTTAGTTTTAATTTGATGCTGTTTTAAAAAACACAATGTAACTTTCTGGGGGTGAAAAAATCAAATGCACAGTCTTATTGAAGAGAACATTAAAACGTTAGTGTGGGGCATTCTTTATTTTAAGCATAATGTGTGCAGTAATATAGCTAAATGAACAAGATTTCCATTGAAACAAACTCTCTAGGAAGCAAAAATGTTGCACCTCCCCTTTTAACAATCTGCCCTCATCTCTCTGTGGGGTGCACCTGGAGTGAGTGCCCCAGTGGCCAATCTGCTTTGGCAGAATTTCCTAGTTTTGTCTTGGTTTGGTTCCTTCATTTATATACTGTATATGCGCAAATGTAAAGGTTAAAGGTGCACTGTGTAACTTTCTGGAGGTGAAAAGTCATCTACAAGTTCAGTAGAGATCGTACGGTAAAACCATACATTGGAACATTTTGAATGGGGATAAATACATTTTATGCCATTAAAATCAGCTAAAGAAACTGCTTTTCTACAGAAAACAAACATGAGTGGGCCCTTCTCCAGGCCAAATAAAAAATATTTTATGGCCATGCAAGGTTGTTCAAAGTAAACGCAGATTTGTATTATTTTTTTAGATTAGCAAAGACATATAACTGACAACAACATGCTTTTATTACAGTTTATTTTTGTCCAAAAAGTTACACAGTGCACCTATTCAAGCAACTTTAACATCTTTTAATCTGAACAGTTTTACGACTATTATCTTAGTAGCATAGAATACATAATTTTCATTAGAGGTAATAGATATTCCAATCATAAAAAACAAAACAAAATAAAAAACTTTTTTTAATCTTATATGTTAAACAAGGCATTATACGAGCAATATTTTCTGCACTAAAAGTGATAGTATGGCTGCTACTTACATTACACTAAATAATAGCATGTGTAGGTGCTTAGCTGTTGTTTTTGGCTCTGGAAAGTGAAGCTGTTTTTACTGTGGCCATTCATTAAGACAGAATGTGAGCACTTCTTCTACATGTGGGACAGTAGAGTTGACCATTTACATTGCAAACCTATATTATTGTGGACTGATGATATAACTCAAATTTCATAGTTTGTATATCTTGTAAATTCCCTTCAGGCTCAATGGTTTGTAGCTTAGTTAATTTAAACCCACTTATTTAGAATTGTAACAAATGTGTTGATTAAAATTAGATCAAGTTTTTGTTCTGCCAAATATGGCAGGGCAATATGACCTAACATTTTATCTGAGTATAAAAGAAGGTGCACGTAGCCAAGTGGTTAGAGCTCTGGCTTCCCAATAAGGAGGTCGTGGGTTTGACTCCCGGGTCGACCATATCAACATCTCACGATCTCTCTGGGTGGAGTTTGCATGTTCTCCCGTGTCACCGTGGTTTCTCCGGCACTCCGGTTCCTCCCACCTCCAAAGACATGTATGTTTAGGTTAATTGGCATCACTGCAAATTTCCCTTAGTGAGTGAATGAGAGAGTGAATGTTTGTCTGTCTAACCCTGCGGCAAGTTGGCCACTGTCCAGGGTGTTCCCCGCCTAAGGCCCTAAGTCACTGGGATAGGCTCCAGTCACCCGCGACCCCTAACGGATTAAGCGGTAGAAAATGAATGAATGAATGAATATAAAAGAACATTTGCTGTAACCATATAGTTGGTATACAACTATACCTAAGGCTAACGTTTATCTATTTAGCTATTTTAATGAGAGTGTAAAGTTCTTCTTTAATCTCCTGAGCATAGGTTACTTTTGTTCAAGTTTTTAGAGTTGCCAAGTTTGCTTCTATATAGCAACTTTGGGCCATTTGAAAAGTCGCTTATGAATTTAAACAGTGTTTTTCAGGTTTGATCCACTAATGACTGAATTATAAACTACAAAACTTTGTCGCTTATTTATCTCTGAAAACCCTTTAAACACTGGGAATTAGTCGCATTTTCTGTCTGCCTCAGTTACAAAATCAGCTGTAGTGCACGTGCAATCGTATTACAGTATTCAACTTTTCCACATGAACATCGCAATATATGATAAAGGTATGATATTGCCGAGTCTTACTCCTAAATTACTTTCATTTGCTGCAGCTATCAAACTAAATTTAGCTTTTCTGAATTGTTCTTTATTACCACTATCCAAATGCAAGAACATCCATCAGTTTAAAAATGAATTCATATCAGCCGTTGTTTGACATTCACTTGGTACTAAGCTTTAAGCCCTTGTATTGTATCAGAATAGAGTTTAAATTTGAATCTTGTTTTGTCTTGGTTACACTTTTTTAAAGTCAGAAATTGTTGTGTTGTTTACTATTGTGAGCTCTCATCTGGTCTGGCATCTAAATGCACTGGAGGGAATATGTTTTTGTTGGTGGTTGTAGTATGTTTACCACAGTCAGTCTGCCTTGTGCGACTACAGAAAAGACCACATTAATCTAATCGTACAAAATAACACGATACTTGCATTACATATAATCAGCACCAAAGAGTGCACCAGAAAATTAAGCACATTTAATTTTTGTCAATAATAGGCTATATATTACTAAGCTTCAGTTTAAGGTTGCAGTAAGTTAATCACAATTGATTACTGACATTATTGTCAACTATTTTTGTAGTTGAATAATCAAACTGGTCTTATAGATCTATTCACTTTTTTCTGCCTGCCCATTTTATCTTGCAGTAGACTTCCTGTTCATGTTAGCCTAAGTTACAATAATCACAATTAAAAATGTGTGTATTTGTTCTCTAAAACATTATCAAACATCTATTTGACATTGCCTCGTGAGACAGACAAGCTAACATATTAGCTACCTGACAAAGCTAAACAGGAAGTTCGCTGCCAAGAAAAGTTGCAAGGTGCGATAAGGAGAATTGAGCTGAGAAAAGATGAAGCAACAATGCCATGAAAATTGTATAATTTTAGTGTTTGTTTTTCTGTAAATCTACCTCAGCTTACATTCAGCAAAGAAAATTTTGCATTGAAGTGAGTTTTGTATACTCAACAATTAATTTATTAATTGAAAAATAAATTGCCGCACTATCAATTACCACAATACAGGTGCCTTAATGTCCCACAGAATGGCATTAAACTTTTCATTTATTCATTTACACATGCATCTTAAAGCAGAATTAAGTTGCCCTGAGAAATGTCTTTGTAAGTCACTGTGATTGTTACATTTAAAGCATGTCAGCTTTCTCAGCTGCCTCCCACTCCAAATACGACAACTGCAGTTTCTTCGTCTTGTCCCTATTCTGACCTGAATTACTCCTCTGAGAAACTCTGGCTCTGATTTATTTTTTTTTTATTTATTTCATCCTAAGTACTCAATAATGAGAGCAGGTTAGTTTAATTACATAAAGCTGTAGGGGGGCACTGAAGTGACTTAGTTCTGCTTTAACTGAGAGCGTTGTTGCTTCATCACAGATCTTTGCGTTTTGCTTTCTGCTTGTATATAATAATAAATCATTCAAGCAAAACACAATATTTCCATAGATGTAGATGTAGAACCTTCACCAAAAGTTGTAGTGCTTCTTTAATACTCCACAGATGCTCTTCCTGCTAACATGATTTTCACACAGTGCACCCACATCTTAAACTGTGATTTCTAAGTCTATTTTACTGACGAACTTGTTATTTCTAGAGAATCCCTGCGTGTTAGCTTGCTAGTCGTGTTAGCATGTAGCTAGCTGCATTGTGGGTGTGGCTCTCTCATACAAACCACCACAGGCTAACCTCTCTCCAGCAGCACAACCTATAATCCAGAGTGTGGTTTCCCTGAAATAACTCTGCTTTTGAACCGGGGCCCCAGCGAGCAGGAGGGGCCCCCACATAATCACCACTTAGCATTCACTCACACACAGGCTGTAGCAGGTGGACAAGGCACTGCTCTAGATTGACTAATAGAAAGAAATGGATGTACTATATCAATTGTCTAAGCTCCAAATGCATGTTGTTTATTATTGTTTTGCCTAAAGTGTTAACCACAGAATACCATAAAACTTCACCCATGAAGACAACACCAAAACCAAAGGATTTCTGTCAATAAAAACACTGATGCAAGCTTAAGAACATTTATTAAGCAGGTACTAGACCTGGGTGTGGAACTGACAAAATAAAAAAATAAAAACATTTGCTGCAGTGTAAAAAATTGTAATTTAGAGCAGGCGTTAGAGGACAGTGAATTTTATTGGACTACTAGGGTTCGAACAAGACGCAACAAGACAAATCGTGATATAGTTAGGCTTAATTTGATTTTTATGTTTTTGCTTTCATTTATAGCACTGCTTTTTGAAACTACAACATCTCAAAATGTGTAGCTCACTATCATCCAAGACGAATGCAAGCTAACACATTATTTTCTACTTTTGTGCCAATTGTATCTACATCAATCCATCATTAAGATCTAGTAACTTCCCATTATAAGCCAAACTATGATGCATCTGTTAGGAAGTATTATGAATTGTGGCTGGAAGTTATGACTGACAGTGAAGAAGATAAATGTGTTTGGTCTTTACCTTTTATTCTTAATTCCGCCTGCATATTATGTGAAGGTTTTGTAATGCACTTCATCACAAATATTAATTTAGATATATTTTGAGAGCACGCAAGCAATGTTTAAATTCATCAGTTAGACCAGTCATAACTAAATTTGTTAACAGGATACCTTGGAGGTTGTGACTGTCAATAGCATGTACTGGAGGTCATGAAATGATATTAGATGTACTGTATGTTGCTGGTTGCTTTTGTCTGTGAGATATTTTCATTCCTTCAGAAAACACTGTTCTGAATGTCCCAGATCTGATGTCCTGGTAGTTCTTTTGTACTATTTATAAGTTCATAAATCATCTAGACTTGCTTGAGCATTTCTGTAGCTTTAGCATATCAGGCAAGATCAATTTGATTGTTTCTCCTGTGTATTTCCTTTTCCAGCTAGTAGCTCATATTATTTTGTAAAGCTCAAAATCAAAATTTCTCTGAAACTTCACAAGATTAATGATTAGCAAACATCATTGTTAGAAAGTCAAAAAATATCAATATCAAACAGTAACAAAATCAGAAAATTAAAACAGTAAACAGCAAAGAGATGACTGTCCAGAGCATCCCTGCCTTAGTCCTCTTCTCAACAGGATAAAACATGGAGAGAAAAGGAAACCAGAGGAGAACCACAGTGAAAGGAGAGATCCATTCCTATGACAGACTGCCTATAATGTGATCAGGACTAACACATCCATTTGTAGATGTAAGAATTTAAGTCTGTAGAGTTCATTAGCAAAGGAAACAAGGCTAATATGTAATGTATAATGTAGGAATACTTATTTTTGTTGGTTTGATGCATGGGGTTCTAAAGTGGGCTGTTTAAAAGTATGTTTGAAGGATGGAAACAACACAAAAAAATACATATTTGTCTTTAAATCGAAAGCTGCAGCTAGAAGAAAGTAGCTGAAATGGTTCAATAAAGTAATCAAAGAACCATTATAAAAAAGGAGTTTACATTTCTTCCTGTTTAAATTATTTGCAACATCAGCGCAATCTTGTTTAGTACCATATTGACCAAATGATAAAACTGACTTCTACTGAGTTGGCAACTTGGATATTGTTGGACAGACTGTAGTTTGCAATCAAACAAGAGTACTAGCCTATGGATCGAGTGATGAGATGGCATTCTATAAACATACATCAGGCTGTAATGTTCCTACAAGCTGAGACAGGTCTGCAGAAAAGACTATTATAGATTCACCTTGAAATCACACATGTTCTGTAGTATTCTGTGTCTTATGTCTGTATGTAGTTTGGGAAGAGCAAGATCAGACACATACACTACCTTCTCTGATTACACTGTCTGAACATGCACTTATAATTTGTGACAGTTTAATTATAACTTTACAATTTGTTTTGAAGTTGCTACAGCTTTTGTGTGCATTTGTGTAACTTACTAATTGTTTTCGTTTTAAGTCTTACAAAGTGTGGTGATTTATGACATGACTTGGGAGGTGCTCACATTTTTGCCAGTGTACAGTATGTTAAGTGTAGGATTTATTTGTACTAATCCTTGTTAAAGTGCTCTGCAGGTGCTTATTGCTACAAATATAAGAAAAAAAAAAATCTTGAGATCTGGTAATGTCACGTGTCATGCTTGTCTCCATGGAAATAAGTTAATAATCACACAACATAATTTTTGTGTTTTGCTTTTGACTTCCTATGTCAAATTTCTTTAGTGTATCAATTACTATAATAACTTTAATTCAGTTCATGTGTGTCTGTTTGAATTTAAAATAACCGGAAGACGAGTCAAATTGTGAATTACTAATTACTAATAATTCACAGAGAAGCATTTTCTTTTTTAAATGTTGCGTACTTTATAAAGCTTTTAATTAAGCTATGTCTTGTAGGCCAGGGCTATTCATCTTAATCTTTTAGTGGGCCAGTGTTTTCAGGGGGCCATAGCATCGTAGGCCAGGTAGTTACACAAAATACCACTTTTAACAAAATCTGTGCAAAAAAAAAATCTATTGTAACAAAAGCATGTTTTAGTAAAGTTAAGCCATCCTATATTAGATGTTTATTGTGCTATATAATTTCTGGAAAGTAAACCAAATCAAGCCTAAAGCAGAAATACAACAAGAATAAAAAATAACAAAGTTAGATCTAAGATAGTAAACCAGAATTAACCCTGCAAACAAGAGAAAATATATTATCTTGATTAGATCGTTGTAGGGTCGGTTTGGCTCCTGGGCCTTAAGTTGAATAGGCCAGCTGTAGGCTATCTCTCATAACAAATGTTCTGTAAAACCATTATGTTGCCATTGCTGTTTTAAAGTTTTAGTGCATTCAACACAGAAATTTAATGTTTATTTTTTTTGTTGTTGTTGCTGTTGTGGTTGGATAATTATATAAAGAGTTAATTAACTAAAAGATTAATATATTTATTCTAATGATATAAAGATCATAAATCCATGAAAGCAATGCTGTTTTCGAGATTTAACGCTACTTTATTATATGTTTTATGGACAATTAAAACAGGTGGACATCTTTTTCCTGGCCAGTAAAGTTAGAATCACAGTTGAGTGAAGACTGGGTGGTTTGAGGATAAACATAAACGGCTTTTGATTGACAGAACCTTTTTAAACGTGGGTTACTCTGACTGTGACTGGCTGGAGTTGCCTGTTCTTGCTCCTGATTGGCGGAGGGAGAGTCAGCTGACCTCTTGGACACGTCTCCTTGTTTGAACCCTGCTTTGGATTGCTTTCAAATAGAAGTTAACAGATGTGCTTTATGATTCCCCAGAGACTAATGAAATACGTATTGACATTTTCTTTCAGAGTTTTTGAGGGAAAAGATGACATTTTAATATTTATACGCCATAGGACACATGCATAGTCTTTAGGCTTTGCTTAATTAAACATGCAATTGCCATGAAAACGTTTTAGAATTGAATTTGGCTATATTTTCAGTAAAATAAAACTAATACAATCAAAATAATAAGACAAACCTATATATTTGCTAAGTTTGTGCTGCATAATATATATAGTGTGAATGGAGAAGTGAAGCAGGACAATGGGACATCTCATTACAAAGTGTATGGTTGTATGAGATAAAATGTTCTAAATAGATGAAGCAGTTTGAAAGAGATTAAAACAGGACTATATTTAAAAGCAAAGTTAGGACTTTAATGGAGAAAAAACTTTAAAGTAACCAGTACACACAAAGTTTCTATTCAGTTTGTGAAGTGTTCCACCCTGTGGGAGCAGCATAACAGACGGCTCACTACTTCAAATCAATTACACCAAGTCTAATGTATTCTGTGTGCATGTGCAGGTGTGTGTGTGTGTGTGTATGTACATGTGATTGTTGGGTTGGGTTTGGTTGTGGTTGTTTTAGTCCACTGTAAAGCACTTTGTATTACACTTCATGAAAAGCTCTTTGTAAGAAAGGTTTGACTGATAATCTTTTGGGCACAGTGACCTTCAGCTCTGCATAAGCAAGCACAAACAGTCGCAAAACCATAAATAGTCCATAAATATTTGCCATTTTATTTCATACTTTAGTGATATGATCTGTCTTTCCAATAAAGAACAGCCTTGAAATAAATTTCAGTGATATTTAGGAACATCAGCAGAGTTCAGAGGCAGACTATAATAAAACGCACATCTTCTTTTTGCTGCTTGTCTATACTTCCAAAAGATGAGTTTGAAAAGTGTTGTTAATGTTTTAGACTTTGACAAAGGAAAGAACAAGCTTATTTTTCTTTTGTTCAATTAAACTCAAAATTAAAATGTACACTTCTTCTATATTCATCTATTTATGTCTCAAAAACAAAATGTTTTAACAATATCTGTAATACTGGTCTATCTGTCAAATAACATCAAATTTTACAAATCTCTTAACATTTACGTATAACCATCTGACATACAAAATTTAATTTTTCTGATGACACAATTGCATTTCTTTTTATTTGCAGACAGTTGTAAAGTAGATGGAGTAGTGCGTTCCCATGACGAGGTGTGGCGGCCCTCCCCCTGCAATGTATGTGTGTGCGAGCGTGGGACTGTCCTGTGTGAGGAGATCCAGTGTGAGGAGCTGGGGCCCTGCGAACACACCGTAACCCCTCCTGGAGAGTGCTGTCCCATCTGCTCCAGCCAGCCAACAGAGGCGCCACTGTACAGGACAACACAGGTGACAAGTGCCTCAGACAAATAAGGATAGAAAGTTTCAGTTCAGTTCAATTACATTTATATTTGTAGGGCACAAATCACAACAACGTCGACTTGTGAACTGACATGCATGGGAAATCTGTTGTAATTATGTCACTGTATAATTGCTTAATATGTTGTAAGTAATTAATTAGCAAGCAGACCTATACTGTAATTAACATTTTACTGTCATCGTTGATGAGCTTGATTGCTAATCAAGTTGTTTTCATAAAAACTCTATGAAAACAACTGGTACTATAATAATAGCTTGAATTTTATATAAATCAGACTTACAAGGATACATATTTGTTAGATGTTCCAAAAAAAACAGTCAATATAATAATATTTCACAAAGACATATGTCTTGTCTATGGTACCCAACCTTTTCAGCACAAAGTAACTTGGGGTCACTGTTAGCCTCGCTGCACCACTGGGCTTCTCAAACACAGGAGTCAGAAAATGTTCAAAGATACTGTATCATACACCGCTCAACTTTGTATACGCTCCAATTTAAGCTAAGCAAAGCTTTCTCACTGTGTTGCACTTTAATGGTACAGTTGTACTGATCCTACCATAAGCCCGGCCCAATGTCTGGAGGATATAACCTCACAAGATCAATAGTTGTGTTAATTTATTTGTACTCAATGGATGTAAAGTGCATTATCTTAAACAGTTATGCAATTTAATACAGTAAAATCAAAACAACACTTCTAATATTTCCTATGCATAGAATGTTGTTTGTATAGTTAGTTGTTACACTGTATTTCAATTAGTGCTAAAAATGTTGATAAAAATGTATTTTAGTGTTTGTGGGATTGTGTGTGTGTGGGAAGGGGGGTTAACCCACTGTAAAGCACTTGGTTTTAAATTGTATGTATGAAAAACCCTTTAAAATTCATATATATATTACATTTTTTTTAACATAAAAAGTTGCCGATGAGACTGCATCAGAAAACTGCACAGTGGATGGTCAGGTGCACCTCCATAATTCCATCTGGAAGCCTGAGCCTTGTCGTGTGTGCGTGTGCGACGGTGGGGTGACTCTGTGTGAGGACGTCCAGTGTGAGGCTGTGACCGGCTGCACCGAGCTCGTGACTCCTCAGGGAGAGTGCTGTCCCGTGTGCGCAACCAGCTACGCCAGCGTCAAGGCACAGATCAGTACGAGAGACTAATGTTTTTTTTATGTTTAATGTTTAAAATTAAGTCAGTCAAGGATTCACTTTACTAATGGATAAGCAAGTCCCTCAAAAACAATAGAACCTTGAAATCCTGATGAGCAATATAATGAGCAATATAACTAATATACTCAGTGCATGATCCATACTTTTGTTTTGTTTTCACAGCGGTCATGGGATTAAAGGTAGGTGTATAATGATAGTTTTGTAAAAGTGAAAACATAAACTGTCTCAAACATACATATTTGCTTGTAGGGTCAGAAAGGTGAACCTGGTGATATTCCTTTTGTAAGTAATATGCATAATCATTTATTTGTGTGTGTTATTTGCAAAATGTCAAAACAATATTTTTTTTTGTTTGTTTTGTTTCTAGATTGTGGGCATCCCTGGACCTATAGGCCCAATGTAAGGCTTTATTATGTGTATCATTATTCAGATATATTTAAAACTAGCTACCCCTTTTATACAGCCTAAATGGGGTAAATGAGTGGTGATGTTATGCACTGATTTTAACACCAGGTGGGCCAAAATGTAATAGCCTAGTACAGTGCCAGCATAAGGTTGATGTTACAACTAGTGCAAGATTATAGTCTTGGGAGCAAAGCTTTAGTTAGGAAGAAAATGCAATAATTTGAAAAATTGGAAAAAAAAATTTATTAAAATATATAATAATAATTTGACAATTCTGAGAGAAAGTTCCTTCATGTACAATTCAGCAAAACTAATAAAACTAGTAAACATATTTTTGTTCTTGTCAGTATTTTAGTATTTTACATTGAACCTTATTTTCTCTATTTCACTCACAAAGCCTTAACAAGCTGACATATAAAACATTTTGATGACATTTTGTGTGTGTTTCAGGGTCCCCAGGAGCGCAGGGAAACACTGGGCCAAGAGGATTTAAAGGTCGAAAGGTACAAGAATGTTCTGAAACATTCAAATTATGCATGCATACTAGACAAATTAAACACAACTTGTATTAACAACACATTTCTTTTGTACACTATGATTTTTAACATGTAAATTTGAATATATCATGTTATATTATTTTTTGTTTTCGTTAAATTTTGTAGGGATTCCAGGGACCACCAGGTTTTGACGGAGAGCCCGGTATTCCAGGAAACCCAGGCCAGCCAGGACCTCCTGGTGAACAAGGCCCACCTGGAGTGAGTTATTATCATCATGACTTTCAAATTCAATTTCTTTTCTGTAGTAATGTGTGTATAAATGTTTAGGGTATAGCGGCTCAGATGGCGTCAGGGTTCAATGAGAAATCCAGTGTGAGCGCGATGGCGTCCTCTGCCCGGGTAAGACATGTGCATACTGTATATTTCTTTTTCGAGAAGTCTTTTTTATTATTCCTAAGTTTTATAAGAATGTAAGTTTACGTTTATAGCCAAAAGCTCAACTCAACATTATTCTGAAGTTCAAAATAAACAAATATGTACATTTTACACTCTATTGCACAAATTAAATGATCCTGTTTAAAAATGATAATTAACAATGCACTAAAATCATAGTTAATCACGTAAGCTTTATGACGATCTTAAGCAGCTTAGTCCAGATTTATGTACATTATCTATATGAAAAAAGTTGTCTGCTCCACAAAACATTTTGTTATTACATGCTCACTCCCATTTGATCGGGATGCATTTCGGGGTGCAGCTCTGCATCACACAGACACCTGAGTGGAGTGAGAACTTTTCTATATTTGTTGATTATATTTTCGCTTGTTTAGATCGTAAGTTTATATTGTTCGCTTAGATCGATGTGCATGTCCTTCAAGTCATTCATAATTTGTGCATACAGTATAAAACATCACTTTTTTTTCCAGGGTGAAGCCGGACCACGAGGACCCCCTGGCAGACTGGTCCACCTGTGAGCATCATATAATCGTTTATGTGAAACAAGTGTGATCATGTCAGACAAAAATAATTTTCATTTTGACTTGTTTCAGGGACCAACTGGAGGTCAAGGCATCCCCGGAGAAGCTGGAGATCCAGGACCGATGGTAACAACAATAATGTGTTCAAATGACGATTGGGACTTCTGTTCATTTTGTGTTGTGTTTGACATCAGGGGGAACCAGGACATCGAGGACCAGACGGACCTACAGGGAAACCTGGCCCTGATGTAAGACACACATACACCAGTGCATACATGTGTGTATGAATGACGTTTATTTCAGACAAAATATCAAATTATGATAACAAATCCTAACTGTAGCATTTATTTGGCTTTATTAATTTTCAAAACTAAAATAATAGAGTGTGTATGCGGTTATGTTTTCAGGGAGAATCTGGAGCTTCAGGTGCTACAGGAGAGCCTGGCTTCCCAGGATCTGTGGTAAGATTGTTTTCTTCCTTATTTAAATCTTGACCTCAGAATTTATTGTAAAATCCTAAATAAGAACACAGAGCTGAAGTTTTTATCTCGCAGAACTATTTTTGTATTCTATGCAGTATATACTATATAGTTATACGTCATATATCATGTGTTTCCTGTAGGGCGCAAGAGGGTTTCCAGGTCTGCCTGGGCTACCTGGACTCAAAGGTCATAAGGTCAGTCAGCAATAAAAACATAGATTACATTCATCTACTTCTTAAATAAAGTAAAAAACACATAAACATATCCAACTGTCCTCAGGGCCATGCAGGTTTGGTCGGTCCAAAGGGTGAGGCTGGAGCTGTGGGACTTAAGGTAAAAGCTTTGATGAAAATATGCTACATAGTTTAATGATTATGATTTAATGCTTGATGATTCTAATTAAGTAATAGGAATTCTAAATATGTGTATTTAAACAATATTTTTTTTCTGTGATGTGAACATTGTGCGTTTGTTTTGCAGGGCACGTCTGGTACTCCAGGTCAGATGGGACCCCCAGGCTCTCAGGTGGGGACTATTTTTCTGTTTGTAATCATTATGGTTTATATATTTATAGTTAACGTATGTGTTATGTGCCAGGGCCCAGCAGGGATGCAGGGAGAGAGAGGCCGAGCTGGACCCTCCGGACCAGTTGTAAGTCACACTAATAGAAACTCTCCTTTGATCTTAGAGCACTGAGAATTGCAGCTCTTATTACATTTTTGGATCTAGTTCATGGATGCCAATGCTAAACAGATTTTGAAAATATAAATGGTATTCTATCTTTAGGGTAAACGTGGCACACCTGGTCATGTGGGCAAACCTGGTCCTCTGGTAAGAATTCTCTGAGTGTAGTGAAGATACTTTGAAAATATTTATAGATGTATTTCTGAATATGTCCTGTCTGCAGGGTCCCATAGGAATACCTGGAATCCCCGGATTTCCTGGAAATCCTGGAATGAAGGTAAAGTTTTTGTTCTGTAATCTCATGGGTCTGAGCAATACCATATAACTTATTGTTATTTTATAACACTGTCAGTCTGGAAAAATATAGTATTGTTATGATTTGTTATAATGTAATAAAATTCAACACACACAATAAATTATTTTCATTGCCCTCTATGCTCCAAAGGTTTGGGTAGCAATTTAGGATAGTTCATACTTCTTTTTATTTTTTTGTGAAATAGAAAACAAGAAAAACATTATACCGTATGATGGTACATTATACTGTATGATGGTACATTATACCGTCATACTGACACAGTTTAGTGTAGCTAAATCATATGGACACACTTGTGTTTATTACTACATACATATTTACAATATTTTCCCACTTATTCTGGTTTGTAGATGCGTTCTTTTTTAAATTAATTGCAAATCATATTTTTCACATTTTCAGCTCAGTTATTTCTTTGTGATGACTCTTCCCCTCATGCCAGAAGTGCATTTCAGGGTATCCATTTGTTGTTTCCATTGCTGGAGTTTTATGTCCCAGATCATTTTTGTAAAAGATATTAAAGTAGAAAAAGCTCTGTAGTTCTTCATTACAGTAGCCTAATATCAGTTCAATGTTTATGAAAAGTTGCACAGTCCCAAAACACGTGATGGGTTACATGGCAACCGCAATTTCTCCACCATTAAGTGTTTTTCTTGTGTTTGTTGGTAAAGGGAGAGGCAGGACCCACTGGAGTGAGAGGCACAGCAGGACCTCAGGGACCACGTGGAGATTCTGGCAATGCTGGACCCCCAGGACCGTCAGGAAAACAGGTATTTGATCCAGTATCATTGTCAAAATAAATAGTGGCAAAAATAGCTCTGACCACACTGTTATTTACTGTGATCTCAGGGAGCATCAGGGCCTGATGGGTCTCCAGGATCTCGTGGACAAGCTGTAAGTTTACACTTAAGTTTAAAGCCTGGCAGTATGACTGACAGTAGTCCCCTCTCCCCTCAGGGAGTGGCAGGTCTGGAAGGACCCCCTGGTCTTTTGGGGCCCCTGTCCCCTGGCCCACAGGGACCACAGGACTTGATGGACAGAAAGGGCAACTGGTAAGACCACAGAACCAAAACTAACATACTGTATGTTATGCTGACACTGTTTATCAATGCCAGAATCATAATTTGGATTTATGTATGCAACATCTAGTCTACATAGTGTTGATTTTTATTATATTATGTGTTTCATGTACTATGTTAATCTGAGTTTACTGTAAGTTTGGGCATAATTCCTTCTTTATCTGTTTTCTGACAGGGAGAAGCAGGTTTTCCTGGGTTAAAAGGAGAGCCAGGTCTAAAAGGGGAAAGTGTAAGTTATACAGCACAAACAAAATGAATAATTTGAATAACCTGTTTATCTCATGAATATCTGATTGTCATTGTCACAGGGAGACCATGGAACTCAAGGGCCGTTGGGCCAATGGGTGATGAGGGGAAGAGGGGCCCAAGAGGAGATGCAGGAACTCTCGGAGCCCCGGACCTCCTGGAGAAACCGTAAGATGCCCACAAACACAGATCCATAATCAGAGTAAAAGTCTGTGTTATAAGAAATAGTCCACTTATGGGTAGAATTTAATTTAGTTCAGTAACATTGTTTCCATGTGCACTAGTGTAGTATGAAATAACTAACTGTCAGGGAAAAATAGAATGAATATGAAGTGGTGAATATGAGGAGGAGAGGCAGAAAATGTCAGTAGGAAATCTGCGCTTCTATCATCTTCAGTGTTCCACATGATGTGTTTTTAGGGTGCTCCAGGTAATCGAGGCTTCCCTGGTGCTGACGGTTTACCAGGCCCCAAGGTAAGCACACATTTTGTTTAATGGTACGTTGATGTGTATGAATAGATATTTATCCCTGCTTGTGTGCTCTCACAGGGGGCTCAGGGAGAGCGAGGGCTGCCCGGCTCTGCTGGAGCTAAAGGACTTCCAGGGGACCCAGGTCGCAATGGAGAGCCAGGTTTAACAGGAGCCCGGGTCAGTTATATGTTTCTCTTGTGTTATGTTAAAATTATGGAGCTAATACAATTGAAATGAAAAGATAAGTGTATGATTATCTATTTTTAGGGTCTGTCAGGACTGATTGGTGCCCAGGGATCAGAGGGCAAGCAAGGTCCTTTGGTATGCACAGAAATTCCTTTTCCCAAAAATCATGAAAAAATAGCTCTATGCATCATTATTGGAACATGTCAAACTTACAATGTTCAATATTATTCCAATGTTTTGTACCCTTAGGGCTCAGTAGGAGATGATGGAAAACAAGGTCCAGCGGGCCCCACGGGTACAAGAGGAGGGACTGGTCCAATGGGTCTGCCCGGACCAAAGGACTTGCTGTGAGTAGCCATATTGATTATGTCAGTACTGAAAGGAAGGATTGTTAGAAAGATTGCACTTACTATGGCACAAATTCTTGATTTTAAATATTTAGAGGGCATCAACCCACTTTTATTGAAATAAAAAGTAACAAATCCTGGTAAAACATCTGCTGAATAACTGATGTTTTTTGTTTCAGGGTGATGCTGGTAAAGTTGGTGAGGCGGGAAGTCCTGGGCCTCCTGGGCAAAGGGTACATTTATGTTTATAATTAGAAAAACACAAGTTCTTTACATGTGTAGTATTTTTTAACCTTGTATATTTGAATTAGGGGGTGAATGGTAAAGACGGAGAAACAGGAGCTGCAGGTCCACCTGGCCCCGCTGTGAGCATCATCATCAGGCAATGTGTCGACATGAACTTATCAACGAAATAATTATAACTTTTTTTCAGGGCCCAGCAGGAAAGAGAGGAGAGCAGGGTCCTCAAGGACTCAATGGCTTCCAGGTTAAACTCTAAGAAATTACTTATTTATTCAAAATATTATAATAATGCCATCCAGCAACATCTTTTTATTGAGTTTAAATTAATATTATTTGTCTTCAGGGTTTGCCTGGACCTGCAGGCCCTCCTGGAGAATCGGGAAAACCTGGCTCTGAGGTAAGTGACCTGTAGATTGGGTCTTTTTGAAGATTTTTGTTGGTAACTTTTGCCTTGTGCAGGGCTTGGCTGGTGAGGCTGGAGCTGTGGGTGCCACTGGTCCTAGGGTACTACAATTTTACCCTTTTAGAGATTCTTAAACTGACCACAAGTTGTTGTGGACCAATGCTTAAGTATACCATGTCTTTGCAGGGAGAGCGAGGCCCTCCTGGAGAGAGAGGTGAGGTTGGACCAAATGGACTGCCAGGACCTAAGGGTGGTCCAGGTGCTCCTGGAACGGATGGACCCAAGGTGACTAAATGACATGACTGTAAAAGATAATAGATATAAAAATACACATAAATCATACTGTGTGTTTCAGGGCGCTGCTGGAACCAAAGGAGGCCTCGGAGAGCCTGGTCCGCAAGGGCTTATGGGAATGCCTGGAGAGAGGGGCATCCCTGGACCGTCAGGACCAAAGGGAGAAGCTGTAAGTCCATGATGAGACCAAAAGTGCACTCATACCTCAAGGTATATAAAGATTATAACTCCCAAAATGAATGCTTTGAACAGGGAAGTATTGGAGAGGCAGGACTTGAAGGCAAAGCAGGAGCTGATGGACCAAGGGTGAGTTCATTTGGTTAGTTCATTGTGACTTTTTACAATAGACAGAGTGTAAAAGGTGTGTTGTGTCTCTAGGGCCTGGCAGGTTCTGTGGGACCTCCTGGACCTGGGGGACCCAATGGAGAGAAGGTTAGGCACTTATGATCCCCACCATTTGTGATTTTCTACTGCACCTATTGTTGAAATCTAACATCTTTGTTTCAGGGAGAAACAGGACCTCCAGGACCCACAGGCCGACGAGGGACCAGAGGAATCGCTGTCAGTAAATTTTCATATCTGCAAATATGATTAATAAGCACAAAACTTTTTGGTGATAACATTGTTTGGACAAACAGGGTTCTACTGGAGAACCTGGTCCTACTGGGCCTGCTGGATTCCCTGGACCTCAGGTAAGTGACTGTCATTTATATAAAGAAAGACAGTGTCTAATGTCTTGTGTTTTCAAAGGGATCTGATGGTCAGCCTGGAGTGAAAGGAGAGACTGGAGAGCCTGGTCTGAAAGGAGAGGCAGGATCACCAGGGCCTCAAGGAACTGCTGGTAAACCAGGAGAACAGGTCTGTGCATCTGAAGTCATCTCATGTGGCAAGTGTGTATGTGTGTGTGATTCTGAAGTGGTGCTGTGTGCAGGGGACAGTGGGAGTGACAGGACTGAAAGGGGCCAGAGGGACTCAAGGGCAGACTGTGAGTACCATCATTCAAAACATCAAACGCACTATACCAGTTCAGATATTGTATTGATTGCATATTAGTTAATAGACCATTTTAACAGATACGCTAATTCTCATGACAGGAGCGCCTGGATTCCCTGGATTACCTGGAGGAATTGGACCAGCAGGTGCTCTTGTGAGTTCGAAAAAATAATTTATTTGACATTTTTATGCATTGTTTACTAAATTGCTAGATGTTTTCACTTAACTGATTAACATGCTGCTAAAGGTTCTCAACTGTAATAGCAATAATTCAGACAGTTTTAGCACATTTCTCACATGCTATTTGCCTGCTTACTTAACTGAAAGGAATTTCAATGACAACAACCTAATGATCGCTCACAAAGTGCTGTGTTTTGTCCAGGGAGCTGTGGGTGCAGATGGGCCCTTAGGTGCCCCCGGTAAACGAGGCCCTCCTGGGATACATGGAGAGAATGGAGCCCAAGGACGTCAGGGTGAGAGCGGTGCCCCAGGTCCTGCTGGAGCTCCAGGAGAAAAGGGCGAGTCTGGAGAAGATGGGCCTCCAGTATGTACTTTGTAATTCTGCTGTGGACCATTGGACAAGTACATTTCTAATGCTAGACTCCTATGTTAGGGCCCTGATGGACCTCCGGGGCCTGCTGGGACTGCAGGTCAGAGAGGTGTAGTGGGTATTCCAGGAGCCAGAGGAGAGCGAGGCATGATGGGTCTGCCAGGGCCTGCTGTATGTAGCCACATTTTCAAAACATGAAAAAAAGTGAGCAGATGATGACATTTTTTGGGGGGTTTTCAGGGTGCTCCAGGAAAACCAGGAAGTTCTGGAACTCCAGGCTCTATAGGCCCTGCTGGAGGTGTGGGATTACCAGGAGCCACGGGACCACGAGGAGAGCCTGGTCCTGAGGTAAAGAAGGATCTTCTGAAAATCTTTACCTCTTATTCATTTAATGCTTTATTTGAGCCATGATGTTTGATGTTTGCAGGGTGTTGTTGGCGCAGAAGGGGGCCCTGGTAAAGATGGTCTTGTAGGAGCCAGGGTAAGATATTATACAGAATAATGTACACTTTGTACATGCTCACATAATTTGTTAATTTGGTTGTATAACTTTGTTTTTTGGGCTTTCAGGGAGACAAAGGCAACCCTGGTCCAGAAGGACTGCCAGGTCCTGGGGGGTCTCCAGGAACCGAGGGGCCTGTGGGACTGACCGGAGGCCCAGGAGAAAGAGGTGCCAATGTGAGTAGGCACAACAGGAACATTCTAATTTAAAATACAGTATTATAACTTAAATCTTCTTTGTCTTTGTTTATCACTAGGGAGACAGAGGGCCCCCAGGACCTCCTGGAGCTGACGGAATTCGAGGCATAGTGGTGGGTGCATGTGTGTAATTTTCATGTGCCTGATTAAATGTTACATATTAAATAATTTGAACATTGATTGCTGCAGGGCCCTCAAGGCCCTCAGGGAGAGAAGGGCACAGCAGGAGATGCAGGAGAGAGGGGTCAGAAGGGTCACAGAGGCTTCACTGGGCTCCATGGGTTACCTGGATCTACTGTAAGTGTCTGATTATCCCAAATGTCAAGTTGACATGGCTGTTTTATTATATATATTATTTTATTCTGAAATTCCTAATTGTCTCTTTTAGGGTCAACCTGGAGATGATGGAGCCAGAGGAATTGTTGGACCTGCTGGACCTCGGGTAGATTCAGTGCAGAATATCATAAAATGTTTAAAGTGGATTACAAAGAGTAAAATATTTCTGTCTTTCACAGGGACCCCCAGGTGTCTCTGGCCCCCTGGGAAAGAGGGAAACCAAGGGCAGCCAGGTCCTATGGGTGCTCCTGGAAGTAGAGGATCACCAGGAGATCTTGGAGTCCAGGTAGTGTCAAATTCAAAAAGTTAAATTGTTAAGTTCCGGTTTTTACATTTGAAAGCCTGTATATATATACAGTATATTACAGTTTATTATACTGTCATTCTTAGGGTCCTCAAGGTGAGCCTGGACCCCCAGGGCTCCCCGGCCCTCCAGGCCCCCCACA
Organism: Mugilogobius chulae; assembly: GCA_038363315.1. NCBI lineage: Eukaryota > Metazoa > Chordata > Actinopteri > Gobiiformes > Gobiidae > Mugilogobius > Mugilogobius chulae. Next base: position 15,738,881 of record CM076410.1, read on the forward strand.
TCAGCTGTAGATGACCTGTATGTGTCTCCTCTGGACTACGATGGGACAGAGGGCATGGCTGCAGCAGAGGCGTTTGTGGAAGGTCCAGTGAAAGCTGCACTCCCAGAAATCAACAAAGATGAGGCACTGCCCAATCAGAAACGCGCTCCTACAGGAGTCCATGCCTCCCTTAAGACCCTGAGCGGGCACCTGCAGACCCTGCGCAGTCCAGACGGCAGCAAGACCAATCCTGCCAAAACCTGCCAGGACATCAGACAGTGCTACCCAGACAAACCCAGTGGTGTGAAAACTTCTTTGTTCTCCTCCAGATGCTTTGAATACTTACAATAATAATTCAATAATGCCATCCTTCTTGCAGGTGAGTATTGGATTGATCCCAACCAGGGCAGTGCGAAGGACGCCATCAAAGTCTTCTGTAACATGGAGAATGGAGAGACATGCGTATCCCCGCAGTCCCCCAGTTTCCCTACCAAAGTGTGGTGGACCAAGTCTGTCCCTACAGCCAGCAAGCCTGTGTGGTTTGGAGCTCAAATCAACAATGGTGCTAAGGTGAGCTAACACAGTTCTTTTCCCCTTTTATGAAACCTGTACATAAATGTGCAATATTATCCTCCAGTTGACTTATGGAAACCCAGAGGACCTTCCTAACGTGGTGGCAGTGCAGCTGAGGCTTCTGCAGCTCCTGTCCAAAGAGGCCCACCAGACCCTGACCTATCACTGCAGGAACAGCCTGGCCTACAAAGATGGGAAGACTTCTAACCTCAAGAGGGCGCTGGTGCTCAAGGGCTCTAACGGCCAGGAGCTGAGGGCACAGGGCAACCCCAGACTCAGATACTCTGTACTAGAGGATGGTTGTGCGGTGAGGACTATTCACTTATAAGACATTTGAATGCATTTACCAATTTTAGAGGCTCACACTGGCCAGAATATTGGATAATTCAAAATAAAATCGTATTTTTAATGCTCCAGTACAATAGTCCAGTATTTATATTACAATTAACAAGATGCACATATGAACATTGTTTTATTTCTCCAAAGTAATGAACTCTAATAGAACAAATACCCCATAATGCATTAGTATACTTTTTAATATACGTATATATGTTTTTGTCTTGTGTGTAGAATGCAAACGGCGCATGGAGTAAAACCGTTCTGGAGTACAGGACTCAGAAATCAGTAGACTCCCCATCGTGGACGTCGCTCCTCTGGACATAGGCCGGGACAATCAGGAGTTTGGCCTGGACTTAGGACCTGTCTGCTTCTCATAAGACAACAGAGGACATCAGAAGACACAAACAGTATAATGAAGGTCCTGTGTGATGAAAAGACTGAGGACATTCTAATGAGATGTACTTGTTCTAGAAAAATCCTGGAGCTGGTCAGATATTATTTATTCTGTCAATATTTGAGAGAATGAGTGAGAATGGTGGAAATTTAAGGTGCTACAGTTTTATATAGGTTTTATAAAATGAAAAAAATTTAAGGTTTTTTTTGTAACCCCAAGAGGCCAAGCAGGGCAAACATAAAGCAATAAGTGTAATAAAGTTCATAGGAATAAAGTCAAGCTTGAATTAAGTTATTCATTCAGAGTCAACATATCACTGTAAATGGGATGTTTTTTTGTTTTTGTTGTGGATGTTTAATAAATGATTTGTTTGGTACGATTGTGATGTTTGACAAAAGCCAATTATAATTTAAACCAATGACATATATAATTAGATATTTAGTTCTTCCTATTCCTGTAGGTTCTCCAGCTGATGCTAAGAGCTGGGCGTTTTGCTTACATTAGTGGAACAATATCTCCCCCGTTTATCCCACTTCACGTTCTAACCCTGCTGAGGGGAGACACGAGAAGTGAACGGGTGCAGGAAGGACCGGCCCCGAGAGGTCAGAGGTCACTGAGCACATGTTTCTGGTCCACGCCTGGCCCGGTCACTTCCTGCAGCTCACCCGCTGCACATGAGAGCTCTATTTTAGACCGAGCCACTAGTTTCAAAGTGGAAAAATCTCAGAAAGCACAGCTGAGATGAGCGAGAGGAATTTGCTTTGTTTAGGACAATTCTAAAGGACCCCAGGTTTAGGTATAGACGAGGTCAGAGTGTCTTGCTCAAGAGCACAAACAGCTGTTACGATCAGCTTACCACCACAATAGCTTTCGAAGCAACGGTAACAGCATTTTTTCTGTATTGCTTGAAAAAAAAAAAAACATTAACAAGCTGTAATATACTGTATGTTGTCTAATATTACAAAATAGGCCGAATTAAAGTGCCTATGAATGTTTCTTCTAAAACTTCTAATGTCTAACAACTTTATTTGGAAATTAATACCTGTAAATATAAATGATAGTAACTTAATCGAACTATTTTTTAAAGAAACATAAAAAAAAAAAAAAAATAGATTGACAAAATCAGAAAGTAGAGCGAGTTCTAAACGAATGGAAGATAAGCATATTTTTCAATTAAATAAGCTTGTAAGTATACAGAGTACAACATTCCTAGTGTGATGTTACCATTTATAATCAGGACATTGGCAAATGTTCAGACTAATCTTGAATATAATGTTCTTAACTCATTCTTTTCTTTTCCCTTTCCTATCCCAGTGACTTTGGGCCTCAGGCGGAAACACCCTGAACAGTGGTCAACTTGTTGCAGGGATAGAGACAGACAAAATTCATTCTCTAGAAGAAATTTACAGTATTGTAAAATATGCACATTTTTTGAGGTGAGACTGTCTGTTCTGAAGCTGGCTTTTGAAACCATTTTTATTGTTAGAAATGTCCCTTTTTCATCTGTTCTCTCTACATGTATGACTTTAATGGATTTAGCTTGCCATTGATACTTTTATTTATAGTAATGGAGCTATTTAAGTTACTTTCTTCTTTAGTTAACCTCTAGTCTTATTTATTCTCCAACAGGAAGTACTAGCCTCTATGTTGCCACCTCCTGTTTACATATCAGCTCTTTTCTTGGTCTTTTGATGCCCCTGTGCGTGAGGACTGACTGGTAGTCCCTGGCTCACAGTTGGTGGCTGTTTCTAGGAACCATCGTTGTATTCTGTTGAATGTGGGAGTGTATTGGTCAGAAGTAGGCCCTCAGGAGTCACTGACCCTGAGACTTTGGTCCGGTCCCCTCTGCCCACTGGAGACGCAGAGCTTTCCCAGAGACACCTTTTCCTTCCCCCCATGCCGCTGCACCCCACCTCCTCTTGAACTCTTCCTTTGTTATTTGACATATATATTAAGATTACAAGATTTTAAAAGGCCGATTAGAACTAAGGTATAAACAAATGACTTATGTGTTGATTTAAAGCAAAATGTTTTTCGCGATTTATCATCAAACACCCCAGCTGACCCTGAAGAAAGGTTGATGATTCCTCAAGCCGGCGTTGTAGACTGCTATTGTGTCACTGGACAGGACACTTTACACATTTTGCCTTTATGAATGTAGCCTAAGTGTAAAAAAACAACCATCTTCACTTTGTTCTGTTCAGTTCCTTCTTAAAATCATGACGTACTTTAATTCCGATTTTAAGGGAAGTAAAATTGCATTTCAGGAACAAAAGTAGTTGGATTACGTCTAATTTTCAATTTCCTCTTTTCATTTCTGTATTTTTTGTAATATCAATTGTAAGCATCAGCAAGGGGGTTTCAGAAATTATTGTTTTTTTGTTTTTTAAAGTCTCAGAGCTTTTGCAGTGGTTTTTGAAAGCTGCAACTACTTGTTTGAGCTGCTTGCTAGTTCTCTTGAGATCTGGCCACTCTGACCCTCAGTTCCATCCAAGGTCAGTGAGCAGATTTGCCACAGAGGAGTTTCTCAGCTGCAGGGCAGGGCTGATGGGTGGAGCCAGGGGCGGGGCTAGGGTGGTTCAGTTCTAGCACAATGGCAGGAAAAGGAGAGGAGCTGGACACTTCCTGTTGGCAGGAGCAGAGCCACTCGCACCCTGGCGTCGCCCACCAGAATCACTTCTTTAACTGAACCTGTGGTTTAAGCATGTTTGAATTACAGTATAACCTGTCTTAAAGGTTGCTGATATCTTACCTACAGCATGGTTCTCACCTTTTCAGTCCGACCCAAAAAACTAACGTAGCATTCGCACCCAGCCAAAATGTATACTGCAAAGTGTAATTGCTATGTTTGTTTTTTTTTGAAGCCATAACCTGGTACCTTCTTCTATAAGACAAAAAATAAGAATGTCTATCACTGCATTCGAAGAGTGTCAAACCATGTTTAGGATGTCAATATTAAATTCACTATCACTAGGGACCCAGAAATCCTTCCGCGACCCCATGAGGTCCGACCCAGGTGAAACCACTGCCTACAGCACTTTAGTCACTGTCAAGTTCAGTAGTGCCCAAAGTGGGGCCGAGGGGTAAAATTTGGCCCTCCAAGGTGTTTTCTTTGGCCCGGAGGTGTCTGTCTGATTACATTGTTACAAGTTGAAAAAATTCTCAAAGTACACCAAATTAGTTTTATTCTGCTAAAAGAATGTTCTAATAATATAATATAATATAATATAATATAATTAATATAATATAATATAATATAATATAATATAATATAATATAATATAATATAATATATAATATAATATAATATAATATAATATAATATAATATAATATAATATAATAAATAAATACAATATAATATAATATATAATATAATATAAGATATCTTGTAAATTAACCAATTAAGCAGAAAGAAGAGAAGAGTCTAATAATCTCCTATTTTTTCACTAAAATCTATAAATTAATTTGTTGTTGATAGCATTGTAGCTAACCCCTGTTAGCATACCTCATACCTGCACGTTTTGCTCTTCAGCTGTAAAAAAAAAAGCTTAAAACACATCGTGGTGAACATTTCGGAGGCAAAACGCATGAGTGAGTAAAACGTGTACACTGATGTTGGAAGTTTAAAATGAGTAATTTCTGTTTGTTTACATTTTTAAGGAATAAAATCTAGTCTCCACTTTTGTAATTGTTTCATTCAGAACAACTCAATGCCTGATTCTCCTTTTTAGGTCTATTCATTCTAGACTATTAAAGTCCTTAGAAATTAAAAAAGTAAGTAAGATTAAAAATGTTTAAAATAGTGCACTGACTTACATCAGAAGCACAAGAAGCAAAAGATGAAAATCCAACAGTATTTCCATATTCAACAAATGTATTGAGAGTCAATTTTGCCAATAACTGCTAGAAATACATTATTATAGGCTATATTTATTAAGACTAGACAGCTGTTCTAATGCACTAAGACATAGAGTGACGAGTTCAACCAAATTTGTCACAAAGACAAGACAAATTCAGCTTGGAAAGTTCTATTCTTCTCTCACTGCGTTTCAATGACAATTATTAATTATTCAGAAACATAAAAATCGTCATCTTTAGCTAATGTCATCTTTCCTTTCAAAGAAACCTCCCCACATCCAACTCTCTTCTCATTAAGACACTCACGTTCCACAGAGACCTGACCCCGAGCTAATCTGTCTGTGGTGGGACGCTGGTGTGAAGGAGCGTCTTCCTGTGGTCCACCCTGCCCCACGACAAGTCCACTCTGCTGGGACTCTCTGAACACACCTAGTCCTGTGCCCCACGCCCCAGCAACCAGCTATAAAACATCACTTTTGCCACACCGAACTGGAACACATGTAAGCTACAGCATCCTTAATCATATTGCAGAAATTACAATAAAATTAACTGTTTTAATCTGATACTATGGTCATATTGTCTTAAATATAAACATTGAGAGACTTGGTGATTTTCCAGGGTGGACTCGGCACATGACAAATGGGAAATGGGAAGTTTCCTCTTTGATGGAAGAATCTCTTTAAACAAAAGTAAGGAGGCAGACGTGCAATCCACCACATCAGACGAGTTTGTGTAGTCTTTCTTTCTGGGTTCAAATGAGTGCAAATGACAGTTATTACTTGATGACAATAATAATACCACCTGTAGCTTTTTAAATTAAAGCTTGAATTATCAGAAAACGAAAAGATACATTTGTGGGATAAAGTTTGACTGCATTTTGGACAGAATTGAGCATTTCTTAGCATTTCTTTCTATTAAAAAACAAAACAAAAGGAAGATATTTTTATGAGACTGAACTGGTGTAAACAAGTTGCTATGGGTCATAGTACTGAGGTATTGTTATGTATTAGGAGAAGGAAATAAAAGGCAGCAAACAAGGCTAGTAATGAGCTCCACAGTTCAGAGGAAAGTATTCTTAGAAACAGGAAGGGCACACAAACAGCTCCACTTCCACTGCGGTAAATAAAAGCAGGAGGGGCTTGCCCAGGACTTCCTTCTCCCCAGACACTTCAGCCAACTCCTCACATGTATGTATAGAAAAATATGATGTCTCAATCTTTTAATATCGAGTCGATAAAAATCTCACATAATGGCCAATACCTCACCATAATTTTGTCCATCCAGATAGTCAAGTTCAAAGTCAATGTGATGTGATGTGATGTCAATATTGTTTTGGGCAAGATATAGAGCAGATTCCACCCTAGATGAGTCACGAAAGAAAGAAATGAAACACCTTGGCGCAATCTCAAACAGTGATGTCAAATCCTCCTATCCACTGAGTCATTATCCTGCTCTGAAGTCCGTTTATTGTTAACCCACTGCAGGATCGAATGGTCCGACAGTGATGAATGATTGGGATCCTCTCGTACCTGCATCTGTGTGGAGCGCTGGGCCGGGACGCTCTCACACACCCACCTTTGTCCAAAAACAATATGAGCTCAAGTGGGAACCAGGGTACGAGGGTCATGGCGGGAAACCACTCCCTCCAGTATTTTCTTCCATATGTCTCCAGCAGGAAGACGAGGAGGGCAGAACCGTCTCCAGACTCAGCCATTGGAATTCCAAGGAGTTTTTGGCTTTGCTAGTTTATTTACAGTGGCTTTTCAGTACAGATATCCTTTTCTATACATGTCCCGCAAATACAACTATACAGTATGTACATATTTATATTTGTATATACAGTATTTGACAAGAGTCACATCTGCCATCAAGCATAAGTCATCCATTCTATTCTGCTTCCTACATTCATCAAAATAAACAGTCTAAAAATAATCACAAATGCCTTCTAAAATCCTATTAGTTGGAGCTGAAACCAGCAGCTCTTCAGCAGGTGCATGACCAGCCTCAAACAAAAATGAAAATAAAATAAAATATACATGTATTTACAGAATTCTAGACAATCTTTGCAGTTTAATACAAGTCCTGCCAATGGCTGTAATCCCAGTCTTCTGCTTTTATCCTTGAAAGAGTTTTGAAAAGTTCTTCAAAGGAGTCCTGACGTTCCATGGTACACTAGTCCTTGAAATAATTCCAAGAAAGTCTGGCACACACCACACATCGAAAACCTTGATTTGAATGGTTTTAGTCTAGTCAACTGAATCTCTCTTAAAGTATGTCAATTATACAATATTTAATTGAGTGTTTTGTTATTGTCCCCTCATCAAAAACATGCCTGGCTTTGTGTTTAGCTTCATTAACAATTCCCTGAAATGTTCAAATTTAAATTTTCCAGTTTAATGACATAACACGTTGAGCTCTTGGACCTTCTGGATTGTTTAAAGTTCATAAATCATTGAAAACTTGGGCATTCCTGTCATGTTGTCAAATCACAAATATTCCTGCATGAGCACGTTAGAAGTAGTCTGTTTATCTTCCCTGTTTAGTTCCCTTTGCAACCGGTAGATGAAGCTCTATCTCAATTCCTGGCCTGGGAAACACCTGACTAAAACAAGGAAATGTATCTATCTATGTTTCTAACCACTTCCACACAACTCCTTATGGAAAACCTCCAAGACAATCTGGTAAAGCTTCCATGCATGTCATAGTTTTTCCATTCATTCCAGTCACGCAGGTTCTTCCTCACACAAAGGGGCTGTCGGACCTGAAGATGTCGGAGTAGCTCTTGCCATTGATGGTCTCCGTGTGGCTCTCGATGCTATAGCAACGGTGCACTTCTGTCAGAGAGGAGGCCACGTACGAGGCAGATCTGAAGAAGTCCGCGTTGGCGAAAGTCCCGGCCAGTTGCATCCTCTGCTGGTTCCAGTGTCTGCGCAGAACGTTCTGGACCTGAGGACGCAGAAGAGACGTGTAAGAAAGTGCTGACAGGGGAAAAGCATAAGATGATTTGAAGACCTCACCTCTCCATTGAAGAAGCAGAAGATTGTGGAGACCAGCAAACCCTAGAACAGAACAAAGGAGTTAGTAATGCTTCAACAAGATTGTTTTGGGGAAGTAATTGACTGATAATTATTTTTTTCTAAATCTTTTTCTATTTATCCTTGAGTTTTACATTAAATGCTAGGAAAATTTCAATGAAAATGTCCAAGTAAAGGTAAATATTTAATCCTTCGAATGCCCAAAAGCCTTCACTTACAATTAGTAATAATATTTAATATATATATTTTCTCCACGGACATTCTGAATTTTAGCTTGGATGACACTGTACGTACGTTTCTCAAAAGACAACACATGAGGATTACACAAAAATAATTTGTTATTCATTTTTTAATTTTAAACAAAATCAGTGGTGTTAGGTTTTTTGAGTGACACTGTGGCACAGCAGTTAGTGCTCTCGCTTTTTCATGTGGAGCTTGTTCTCCCTGTGTCTATATAGGTTTCATCCGGGTGATCACCTCCCACATTTTAAGTTATTTTATTAGATTTTACTCTAGGGCTGCTTCTCATACAGCTTCTCAAAATTAGTTTGTTACTGGCGTTAAACCCAATATTTAGCCAAGCCAAATATAAACAGATTAAAAAAAAATAATAATTCTTTATGTGTGCACAATCTCATACCAATTTTTATCTGGCAAGATCTTTTCTCATTCTTAATACATAAAAACATTACTGATTGCTCTTCTGGTTTATTGAGACTAAACAACATATCTATTTTCTCCTTTTAAATCAGTTTTGCTATTTTCCTTAGGGACCCTTCTCTGATCAGAGCCAAGATCCAGGTCAATTGTATCAAGATCCTATTGCTGATCTTTGACAGTTGCTGCCTCATGTTACAAGTATTTCTGAATTATAAGCCTACTTTTTTCATGAGCTTTGAACTATGCGGCTTATAGGCAATGCAGCAAAATATATTCTATAGACTTACTATTACAATCGCTATATGTGTACTTTATATTTTTCTTACTTAAATCTAGTTGTTTATTCAGGTGCGTCATAGGCAAAATTACAGTAAGTATATACAATGAACAAATTTACCAGATGAACAACAAACCTCATGTAATCTGAATATTGTAAAAATCTCATCACTATGTACTTCTTTTTTTTTTGTTTTCTTGGTGGAACTCAGACCTGGTAGTGCATGAGGATCTCCATGACATAGAGGTAGACTTCGGCCATGTGCTGCTCCTGGGGCTTGTATGGCAGCAGAACAAACTGAATGCCCAGCAGTGGAATGAGGATCAGCGTGGCCCTCACTGCTCTCATGTACAGACTGGACTCCGCCTGGTGGGTCACCCTCAGCTTAGTGATCAGCACTCGCACGATGTTCAGTAGGAAGAACAAGTTTACCTGGGGAAACATTTTATTTTACACACTAAGAATAGAACACTGAAATATGAACAGTCAACACAAAATCAAATGGATGTCAGGAAGCTAGAGAATATCTGGTTATGTCATAGAGCAGGGTTCCAAAGAGTGGCTTTATTTTCCATTGAGTTGTGTTTTCACCTCCGTAAAGTTGCACAATGCACGCTTAACATTGTTAACTACTTTATTGTGAAAATGAAACACAAAAGACATTGGGATACTAAACTATAACTTGAAGAAGACTAGATACAAAGACTGATCTAGAATCAGTACAAATATATTTGGTTGGTTGGAAAGCCTAATTTGGCCTTATTTTGAATAGTCTTGTCACAAAGAACAAATGGTTCTTTGAAATAGACCTTATTATTATTACAAATTCAAACTGTAGTTTAAAAAAAAAAAAAACAACAACAACTCAGCTCTACACTACCTTTCATTGACTTATTAATGTCTGCGACATGTCTGTGTATGTATTTTTGTAAATAGAATTTAACTTAGTTATGTGCTCTCTACTTTGATTTGCCTTATTGTTTTCCTTTGAAAACATTGAATTATTGATCCTAGAACATTGCACTCGATCACTGTTCATCATAGTCTAAATTTAATGTTCATCATAGTCTAAAATTTAAAATATAAACTCTGACTAACGAAGAGGAAAAATGTTCGTTTTGACTAGAATACAACATAAATAGTAGTTTATTTATTATTTACATCTGTTCTCATACTAGTTGTGAATCTTATCTAATCTAAGTATTATTTTATTATATTTTTCAGTATTGACACTTGTTCAATAAAATACCATATGTCTACTTTCACATCACAGCAAATGTTTAAAAACACGGGCATTATTATAGCTTAAATCATAAACATAAAACAATAGGTAAAATTTGACTGAGAATAACAGAGGCCTTCATTGTGTAGATATGTTCATTAATATGGTTTGAAAATGTAAAGAAAAGTTACTAAATGGGTATAAGTATGAGACACACTTTGGAATGTATAATTAGAGAACATGGCCATCAAGGATAACAGCCTGGTTATGTTTATGCCAATTACTTGTAAGTTTAGTCAAAACTAACTGCCTACGTGTCTGGTTCGCCTTCACGCTGAATCATATCTAACATCTACCGTGGTAAGTATTTATGATTTAAATGTATGTTGTCTGTAAACTCTGCCCTCCTATTGTCCCACAGAACAATAGAGCCACGGTCCTGAGCCAAAACATTTCTCTACAATAAAAAACACATCAAGATGCAGAGAGGAACTCACCACTAGAGCTGCGCAGATGGGTCCGTGGATAATGTAGAGTAATGACGTATCAGAGCTGACCCAGCATCTGTTAATCAAAACAACCCAATTAAGAAAGTAAATATTAGAAATGCTAATTATAGCTAATCTAAACTTACTTGTCATTGTAATAACATCGTCGTGCTATAGAGTGTATGACTGCAGGAATGAGAGGGAATCCTGAAGAACGAGAAAGAACAGTATTGTATATTAATACTCAAGTTGATTCTATCCCAGCATGCCATCCTTTCAATATTTCACAGTTAGTTTTTAGTTTTAGGTTAGTCTTTGCATTTTTCCCCTTTTTCCGGTCTACAGATATTGCAGATTTTCCAGTATCAATAAGTCACAAAGAAATAACACCTGGGCAAGAAATTCGGCCAACATTAGCATTCTCTGATGGAAAACAGATTGCAAATAAACATTTTAGATGCAACAAAAAATTAGGTTTGACCCTTGACATGCCACAAAATGATTTAGAATGACCCTTCAAGGAAAAATAATATAAATTTTGACCCTCTAAGGAGAAACGTTTGGGCACTTGTGACCTAAAGAATACATAGACGGCATTGAACAAAATTTGATTCTACTGTTCACTTATCCAATTTGTAGTAGAATGTGGTCGCAGTTGAGTTCGTATTCAATTCAAATGTAATCAGTTGGACAAAATGATCAAAGTATGTCATTCACGTTGGCCAAAAAGTCTGCAATTTATTGGTATTCGCTTGGGCTTTTTTTGATTGGTTATTTAGATTGTTATCAGCCTCTTAAACACCATGAGCAGCACATCTCTTCTTCACTATAACCATCGCTACAGCAGCAAAAAAAAACAGCGTTCTCCGCTTCCCCAGCTCCCCATCCTCTTATCACAACTATAAGACTTACTCTACGGACTTCAGTCATTTGTCTGTGTATGCTAATGCTTAAACCTTCACTTGGTTGAAGTGTTGTGTTGTAAGTCGTACCCCAGCCCAGCAGGTAGTACCACACCAGGTGCTGCTTCTCTGCGAACACGGCCACCACGATGAGGGTGTGGAGGTAGATGCCCTCGCACAGCATCCAGAAGTAGTTACAGCTCAGCAGATACAGGTGGATGAACATCAGTAGCTTACAACTCACCTACAGAAGATAAGTAAATAATACTTAAAAAAGTAATAATACTTAAATTTCAGCTCTATACTAATTCATTCGCTGCGTTTGTGATTTCATTAAAGGGTAAGCAAACTGTTGTGGTTCAAGATTTTAAATTCCAAGAAAGTGGCATCATCAGGTCAAGTTACAGGTAAGATGCTCTTTCAGTCAGAACTATTCAATATATGACTAAAAAGGCAATTTGTAAGTGGTAGCAGCATAGGCACAATGATACAATTCTAAAATTAGGTTTATAAGTGCTTAACCCACTCTGTTTTTTTTATATGAAATTAGATAACAAGCTTACTGAATCACTGTAGTGTCCCTCTTTCTTAGCTACAGTGGTGAGCAGGACCACGGTGATAATGGAGTTGAGCACGCAGGAGATAAACAGATTTTTGTGTAACGTTATCCTTTGGCAGCTCAAACTCCTGAAAAAAACACACATGACTTTCCTTAGCAATGTCATCATATATTTTTTAATAAGAAACTTACTTGAAATGGAAAAATATCGCCAGAGATATGAGCAGGGATATGAGGGAGAGGCCGTGTCCTATCATCACCAGGTAGAAGTGCGTCATGGCTGCCTGTAAACAAAATGTTTGATTCTATTTGAAAAAGAAATAGTTCTAAAGCTAAAAAGTACATTTCTCGACTCTTGTCTCAGTCTTTCTCACAGCAGCCATATTATTCACCCTTTCTCCTTACCTGGAGCTTGACCAGGCCCTCCTGGTGTGTGTGTTGGCTTTGCAGTTGGTGAAGTTGGTCCAAGTTCGGTTGCTCTCGTGATGGCGCCACCATTCTCCTGTCTCTGAGCACACTTTGGTGGCTATGGCTGCAGAATGCAAACTTTAGATGCATGAAGACTATAGCATATCAGTCCAGCTTAGCATAAAATCAAGTCTAGTGCAAAATTCCCCTCAGCACCAATAAAAATGCAGTCAAAGCAATTCAAATTTAAACTGATATTAAAGAGTGAATTCCCCAAAACATTGTATCAGGCAGATATTCATATTATAGCTGATATATTTCTGCGCTGTTCCAGTCGGTTATGTCATTCCCATATTCAGATTTGCTTTTTTGGAACACCATGTAGGCTAAGTGCATCCAAGTACGAAACTGATTAATTTGCGCATAAAATTAGTCATTATTTTTACAAAACGAGACATAGCGCTTTTCCAACTATCAAGGCAGTCACACCGCTTTGCAATCATGGATCCACACACTCAGGGCCAGATTTATCAAGCGTTTGCTCATGTGCAAACTAAGTTAGAGGGTGCAAAACTCACATAGCTGATATTTTTCTCTCACACAAACACTAAAGATGCAAAATTTGAGGTGATGTATATCTGTTTTGTGTTATACGTTATATGTGTATGTTCCAATCTCAAATTGAATGCAAAACGCTCACAAATAACACATCAATATTTTTCAGTTTGCACCTGCAATTTAGCACATGGCTTGATAAATCACTAACTCAGTGTACACAGACACTGAGGCAAAGTGGGTTTGGTGTCTTGACCAAGAACACAATGACAATCTACTCTTGCCATGCCACTGTGGCACTGGGTGTTCCAGCAGTCTCCCATCCAAATTATAACCAGGCCCTAATTTGGTTAATACTTGGCAGTTATGGCTATCATTTGGGCAAGTATTCTATTTAGGCACAAGAAACAATGATCCTAAATGGTATTGTCTCAAAAAAATACAAAAATAAAAATAAATAAATAAATCTACTACTCAGATTAGATTTTACTTGTCTGTGAACTCAATAGTTTTGTGTAATCCACCAAAAAACTAATTTGTGTGTTCAGTTCATGTTCAATGTTAAGACAAAGCTGACAATGTATCTCCCAAAAACAAAACAAAAAACTACAGAATATTGCTTATTCTAATGCAAAACAAAAACAAATAAACAAAAACCAGCGTACCATTGGGGTCAAAGTCTTCGTAGTGATCCGGACAGTTCTGCTCCGCGGTCACTCCAGCCTCAGTCTCCTCCCAGCACAACCACGCATCCCACGTCATGTTACACACTGGACCTACAAATCACAACACATGGATCAAAAGCACTGTAGGCCTATAAAAGAGTCCTGGTCTATATGTGTTTGTGCGAATGTACCTGCTGGTATGTTATTGCGTTGCGTTGCTTTAACATGCGCTGGAAACACTGGTACTGTGCAGTGGCAATGCTGTTCATTGTCTGCCTGTGCTCTCCTTTGTGGTTCAGCTGCTCTTTCTCCTGATTCGCCACCACTACGCACTGCAAATGAAAATGATAAAAATAAAATAGTGAAAGTACTGTCTAAAACATTAACAATATTGTAAATAAACATGTTAGTTTGAGTTTGTTATTATGGTAACACTGCATTGTTGGTCAATAGTATTTACCTTTTTGTAGGAGCACAATAACAGCAAAATCATTGTGAGGCTTCTCAACTCCATCTCTAGTGTTGTTTGTGACCTGTAGAGAGAAAGTAGCTTTAAAGGACCAAAAGCTATTATAGTACTTTCACTGAACGATGTTATATCTGCTGTTTACTCCATTGGACAAATCTGAGTGTTTTAATAGATCTATCTATCAGTAAACAGAATGGGAGGCAAGTTTGGCCTAAGAACACAATGGCATAACATTCAGCAGATTGACACTGCTCATTACTGCCCTTTGACAGAAAGTTCTTTAAATTAGGTTACAAATCATTGCAGTAGACCAGGTTTGTAGGTGAACAAATTCTTTAAGTTGTCAGATCTTGCTGTTAGTTGTACAATCTGACAAACGCAAAATAAATAAGGTTCCAATGATAAGTAGGCAACCATGTAGTAATCCAAATAATATAAGAATCAACCTTTAATTGAACTGTTAAGTTATTTGGGGAAAGGAACAGGTTAGATCTCATCACTGCCTGACACACATCTCCCTGGAGCTCAGTAAAGTGAGCTTCCTGTTGCAGCACATGCTAACATGATTTAGCCCACAGCGCTGACAGAGGCTTGGACCACATGGCTTTGGGTTCATGTGTATTCAATTTACAACAGCCAGTCTAGCCCAGATGTGCAAAAAAGACATTTGTAAGATGTTTTTGGATGAACAGAATAAGTCTTGAGTTTTGTCTGGCAAGAACTAGAGTGGTATATTACAATTAAATAACTAAAAGCTAAGACTAATCGACTTTATAAGAACTTCTATGATGTAAATAGGATTGGAGACTTTATGAGCCCAGTACCTAACGGTTTAAGTCTTTTATAACTAGTCACGACAAACCCTTTTCCCACTGATACAGAATTTTCCCATGTAAGTTTAATACCAGTAAATTAAGTGTACATTGAATTTCTTAAAAAAAAATCTAAGTTGTTGTTCTCATGGGTAGCTGTGGCGCTGCTCAATCTTTACCGTGGGGTGATGGGTTTGACCCCTCACTTCCCCTGCTCCCTGCTGCTTCCTTCCTGCAGCCGATAAATGTGCTTATGCAAGTTTAACTTTACAGAACACGGATTTTCAGAGAATATATCATTTATTACAAACGGCTTGAAAGTCTAACTTGCAAGTGCGCTTTGTTTAAATGTAAGCAGCATCTAAAAATAAAAATGTATTATTGTTTTACACTGACAAAAGAACAAAGAGTAGTCACACAAGCATCCTCCCATTAAGGTTGTATTAATAAAGGATGTGACTACAAAAAGCTGTCTTTATTTCTTACATTTAGACCAAGTAAGACTGAACTTTGTAAAACATCTTTGCTCTGTCATGACTCGTGATCAACAATAAATTAAAATAACATAAATATAATAGGTAAATTGCTTTAGTGTGATTGTTTTATGCTATATGCAGTAGGGATGAGTGATATGGCAAAAAATGAATATCATGATTTTCTTAGAGCCAGATCACGATTTCGATTTTATCACTATTCTTGTAGACCGTTTATTTTCCTATTGTCTTTGAGGTAAACACAATTTACTATCAATAGCTAAATCCAGCTGTCAAAAGCTCACCAGTGTTGCCAAATGTTCAGACAGAAACAAGCAAACCTCAGCCCTTGAATAAAAAGTTAATAAAAGATTCAATTAATAACGACTTTTAGAAAAAACATGCTAAAAAAACATGTTACCCCAGCTCTAATATACACTATAAAAACTTTAGAAATCACATGTTGTGTTATGCTGGTGTGAGACTGCTGTACACAGCTAGATGATGACACTGTTTTTAATTATGAATAAACATACTTTTTGTATGAGGTCAATAATAAACAGACCCACAAACAGGACCCAGATGTGCTTACAGCTGGTGATGATGAAGTTTTTATCCGGACTTTAAAGCTCTGTTGTTAAGTCACATACCTCTGGACTGAGCTCATCCCCAGTTGTTGATCATTTAGAGCTTGGATTATGTTGTATGCAGTACTGATCATATCAAAATAATAACTTATAAAGAATCTGAAGTTATACTAGAGCCTAACAATAATTGAAAACACTGATCTAATAGTAAAGATATGACCCTACATGTCCTAGAAATGAATGTGGATGACAATGTTAGTGCTTTTCCTATAAAGTTATATGTTACTATTTCTATTTAATTAAAACAATAAATTTTTGCTACATTTACTATTACAACTACTGTTTTTGTTTCTTTTTGGTATAAACCTAAGCCAAAATGTGCTGACAATTGGGTTGTATCAGTATCTCTAAGTGAAAAGAGAAATTTTGTCAGTCTAATGGCAAAATAAAGACTTACCAGTGCAGAAGCAGCTTGAAACGTCCACTTTCTCCTTGGGAAGTAGAGATTATTCCTGTGTTAGAAGCTTAGTTCTCAGAGGAAGTGTGCTCTTCACAGTCTAAGGTGGAAATGATAAAATAAGGAGAGAGACTGGAGCGTCTGTCATCATCTGAGCAACAAAAGGGGCTTGGCCTAAAAGTGTTTTGGAAAAAAATTATCAAGGTTTTTACTCCTTATCAAATACCACAAAAAAATGTAGGTGTCAACAATCTAAACCATGAGATAAGAAAACATGCCAAGCTAAGCTAGGTTTGATCAGAAATGTTCAATGATGTCAATGTTTATAAAAAATGTGATTAAAGGACGACAAACATGTGGATAAAATAGACTTTACGCTGATATTATGCAAAGTATTATATACATTTCCAAATGATGACCTCCTCCTCCTCTTTATGATAGAAAGATAAAAAGTAAAGTTTTAGGTGCAGAGCTGGGTCAGCTACAGTGGAAAGGAAAGTATTTGAACCCCTTGAAAAAACTAGGATTTCTGCGTGATTTGGGACATAAATGTGATTTGATCCTCAGTTACGTCTTAACAATAGACAAACACACTCTGCTTAAAGTAATGCAACAAGAAATCTTAAGAAAACAAAACAAAAACTTTGAAAAAACAGGCAACAAAAAAAAAAAAAAAAAAAAAAAAAAAAAAAAAAAAAAAAGACTCTAATGAAAGTGGGTTCTGGCGCCATCTTCTGGGGATTTCACGTCTTCGCAGTTTCTGTCACCATGGTGACCACTGCTTATCTCTTCACCACGCGCCTCGAGCTAAAGTTAGCGTGTTTACTTTGCCTGAAATGAAAACAATTATAAGTTGAAGTTTCTATTAAGAAAGTGTTTCCTCTAAGAATTGTTTTTCTCTTCAGGTAAGTTTGCCACACTTGACAGTTAAGTTAGTAGCGTTGCTGGTTAATTAAGAACACGACGCTAAATAAGCAAACAAATTGCAAATTTATCGTTTGTTAACGAGGCCGAGTCGATCTGCGAGACGTTTTAAATGCAAAATACTGCTTAACCTCGACAATTTACAAATTACATTGCATTTAGTGGAGAAGTTTAATTGAAATCTATCTATCTATCTATATACCAAGGCTGTGTCCCATGTACATGGGGTAGCCTAGACAGGGCACCCTTCTCTTTCCCCCCTTCCTCCCTCTGGTCCCATGATCTGAGTGTATGAGTGTGTGTGTGACTTGTGTGTTTTGTGTATGTTTGTGTTGTACAGCCTTTTTATTATGTCATTGTTCCAGAATCCTGTTTAGTCTTTGTTTATTATTTGCTACCTCGGCTAAGGAGACCACACTCGCCCCGGCATCCATCCACCCGCCCGCCCATGAGCAAGAGAACTCAAAAAGGCAGCGAGAGAACCCAAACGAAAGCCACCAGGGACACGTCTGAGGAGCCACAAGGGACGACCACCAGACCCAGAGAGCGACCCGGACCACCATCCACCCCCAGGACTCCCTCCCAGCCATACCACAGGGCAAACTGCACGTGCCCCCAGGGCCGGCCCCCCTCAGGCACCCCTCCCCTCTCTGATTATATTTATTTATTTTCCTTCGCTCCGAAATTGTTTCAGTCCCTATACTTATCCTGTCTTGTGTGCTGTGTGTTTGCTGCTACGTTGTGTCTAAGTTGCATTAAAAGAAGGCAGACATTGTCCTGCCAGCCTGAGTGGGAGTTTGACTTTCCCTGATTCTAAAATGATGCATTAAAACAATCTAAAACAATCTGGGAGCTTCCAGGTCTGAATCAATTGCTTCCAATCAGTTACAGTTAATTGAAATGAGCTCACAATACCTGATTATTTATTGACTTTGTTTTTGCTACGCGTTCTTGTAAACTTTAGTTAATTAAAACTAGCCATCTTAGGACATCTAACTAGTTAGCTAGCTAGTTAACCCATCTAACGTCAGCGTTAAGTTGATATTAGCTAGGTTAGCTTTGTCAGTGCTTTAGCTAGCTAACGAAGTCACCAAAAGAAAGGTTGTCAGTTTCCTTTTCAGTGTGTTTATTTAAGGTATAGTCTACACAGGGAGAAGGAGAGCAGTCAAAAGTGATATTCGAAGTCAATCAATAGTTCAGGTAATTTCTCACTCACTTACTTCTCTGACAAGAATTCAGTCAGACTTGAGTCATTATTTTTGATGACTTTAGAGTTAACTTGATGAAATGGACTGGGACATGACTTGGACTTAAATGTCAGTGACTTTGGACTTGACCTGGACTTAGTGCTCTGTGACTTGGGACACCTTAAGACTTCTGCTGAAATAAAAGTGTTTTGTGTACTTTTACATGAATAAAGTAGAACATGACTTTTACCACTTCCTCACTTTTTTGTGATTAGAAATATTGTAAATGGCAAAGTTTATTAAATAAATATAAATAAAAAAGTGAAATTGGAGAAATATGAATGAAATGCATTTGGTAATTTGACTTGAAACTACTAGAAAATAAAAGCAGAGGACTTGAATTTGCCTCTCTCTGACTTGGGACTTGACTAGGTCTTGAGGTGAGAAACTTGAGGTTTACTTAAGACTCTCAAAACAGTGACTTGGTCCCACCTCTAGTGAATACTCTAGTAGATTTAAGATGAATGATGAAAGTATGAAATTTGAACAGCAGAATAATAATAAGATAAGATATCCTTTAGCGATGCAACTTGGAGAACAAAAATGAATGTGTTTGCTTTTTCTTTGTAGAAGATGTTGAAAAAAAGCACATGGAAGCAGTCAGCCAGTGATGCCGTGAGTGTTCACCAGGAGCAGGCCCTTAGCTCCACCATTCTCCTGCTGAAGACATATGGACCTGCAGGCTTCCTGCTCAGAGAGGATGGTCGCGACTCCAACTACAAGGTACTCTACTGCTCTCACGTGTGTGTCCTGTGACATTTTGGGTTTACGATATCATTTCCCTTGTTTTACTAGGTGTTCTTGGGTCAGCCACATTCATGCACTTGTCCGGTCTTTTTGAGGGAAAAGGACCATGCAAACACATTTGCTGGTATTTCTCATCATCTGTATTATTTATTTGTTTTTATGACAACCAATGATGATGAATTTTCTTTTAGGATTTTAATGAAGAAGTTCCGGCTTCCTAAAGAGCATGAATGTAAGATACATTTCTAGAGGAGCTATTCATAGGCAAAACTGACATCAATATTTCCTCTAATATTTCAGTGACAGTATTAAGGTGATTTTATGATATTCCATAATAGTTGTGTGAAAACCGTGAACGGTGTGTTTTATCTTGCAGAAAGTATGACTATAGATGCAATTACACACAAAAATTACACACCAAACTTACTCTTACTCATGTGTTTGTAGCTTTTTTTAATGTCAATAATCCATTTTAGAAAATGACAATTATAGTGACCCTTAGTTTCTCCTACAGTTACTATTATTAACATATTTCTTATTTTATTTTTGTAATTGTTAATATCAAAGTAAGTGCCCTCTAGAATTGGAAAAGCACTTTAAAAAAATATTTACTCAAAAAGTCATCTAATTCTTTTCTTGCCACCTATACTATATCGTGATCATTGTTGGCTTTAAAGAGAACTTGTTATGTAAAATCCACTTTTCTGAGTTTTGATAATTAAGTTCCATCATTACTGTAGTTTCTTTGGATTGATTCACGCATATTTAAGTCATGTTGAGTAATCACCTATTCTCGCCCATTAGTATGTATTACTCTACACTAGAATGAAAATGTGTAATTGTTCTAATTTCGATTCTAATTTGGATTAAAACATGAACAATTCAGAATGGTCAAGTAGTCACATTGCAACAATAAAGTAAATCAAAATTTGCTCCTTTTTACTCTTTCTATTTTTAGATCTTACACATATTAACATACTACACATATTACTTTGAACCAAATAAAGTGAATTAACATAGGTCTGTTTGAAAACAGATAGTTTCCAGTGTGGTTTGAGTGAGCGACAGATCTCAGAAGTGCTTCATGGCTCACATCAACATCAAACTCCCCAGACAAGTCCCCCTGCTGCTGTGGTTGCCACTGCTGAAGGGTTTACCCCGCAAGAGCCTGGAGAGGTGCTCCGAAGGGACATCCTACCCCAGGATGTGTGCCCCATTTGTCAAGAGGAACTATTGGAGAGGAAGCAGCCTGTGGCCTACTGCAGGTAATTGTAACTGCGTGCTACACTCTTAGGTACCTGGGTAAATACATAATAAATTGCAACCTTAGTATGTATTCATAACACAGTTTGATTCTGCTTCACCAGATTGTTTGACCTTTTCTGCAAAATATATAAAATAACAAAATCTGCCAGCACATCACTGTCTTTTTTAAATAACAAATGGCCATTTCAGCATTGAAACATTTTGATAGATGTTTTTCTTTTGTCTTTCCAGATTCAGTTGTGGTAATAACGTGCACATTTCCTGTATGAGGGTGTGGGCGCAACATCGTGAACGGTCAGACTCAGATTCAGTGATGGTGAAGTGTCCCCTGTGCAGAGAGGACTTCTGTTCAATCCAGTCCCTGTGGGAGCAAGTGAAAAACGCAGCCCGGCTGTACACGTCAGCTGAGAGAGAGAGGCAAGACAAGCATTTAGGAGCATCCTGTAACAGTTGCAGGCTCTGTCCTATTTTAGGAAGTGCTTCAGGTAAGGTAATAGTAAAGCATTACTTTAAAAAAATCTTCTCTGATTTAACCTATTGTTTCAATCTATGCAGATGTACAATCTGTACTTTTGCATATTTCTGTGAGAGCTGCTTAGAGAAAGGCACCCATCCTCAGCATCCATTGGCTGTTCGCTCAGTAAGCATGTTCAAGAATAAAATAAATAAAGCTTTATATGTTTTTTAGCCAAAATATTACGCAAAAATATTTTAGGGGCATCTTCATTTGTAAAAAAAGATTAATTACCATTCTGAGAAACATGTCTTTGTATTCTTGGCTTTCATTGTTGTTTTTACTATTTTAAACAGACAAGAAAAGACGAGTGGTGCCTTGTGTCAAAAGAATCATTTGTTAATAGCGAGTATGTACAATAGCATGTTCATGATTTCTTTAACCCTCTGGTCCATTTCAACTTATTTGTCTCTTGTCTTTCAGTTCTCTGGGGATCCCCTTTTCTCACAGCCTCTTCCAAACAGTGTGCTGACTCAGGTGCCTAAGTGGAAGTTCGAGTGGGCTCTCAAATGCTGCAGGAAGGACTGCAATGTCGGCTGTGTCTACAGAGCTTCAAACTGGGACAGAGGCTTCGAGCCCTGCCATGCTGTCATAAGGTCTCTCTCATATTCAGCTCAAATATTCTTGTTTTCATATGCCATATACATTTACTCTGCTATATTTATTTACTTACCAACTTCTGAGTTTTATGATATATATCAGTAAAAAAAAACACTGTGTCTTATTATTACTGACCAAAGCCTCTACTTTCAGTTCCATGCTGAGTGTGTAGATGGAATCTTGCGGATGACCAACGCATGCCCTCTGGATGGATTTGTTATCTACAACCCAAAGACACAAAGAGACTGTGAAAGGAAGATCAATTCAAAACTGGCATCTCCAGGTACCGTAAACCAAACCACTGGGAATGACCTCCAGGACTGTTTGTGCCTGGAGTGGCTCTACAGGAGAAGAAACATCAGCTAAAGGTGCCTACAAACTCTTCACCACATTTAGACTGCCTGAATTCAAATGTGTCTTCAAGTTTTGCTAATGCTTATCCAGCTAATGCAAATTCAAAGAGCACTATCAAGGTAACATCGCCATCTGCTGAGCATGTCACTGTTAGCAATAAACCTCACTCCAGTCTGTGTATTGGGGTGGTAAATCCAAAACCCCATACCAACGTGTCTGTGCGCAGGAGAGTCAGAATCCAGCCCAAAATGTGCAGTGCAGTCGACAAAGTGGACCCTTACCAGCTCACTATGACTGGAATCTTGCTAGCACCACAAAGTTCCACCTCACACCTCAATCTCACTGGAGTAAACATATATAATCAAAATACCATGTGAAAGGCTAATATCAATAGGTTGAGATCATATGACAGAAATAAATTTTAAAAAGTAAAATATCTTTGCTTTTTTTTTTTTTTTTTAGATAAAATGGACTTTTCTCTTCTTTCTTATTCAGCTCTCAGTCAAAACCTAGGGCAAAGCTGTTTTTTAATTTGCAATGGTTTTCCATTCGCTTATTCTTCCAGTGAAACTTTGATTAAACCATACATACTGTATGCATAAGCAGTTTTTATTAATGTAGCACACAAAAGGTGAGACTAAGAACACTACTATTAATATGGAAGCTAAACAAAATATGCGCACGTTGTAAAGAAGTTATCAAGATCTAAAGACTAAGGAATCACATTATTGAACACACATGAAAACAATTACATTCAACAAGATCACCAAACAGATGGGTGACTTCCAAAAAATCCCTCATATTTACGACTAGCAAAAAAGCATCAAAAACAGGTAAGTGCTATACTTTCTGCTACATATTTCTTTTTGCGTAATTGGACCGCAAAGCTCCTGGCATTTTCATTCATACAGATACATATTTGAGTGGAACAACTAATAAAAACAAATCCAATCAAAAGTATAAAAGAGCTCTTACTTACAGTATACAGACAAATACAAAGCCAGTAGCAAGACACAAGCTTACCAAGGTACACAAGTACCTCGATGGAAGACTATCGAGCTCAAACTGTTTCATTTCAAAGAAGACATGTGCTTTTATACCTTTTAAAATCATTTCACATTTCGGAAGCAACTTACTTTGAAGGACACCAATAAAGTGGTATTAAAATATATATATACACATAGATGTATGATAAATTAATTGTAATTATGAAATAAATATAAGCGCAAGGCTATTGTCAAGATGATGGTAACCGATTCACTTCCTGGTTTCAAAAAGAAAACCTTTAATTCATGGCAGATACCAGTTATCTACAGTTTGGAGAAAACAATTGTCGACAGCCTCCACCAAATTTTTTCAGGCCAATATGTTAGGTTGATTTTGATTACGTCATGTAATTGTAACATTTTTATGTATTTTATAACATTTTTGATTATAGAAATGTAATTCTGAAACAATTTTGGGCTCCTGGTCTTTGATGTTATTTCTTATCTTCCACGTTAGACATCATGATGATTCACATCAATAGTTGTGGTCCTGTCAGACATTCAGGAGACCTCTTTTAGAAGCTCCCCTTTAGGGGTACTTGCTGGGACGACCAAACCTGGATATGTTGGCAGCTGTTTGGAAAGCCACTTATTCCACTTGTCAACTGTTTTCTGAAGAGCAGAGTGACAGATTTCAAAATCTTTTGAGATTTTTTTAAATGCTTTACCTGGCTCTTTTTTTTTTTCCCTGAAAGCTTCAGTTACTGTAGCTCAAAACGAAATGTCTGAGGTTTAGATAGGGCAACCTACATTCAAAATGCTAAGCATTGATCTACTTGTGATGTGACAAGGTGTAAAACATCTTTCTGATTTTAGACATTTTAAGTGGAAATAAATGTGAGGCTGTCCTAAGTTAAATTAATTTTTGTAGAGTTACATTTAAAAGAAAATATCTTAAAAGATATTTTCTCCACTTTCAATTGCTTAGTTATATAATGTTTTCTCTTAGTATTGCTGTTCTCTCTTGTCTATTTGTAGTTTCAAATAAGTATGTTTTTTAAAATAATAATATAACTTGTTTTAAAGCTACGAAATGTGAGGTCAGCACTAAATCTTCTTTAAAGTTGTATGTGGCAATTGGTATTGCTTTAAGTTTTGTAAAAGACGTTTTTCTGTTGTGTAGCTATAAACTTTCTGCTGAATGTGATTTTTGGTGGAACTGTGGTTCTTAACTAGGGGTCTGGTCTATAAATGGGTTGCAGCCAGTGAAATAATATTTGAGTTATAATATATTTGTTTGCCAAAGTTTCAATCCCTCTAATAAAAAATGTCCCCAGTTGAGAATACATTTTCAATCGGCAGTGTTTGTAAGTCAAAGTTTTTTTGTCATTCATTCAAATTAGATATGCTAAATATGCACTAGTCACTTGTTTTAAAACTAACCTCTAAACATACAAAGTCAAAAAGTTTTCACAATCAGTAAGAACAAGTGGTGGTAGAAATCCAAGGCACCAGTACTGAAAACATGATGAGAATTTTTTTGTTTTGTTTTTTCCATAAACAATATTAAATAATCTTTTTTGCTGAATGACATAAGCAGCCTCAGAGACAGTACAGTCAACTCTTTTTTTTTCTCATTTGGTTCTGGTAGTCTCGTTTGATGCCCTGCTCGTCTTATGGATGTTGAATTATATGACTCCCCTGTGTTTTTGCAATAATTTTGAGACAACATGATACACAGCAGCTTGCTAATCACAAGAAATAATAATATGTACGAATCATGTTGAGAATGGAAAATGATCCCTACATTCTTAGACACATTCACTTCCATGCATTCTACTACTTTGCGCTGCTACTTAGAGCAATATGTCTACAGTTGAAGAAAAAAGTCAAAGTAATGTGCTATGACTCCAGCAGAAGCCATTATACTAAGCAGCAAGATCACAGCAAAGCGCTCAACACATACAGTACTTCTTTCTTAATGACATGTGTGACGATTAAGAGCAGCAGGACTGCAACACTTAGAAAAGGCTTGGGCACTGTGGAGCAGGCATATAGTGGTAAGGTTAAGTGCACTACACAGTGGCCCAGCATTATTCCCTTCCAGAGGGCAAGAAGGCGGCCCTGTGACCATCTGAGACGCTGGTGATCTTTATCGATGAATAGTGCACACACTTAGATGAGACATGTGTTATCCCTTAGCTAGCCTCTGCATTCTTTGGCGAAGTAGTCACAATGGGTGCCTGCTTTTCACAATGGCTTAGTTAATAACTAACTTTTCTGTTTCGTTGCTCATTTCTGTGTTTACTCACTTATTGTTTTAGAACCCTTGAGTAAGATTGTGTAAGTCTCATTAAAACAACCCAAAGTGACTGATGAAAGTGTTAATAATCTTACAAAGCTTGATAGGCAGTGGGCTGAGTGTTCTAACTGCGCTTTGTGAGGGCCCGTGCCTCCCGGACGTGCTTGGCCCCTCTCTTGTCACTTTTACCCTTCTCCCTAACCTTCCTGAGGCGGCGCGGAGGAGGTGTTCCTCTGGACTCACTGTCTTCCTGAGCACTAGATGTGTCCATTCCATCTCTCTCCTCGGGGATGTTGGTGATGCTGCTGCCATCGAGAATGTTCCTGAGGGAGGAGTCCTCGGGGGTGCAGGTGGTGGTGGTGCCGCTCTCGCTGCTGCTCAGGTCCTGCTCATCCCCGTATCGACCTCGGCCCAGGTGGGACAAAGATGAGGCTTTGACTGAGGGCCGGTGTTGGGGCTCGTTCATGTCCACCCCTGAGTCCAGGCTTGTGTCATTACTGCTGGGGGGCCGTGTTCTGCTCTGAAGTTCAATGATGGAGTGACGCACTTGTGCAGCGGGCCTTCCATCTAGAGAGACAAACCAGGCCCTAGGTAGGGGCACTGAAGTCTTGCCTCGCGTCAACTCAAGGAGTGTTCGCTCTGAGATCCCCTGTAGTTCACTGTGGTCCCCAGGGCCACCACCAAAGGCCTCATTCAAAGTTCCAGGCACTGACACAGATGACTCCAGCAAGTTGCTGTACCGGCTCCAAAGAGCATTAGCATTTGGGCCACTGCCGGTCACAGGGACCTCCAGAGGCTGGGGATCATCCTGGTTGCTCTGCTGCGGACTGCCTCCTCCTTTGGGCAGAGTCTGTGTGTTGCTCTTGCTCTCTGCCTCATCCAGTCCATTACGGGGGAACGTGGCTGCCTTGCAGCTGATGTCTTGGGCACTAAACAGCTCTGGAGCCTGGATAATGGCCACAGGCTGGTTGTACAGGTGGACCAGTTTATCAGGGAAGAAATCTTCTGTATTCATGTTGGCCCGGTTCTGCTCGACCTTGTCCCGAAGTCGAGCCACCTCTTCACTGTTGATGTAGTGGGGTGGGGGCAGGGATGGCTTGATGTTCTCATATAGTGGGTTTCCAGAGTGTCCCAGGGGCTCTTCCACATAGATGTTATAGTTGACTTTATGCCTGGGTGTGCTAGAGGGGTCGCAGGACAGCAATCCCTCCTCCAAGTGAGTGGATGTGGTCTGGTCCTTTTTCACCACGGTCAGTTTGGAGAAGCGTGCTCTCCTCCGTGGTGCTCTGTTGGACCCTCTGGCAGGGAACATACAAACAGTCATTGTACTTTTTAAGGTTAACAAAATATTAAATAGGAAAACAAAACTTGTGACTTTGATTACTATTAGAGGTTATGTCAACATTTGCCTTATTATAAGTTACACAATCACAAAAAAATAGATTGTATTTCAACCTGTTGTATATCCATGTCCATATTTATAGTCATACCTGCAGTAACAGAGCAGCACAGACAGAAAGCCAACCACTATGGCCAGTGTGCCAGCCAGTATTCCCATTAGCAGATAGGTGTGGTGGGGGAGAAAGTCCAGAGAACTACCCGGTCCAATATAATCTACACATGCACAGTAAATGGTTAGTGTCTACAATTTTAACACTATGGTAAACTAACTATCATTGGAACTTGTTAAAGAATATAATTTAATCTACATGCTTTGGATCCCACATTTTCGCACACAAAATGTCTCAAGCTAGAATGAATAAACATTTGCGTTCGTACGTTGTGAAGAGGGCAGAGGAGCAGCAAGCCAGTATCCCAAATGGGATGCAGTGTAAGTCCAGACCAGCTCTGAGCCTATGCGCTTTACTATTCCTAGACCCTGATTTTCCCAGGCCCCTGTAAAAAACATGAAGCAGATTCTATAACATTGCCATTGATTGATTGTATGTCAATTTATATTTTACTTTGAAGGTAGAGGTTACTCTCACCTGTCTTGCTGTTGAAGCCCATGCTGGGACAGTGTCTGCAGCCCTCAGGCGGGTGTTATGACCCAGGGGCAGGCTGATGTGGATGGGTCCCTAATCTGGAGCTGTTCTTCTCCATGTATAGCAGCACACTGACAGCTGCTACTGGCTCAGGTCCAGGCTACGCATGACTTATGATAGACACAGGAAATTTAATTAATTCAGCTTAAATTAATACAAAAAATCTGACTATTTGCGCAATGTACCTAAAATTCAGCTGAATTAGTTACCTGATTTGCTGATGATGATACCGGGGTGCAATTACCACAGTCCTTGGCCAAAGGGCGCTGTGGAACCGTGAGATAGGCAGCCACCGAAGATATGTTTGTGGTGTCAGAAATGGGGAGTAGGTTTTTGGAAACCTTACCCTCAGCTGTGATGAGCTGTCTGTAACATTATAATAAATGACAAATGACGAATTGTTGTTATGGTGATACTACTCTTTCAAAATATTTTTCAAAAAAGTGTCCCATAAGCAATATTATTTTTTCAGACTACTATTTGAAATCATTGAGCTCTATTTTCAGTAGTGATGTCTTACCAGGTAGCTTCCCTGTGATCAGAACAGAGTCTTCATACAGCCAGATGTTTCCTTGGCTTTGAGGCAGTAGTGCTAATGTCATTGCTGAAAACACTGGAAAAAGATAAAGCAAACTTGAAGACAGGATACTTTTACAATACCTAAATAATAATTCAGTGTTGCAATATCTTCATTTCGATTTCAGTGCATGTTACCATCTATCAGTGATTTTGCTCAGCAGATGAACAATCAAACCAGCAGGTGGCACTATATCTTTGCAGCTATGACTTTGTATTACTGTCTGAGCTAGGCACAAAGGATGCTGAATTTGTTATTGGTCACACTGTAATGCCCTCTAACTGTCACAAACATGGCTTTAATGCTGAACTGACTGAGATTTAGTGAAGGGGACAGAATGGGACAATAGACACAGTGGCCCCTCAGCGTTGCCCCTGGTTACAAAGAGGACCCCACCCCCATGCCACGCGCCCCAGGACAAAGGAAAGAAAAAGGGGAGATGCATGGTTTTGTAGACAAAAAATGATAGCCATACCTGTACATTTATAGTGTGCTTGGGGTCATGCCACACTTAAGAACTCTGATCTCCCAGACAGATATGAATAATTAAAAATCATAAATAATATAGTAGGCTTACTCAAAACTGTTTACATAAGCTAATTTGCCTCAGCTGGTCATATTTAACAGATTTCCCCTCTGGCCCTAAAATGAATATGGCACTGAAATGCAATAATAATAGCAAGCTTCCCAGTACATAAATACAACAAAAAGTTAACATAACATAAAAAATACATAGTTCTTTTTTATCCTATTGTGCTATATAACTGTTATTTACATTTCAAGTTACAACTAAACGACTTAATGAATAAAATGTCAAACATTATGTGCCGTTCTAGATCAACATCAACCAGTAAATTAGTCTCATTATGTCCAATTAAAGACACAACAAGAATATCGGCTGAACCGATATCATGGAGCCGATACCCAGTCCAACAAAATTTCTTGGATCGGCACCGATATCCGATCCCAGTATCAGATCGGTGCATCCCTAACCGAGAGACAACAGTGCAGTTTATTAAATATAAACATCATTGTTGTTCTTATTTTAAGGAATAGAAAAAGCTTTTGCGAAAAGAAAAAATGTCAGATGTTTCTTAACATTTGAATGCTGTGTCTTTGTTTCGATATACATAATATTGCAATATTTATTTCAGTAATTTGCAGCTTCTAGAAAGAGAATGTTGAGAAAGCTTTAATAAAACATACATGGTCTGCGAGCGGTGCTCCAGGGCAGGGGCATGGGCAAGTACCCCTCCATGCGTCCCACTAGAGTCAGGCTCTCTGCAGGGGTGTAAGTGACCCACAGAAGGACATCTCCTCGGGGGCCAGTCAGCACAGAGCTTCTGAGGCTGTGGTTTACATACAGATCCACTGAGGCCCCTGACAGAGGGGCCCTAGACACACTGTCTTTCAGCAGGACACGTAGAATGAAAGGAGGTTCTGAAAACAGCAAAGCATATAAAGAAAGTCTAAATTTGTTATTGCAATTTTTTTTTTAAAGACAGAAAAGTTTCAATCTGAAAGGGGTGCAACAGTACATTTAACTAAACTTTGGGTGTCCAAGGCTCAATGCATTTAAGCTAATGTTTCATGATCAGAGCAGATGAAAGAAGAGAATTTAATGTGTGTTTAGGCTCTGCAGTGGTGTAGTAGAAAGATTCCCATGGCAACCTTTTCTATAGATAAAAAAATGGTAAGTGCAGGCTGAAAATATATACAAAATCTTAGAGATAGCACCCACAGTTGTAGAACTACTCATTCCATCCTGGCCTCCTGTTTTCTCATGTATGGCATCAGCATCCTTTTGGCCTCTGGCTTTATCTAAAATATAAGTTGTTCAAATGTTGCAATGCATATTCTATTTCAAGACATCTAATTCTGTCCAACTTGTTTTGGCAACTCAGCTTTTCTGGGCTTGTTTTAAATAATTAATAAAACCTAAATTCATGAGTGGAGGAGACAAAGTATTATTTATTCATGATGTAACTTAAAAAATAGTAGTAGTATTGATTTTTTATGGCTATATTGTCTTTAGTAGATAATCCTAACTTTTGAGAATCCACACTTAAATATAATTTGTTGAATGCATCAGTCAATCATAAAGCTAGTTTCCTCCGGTACTCCGGTTTCCTCCTACAACTAAAACATGTCCATTAATGCCTCCCTGACCTTCCCCAGGCTCCCTGCAAAAGAGATTCTTAATCTCAGTGGATTCCTGGTTAAATAAAGTCAATTAAAATAAAATAAAGAAAAATGCTTAAAGCTTAGACTTGTTGTCAGAAGTACAATATAACTCAAATTATTAATATAGCCAATATTATTAATATTTGTTTTTATCATCGCTACAGTGTAAAGATGGAAAATGTTTTCATTTCAACACATAGGACATGGCAGTCATACTCATGACCTCTGCTGGGAGCTCAAAACACTGTGTCAGCATATGGAAGGAGCATCAGGCTATTTCTACGGGTCTGTTATTGATCTTAAAAATTCCCCTGCGATATTCCTTTGCACACATCCATGTTTGTCTAGTGTTCAATACAGCATTTAAGAGGAGAAAGTAAATATTATTAACAAATCTATCAATAATAGGCACTCCATTTATGTTTTATTTAATTCTGGAAAATTAGTTTCATCATATACAGGTAGGTAAATGGTAACAATAAACAATGAAGATGAACATTGTTCAACTTAAACATTAACAGTTTATTTCCCATATTTTTAAAAAATAAATCAGTCAAAATAGTTATCCCCCATAAAAATAGAACCTCGGCAATTTAGACATTTCTAAAACTATTGTTGCGTATTTTATAGATATTGTATATTGCACTAAGGCATGCCTAACATGATTACTTAGATCTATTTTGTCCCCAAGCAATAAGTAAGCAAAACCAGCACTAGCCAATTAGCTACAAAACAAAACAAAACAAATGTTCTTATTCGCCTGCATGATATACGTAGCTGGTTTCGTACCCTCATTCCTCATCCTTTGTTCTTCACCATTAATTGCACAGTAATTACGTTTTATTATGGTCTTATTACATCACACCTGCGCCTCGTGAGTCAAACCTATCCTGTGTGACTCCTATTTGTATCATCAGGGCCCCCCAAACAAAGAGCATCTCTGCCTATGGGTGCCCTGCAATCGCAGGTTGCAGCTCCACAAACCTTACCCTCTGATGAAGCTTCGGTTCTGGCCATGGAAAACTCATTGTTTTCCGGAAAGGACGGGTCTGTGTCAGAGGCCCCAAGACCTCCCGAACCCCCCAGGCCCCAAAATAGCAGCAGCAGTAGCGCCCTCGCGAAAGGTACCAACAGTGACGGCGGCATGGCGACATAACGCTCCCCGTAAAATGGAAGCTCGAACGTGGGTTGGGGATGTTTGAAATCGGGTGTCCAGTTGTCAGTGGCATAAACGGTCCATCCTAGCACACGCTCTGATCTGGAAACCCAGGACAGTGATGCTGAAGCTGGGTGTGTGTGCACAGATAGGCTTGTTGAGGGTGATGTGTCACTCTGAATGGTAGGGCGAATCCATATTTCATTGCGAATAGGGGTCAGTGTCATTTGTCACTATTTTTCCCCCCAGCAAAAGATGCACATGTAACCCTTTGATGCGATCATAGTGTCATAGTTTGCATTTTATATGGTCTAGTAGGCTAGTTGTATTTTACTGTTGTGAATGTATAATATATCCATTTTGTCATATAAAGTATACATTTACAATCCAAATTATTGTATTTATTTATTTTTGTATTGTATATTGCTTGTGTTATTTGTTGACAGTACCTTAACAGAAACAATATTTGTAAATAAAATAGGCGAATTAAAAAAAAAACACAAGATAAAATATTTAAAGGAAAAAAAAAAATGGGATCTGGCCTAACTAGTTTGTTCATTAGAGAATGCGGTGGGCATAGAAAGTATGCAGGAGTGAGACCTCTTTTGTGAGTTGAATCTTTGCTCAGTGGGGAGACACTGTTACATCACTACCTTAAGGCCCCCTGGTGGCCTTTCTTAGACCACCACCCATTCTCTCCTTTCTCTCCTCTGTATCATCTGCCAAGTCTTATCCTCCCTGTCTCACTCCATGGTCTCATTCCAGCAGCCATTTTCTTCCTTTTTACCTCTTTACATTCTTTCCCCTCTACTTTGCCTTCTGTCCTCTTCTTGCCTACTTACTTTTCACAATGAGGATTATTATCTCACGAGAGAAGTAGTATTACTAGTATTTCTTGGGTTAATCCAGAAGACCTCGAATTGCATAGAGTTTGCAAAAAAAAAAAGTTCCCGGTCTAAGTCATTAACCAGTGTGTGTCCGTTGTGAAGTATTGCAGGGCTTATAGCTAGGATTCAAGTTAACAGCACTTATTAAACCTTAACACCAGGTGGCGCCACACGAATCTTACCATCAAGCACTAAAACCAACCACAACCACTATTGCAACATTTATGTCACTAAGTTTCTAACTGTTGATTATACATCTGAAAAAATACAGACAAACAGTTTGATTATGGATTTATTAAAAATGCATGTCATAAATACACAAATATCTTTCACATAAACTAGTCAAAATAACTACGTTAATACAGTTTGTTAAGAATACTATAAAGTCTTGAATTGGACAATATTTAGTTTAAATGACTAATGCAAATAGTTTCAGCACCTAAAACTTTAGTGCATCATATCTATAATATATAATACTGATAATCCCCCATTTTTTTAAAATTACAATTTATTTATTTACTTTTTTTTTAACAAGTTATGATTACCTGTTAGAAATGACAAGGCACTGAATAGTGGTTACAAAGATATCAATCAGAATTATGTGCTGATTAAATGTCTGTGTTTCAGTACCATTGGCAACCTAATATTGTGATTGAGTGTGAGCGTATCTTTGTGTAACAAATCACAATATTACTGCAGGTCTAGTATTTATCTGGGATGGGGGCAGGCAGGGTAAACATTTGACATTTTGATGTGGTTGAAAGTTAGTGGCATTATGGTTACTTTAACATTCTGTTCAAATATGAAAAAAAAAAAACAGTAGCTTTTTAAATGGCATAGTCCCCGTAGCCACTGGGACAAAACGCACTACTCCGGAGTGTGTCCAGGCAGTTGACCAGGATGAGTGTCCCAGTGAGGTGTCGCCATTTCCGGGTAATGGGGTTCCTCATGCGGTCCAGTCCTGTATGGAGTTCCTGGATGACATCTCGGTAACTATCCCCGATCTGGGCCGCCCATGTCAGCAGGAAGTCGTACGCTGGCTTCCACATAGACTTCGATAGAAAGGCAAATGCAAATAGCTATTATTTACAAGGAAATTCACTTTAAAAATTCAAACTCAAAATTTAAATTTTCTTAAATAAAATATAGTTGTTAATAGTAATAATAATAATAATAAATAATAATAATAATAATAATAATAATAATAATAATAACAACAACAATTCACAAAATAAGTTTTAGATTTTAAATAATCTACTTGGTCAACTTCTATCCCACGAGGGTAAAAGTCATGGCTGCTACTCATTTGTAGTAAAATACAATACAGGAAATGTATTGTAGTAGTAAAGTTTATACCCAGATACTAATCAATCCTAATACTAGTACATAGTTTTGTGTTTACTTTAGTTTTGTGTTGTTTTATTAAGATAAAGATACAAAAACAGAACAGAATTTTAACTTTTTCATGATTAATGTTTTCATAGTAGCCCTAATCTGTAAGACATGTACTTTTGCCCACCTCGTTGTCCAGCAGACCATTTTTGT
The DNA here is from genome assembly GCA_038363315.1 of Mugilogobius chulae. Classification (NCBI taxonomy): domain Eukaryota; kingdom Metazoa; phylum Chordata; class Actinopteri; order Gobiiformes; family Gobiidae; genus Mugilogobius; species Mugilogobius chulae. The sequence goes on from CM076410.1 coordinate 15,772,929, forward strand.
CCCGGTGCGGAGCTTCATAGGCATCCATCTGCTGTCGGGACACTCGGGCCAGTTTGTCTGCGAGCTCCCTCCAGCGGCATGCCACCTCCACCGCCGTGGTGAGCAACACAAAGTCCAGCACCAATCTGGCAACTAATCCCTGGCAGTCCATCTTCAACAAGGCCTAGGGAGAGCATAACATTTATAGTAGAGCTACACAAAATGAGAAAAAATGAACATTTGAAAATTGACATGCCATATTAACTAAAATCATTAATTGTTTTCTAGTGTTTTATGCTTCAAAATAAAAACATGCACAGTCTCATCCCCACATTTTACTGTAACTGCAGTACTAGCTGAAGTATTTTGTGTAGCACAAGCGAGTTCCTGGAAGGAGGCTAACAATACCTGCTCCATTACAATCACTCATGTTTATTTCATCAATCGCCCTAAGAGTCATTGATGAATCTTTAACACATGTAGCCCTGACAAGCTCAAAAAACCCAACAACCAACACTGTTTTTAATTGTCATTTGGAAACTATATATTTTTAAATCTGCTGTCAATACATGTTCTTAAACCAAATGTCTTGTTGTAGCTAGCTGGTTGCTGGTAATGTACCCTGTGCAAGCATATATTTGTGCACATCAACACAGCAAAACCAAGCAAAAACTTATCTTATCTTGACACTGCACAAAACATTCTGATATTGTTACTATTTTTTCTATTTAAATTATCCAGCAGTATTTCCCACAAGAAAATGCTGAGACTACGATTGGAAAAAGCAATGCATTTGATACATTTTATTTTGTGTATAACTTTTGACAGCATATATATGCGTGTATATTTAAAACAAATGCAATGATTATAACATAAAACTATAGTTACTTATATAACAATACTAAACTCATATTTTGCATGTTTTTAGAATGTGAGTGTAATAATTAGACTGTGAGGGGTAGTGACAATTCCCATTATATGAACTTTGAGCAGCTACTCAGGTACTGGTTCTTCCCCAGTGCGTGATATCTGAGGAGTGACACACATAACTTTCCTTTACAAACACTCTTGGATCACTGCTGAGGTCAAGGCTCATAAAAGAGGTCATTACCCATAGAGCCCAGCTGCAGCCTGTGTGTGAAGGGTAAGCAAAGGTTTCTGCTCAGTTTGTTGGAGAACCAGTGCTGTAAAAGTTATGCACCAGTACTCATTTCCACCACCTCTAAAAATGCCCCATTTGAGTACCAGCACTTCTCAAGGGTCAGCATGTTCTCCCCATATTTTAATAGGACCAAGACTCTAAATGAAAGGAGTAACTCCACTTCTTTTTGTACAGTATACAACTTACAGCTATGTGCTGAAAAATCTCTAGCCACATTCGAATCTGTGCTAAAACAAATATTACATACATTTGAACACATATAAAGAAACATTTCATTAAAAGGACAAAGTAAAATTTCTCTGGTAATTTTAGAAAAACACTTGCCTGTAATACAACTAAAACACCAAAATAATAAGAAAGTATAAGGTAGAAGAAAGTTATGGTTCTGAGTAAAAAAATACCCTTGAAAAAGAGATGATAAACCCAGTTTATTTATTTATTTATTTTTTAAACTCACTTGACATATGGGAGCCATGAGCCCTATTTTCGCTGTGTAAGATAAGATAAGATATCCTTTATTTGTCCCACAATGGGGAAATTCTTACCCCACACAAGGGTTAAGAGTGGGCTATTATTTCTAATAACTGTAGTTCCTAGAATCAAGAATTAGCGTTGAGGATTAGATAGTATTAGTTAAGAAGGCAAAGAGAGAAATGAGACAGAGACTAGTGCATTGGTGGTGAGGTGGGGGGTGTAGGTGCAGTGTACAGCTGGAGCTGACAGCTGACTGAGGGGCTGTCACACTCACAAGCCCCCATTCAAACAGAACAACAGGGGACAGACACTCTGGAGAGATGATGCCCCTGCAACACTCTCATGTTACATCATTCATCTCACACATGCTCAACAAAAGTTTTACTTTAATCTGCCATGTGTTTAACATATAGGGGAAAATAACTTTAACTTGCAATATGAGATGACAGTACACAGCACAGTAATCTACGCTATTAAAAGCGTCCTAAACTGAACATTATCAGTAACATTTTCTTTCCATGTCAGCAGCTATCAAAAATGATGCCGCCAACACATTATTACAAATTAACATATAATACAAATGTCTTGCCCAAGGACACAACAATATCATCATAGTAGTAAAATAACAAATCTTCTGCTGGTAAACTGATTTCTGAAATGAAATGTATTTTGTTTCACATTCTGTCCTTGAATCTTTGATTCAAACTGTGAAAAGAAACAATAACCTTTAGCTCTTTCCTCTCACCCCCTCCTAGTTCACTGTCATTCTACACTCTTTATAAAAACAACAAATACCCAAAATACACATGTGTATTTCTCATCGTTTTGTATGGTACAGCTCAGATGTCCAGCCCTCTCTCCCATCATATATTGGTGGTTGAATTACTGACGCCCTCCTGTGTGTGCCCCTGCCCTCCTGTCCTCTCTAAATCTCTCATAGCTCTCATTTGTCCACAGTGGTAACCTGAGCCACAGCTTTAGAACCTCCAGCAGGGCGGTGTCAGTTGCCTGCAGGCGTTCAGCCCTAACTCCCTGGGCCTGATCACCTTTCACATGGGAATGTCACTAAAAAGCCCTCTGATCACAAGACACTATGGAAGGAAATACCAGCTACTACTGACTGAGTTACATTTCACAATGCTGTTTTATAGTATTATTAACTAAAAATGTAAGTCATTTCTATAGTGTGTGAAGAAAATGTAACAGTGCTATTAATAGGGATGGGGAAAAAAACAAGAGATTGATATCAAATTGTATATATATATATATATATTTTTAAACTTCACTGGCAATTTTCATTCCGTAAAAACATATTTTTTTAAAAAAACACAAATTTTGATCAATCAAGATGAGGGTAAACATTTTATTTTATTTTTTTCTGTTTGCCTTTGTTCAGGTTGTTCAGGAAACAACAAATAATTTAATAATAATCCAAACACATTTTAGGTTAGAAGATTGCTGTGCTTGTAAGTAATTTAAATTCTCACAAAGCTGTTTCTTGTGTAAATACGTACACAGGATAAAGCAGATTGTCATATGAACTTGAAGATTAATACGGATATTGCTTCTGAGAGAGAGGTAGAGAAGAATGAATGCCTTGTCTCCAAATGATGCCGTGCTTGGATTTAACTTGCCCTGGATATAGAGTTTAAAAACTATTACATAATTGTGCTTCTTATTTTTGGTAATGCTTGGGTCACTTACTGTGCCCTGTTACGCCATGCAGCACTTTAGAAAAGACACATATTCTTTGCCTATTCTTTCTGTTCGGACAGGAATAAACTTTTTTAAGGAGAAAGTTACTAATCGAATAGAGCTCTGCCAGGATAAATAACTCACAAAGTCTGTTGTTTTGAGGGATGTCTAATAGAATGAGAGCTGCATGGGGCCTCTTCCAGCTTTTACTCTGGTATTCTAGCCCTCTACTTTTTTCCCCCACGTGAGACTCCTGTGGTGTGTTCACACTGTGAGCCTGAGTCACCCAAGGCTAATTCCAAGCTAATGCATTCACAGTGTTTTCTATATTGATTGAAGATTTACTTGTGCTCATGGAAGCAACAGAGGTCACCATTCAATTGGAAAAGTACACTTTTACCCTCTAACATTTTATATTTGTACAGAAAAAAAAGATTTTAACACCCTCCCTCTGGACTATCAGTGGTGTACTCAAAATATTTTCTTTTGCACATTTTTACCTCAAGAACCATAACTTTCTTCTAGCACATTCTAAATGAAAGTTTTAAAAAATAATAAGTATTTGTCTCACCATCATGAGTTCCCTCTGGAAGGACTTCCTCTCTTTATTTTCCATGTTAGTGCACTCCTCTTTTAGTTTCTCCAGAACAGAGGCCACCTTCTCTGGCTCACTGTCCAACTCAGTTCGACAAAAATACTGTAGAGGTAGGTTTCCATATCCAAGCGCGTCCGCAAAGGCCTTCCAGTTGGCAACGTTCTCCATCAACACTGTTCTCACTGAAGCATAAATGTAGGTTAAAAACTTACAAGGTTTTAGGATTTGCTCTAGCAACAGTGTTGTGGTTAGGTCTGGACCAGTCCAGTGAATAGGCTTGACTTTCCCAAGTACTAGTACATTCTTTGCATGAACAAGACCAATCTTTCCTTGATAATATCCAATATACCACTCCTTTGTCCGCATGTGTCCTCGTAGCTTTATTTTCTCCTCGCTCAGTAAGGCAACAATGTCCCCCTTTTTATATTCCAGTAAGTAGGTGCTCTTGTGCTGCCTGAGAACTGTTTTTATTAATTTGCCAAATTTTAAGTTGGTGATACATCGATCTTGGAATTTGGGGAACTTGGATGTGACGGCTAAAGGCGAAAGAACAATTTTATCTACCTCTTTTTTCTTCAAGAATCTTCTTGCAGCATTGTTTCTTGATGTAGCTGTAGGTGGTGGTTGTGGGGTTTGGACACAAAACTGGGTAAGGATACAGTCAAGTGCATCCTTGACCTGCACTCTAAGGGTAAAGTCAAAAATACTGCTGGGATCAAGAGCTGAGATTCTGTAGAGAAGGCGATTTACCTTCCCAAGTTTAACCTGGAATCCTTGGATGATGCCAGCCCCCTCTGCTGACTTCACTTGGTAGTTAGACATGTTAGAATACAATCCTACCTTAAGGTCTTGAGGGTATCCAAGGACAAACTGATGCCTACCCCATAGCTGCAGAGAGACAGGTGGAGTAGAGCATGCCTGGCGACCAACCTCATTCACCAGCAAGTTCTTAGGTGTACAGTCATGGCCGAACATTGCTACTACTATGCTAAAAGTTGGATGGATGTGTTTTGGTCCATACAATCCTAGAGTCACCTTCCTTTGCACATGGTCCCAAACAGTTGAATTTGGTCTCATAGTTATCGATCGTACTACCACTGCTACATACATGCAAGGTTCAAGACTGTCTAGTTGCACTTGGACAGTGTCATTGTAGATATAAGCATTGGGGATTGGAGTATAAGGTCCTTCCTTGCAGTCACTCCTGACACAAACCACCTTTGCCTCGTGATTGCTGCTCGATTTTATAGAAACTGCTATTTTAATCTCCAGAGTGATAAATGACTTAATCTCCATGTTACTCAGTTTGATCTCCACCACAGGACTGACAGTGGAGCAGTGATCACTGTTCAGCTCCAAGGGTGGATCTAGCAAGGCCTTCATGGAAATCTGCTGGTAGTCTCCTGAACTTATGTGACCTTCTGGGATATGGACACTGATATTGGTATCTGGAAGTTGAACAACTCCCCCATTACTGTCAAGTCTGCACACAATATTTGTTTCTACAGGTTGCGTTTGACCCCAACCAGGACTCTGACCCAAGGAATCAAGTCATGGCAAGACCTAGCTAATTTCCGGTGGTTCAGCCAAGCGGTTCTGAAGTCCTCTCTGCTCTGAAACTGCTCTGGCAAAGGTGCTTTGAGACCAGTGAAGAATCCAGACGAAGTTAGTAATGGATTGGACTGTGCCTGCAAGACAGAAAGTTCTGAAAGACTGTGGGAACGCTTGCTCCGTAAAAAAGGGTTATCTCTATTGAAATCTGGTATGATGTCTTGGCCTGGGCTTGTGACAGGGTGCTGGTGTAGTGAAAGTGATTGAATCCATTTGGAATTTTGTTACTGTTAAAGCTAGAAGTGGTTGAAGGAGGGTTCTCAAATAATAAAAGGTCTGTTGAATTTCTTATTGCTTTGCCATTTTGATCCAACTGACTCTTAAAGGGATTTATGGAGAAAGGACTGCAAATGGCTGCAGGCTTCTTAGTTATACCATTGGTCCATTCCCCAAACTCTTTCAACCCCTCATCATTATCTTCTCCAAAACCATCAATCATGCCGCTGTCGCTAAGAGTTGAACTTCGAAAGTGAATAGGTTGTACATAGGTTGCTGGGATGTAGCCCATTTCAGTGTTGTTGTGGGCGTACCACCACTCTCCGCCTGAAGTGTCCAGCACAAAAAGGCGATCACCTTTGGAGAACTTCAGTGTGGTGAAGCTGCTAGGGCAGTAATCCTTTATGGCAACTACTTCCTGTACAGCTCCCAGGGATGAAGAAGTGTCAAGCCTCAAGACACTTGGAGAAGGCACTGAAAAAGACAAAGGAAATAACCTTTTATTGGTAGTATCCTCAGTCTGGATTCTGCTAATATCATTAGTTTAGCCAAGATAACATTTTTGTTGATTATGTGTTGTTAGCATATTAATTTAACAATGTCTCTGTCAATTTGGGGAACTATTTCTTAATACTATTGCCTATTGTTTTTTTTGTTGTTGTTTTTTTAACTATTATTATTATTTAACCTTTATTTAACCACGAAAGTCCCACTGAGATTAAAACCTTTTTTCAAGAGAGTCCTGAGCATGTGAGGTATTCAGCACACCTGTGACATTGTTGAGGCTGGCGCTGCTGATTCCTTCACTCACGTCGACAAGGGTCCCTTCAGACTTGCAGCGTGGCAGGACATGGCTGTTGTTGGTACTCTGATGATCCGATTGGCAGCCATAACTCCGGATGCACCAGCTTAATTCCGCAGCTTGTCAATCTAAAAGATAAAGCAAGTGAAGATTAGACTTTTCAGTATTTTTCTTCTTTTAACCAGGCCATTTTATTGACCTTTTTATATATCTTTATAATAAACTTTTACATCCAGAAGGAATTTCATTTGACAGAAATTATTGCTTGTAACAGCTTGTTGCTGTGTAGACACGATAAAGAAAAGCAAAGGGAAAGCAGGATTACATCTGCAACTTGAATCTACCATATTTTTAGGACTTAATACTCTATTGCTGCTAACACATTTTGTTGTGAGTAAGGACTAGAACTGAATTTACCATTGGAAACATAGTGTCAGCAGAGGCTAATCTGATTCTAAATGTAGCGCACAGCAAACTCATAGATGCATTATTTGTCAAAAAAATTAGAGGAGAGTGGTGCTACATTTGCACATTAAAGACCCAGAAGCGCTGAGGGTGGCTGGGTAACAGCTTCACTCATTATCTGTTAGAGCTGCCCTCCAAGAGATGAATGTACTGGAGAATAATTCATATTCTATTCTCTAGTGGTCTGTGATGAGGCTAGTCTAATTAGTTTCAACAAGACTAACAACTATGTTTGAAACTCAAGTATTTCTAGTTGGACATCACTAATATAATCTGATAGTCACTTTCATAAACTAACAGATAATGTATTTACGTATATGGCAAAAATAATACTAAGAAGCCACTTAAATGTTTACATAAAGGGGCAATGTGAGCACAGGAACATTTGGCACTAAACAACTTAAAGGAAACGGAGACAAATTGATTGGTACCATATTTTTTTCAACTAATGTCTCCTACAATTCAGTTCTAGGAGATACTGCTATTCCCTTCAATGTCTACCCGTACAGTAGACCACAGCTGAATGTGTTTATCGGGCTGAGGCAGAGACAGCTCTCATCAATACCAGGCTCAACAAAGCACTTTGATCTGTCACCAAGGATACTCCCGATAAGTACAACAGGAAAAGGCAGCACAGAAGGTACATGAAAGCAGGGTTATACAATAGTATTTTCCAGCATACCAGATATTTTGTGGGGCTATGATCCAAGGCCTGCACAAAAACTCTGCACTTATGTTAATGTTATATCCAAATAGTAAAAACATTTGTACCTCCACTGCCCTTAAAGATAAAGCCGTTAAACTGTCGCCTCTGCTTGCATTTATGCTTTTGATTCATTGAAATTTTTGTTTGGTGCATATTATTACTGCCTTAACACACATTTAGAAATCATTTTCTGTATGCCCATTTGAATGTTTTATCCCTCTTTATTAAATTGCCACTTCTGTCTGATAGAGAATCTGAGGACATAGGGCATTCCAAGTTTAATTAGCTTGGAGCTGGCTGTCTAATCCTTGAATACAGTTGTCTATCAGAGCTACCATGTGCAAACATGTTTACGCAAAGTTTTTGGTTTTAATATTCAAGTATTACAAGATTTAATTTAAGATTGAAATAAAAAAATAATAATAATCTATAAAACAAGCAGTTAAATGTACAAGACTGTGTTCTTTTGATCCTTGCAATAATTATTCTTAAAAAAAAGTCAGCATCCATTGGCCAGAGAAGAAACGTTGAGCATCGGAGAGTTTGTCGTCTGTGTCCCTGTGTATCCCCAGCTCCTGTCCCCAAGTGATTCATGTGTGAAATGTCTCTATCTCTCTACGGAGCAGCCCGCAGGGGGATCCAGCCAAATGGAGCTGATAAGAGTGCAGTTTAGTGCCACTGCTTCCTGCTTCATCCTTCTTCTCCTCTAAAAGTCTACTGAGACATGGCTGTACCTGAATGAACCATTCAAAAAGCTGTGCTGTCTTATTAATTTCAAGTCACAAATTTGTTCACTGTTCAAATTAAAATAAATAAATAAATAATAAGTAAATAATAATAAATAGTTAGTTAGTTACCAAAGCTCTGCTAGGTTTGCTTTTTGTGTAGGTTTTTGTAGGCTTCCATCTGTCCTTAGTCTGTGCTGACCTCAGAGAAGATTCTTTGAATAACTTTCTGCAGTGCACTTTAGTCAGTTGTATTTTAGGAGCTTGTACCATGTCCATATATGCTTCACTAGGCACAAGATGGGCGGATGACTTAGTTCACTTGCCCTGAACTCAAACCACATAAAAGTTGGGGTAGTTGGGGGAAATATTTGTTGATTTTAATTAGACTAGCAGTGTGTGAGTGGATGACCAGTAGAGAGAATTATCTGGAGTCAGTGACCCATCCAATGTCCTGATTGGGTGAACAATACACAAGAGAGAAAAAACCAGGAGAGATTTTACTTATACAAGGTTTTTGCCAAACAATGTCACGCAATAAGTAACAATAGCAGACTTGGAAAAGCTTGCAGGCTGTGAGGTAAAGTGATGTCAGCCTGGGTGGACGTGTATGGTACTCGTCTGTGAGGGGATGAGAAGGATTGAGCTAATCAGATGACCTTATTGGCTCAGAGGAAAGGCAGACACAAGCGGGAGTGTGACAAGGGAGCACATGTGACAACCTAACACACTGCCTTATTTACATGCCTGAGCATTCACATAAAGTTAAACAACAAAAGATGGCAATCCATTAAATAATATTGGTAAAAAAATTAAAATACTGAGCAGGACAAATGCAAATTAGTAGTTATTTTACCTTCAAAGCAGAATATTTAGATTCGGTTATCAATGGATATACATTTAGATTGATCAATAATGTATGACTAAGCTACTTGGTTCACTTTGCAATACATTCAGCTGGACAACACAGCCGCCAACAGGTGTTCCCCCAACCAGATAACATGGAAAACCTCTATCCATCCCACAGTGAACATTCAGCCAACATTACATCAAGCGTGCATTAAATTTTAATCCATTTTACAAGACCAAACAAAGTAGGGTCTATAAAGCAAGAATAGAATCTTTGAAACCCTGCCTTGAAAAAATAAGGCAAGAATATTTAGGCTACAAAAAGCTAAAGTTAAAAAAAAATACCATTACCATACCATGTATTCATTTTTGTAACTAATATCGCGATTGATTTTCCAGCAAAACATTGGTTCGTTATAGTCTAGCATGTTCTCGAGTAAAAACAGTTAAAAGCAAACTATAGCCTTGAGTGTTGGAGGTGACTTTGTTGCCCGTCTTCTTCTTTTGGCATGTCCACTGTTGATCGTGCGTAACCCCGGTAACACTCACACACTGACCTGCTGCTGCTGTCGCCTTCTCCCCCGATCACCGCTACTTCGGCTGGCGTTTGCCCAGAAAACTTCAGCGTCTCATGCAGAAAATATACGTTAAATTAACAAGTAGGCGTTCGCGCCGCTGTCCCTGGTTTCTGTATGTTTACCACGAGAGCTAAAATGTCGTAAAAGCCGTCTCTTCGTGCTCTCCTTCGGTCAGGATCGTTTGTGGGACTGGACTGGACTGATGGAGCTGAGAAGCAGCTCAAGGCAGCAGCAGCAGCAGCAGCAAGCGTCACGTGACACGGAGGGGCGGGCAATTCACTGTTTGTTAATATTAGCCACTCTAGGACAAATTAGCTTTCATCACATGGATCTATTATATTAAAATGTATTGAAACTTATTTAGTATTTCGATTTCGTCCACTTGGACTTCAACTGATGTAAAACATTGATTGTATGTGCAGAGTAAATGCACACAATGCATTTATATCACATCAATTAGGCTATGTAGAAACTTTATTTTTCTACTCACTGGTGAATCTCACTGCAAAACTAAACTGACATGCATAGAATTCAATTATTATTATTGTGTATAAAGACCTATTTGTCTTGAAATAGCCTATTATTGCTCTTGGGGTCCTGACTCCCACTTTGGGAACCACTGTTTTATTATGTATTTTTGTGAAATAAATGTTGACTACTAACGCTTAAAATCACTGATAAGGTAACAATTCCGTTGCTTCTGTAGTAGAGGTGTGAAATATAGTAAATTTTAGATTATGTGATTGTTGTCTTGAAATTATGCAACATTGTCATAAAAAAGCAACAAAAAAGGTTGTGAATTTTTTTTCAAACAGTTAGACAGTGATATTTTAGTAAACTGATCACTCAATGGTTTCTTAGTTGACCAAAATTTGTATTAGTTAGAAAGCACATTACAAACTTAATCCGATTTTTTTACACGAAAATCTTATTTGGCTGTTTGTATTCTTTTGTTTTTCTTGAGCTTGTGGCTTGTGAGAGCAGTCCAGATATTTGATCACATTCTTGAGACACTTTTTAGTTTTGCTTTTAGCTGACTAAGCGATTGGTAGCACATGTCTTAAGCTGACCAAGAATGTCTCTAGTCAACCCAGTCATGCCCAATTTTTCTGATTATTTAACCTCACCTAATACATGCTTGGTTTGAAATAATATCGTCAGAATATCATAATTGAGGTATTATTTTGTCAGTATCGCTGTTTATTCTATATGCTTGTTAACTATAAGGGCGAAAATTAGACCATGGGGCCCATCATCTCTATTAATGGCAAACACTGCATACACTACATGATATTATGTGCCTGGAGCTTGTGGCCACACAGGTCCGTATGCCTAAAGCTCTCTACCAGGCCTTTGGGAAAGTGTTCAACTGCTAATTAAGGCAGCCAACAGATGGAAAAGACACGGGAGATGAACCTAGATAAAAAGCAAAACCCTTGCCAAAACTCCTATAATAATGGCTCTATGCTCTGCAGCAGTTATGCATATGCAGATCGAATTCATGACATAATAAAAAATGTTATCTTTATGCAAGTATTTTTCAGTGATTTAACAAACTACAATATTTGTGTCAATTCCAAGTGTGAATAATGTGAGAGGAAATGGTATTTCGGGCTGTTGTCCATTAATCATTTAGGGAAGTAACCAATTATGATTATTCATTGTTCATTTATTAATCTATCTGATATTTTTATTTTATTTCTAATCTTTTTTTGTGTGGTTAAATACCCCAAAATTCTTCCTGTTGTGCTTATGTTTAGGGTGGAGGGGGTATGTACGGGGCTTTTTGTTGACATACTGAATGGGCCTTGCGTCGGTTGCTGCCCCAGAGTGCAGCTCTTGTGGGGGCCCTGTCTCAATAGAACAGTGCTTTATGAAAGAGCACCTTCCATTGAGTCTTCATCACACATAGGCACTTTGCATCAGAATACTGCGTTCCACGTCAACCTGCCCCAGCTCTACCGCTACTGCCGCTGTTACTGCTGGGAAAAAAATAAACTCTGGAATGCAGCACATCTCAGCCTCTTGTCATGCAAATGGCTGACATCACGGCAAAAAAATGTGTCTTCGCTAAATATGGACTTAATATGACATTAGACAATAATGTACAAAGAAAGACAAATAAATGAAGGAAAGTAAGGCTTGAAACAATGCAGTCAGTATTAAAAACAGTCAAGTGAGCAGGCTTGTTAACACAGACCAGACTCTAACATTTCTTTAAACAGGAATAAGTTAAAGCTGTAGTGTGGAATTTTTCTGGCAGTACAACATTAGCAAGCAGTCTTGGATTCAATGTTTTGATTGTATTGGGATTTTTAGCATTACATTTGTTATTTTTTCACCTTATGTCTTTCCTATACTGCTGGCAATTCCACCTCTAAATTGTTCTTTTTTTTATTTTCATTTTTTATACCATGCATTCTAAAATGTATTGCCAAAATGCACTCTTGCGTGTGTCAGTGTGCCATTTCAGGCCTTAGTAAATCCGGTCCCTGTAGGTCCCTGGCTTCTGCTGTGTGGATATAAGAATGTTATCCAGAGCAGCAGACAGCGAGGAGGAGACAGAGGGGAGGATTAGCCCAAGAACATGAACAGATATGAGGCTAATAATGTTAACCGCTGGCTTACTTATTTTTACACAGACGTGGAGCATAGGGTCATTTATGGGAAGAATATTGGTAAAAATTAAATGTTCAATTAACTTAAACTTTTATTTCTTTCTTTTTTATGTTAGTTATCTCATATTGTTGTAATCACATGGATGTCTGGATGTTTCACAGTAGTCTTGATCTTTATCAGAACAATAGTTTGTTTTCATTAATATTTCTTATTGAGTATTATTTCATTAGTATTTTGTTTGAAATATTGGTATCTTGGCGAGGCTTAAGCACCACACAATATAAGTTGTATTTGTAATAGAAAACCTGCATTAGCAGCTGTCTGTTTGTAAAATCAGTAATCAGAGGTGTGGACTTGCACGTTATGACTATAACTTGAGTCAGACTTGAGTTCCTATTTTAATGACTTGATTTGATAGACTTGGGACTTGGCTTGGACTTAAAGCCAAGTCAAGGGTGACTAACTTCTCTACAAAATTAACAAAAAACAAAACCGTATACAAGCTGTATTTGGTCATTTGAAATAAATAGCAAATTATAAACTTAGACTTAACTGTCTTAGGACTATCTTTGACTTCGGACTTGACTCGAACTTACTTCAGAAAACAAGTACTTAGGAAAATAGTAATAGTAACAATATAAGAATAGTAGCATTATAACTCCAGAAGTAGCACTCCCTTGCAAGCAGTTTTTTATTTTTTTTTTATTTTACTGTAATTGTGAATGAGACATGGAAGAACTTGAAGTACTTCACATAGTAGGTAGTCTAGTATTTGTATGAATATAGCATGTGATGAAGGCCAGAGAGTGGGTAAAAGATCACTTATCTTTTTAGTAACTTTATACTTGGCCATAAAATATCTAATAGATCATTGACATTTTTAATATGGTGATTTATATTACTGACTATAATCTGACTCACTTTCTTGCAGTAAAAAAGTACTCATTTTAGTTCTGTTGTATTATTGGTCTGTAGAATGAGGTATGTCACATACAGTAGATATGCCTTTTACTCCCTAATCATACAGTAAAGTCTCGTGCTGTTTAATCTAACTTTTTTGTGGGACTACTGTTCACTTTTTCTAATTAAAAGTGTGTATTGTTGAGACTAATCTCATTAATCGGCATCTAATCTCCAGTGAAAACATAATCCACTGGAACACATGGTGGTCTCAGCCAGACTACATGGAAACTGAAGGTCTTATAATTACAGTACAATGTGTTATGTAGCATGTCAATATTTTTTGACTTAATGCAATTTTTGACTGAGACACACAGTTTGGTCTGCATTTCAATCAAAGTGGAGAGTAACAATGACTCTATTCTGTTCCAACTGGTATTGAAATTTCTACCTTATATAGATGCTTGATTATGTTTAATAAAGTTTCACCACGGCACACAAACAGTAGACCACCCCTTCATTTTGCCAGACTTGGTGAACAGATTATCTCACCACACGTCCCCGAGCTTGACAGCATTCCTTACATCATTGCCCTTTATTAGACTGAAAGAGCTTGCCAACAAGCCTGGCACAAAACACCAGGGTTTGTCCAGTTTAATTATTAAAAAGTCAGACCGAATGTGTGATTGTTGTTTAAACTCTTTCTAGTAACAGAAGGGAAAGCCCCATTGGAGTGGTCAGTTCTAATCCACTGGCCCAGGTGACAGGTCAGGCTATCTGTGGATTAGCTTGCTCCATATGTTCATCCTGCGGTTATCAGAGTGGTTTACAGTTAGGCTTTGCAGATGAGAGGGAAGATTAACTGGCACACTGGTGAACACAACACTCATCAGTCATCACACACCTGCCCAAACTGAACCAGAGAAAGAGTTTAGAAAATATGTTTAGTTATACGGAAGTCCAGAGCTGTCAGTGTGGAGTAAACATTTTTCCAGCTTTTCTCGTTATAACGACTTTATATTTACGTTCAAACGACAATATTCTCGTTATTACGACTTTTTATTTACATTCAAACGACTTTTTTTACGTTCAAACGAGAATATAATGTCGTTATAACGACTTTTATTTACGTTAAAACGAAAATATATTCTCGTTTGAACGACTTTTAATGAAAATAGACAGCCCTTCCCATGATGCTCCGTTTATTAATCATTACACAGATTAAACAGGATTCTTCCAGTGTTACTGCTACATAAGATCTCATGGCTCCTCTTGATAAATACGTGCGCCTCGACTTTTTAACTTATTTAGAACTCTGGTCCGGAGGTCGGAGCAGGTTATGTTTGCCACATGTTGCCATAAACCCCAAATCTAGCTTCGTAGTACATGGCTCTGAGCCATCCAGCTTGTGGCGCATCATGGGAAGAGCAGTCTGTTTATCATAAAAAGTCGTTCGAACGAGAATATATTTTCGTTTTAACGACATTATATTCTCGTTTGAACGTAAAAAAAAGTCGTTTGAACGTAAATAAAAAGTCGTAATAACGAGAATATTGTCGTTTGAACCTAAATATAAAGTCGTTATAACGAGAAAAGCTGGAAAAAATGTTTACTCCACACTGGCAGCTCTGGACTTCCGTAAGTTTTAAATATGCTTTACGTTTTATATTTGCATTACACACAAGTTTTTATTAAATCTATCTTTGATAAATAATAACTGATGAAGCTTTATTGCTGTGTTTTGAAGAATTGTGCTGATTAGTAACAACAAGCAGAGGAGGAAGCCTACATGTTGACCACAGGTGAGACAGGCTGCAAAGGATTATGGGATTACAGAGTGTAGGAGGCCAGAGACTGGTAATGGGTACAGGTAAATGATGCCATACTCTAATCACTGCGGCTACAATAAAAAACAACAACAAATTGAAATCAACCATTAAAATGTAGTTTATTGACACTCATGTATAAGTTTGTTGCAAGTAAGCTGCAGTTTTAGTATGTTATAGACAGTAGACACAACAGTGAAAAAGAAATGCCAGACTGCCAAGTGTAGTTCTAGATCTTAACCACAAGAGGGGACTGTGACTCCTTCTACCCGTCGCTGCTGTTCTTAATACTTTGCAAAAACAAACGAACAAACACAAACAAAAAAATCATCGAGTCCCTAGGTCCCTATACTTTTAAACCCATAATGCCAAATGAAAGCTTTGCTATTTAAAAAGCAAATCTACTGGTTCATGATTAAATAGCTAACATTAAACTAAAAATAATAGTACTATTGCAATAGGGGAGTTGGAGGCTGAGCATAGCACAATCTTGGAAGTTGTAAAAGTTAAATTTTAATCAAGCACAGCATTGTATACCAGTTATTTTCTTTTATTTGTCTTAGGTTTTTAACATCTGTAGCTATTTATTACAAATGTGGAATAGAAACAGTCATTATGAGGTAAAACTAGATTAAAAAAAATCTTTTGAGTATCTTTTTTCTTTGTTTTGTTGAGTATTGTTGAACTCCTTTGAATTGTTTCACCTTTGGTGTTCCACCCACTTCCTGAAAAAGGAGAGGCTGGTGTGACGCACATACAATATCTGAGCGAAAACAAAGCACTGAAGACAGTTAACAAATGATGTCCATGATGGGTAAGAAATATTTATTTATGTATGTGCAGAAATACTTTGATGTTATATGTACTATATTTGTATTTTTTTAAGTGTAAGCTTTTTGAAAATATCTGCTTTCAAATGTCCAAAATTGTATTTCTAGATACAGAAGCAAGGAGGATTGTTTTGCTGGGAAAAACTGGAACAGGAAAAAGCAGCCTGGCCAACACAATAATTGGTGAAAAGATTTTTGTAGAAAACAATTCTCCCAACTCTGGAACTGCTAAATGTGAATCTAAAACCAGGAACATCATGGGACGTGATATCCAGTTGGTCGACACTCCAGGTCTTTTTGACACAAACCCAGAAGACACCAATGTGAGCCCTGAGATTTTAAAATGCATTGTAGAGTGTTCTCCGGGACCACACGCCTTTCTTGTTGTGCTGAAGATAGAGAAGTACACTGTGCTTGAAATGGCTGTTGTTAATATGATAGTGAAGTATTTCTCTGAAGAGGCCTTAAAATACACCACAGTGGTGTTCACTCGAGGGGACGACCTTCCAGAGGGGATGAAAGTTGAAGAGTGGGTCAGTCTGAACCAGTCCCTGAATGAATTAGTGCAGAAATGTGGAGGTCGCTGCCATGTCTTTGATAATAAATACTGGAAGAACCCTGGAGATGAATACAGAAACAACCAGTACCAGATCAGTGAGCTGCTCAACACCATTGAGAAGACTGTGGCCGACAATGAAGGAAAATATTACACAAATGACCTATTGAAGAAAACTGGTGAACAAATAAAGCAAGAGATGGCACGCCTTAAAGCAACTTTATCTGGAGACATATCAGACGAGATTCTTTACAAAATAGCCAAAGAAAATATCTTCAAAATACTTTGGACCCATATGAAAGGCAATCCTGTAGGAATGGTTCTAGGAGCTTTACTTGGCGTAGGAGTGATGGTACCACTTGTAGTGTTTGCTCTTCCATGTATAGTTTCTGGCACAGTGATTGGTCTAGCCAGTGTGGCAGTTGGAGCAGTAGCAGGGGGAGGAATACAGCATGCTATAAAAAAGAAGAGAAAACATCGACATACAGAGCAATCTCCAATGGAACAAGAAAGTGAGAATGAGGATGTTCAAGAAGAACAGGAAGAGTATGAGGAAACAGATGAACTGACACAGAAGTCCTTCCACTGGAGCTAGAGAGTTTAAAGATACAAGCTCAACAGACAATGAATGAGTGGTTTCATATGTACCAAGATATAAGAAACTTCAGTAATGTCTTCAAAAGTAAATGCTTAAACTAAAATAAGATGAATATTCCTAATCTAATAGTTATGTGATTACACAAGAAGCTGAAATTAATGTAATTAAGATTTCTCTTTAAATTCAGCAAATTAAAAATACATAAATAAATAAAATGTTTATTATTTTCAAATGTTTTTGTTATCAACACATTACTGGCTCGTATAAGATTAATCCATGTTGAGTTTACTGGCACTACCTTCCTTATCTGCCCACATCTATGTTACCATATTGATTGATTGATTGATTTTTATTTATTTTTTGATTAAAACATTACAGTTTTGGATCGCAGAGCTTAGCTGCAATAAGTGTTATGATCAATTTTCAGCTAAATTGATTTTGGCTTATTAAACACAAATGGAATGAATAGTCTTATATTAATTTTCTTAACTATGAACATGCAGACATTTAATAATTGCTATTAAATGATATCACTTACATTGGATCATTGCTCCAAATTGACATTAGAGCTGTAAAAGGCATATATTAACTGGAAATGAATCTGACTTTTGGTGACAATTTAAATACAATTATTAGCTTAATAAGACATTAGTATATTTTTGTATTTATTTTATTGCCTACCAATTAGCACACTGAGAGCATGTTGCAGTTCTCAAATAAAAACAGTTATTCTCTATTTCTTCTGAGAACAAACCTGAATTAATATGAGTTAGAATAAAGTTGTTATGACTTGAACTGAAATGTTCTTTTCACAGTATAAATATAGTCATGTGTATGACATTATCCTCACAATTACTGTATATTTTTAAAATCACAATAAAATACTGTATCCACAGTATGAGCCAGAACCGAGGGTAAGTCTCCTGTTGAATTGTAGCTTCACCTTTGTGGAACTACCATGTTGTACAACAACACGGTTATGCAAGTGCGCTAGGATAATATCTAATAAAAGGCTGTGCAGGGCCTTAATAGACAATGATGTTCAAAACAAATGAGGGAAGATGTAGAAGGGCAAGAGGAAGAGAATGAACATGACAAAGCAGTCTCACTACTGGAGCTAGACAGAATGTAGATAATAAAACATTTTTTCAATTACGTTCTGGATACATACACCTAGAAAATACATATTTTAACTGAATTTTATCAAATATATTTGCATATGCCATGATTTGAAAACATTATTTACTGAAATATTTTTGGGTGAATGCTGTTACTGACGCAGTTACTGTAAGTTTATAGATTAAAATCACATTAATATAATGTGTCCACACAACATGAGACAGAGCAGGGGCCAAGACAGAGGGTCCCAATTGATAAACCAGGTCATGGACCTCTAACTGAAGGATAATTAGTTTTTTCTATCATTTTGAATAAAAGATTAAATTAGAATTTGAAGTAGCACAAGTAGAAAAAGAGGATTAAAGTATTGCAAAAAGTAAAACATCACTTAGAGTTACATAAAAACATGCAAAAGACAAAAGGTTGACATACACTGACACTTTTGAATACACATTACAGTGAGACTTTTTGCATACACTGAAATGTACTCAAATATTAAGTTATTATTACAAGCTCCCGCCCACTTTTGCTGTCTCATCCAATCAGCATCAGCCTGCAGAGTTAAATGGAATGATGCTGGGTTCACTCCTTATTCTGTGGACTTAAGTGGAATCATGGCTGCTTCCAGTGAGCTCCTCTTTTACGTCAACGGAAAAAAGGTCAGAATGTTATCTTTTTTTGTTTGTTTGTTTTTCTTGTTTATGTTTATATGAATGGATAAGTCAGTGCATTTGAGATGAATTGTTGAGTTTTAGCAAAAGCATCTTACCAAAAAAATCCAAATATACCTGCGATTAAAACATAGGTACGAGTACTGTCACTTAATTCCAAATTGAGAACAAATGGAGGTAAATTACATTGCCTGAAGAATCCCCGTGGAATGCTTTACAAATAGTTAAATGCATAAATGCTTTAGAAATATAAAATTCAGATCTTATTAAAAAGGTGTAAAACAAATAGATCAAATAGAAACTTATCATTATCATATATGAATGAGATAAGAAATAAAATAACAGTCACATTTTCTACTGACAGATGCATTTTTTTTTATATTTCAGGTAAACTTATTATTTACAGCACAACTTTTATTTCTAATGTTTGTTAATTTTTGTTTATTCTATTATAGAAACAGTCACACATGAATTGAACAGCCAGGAGAAAGACCTTTTAAGCATGTCTAATCAATTGTTGCAGTTGGTTGGTTAAGGTGGCAGTCAGCTGATGTCTCATAGGACCAGAACAAAGGATGTTTCATGTGACACTACCTCCTGAATCAACTTTTTTTTTTTTTCATATTGTTGTTTTAGTCTCTCTAAACAATTCTTCTGAAAGAATCAGCTTGTTGTTAGTTCATGTAATGATGTATTTTTCATACCCTGGTCTGTGATTGGTCCCAGTAGGTCATATGACATACGCCTATGTCTGCTGTGATGTTACGCCTATGTTATGGTTCCATTCAAAATTTTTATTTATTTTTTCCCACAGATTATTGAGAAAATCCAGATCCAGAAGAAGGCCTGCTCAGTTACCTTCGGAGGAAAAGTCTGTCTCGATAATTCTTCATAATGTATTTTCAATGCAAAAGTTGGATAGATAGATAGTAGTAAAATTCTCTTCATGTGCAAAACGTTGTCTAGAAACCAGTTGTAGAATAAGTGAGATAAACCTTTTAGTCAAGAGATTACATATATATTACAGATATAATTTTGTGCTTTTTCTTGTAGTGGGTCTGACTGGAACAAAGTCTGCCTGTGGAGAAGGGGGCTGCGGAGCTTGCACTGTCATGGTCTCCAGATATGATCACAACAAGGAGAGAGTGATGTATCCTTCCAAACACGTGTGTAAAATCAGGAGTCTCATAGCCGCAGGAGACAGGACCGTCACAGTCGCTCATTAAAGCAGATGTATTCTTATTTCAAGTTTAGCATCCTTTACACACAGCAGACATTACACAGTAACAGCTTGTCTCCAACCCATTGTCACTCTTCACGAAGCAGCTGTGGTGACTGTGGAAGGCATCGGCAGCACCAAAACCAAACTTCACCCTGTCCAGGTCTGCACACATCAGTCCTTGTTTCTATAGATGTGTTTATGAATGTTTTTGATTTGTGCTTGTAGGAGAGGATAGCCAAGGCTCATGGCTCTCAGTGTGGCTTCTGCACTCCTGGGATGGTCATGTCCATGTACACTCTGCTGAGGAACCAGCCTCAGCCCAGCATGGAGGACATCAGGGAGGCTCTGGCTGGTACCATATTTTCTAAAGCTTGTCCACAAAAGAGTCACAATGTGTCAGTGGAACTTGATGATCCTCTTTTTACACTTCATTTTACTAGCTTACACAGCTATTGCAGCTGTTTCTGCTGTAATAAGAAAATGTGTACTTCTCAACATCTCATAGCCTATATTATTTTATATATTTAAGATGGAAAAAAAAGTTTACTGATTGTTTTGTTTGGCATAATAAATGAACGCACATTACAGAAATCGGAATAATCCGGTCACAGCTTTTTTCCCCACACAATTTTGGAAAAACGTCTGTCTCTTTTGTGTCTATCTTATGAAGATGTCTTTAGACTTGACTTAAAAGCAATATATGAAATGCACATTAATAATATTATACATACAGGAAATCTTTGTCGTTGCACTGGCTACAGACCCATCATTGACGGCTTCAAGACATTCTGTAATAGGCAGGTATGAGGTCCTGTTTATATGGCTCACATATCAAAGCTTTATAATTATTTTAATTTATTCTACAGACATCCAGATGTTGTCAGAATGGAAGTGGTGAAGAAAAGTGCTGCAGAGAAAATGGACACAGTGACTCAAATCAAAGTGATGTACGAACACGAATAATGATGTTTTTGACAAAATGTAATAACCTTTTGGAGAATTTCCATTATAAGTGGCAGGCTTCTTGCATGATCCAAACTTTTCTATATCTTTTTTATTCCTCTGAAGTTGTTTAGAACTCTTACACTACCCTCGAGTGTAAAAGACCTTGTTATTCCTCAGTAGTCACTCTCACTATCCTTGGTTACAGGAGTTTTCAGAGTGGACCCTTGAAACTTGAGCACTCTTTCTGTGTTTGTGTGGCCCTTTTGTTTATACCATTTGGGACTGTTTAAATTGAATTGTTTACGTTTATGGGTAACACAGAAATAACAGGAATATGTATAATTATAGTATTTATTTTATTTTGTCAGATCTCAGAAGAACTTTTCATCCAGGACAATTTCTTACCTTTGGACCCCACTCAAGACCTCATCTTCCCTCCAGAGCTTATGGTCTGTTATATTTATTCTCTATCTTTCTTATCTAATTCTATATATCTCTATTTAATTGTGTACTAATATGTTGTAGATAAAGGCCCAGCAGTCTTCTCGGAAGATGCTGTGCTTCAGAGGAGAGAGGGTGACTCTTAAGTCTCCGTCTGACTTGTCACAGCTCCTGGAACTCAAATCCCAACACCCAGAAGCCCCCCTTTTTGTTGGAAACACCACTACAGGTACAAGTCCAATACACTTGTTATTATTTATGTGTATTTATTTGCTTTATTTTTGCCCCAGGACCAAAACTGCAGGTGAAAAGCCAGCACAGTCCTCTGCTCATCTACGCTGGGAGGGTATGTGAGCTCTTCCGTGTGGAGTGGTCCAGAAACGGTGAGTTGATTTTGTCGGATCTTTATCATCTACCCTTCCTGATCTTATGCTTTCTTATCCCAGGCCTAAGCATTGGCGCGGGCAGCAGTCTGAGCTGTCTGAAGGAGGAGATGGAGAGGGCAGTTCAGCAGACAGAGGAAGAGCTGAGCGTAGGCTACAGGGCTCTGCTGCAGACCCTCCAGTGTCTGGCCGGAAAACAGATTCGAAACATGGCAGTAAGTAGATCGATGCTTACCATGCATGGATAATTTCAAAACCGCCAAGACAATATCCCATTGATTTTTCTAGTTACGTTTTTGTCTTGAACTATTGCAAAGGTAGATAACATGCTGTTTATTTCAGTCAACAATATAGATTTAAAACTTAAAGGGCACATATTAGACCGATTGACTTTTTTAAGTTTGTACTCCTTTTGTAACATTGTTTCCTCATCAAAAACACAGCTGAAGTTTTGTCTGTGAGATATTTTTCGTTCCCCTCTTGTTCTGCTTGTAATTATCGGATGTGTGAGCTTTTCTGCAACATCAGGCAAGATCTAAGTCAATTTGAATGTGGGAAACACTGTCATGTTGTCATGTGTGCTTTGCTACACTTTTTAATTGATTGGTTCTGATGCCTGGTATTCCAAATGTTTGAAGGACAAGAACCACACACACAAATAATGGATATCCTTGTCTCTTATGACTCAATAATTAAAATTAAACCATAGTTGTTGGGGTTAGGGTCAAGCTTCTGGGCATGTCAAGATAAAAAGAAAGTTGTAACGCACGCTTGTTTAGAGTTAAATCAGCCATTCTGAAATAATCCGAGTCTGTACCCTAAATCCACATTTAAAAAAATAGACTTTATATTCAATTCAATTATTGTAAGCCAAAATCACAACCTCAATTATTTTAGAAAATCAAACAATGAAACCCAACATAAACATTAGAAAATCAGAAACAGTCATTATTAGGAAATACAGGAAGATTGTTCAACAACAAATAAGCAGATAGAAATTGTCCCAGAGCATCCTCTGTCCTTAGTCCTCCTTTGCGGCATTCGAAGTCCAGGTATCAACGGAATATCTGGAACAAGAGACAACAAGTGAATAGCAAAGAACAGATTATGGATGATCTTAGTAATGAAATGTTTTTACAGGGGAGTAGGAGAAATAACAAAAATAAGCAAGGGAAGGCAAGTTTATTTGTTCATATGTGTAGCACAATTTGAACACAAGATAAGAGCAGGAACAGTTCCAAAGCAGGAAGACTCACACACAAAGCTCACATATTTAAAAATACAATACAAGAACAAGAGTGCAGAAAGTGCACACAGTCACATGCACATGTAAACATTGCATATATAAGCAGAAGTGATTGAGTATGAGTTTCGTCAGGGCTTGTGTGAACAGACACTGAATATACAATTTGTTCTAGGGCATTTAAAATTCGGCCTGTGAGTTAGATTCTGTTCATAACTGGCCTGACCATAAGCAAATTCAAAGAGGAACGTTTTAAGCCTAATCTTAAATGTAGATACTGTGTCAGCTTCTTTAACGTGAGCTGATTCTGCGGAGACTAACTATATACAGTATGTCTATGAGCTCTGTATAAACTCTGCATTCAGTCATAACTGCAAACAAAAACTTTACTGCTCCAAAAATTGTTTGTGTTTCTTCTGTGCAAAGCTTATTCTCAAGTATGATTAGCATCAATCAGGCACCAAAGATTAAAATCCCAGTTGTTTATAGTTTCACAATTTTTCACATAATAAATACTATGTACTAGTAATAACAAGATTGTATTTTCTTCTATGACAGACTATCGGAGGTAACATTATGAGTGCCAACCCTCAGTATGACCTATGCAGTGTGCTGGCAGCCCTGGACTGCACTCTGGACATCTGCTCTGAAGGTCCAGCAGCACTACACGTTCAGCTGGTTTGTGATAGTTAAAAAGCTAACTTTTTGTCGTGTTTTCACCTACAGACGGCACCAGAACTGTTGCTTTAGACGAACAAATGTTCACAGGTTTTGGAAAGACCATCCTCAAACCGAACGAAGTGTTGCTGTGCCTCCATATTCCGTACTCCAAACCTGTAAGACACTAAAAATACCTGGCAAATTAAAAGCTTTACTAGTACAATGATATTTTAGTGGTTCTTAACCTGTCCTGTTCTGTCAGAGTGAGTACGTAGCAGCGTTCCGCCAGGCTCAGAGGAGGGAGTTTGCGTTCTCCATTGTAAATACTGGGATAAAAGTCAGTCTCCAGCACGACTCTAACACCATCGAGACCCTGAGAATATTCTACGGAGGTATAGGGCCCACACTGGTCAGACCTGTGCTCACCTGCCAGCATCTTGTGGGACGGTAAGCTCAACTTTTACATTATAATAATAAATTTCTACTAACTAACCTAACACTTAAACAAAAACACTGGGAAAAAAACTGTTCTAAATAATAGTAGGTAGAGAAGCTTATACATGATTTAATTAACTTACCTTTTTTTTCAGTAAAATTTTTCAAGTAAGAGTGAAGTTGCAGTGAAAAAGTACAAATTATTTAAAAATGACTCAGTACATTTAAATAGTGTATATTACTACTCACCTTTATAAATAACATTTGTTGCAGGTCGTGGGGGGAGAAGCTTCTCTCTGAGGCCTGTTCTTCTCTGACTGAGGAGATAAAGGTCCCACCATCCATCCCTGGAGGTAAAGCAGAGTACCGCAAAACCCTGGCTCTGAGCTTCTTCTATAAGTTCTACATGTACGTCACAGAGAAAATGAGAGAGAGGGTGAGGAGAATACAGCTGCTTTGAATATTGCAGTCATGATGATTGAATTTGACTTGTAACTCATTTTTGTCTGTTAAAGGGTGTTTCAAATGCCAGGCTCCCACTGGAGCACCTTAGTGCGCTCACACCATTCAAGAATGAAGTGCCACAGGGGAAGCAGTCATTTCAGGTTAACTTCAGATTTTATTAAGCCGCCTAAATGTTTAATTTACTTTTCCAAAACATCCTCCATCGCTGACTACTGACAGATATTTCTCTCTTTTTAAAGATGAGGCAATAATGGTTCAGTTTAAGAAAGTCAGGGAACTATTTTTGATTTCTATGCATTCACCTTGCTGTTCACTGTTTTTGTAAATATTTAGTCCTAGTTTAGGGTAGGTGGCATATCTTAATAAGCAAAAGCAAAACTAGGACTGTGGTGCATATGTCTAAAAGTACATATTTTTGTTGTTCTTATATATTTGTTGAAAAAGAAAAAAATGCAAGATAAACAAACAAACAATTTGAGACTCCAGTCAGAATCAATCCTCTCTCTCTTGTCCACAGCTTGTATCCCAATCTCAGTCTTCTTCCGACCCAGTGGGACGTCCCAGCATGCATTGCAGTGGTGTGGAACAAGCCGCAGGGGAGGCCAAGTACTACGATGACCTGCCACCTGTCCATGGAGAGTTGTTTGTGCACATGGTGACCAGCACCAGAGCACATGCCAAAATTATGTCAGTGTTATATCTAAGAGCTGCACATACAGTATAAATTATATAATAATATGGACATATATATTCATTGTAACTGAAATGATTTACTCTTTGTCCACAGAACATTGAGGCAGCTGAGGCTCTGCTGATGCCAGGAGTGGTCAGTTCATCTCAGCCACAGACGTCCCGGGATCCAACCAGAGACAGTGGTTCAACACTGTGGAGGAGATCTTTGCAGAGAGAGAGGTAAGAGTGAATGAGTAAAACCAAATTGAGAACATCATTTTTTTTTCTATTTATAGGTGTAGTGAGGAGGTGGTAACTATGGTAAAGATAGAATCAGTGTCCAGGAAGTGTTATGGCCCAGCAGCACTAAACCCAACACGTGTGTGTGTAGGTGTTGTGTGTGGGTCAAATCATAGGAGCGCTGGTGGCAGAGTCCAGGGAGCAGGCCCGCAGAGCTGCAGCCAAGATCCAGGTCACCTATGAGGACCTGCAGCCTGTCCTCTTCACTATACAGGTATCCTTCATAAAGATAAGCTAGGACAAATGTGTTTGCACAGAATGCTAATCAGTCTGAATGTTTTGAAAGGATGCTATAAAACACAACTCCTACTTTGAGCCCAAGAGGAAGATTGAGAGGGGTGATGTGGACAAAGCCCTTGAAACAGCAGAACACATTCTCAGTGGTAAGGTTGAAAACCGCTGTCTTTATTGATAAGGTTCTTTTGCCAGATATTTGTTAACTGATTGTGCAATGGTTCCCAGATGAAATCTACATGGGGGGTCAGGAGCACTTCTACATGGAAACCCAGGGAGTGATTGCAGTTCCACGGGGAGAGAGTGATGAGATGGACCTATACGTAGGCACTCAGCACGCTGCTTTCACTCAGGTAAAGCCTACTGTTAAATCAACTGAGCTGAGTCAAAAACACGGCTCCTTTTAACTGTGTGTGTGGCACAGGAGCTGGTGAGCCAGGCCCTTGGTGTGTGCTCCAACAAGATCACTTGTCACGTCAAAAGACTGGGAGGAGGCTTTGGTGGGAAGGTCATGAAGATAGCAGCACTGTCGGCCATCACAGCGGTGGCTGCACAAAAGTAAGAACACTGTTGTTTCACATGTACGTAAGGAAATTGTAAGTCAGTGATAATAAATGACTTATTTTAATTTTACTGTTCAATATTAATAGTATATATAGCACAAAAACTCTTTTCAGATTTAATGAATGATATTGAATTGCTCAGGACTGGTAAAGCTGTTCGCTGCTGTCTGGATCGAGGAGATGACATGCTCATCACCGGCGGGAGACACCCTTTTCTGGGAAAGTACAAGGTGCACCACACTGCATACTAACTTAAGATATTTGTAGTTGTATTTTTCATTATATTTTTTACACATTCACTTTTTCATTAAAACGTGTGTGCTGCAGGTGGGATACAACAGTGATGGAACCATTGTGGCCGCAGATGTCACTTACTACAGTAACGGAGGCTGTACTCTGGATGAGTCTGCTTTTGTGAGAAAATACGTTTACTAAGATCCTGAGACAAAAATGCTGTCAAATTACGACCAAGTACATAATATGTTTTTTTTTCGTGTTAAATGTGCTCAGATTATGGACAAGGCCCTCCTCCACATGGATAACGCTTACAGAATTCCTCACCTACGTGGGCGAGGGCTGGTGTGTAGGACCCACCTGCCCTCAAACACAGCCTTCAGAGGGTTCGGGGGTCCACAGGGGCTCATGGTCATGGAGAGTGTGCTGCATGAGGTGGCTGTGCGCTGTGGAATGCCCCCAGAGAAGGTTAAGACTCATAATAACACTTTTTTTTTCTCATGCGGAAGTGGAAAGAATATCATTACGTACTTTTACATTTTTCTTTGTACTAGTTACGAATACATTATTGTTTACACACACTGAACTATATTTTTTTCAAAAGAAACGTGTACAATTTCTGTGCTGTGCAGGTGCGGGAGGTGAACATGTACCAGGATGACCTATGCTATACCCACCACATGCAGGCCTTCTGCCCCGCGAACATGCTTCGCTGCTGGGACCAGTGTCTGCAGAGGGCTGAGTACCAGAGCCGCCACCGGGACATCCAGCGCTTCAACTCCCAGAACCGCTGGAGGAAGAGGGGCATCGCCGTGCTGCCCCAGAAGTTTGGAGTGGGTTTTTCTAAAGGATTTTATAACCAGGTATCAGGATTTTATAACCAACCTCCCAAATAGATCACAATAGAAACAATGTCTTTAATCATTATTATAGCTCAGTAGACGAAACAATGTACTTTACTTTCACACTTTAAAAGAAAATATGACTGGTACAAACTAACTGTACACACGTTTCTCCTTGTAGGGAGCCGCTCTGGTGAACATCTACAAAGACGGCTCAGTGCTGGTGTCCCACGGAGGCACTGAGATGGGACAGGGCATCCACACCAAGGCTCTTCAGGTAAGTGAGGCTGCAGCCACTACACTTCTCCCTTTAAACAAGACCTATCTCTCTTCTGCATTTGTGTGTGTGATCAGGTGGCCAGCCGAGTGCTCAAAGTGCCCATGTCCAGCATCTTCATAAAGGAGACATGCACCGGGAACGTCCCCAACGCTGCTCCGTCGGCCGCCTCCTTTGGCACAGACGCAGTGGGCATGGCTGTCAAGGTCAGTTTGTCACATTTTGATGTAAAGAAATGACATTGTTGAGCTTGTATTGAAATGCTCTTAGTTTGAAAAGGCTTTATACATTTGAAAAGAATTAAGAGGGACATGTTTTCAAGTAAGAACAGTTCATGATTTGAGTTTGTGTTCCAGGACGCCTGTGAAAAGCTGATGAAACGTTTGATGCCCATCATAGAGAAGAGTCCCAAAAACTCGTGGAAACAGTGGGTAAGAAAAAAATCTATGAAGCGTGAAACAGGGAAAAAAGTACAATAAAAGTTCTTTGCTTGATGTGACTGTTGTTTTGTGTAGGTCAATGAGGCATACTTTCAGAAGATCAGCCTGTCTGCTACTGGCTTTTTCATGTAAGTCAGTTGTATACTAAGAACTTCCAACGCTTCCTACTAACCACTTATGCGTGTTTGACAGGGGACCTCCAACAGATGTAGACTGGGAGAAGGGAGAAGGCAACGCGTACTACTACTTCACTTTCGGGGCGTGTTGCTCTGAAGTGGAAATAGACTGCCTCACTGGAGATCATAAAGTACTTTATCAAATAAATATCAATAAGTGACTCTCTATTTATGATAAATATTTCCATTTGTTGCAGAATATCCGAACAGACATTGTGATGGATGTGGGTAAAAGTATCAACCCTGCGTTGGATATAGGACAGGTGCTTTTTGTCCCCATCTTTTGTATAAAACACTGGTGATTTACACACTGTGCTTCCTCAGACTAGTCTAGATTTAGTTATTTGTACATTTGTCAGGTGGAGGGTGGCTTTGTCCAGGGGCTGGGACTGTACACCATAGAAGAGCTGCACTACTCTCCAGACGGGACCCTTCTCACCAGAGGCCCATCCCAGTACAAGATCCCCGCCCTGTGTGATGTCCCGGCAGAATTCAATGTGCACCTGCTGGCTGACGCTGAGAACCCTCACGCCATCTACATGTCAAAGGTACCAGGTTTTCGACTCAGACATACATACATACATAGTATTTTAAACCTGCTGTGCACCTGTGAGTGTGTGTGGGCTAGAGGTTAAGGCAGGTGAATTCATGTCTGCTGTTCTGAGATTGTGGGTTCAAACCCTGCCTCTGCCATTGAGCTGAGTTTTTCTAAAAACCCAAACTAAGAGTCACGTTTTAACCTTCCATTTGAGATGCTTGACTTGGGTTAGAGTGGCTCAGGAGGTAAAGTAACAGTTTGTACCAGTCTATGGATTTGAGACTTGTGGTTCGACTCTTGCTTCTGAATAAACCCAAGACCTCCGACTGTGTTCCAGAGATTTAGTACAGGAACTTTATATACATGTCTGATATACAGTATTATGAAGATGTATGTAAATCCTGACCTTTACTCTGAGCTTTAGTCTTGCTATTTTATCAAAGAAGCTTGTGACCAATAAGAACTTTACAAATGTATTTAGAAAAGTCCAAACTCTTTGATAAGACAATCCTGTCACACATCTAGTACATTTTTAAACCAATGCTCTACTTCCTGAGCCACAGTAAACAAAGCTTATCACCTCAAAGATAAAACAATAATCTCCAGTCAAATACTTCCAATAATCTCATTCAGCTGTGAGAAGAGGTAAAATATGTGGATCTCTGATTTGAGGTTCTGAGTTCAATCCCCAGACATGGGGAGGAAACACAACACACTGAGCTTGAAATCCATATGTTTCATGTTCTGTTCTGTCATAACTATTGTTCTGGTTCTTAAACAATCTCACCTTAATCTTAATCTTACCTTTGACTAGTCTCTGTTGGTGTTGTGTGGCTCAGGGGGTAGAGCACTGGTTTGGAAAGAACCTGTGGTCTTGAGACAGCTGGTTTGAATCTTGTTCCTGAACAAACTCTAGACTCTTTAGTCGTGTGAATGTTTGAAATACAGACGCACAAGGACATTAGGGATGGTGGGTGGGAGCGTTGAGAAGGAAGTAGAGCACACGCCAACAGACTACTCTAGTCTAGTCTAGAGATTGCAGGTTCAACTCAGACCTGTGCCTCAGCCACAGGTCTGAGACTGAACTGACTCAGAACAGTCGCAGTGCGCCAAGCCAGAGTGTGCGAGTGACAAGACTGTCTTAAAGCGACAACATTTTATACAAAAGTGTATTAACTTTACAAAGTGTTTTCAAAAAGTTCTGCCAAGCGCATTCTTCTCTAACAGATCAATGACATATGAGCTCAGAGTCTGAGGCAGGATTTGAACCCACAATCTTATAACAGCTCAGACATCAAGCACTTTTCTTAACCGCTGAACCACACAGTTTCATAGTTTGGAAGAAGCTGGCGATTGTTTTAGAGATTCTTCTTCTCAGGTTAATTCATATGTTTATGTGCTGTTGTTGTAAGACACAGATGAAAATGTCTGGAGTAACATGTCATGATATTTAGAATCAACCTTTTCTTAATGCAAGGCCTGGGATTTGAACTTGTAACCTCTTGTTGCTCCTCTTAATTCAAGGTTTCCAAGGGTATGGGGTTCTACTACAAGACAGAAGAAAAATACTTTTTAAGAAGTTTATTTGGGACAAAAATCAATGCAATCTGGAACTGAACAAGCAGCCGTAAATGAATCTTACTCTTACTAATCATGTCTCTCTCTATATTTATATATACACCTCTGAGCCACACTGGAAGACTGAAAACACCGCTGCGTCCTTTTAGAGTTTGATTGGATTTATTTTTATTGGATATCGGCCTCAGATCACTGCTTTAACACATTATTTATGCTGAAAAACATGTTGTAGCTCAATAGAAAGAATACAGTAGTCCTGAGTATATTTAATCTTTTGGGCTTCTGAGTGTGAATGTTTAAAACAAAGACACACTGGTGGAATCTGGACTTCGCTGGTACGACTCCAGCTGTGCCAGTCACAGGTCCAGGACTGAACAGACTCAGACCAGTCACTCTGAGGGTGTCAGTGATAGAAATGCCTTATAACCACTAGATTTTGCATAAAAAGCTGGACTTTTCTAAGTAATTTTTGAAAGTTCTTTGTCATGAGCTTCTTTGCCACATTGAGACATAGAAAACTCAAAGTCAAAGACAGGATTTGAACCCACATGCTGAGAAAAACACAGAAAAATCCTGTTTTAAACTCTGCACCACACTGCCTGACAAGATGAGTTTGCATTATTTGAGTTTGAACTCTGGACATGACAGCCTTTTAGATGAAATCAGATTTGGACAATGTCAATGGTGTGGGCTGTAGGTCAGGGTGTAGTCTCCACAGGATCAAACCAATATTTACAACTTCAGCTCAGTTAAAGAACCCTGTGTGTAAAGGTCTAAACCTCTGAACTACATGAACTCATGGCAAACAGTTGCATTTCATTTATGTGACAGATGGTAGAGTGGTGCTTATTAAGAGCCTTAGAATCTGAATGACATTTTCTCTGCTGCTTAACACGTGAGGTTGTTGGTTGGATTATTTCTATAGACACACTATAGTTTTTGAAGTGTTTTGGAACCATGAAATTTTAAACTACATGAAGACAACATACTAAACATATTTTTCATTTGAACTCATTTCAATCCAAAATTAATTTTAGATTGTTTTTTAATTATATTTATGTAAGCATTCACTTCTTGTTCCCACAAAATATGTCTGAAACCAAACATTGTATGAAAAACAAAGGCCATAGTTCAGTTGACTCTTAACATAATTGTTGGTGACATGCCAATATAAATTTGACAAATTTGAATTTTTCTTAAGCTTTAAAAAAAAAAAAAACATACAAAATCTGTTTCTGTATATACATGTGTTTTATTGCAATGTAAATAATTGCACAGAGGATAGGAAAGTGATCACAAACTGTAGAAGATATTGTTGTTTGTTGGTTCTTCTGACAAATCATGTGTTAGTCATGTGTTGACCTGAATAAAAATAAGTGACAACGGCTCTCTGAGCTTATCAGCCTGAATGTATTAACAGTTCTATCATGTAGTCAAAAAACATCTA
The DNA here is from genome assembly GCA_038363315.1 of Mugilogobius chulae. Taxonomy (NCBI): domain Eukaryota; kingdom Metazoa; phylum Chordata; class Actinopteri; order Gobiiformes; family Gobiidae; genus Mugilogobius; species Mugilogobius chulae. The sequence continues at coordinate 15,805,000 of CM076410.1, forward strand.
TTCTATTTCAGCCATGTAGTGTTATATGTAAGTAAAACATCACGTTGTACTTATTACATCGGTGATCGTATCCATATCAGCCCCAGTTTTATACGCTCTGTCTGTCCTCAGGGTATAGGTGAGCCCCCAGTGTTCTTCGGTGCCACTGTGTTTTTTGCGATAAAGTCTGCTATTGCTGCAGCCCGTTTAGAGAGAGGTCTGAGTGCTGTGTTTCCTCTGAGCTCTCCAGCCACAGCTGCCAGGATCAGGATGGCTTGTGAGGATCAGTTCACCGAAATGGTAAGCACACCGACACAAGTTTAGTTATTAACTGCAGAATTTTCGTTGAAGTAAGCCCTGAGAAAAAAAAAATCTCCCTTTAAAATGTGTTTATAGAGGTGAAATTAGGTAAAATTTTATGCAGGACATTACAGTATATATAACAATGAAGGTCAATTCTGTTCATATTTCTATTCTCTACATGTTTATTCGGCCTTTAATACTATTGAAATAGATAACAATTAAATACATTGTTATAATATATGTATTAACTAATAACCAAATTGAACTTAAATTAACTTTAAAACAAGCTTACGTGATAATCAGGCTTATATTTGCAGTATGGTTGTACATTTATAACATGCATAACAAGTGTGTTGAACATTTTTAGGCTTCATCCTCGACAGAGAAGGCCTCCTCCCCCTGGTGCATTAATGTTTGACCTCAATGATGTCTAGTGTTTAAACTCATGAACAAGAGACTGAGACACAAAAACAGTGCTGTGCTATTCATGAATTGTATGTTTATTATGTGATGATTACTGATTAATCAGAAAATAAATGCATTTATGTTTCCCCTAAAGTGTGTAAAATAATTGTCACACAAAAGTGAGTGATGTTACCATTGTCAGATCTCTAAAGCCCAGGGTTTAAAAGATCCTGGTTTATCTGCCGGGACCTGCACAAACACACAAAAGGCTGTAGTAGCTATTTTGTCCTGCCAAAATCCTTCTTGTGAAAAGAACAAAGTACCAGAAAGGCTTAGTAACATCTTACTTTCTGAGTAAATCTGAAGCAGCAGCCAGGCAGGCTCGTTCTGTTGTGGCAGGAGAGTCCAGAGAAAAAGGACCAGACAGTCCTGAGTCTGAGCGAGCTGCAGACACTGCGTCTTTAATAGCGAAGAACACAACACTGCCCAAGAACAAGCACGGCTCTCCGATGCCCTGCAGCAGGCAAACAAAGATATAAAAACACACAGAACCACATTTAATATCTCTAAATCTTCTCTAAATGAACCATGACTGACTTTGGAGGAGTAGATGACCAGGGGGTTTTCTGTGTCGGGCAGCAGGTAGACGTTAAATGACAGAGGCATGTCACACACAGCAGGGATCTTGTACTGAGACGGTCCTCGAGTGTACAGGACCCCAGAGGGACCAAATTCAGCTCTTCCAGAGTGTACAAGCCCACCCCCTGCATAAACGCACCCTCGACCTGCAAAAGGAGTCATAAGACAGGTCTTATTATATCTGGACTGAAGAAGTAGAGAAAACGTGAGCCTGACCTGTCCGATGTCAACAGAGGGGTTGATGCTTCTGCCGATGTCCATAACAATATCTGTCCTCAGCGTCTGCACACAGCACACTCTTTTACACTAAATAAACATGTGTCACTCATGTTTTACTGAGAGAAGAAATCTCACTCTGTAGTCTCCAGTCAGACAATCCAGCTCCACCTCACTGAAGGCAACGCCATACGTGAAATACGAGTAAGGCCTCCCTTCCATCTGCTCCCAGTTCATGTAAGTGTCTGGCCCTCTGCAAATACAACCAGCTTATGTAGGGAAACATAAAAGTGACTCATCTGGATCAGACCTGTAATATCCAGTGGCAGACAGGCTGATTTTATCAAAGAATGCAGTATTCACCTGCTGAAACAAACAAACAAAAAAAAGTTAGATCATTTCAGGATGAGCTGAGCACTGGAATGGGCAATTAAATCTTTCCAAAATTGTAAGACTGTACATAAAACTATACCCAGCTTTCCCATGATCCTTTAGGGTCCTTCTCCATGACAGGTTTCAGTCTCTGAAACAATATCTGACAGGCTTCCTACAACAAACAATGCAGGAAACATGTTTACAACAGTCTCAGTCTAACAGTGCTGAACAGAGTGTAAGTGTGCACCTTCACAGCCATGCCGTTGGCGTCAGTCCCAAAGGACGCAGCAGAGGGACAGGTGTTAGGGACAGTGCCAGTGCTGGTCTCACTGATGTAGATTTTAGAAATGGGAATGTGCAGCTCCCGACTGGCCACCTGTTAGAAAGTAAGAGAAATGTGGACTGTTTGTAGGGTGACCAGACTTTACACTTTGCAGCAGTTTTACTCAAAATTGTTTTTACATCTTTAACTGTGTTTCGACATATACAGTACCTGTTGCATTTTGGTGTGAACTCCCTGTCCCATCTCAACTCCAGCGTGAGCCACCAGCACTGAGCCGTCTTTGTAAATGTGGACCAAAGCAGCAGCCTTCAGCAAAAACAGTCACTTACTATTGGACTTTTAATCCAGTAAGTATAATGGCTTCACTCAAACCTGATTAAGGACACCTTCACAAAAGCCAATGCCGTAACGCATGGGCACAATTGCCATTCCCCTTTTCTTCCACTGGTTTTGCTTGTTGAATTGCTCCACGGCACGACGGCGAGCATCATACTGGCATCTCCTCTTGCACTCATCCCAGCACAGATGCAGGTTCTCAGGGTTAAACTCCATCTTGTGATAAGAGAGAGAGGGGCCTCTGTACATATTTAGCTCTTGCACCTGGACAAAATCATACACTGTAAGGATGAAAATAAAAGTACATAAATCAACAAGAATAGTATCTAGTAGGAAGTTTTGGAACTCATGGGTTTGGTGAATTATATTTATCATGGTTAGCCTTTATCAACATCTTTTTATATTTTTGTTCATAAATATTGACAAACTAGTTAGAAATGAAATGACCACCAGTAGGATTAAATCAATAACATCAGTAAATACCTTGTCTACAGGCATGCGTAGTGCCATGGCTACATCAGTGATCATGTTCTCCACCACCAGCAGGCTCTGGGGCACACCAAAGCCCCTGAAGGCAGTGTTGGCAGGAAGGTTTGTCCGACATGCTGCGCCAAAACCCCGGAGGTGAGGGATGTTATAGGCATTATCCACTTGCACAAGTATTTTCTCTACTATCTACAGAAAATTGGAATAATCTTAGTTTTTTTAATAACAATGTGCATTAAATGTGTTACACTCTTGTCTACAGTGGAGATAGGATACATAAAAAAGCTCTTCATTCCACCAGGGCAGTTACACAAAGTTTAGTTGTCGTAGTAGTAAAGAATTTAAAGCATATACTCAAACTTTGACTCACCACAAGAGATTCATCGACAGCAAACCCAGCGTTGGCGTAGTACTGCAGATCAGCAGCCACAATCTTGCCATTATTCATGAATCCAACCTGAGATGTTTAATTTTTAAATGTGATATTTCATTTGCAAATGTCAAAAAGAAGAGCAAGAAATAACAAAATGTGCCATCTGACCTTATACTTTGCCAACACCGGGTGGCGCCCTCCTGTGATCAGCATGTCCTCTCCACGCTCCAGCACACAGCGGACTGCTCGGTTAGTCCTGAAACAGCAGAAAACGTCTGTGAAATGAAATGAATAAATGTGCCAAAGAGAAAAAGATGCACCATTATATTTTCTTGACTAGACATTTACAAAAGACTTTCAGAGTGTTATTTGTTGCAGAGTTTGAAAGAATGAGTTAGTTCAGTTACTTCCAGGCAGCCACAGCAGCGATGGAGGTGAGCAAGGCAGTTTTGGTGGTTTTTCCTCCAAAGCCTCCTCCCAGCCTCTTCACACGACACACTACTTTGTTGGATGGTATGGACAATGTCTCGGCTACTGTTTCCTGAGTAAACAGACATCAACACAGAACAAAAAACAATAAAGCAGAGAGAATTGGTCAACAAAATGTTATGTATGCATTCATTATGGTGACCTGTATAAAAGTAGGCGCCTGAGTGGACACATAGAGGTGGAACTCTCTCTCCTCCCCCACTGGGACCACCAGTGTGCTCTGGGTCTCCATGTAGAAGTGTTCCTGCCCACCCAAACGAATGCCCCCTGAACACAGTACAGTTAGAACCTCTATTCTTCCTCCAGACACTGCTTTTGTTCAACCAACCTTCATAAATGTGATCCACACTTTTGAAGGCTTCAGTCACATTCCCTCGTTCAAGTTTTCTCCGCGGCTCATAATAAGAAGACTTCTCTATGGCTTCCTGCAAAACACATCAGTACATATAAGACAATCAGATTAATTTCAAAGATAATTCTGTTGTGAGAATAGTAAAGATCTGTTTGCTATAAAGACTCCAAAGAAAAATAGGTCTACAATTACATGTACTGACCAGCTACAAAATTTTAATTGCAAGAAAGTGCAATCAAATTTTTTCAAGAATCAGGTTGGGTCTTTTAAAGAAGATGTTAACAGCTAGCTTGTTTTAAAAAAAACCTGAGGTTTGTTTATTATTTAATGAAGGGACAATGGAAATGTGAACAGAGGCATGGGAAGACATCCCATACGTAAATATGCAGGATTATAGCCAGTGCTTTCCATCCTTTGTCCCTGCTGGAAGAACCAGCCACACAACATTTCATAAAAACACTGCAAGTACAGTAGAGTTGGTGTTTCAAATGGTAACTAGTAAAAGGCTTTACTTCTTGGTTAACAGAAGCAAAGATTAACGATTTTGGCATGATCCTTCTGGAATGATAAAGGTCTTTTTCTGCTGTTTTCATACATTATTTTTACCGCCTAGATCCTGGCAGAGCACCTGGCTTCTCTACATGTACTGATGCACTCACCCTTCCCGTTTACTGTTTACTAAAGACAGACCTCAATGGTGAAGATGGGATCAGGCAAGTCTTCATATTGAATCCTCACAGCAGCTGCTCCTCTTTTAGCATGAGCTTTAGTGTCGGCCACCACAGCACAAACCATCTGACCAACGCACAGCACCTGCACCAAAACAAATACTCAACTATAACTACTGTATGTCTACCAACCGCATGTTCTATATACTGTATATACAGGATGACAACTTACTACTTTTACTAGGGTGACCAGACATCCCTATTTACCCGAGAGCTCTGTGTCCCATGTCGCAGCAAATGTATCCAAAACTATTGATTTGTCCCAGTTTTACACAAGACATGTCCCAGTTTTAGAACTTTTTGATACCCTGCATTAGTAATTACAGAAATATATTGTTTCTTTAGTCAAATATGAGAAAAACACTTGTAGAAGTCTCTCAAAGTTTACAGTAACTAAGATGTTAGTCATGAAAGCGATGTAAATGAGTAATGAATTGACCAAATAAACAGTCTTTCACAATTTATTATCGTTTCCAACCCCTATCTGGGTGTGTCCCAGTTTGTAACTTAGAAAGTCTGGTCACCCTAACTTTTACACAATTTAGTATGTTGTACCTGAGTCTGAGCCAGAATGTCTTCATCGTAGCCAAACTCTGTGCGCACTTTCTTCCCTGGAATATCTTTACTTGTGATCACATCCACCACTCCAGGCATTTGAAGAGCAGCAGACACGTCCAGCTGTCTATAAACATAACATGTGTGAATGTGCACTAATACTCATCGCTAAAAAAGCAGGTTTCAGATCAACTTTATCCTAAGTTTTTGTACTTGATGTTGGCGTAAGCTCTGGAGCTGGTGACCAGAGCCAGGTAGAGCTCCCCTTGTGTTGGAGGCAGGTCATCGCAGTACACTGCCTCTCCTGTGGCCTGACTCAGAGCAGCTTTGTGCATGATGGGCCGTCCAACTGCATCATGGGAACTTTGGGCATTTGACACAGACTGTAAAACAAATTTGTGTGTTTAAAGTGTTCTAACATTAGTCTTCCATCATATTCTGACCTGGAAAACCTGCACACTGGGCTGGATGTCTGAAGGCAGAGGGAGGAGCTTCTCTGGAACCTCACAGGAGATCCAACCCTGACACAACAATTTATATTAATATAATGTGATGGGAAAGAAAACATAATAATTATTTCAAATAAAATATTTTGTAATTATTTCTTTACTTCAAATAATAAATGTGATGGTTTGAGAGATAAAATAAAGTGCAAAACTTCTCTTATGACAGGCAGTATGAAATTAAAAATATAAAATATTAATCTGTGCTGTAGCAATAATATGCATGACTGTACCAAAAAGAATCGAAGCTCACCATGTGTTTGAGCTTGTGCAGAATTTCTAAGTAAAACTTGAAGAACAAGTGAGGGTCAGGACTCTTCTGAACTGCACCTTCCCCCCTGGAGCAGAAGGAGGCAGCACTAGCTCTTCCAGCAGGACGTCATAGGCCTGAGACAGGACAGGCTCGCTCCACTCTCTGAGGACACAAGAACATGAGCCAGAGGCTAAGACATATATTTTACTCACGTTTTTGAAAAGATTCATAAATTCTGCTGAACAAATGTAAAGTCATACTTGTTGATGAGAGCTTGGCAGGTCTTTGCAGCTTTGACAGTGGTGGCTCCCACACCTCCATAGAACAGGCTGATATCACGGACCACAGGGAAGCCCTCACAGAAGAGCACCTGCATCCCACATGTCACAGTGGAGAAGGCACTCTCTTTACGGGGAGCATGACGGAGCGCACACACCAGCTCCCCCTGCACGAAAAAGATATTAGTCAAGCTATAGGATTTGAAAAATACAGTACTTCTTATTTTATGTACCTTTGAGGTGAAGGGGATGAAGACAGAAAGAACGATCTCCTCAGGCCTCACGAGGGTCTTTCCAAAGCTCACAAAAAACTCTTGGTTCAGGGGCAGCTCACGCCTCTCAGCTGAACAAGTTGGACAGAAGCATCTTGTTAACTGTCTAGAATATTTAAATAAATGCAAACTTTACACAGACTTACAACTGGAAGCCAGAGAGACTTTGCAGTTTCCAGCAGAAAGAACAGGGTTCAGGTCAGAGTTTGGGTACACGCTCATGATGTGACCTCCCAGAGACTGAAAGAGATTTGTTTTGAAGAATAAATATGAATCACTGGGTGAATGTAAGTGTGACAACCCTGCTGCCATAATAACCCGGTGCACTCACAGCCAGGTTGCGGATCTGCTGGCTGCCCAGGTTCTTGAGCTGTTTGACGAGAGCTCTGAACAGTTCTGAGTGTTCTGGAGGATTCTCAGAAATCAGCTTCTGCAAAGAAGTCATTAGCTCAGACAGAGAGCAGCCTGCTCCCACCCACACGCCTGCAACACACAACAATCCTAATAAATCATCCATTAGGATCCCAAAGGTAGTTCTCAAAACATAATGGATAACAGATCAATCACTGTATATATTAGTATATTATATAAACTACATTTGCAAGCTTTCTTTTGATGTGGACAGACAGGACTTACCCTTTGGAGTGTGAGTGATCTCGAACATCTCCTGAACTCTGACAGGAGAGATCAGCAGTGAGTGCACAACGCCTTTAAATTTAATATTGGGACCTGCAACAAAGCACAGCATCAGCATGCAGAAATGCATTATTAAACAGCAATCCCTAAAACAAAAAACAGGGTTTTTAAACCAGAGGCTTATATAGATGCAAAAAATTAAGAAAGGTTGAGGTGGCTGTTGGAAGTGCTGCCACAAAGATGAAAGAAAATGAGAGGAAATGAAAGTTTGGTAAAAACAGCGATGTCTCCAGCAGTACATTCTGGGATACAGACCCAGGTGAGTGTTGCCCATCAGCAGAGGAGCCTCTGGGTGTTTGGTCTTGAGCTCCAAAAGCTCCTCCAGAGATCCAGGGCACAGCAAGTTCATTCTCTCCCCACAGAAGGACAGCGTCTCTGGACAAGTCCTCCTCTCTGCCATCAGCTAAAGAAACATTTTTTGAGTAGAAAGGTATTCTTTGAGTAATCAAAGAATACTTGGCACACAGGCACTTATCAAAACCAACATTATGAACTTACTTAAATAGTTTTAAATCTAAGTTTATTATAAAACAAGTGTTTTGTTTTATTGCATGCAATGTATCAAAGAGTTTGATAAAATATAAAAACATAATCATAACCAATAACAATGAGCCTTACGATGAGTTCTGGGGGGAAGATGAGCTCTTGTGTGGGGTCCAGAGGCTGAAACTCTCCTTTGTCAAACAGTTGTGGTTTGTCTTGGACTCCATTCTGATGAAACACAAAATATTGTCATGTGTTCTATGCCTCTTCATCTGAGCTGATGCAAATCTGAACTCACAAGTCCAACTGCATCTGTGACAGTCTCTCCATTCTTACAACAGTTTCCATTGAGTTGGCAGCAGTTGGCCTCCTGTGAACATACATCAACAAGTTTCAATCATGAATAAATACATCACATTTATGTGCTACGCATTTTGTTTTGTTTTCTTTTCTTACCTCACAAAAAGTCTTGTAGCCATCAATAATGGGTCTGTACCCAGTGCAGCGGCACAGATTACCTGAAAGGCCCAACAGTTTGACTTTTTAGTACATACAGTAGTTCATTTCTACATAGTAATCATTTCATAATTATATCGACTCTCTCTTGACACACCAACACTGCATTATATAAGTGACACACAATTTATGACAGTAAAGAGCTGCAGAGCTGTGCACACTGACCAGCCAGAGCCTCCCTGATGTCCTCCATGCTGGGCTGTGGCTGGTTCCTCAGCAGAGTGTACATGGACATGACCATCCCAGGAGTACAGAAGCCACACTGAGAGCCATTAGCTTTAGCTATTCTCTCCTGCAATATATTAAAACTGTTTTACAGTATATGATTTTGTCAAAACATATGACAACTATGGCATAAGTATTTAGTCTGTGAATAAAGTGGCACATGAACGATCGCTGCTGGTAAATCCTGACCTGGACGGGGTGAAGGCGTGTTTTGGTGCTGCCAATGCCCTCCACTGTAGTGACTGCTGCTCCATGAAGCAGGCATATGGGCAGGAGACAGGCTGTGGCTGAGAAGTGACTGACAACAGCAGAGTCAAAGGCATATGGCATTTGGATGGAATGAGCATCAATATGTCTTTCCAAAATAGAACTTGGTGTAAAACTAATATGTATATTTGCAAGAATTATTTATCCATCAATCTTTATGCAAATGATTTTACAATTCACTAGAAACATTCAAACTATCAGCCCTGTAAGCCCTGAAGGTAGTGTTTTAAAGACAATCTCAAAATGTAGTTAAGAAAATATGGAACAACTTAAAATTCCAGTGATGTGTGGAACAGTCAACTGCCTAGTAAACAAATTGAGGCTAAAAAGATGTATTTTTTTAAACTACCACTACCAGCTCTAGAGTTGTAGACGGCTTAAAAAGCAATTACAGCAACAGTATGTTTTGATGAGGAAACCACATTCTTACATAACTAAAAGCATAATATAGGAAACATAAAATTTTGTCCTGTGACCGGACACAGCCTGTGCATAAAACTAAAAAAAAAACATGCATGCTGTATTAACAACAGAAGAAGAAAGATACAGGATGGTTTTGGTGGATGGCTGGTAGCGGGACACCATGACAGTACAGGCCCCACAGCCCCTCCTCCACAGCCGTACTTAGTCCCAGTCAGACGCACTGGGGCGCAGTCAAGGAAACCAAAGAATGTTTAAGATTCTGAAAATAGGTCAACCATAAAACATTTTCAGCAATAGGTCTGTTTTACATACAAGGTAGAGGACAGGAATCAAATTTCTATTAATTATGTTGTCTATTAATAACAGTGTAATTTGCCATGAAATATTAAAAAAAATAGATTTGACTACACTATAGAGTAATAGATTTGAGTAGACTATAAAGTAAGACTAATCAGGGGTTTTTTTTAGATGGAGAGCATTTTATATCAAATATTTGGGGATGCATGTCGGATTAAAGACAAATACTACTTGGTCTAGTAGGAAAAGCAGAATTGTTGATTAAAAGCTGTGTCTTTTTGTCTATAACTTAGTTTAAGTTTCTAAATATAAACCGTATCCCTGAACAATGACATACTGCCAAAATAAAGTCGGTGTATTACATTTTTAAATATTTTTTAAGGGCATAATCTTAGTTAATTTACTAACTTTTAATACTTGTTAGTATCCTGTGGACCCACTGTCTTACTGTGAATACTTGTACAGCAAATCACACAAAAACCTTTAAGTAAATAAAAAATAATAATTAAACAATGCAAGAAATGATTATATAAATATATACATATTGTTGTTGTTGTTTTTTTCATTTAACAAACACTTGGGCTTTTCATATGATTCTCATGTTATTGCCATTAAGTTTGTCAGTTGCAATCACATTAAGTTCCACTTGTACTCAATGTATTGGTATCGAGATATATCGTCACGAACTCACTGGCAATAAACACGTAAAGACACAAGAAGCCGTATCAAGATACTTTAAACAACTTAAACTAAAATACATTTTACACTACTGAACTTTGGTTGATGTAATTTTACAGCTATTGAGCTGAAAAAAGACTTATTCAGAAGACACTTGTATCTAACATTAAGTGCAGTGTGAAAATACAAATCTACATGAGTTACATTCTTACATTCTCAGCATTGATTTTAAGGAGAACTGCCCTTCAAAACATGTTGAAAAGTTACTAAGTTGACATTGTAGATTAAAAAAAAATCTAATTAAATGTATTTTTTCAGCATGATTACCCATTTGGCAGACTTTTACAATATTTTTTTATAATACATATTTTGATATGTATCATCCTGAAGAAATGGTATCAAGATATACATATTTCGTATATGTATAGAATAGGCTTTTGTCAATACCCAGCCTAGTTCCACTTCACTTTTTGAAATTGTAAATGTTTCTAATTGCAGATTTAAATGGCCTATAAGTAACTAAGAATTTCAATAACTTTACACAGTGAAAAGGATACATTTGTCTCGGAGGTAAGACAACAGCATGGTCTCTGGATCTGCATTCTCCTCTTCCACCTACAGAAAGTACACTCAGTTAGCTGCATGACCCAGACACAAACATAAATCCATAAATGTGGTAAAATGTTAAACATGTATGTATTCAAAAACATATCTTAGTGTGAGATAATCGAGGAGCAAATGTTTGAGGTCAAGCTTATGGTGTCAGTAAAACAGGTTTACGATAACAATACTAAGAAAACAAAGCTTTATCAAAGTAAAATCAACTTTATCCCACATTAGACTGAAACGATAATGGAAGAATACAGATTACATATTAACTTCTGCCAAGTTCCAACTCACTTTATGTGCATTTTTATCAAGTGGACAGAGGCTTTTTTTAGTATTCTAGTTCACAAACATGCAAAAAATGTAAATGTTCTATTCAAATGCAGCTTTAAAGTTTTGAAATGAAAGCCAACCTGGTTTGACACTTGTTTACTTTAACTAAGCTTTTCTTGAGTGAAAGAAGTTTGGACTGATTACAGGAGAGATACATGAATTGTCAAAAAATAGTAAATCATGACTTGCAAATGCATAAAAAAGAAAACAGATTACATGATTATTACCTTTTTGCCGTTGACAAAGAAGAGAAGAGTGTCAGGTTTTGTTGCAGACATGTTGAATCAGTGGAGGTGGTTTGAGGTGAGAATGAAGACAGTGAGGTGAGGTGTAGGAGGCAGGACTTACAGTGGATTTTCAAAGTAAGACTTTCCAGAATGTTGTAGTTAAACAGTGTTATCATGATTACTCAGTTGTTGAGTAAATCATGATCTAACCATAAATTAATCAACACTAACCATTCAAAACACCAACTGGGTCAAAAATCTATTCTAAATGCAAACAAAAAAACAAATAAATAAAATGCAACACAATGTACAGATTTAATGTACTACATATTCATTATAATGAATAAACATCAACATCTGGCTCATATAAAACAGGATTAATGTAAAGATGTGCAAATGTACTCTGATAAGCATTAGACAGTCGAAAATAATACAACATTAAGTCAAAAAACATGATCATGGTAATATGAAAAGAACTGGCATACATTTCTCAAACTGTTGAAAATTTTCTCTTCAGGCTTGTGCATCAAAGGAAACAGTACTACTGGAACTTGATTAAAATATATATATAAAATATTACATTCATTAAAGGAATTAATGAGATAATTGTACAAAAAACAATGTGTTCTTTAAAAAAATTATCTAAATTCTGTGTATTAGATTAAAATGATTGTCACACAAAAGTGAGTTTTATAACCATTGTCAGATCTCTAAAGCCCAGGGTTTAAAGGAACCTGGTTTATCTGCTGGGACCTGCACAAACACACAGAGGCTGTATTAGTTATTTTGTCAAGCCAAAATCAAAGTACCAGAACAGGCTTAGTAACATCTTACTTTCTGAGTAAATCTGGAAGCGGCAGCCAGGCAGGCTCGTTCTGCTGTGGCCGGAGTGTCCAGAGAAAAAGGACCAGACAGTCCTGAGTCTGAGCGAGCTGCAGACACTGCGTCTTTAATAGCAAAGAACACAGCACTGCCAAGGAACACGCCTGGCTCTCCAATGCCCTGCAGCAGGCAAACAAAGATATAAAAACACACAGAACCACATTTATATATCTAAATCTTCTATAAATGAACCATGACTGACTTTGGAGGAGTAGATGGCCAGGGGGTTTTCTGTGTCGGGCAGCAGGTAGACGTTAAATGACAGAGGCATGTCACACACAGCAGGGATCTTGTACTGAGATGGTCCTCGAGTGTACAGGACCCCAGAGGGACCAAACTTCAGCTCCTCCAGAGTGTACAAGCCCACCCCCTGCATAAACGCTCCCTCCACCTGCAAAAGGAGTCATCAGACAGGTCTTATTATATCTGAAGAATTAGAGAAAACATGAGCCTGACCTGTCCGATGTCCACAGAGGGGTTGATGCTTCTGCCGATGTCCATAACAATATCTGTCCTCAGCGTCTGCACACAGCACACTCTTTTATAACCAAATAAACATGTGTCACTCATGTTTTACTGAGAGAAGAAATCTCACTCTGTAGTCTCCGGTCAGACAATCCAGCTCCACCTCACTGAAGGCAACGCCATACGTGAAATACGAGTAAGGCCTCCCTTCCATCTGCTCCCAGTTCATGTACATGTCTGGCCCTCTGCACATACAATCAGTTCAACTGAATTGTGCAAACAAGTTTTAAAGTTATGTTACTTATTTGGCTCATACCTGTAATATCCAGTGGCAGACATGCTGATTTTATCAAAGAATGCAGTGTTCACCTACAACACAAGTATTAAAATAGATTGTAAAAGCCATCACAATTGGATGAATTGGTTCTGTGCACCAGTGCATCAGTGATTCTCAACCTTTACCAGCCGTAGGCATTTGCGACCCTCAAACAGAGTTACAGTACAGTACAGTATGGAGGCTACCGGCAAAGTGACAATGTAGTCCTTAGTCTTATGTCTGATTTTATCTTGAAGACAAAAGCCTAGAGAAAATAGAAATCTACATCTATCACTGCACCTAAAAGATGTCAAACCATTAAAATATCAATGCTAAATTTATCACAAATCGTCAGGGACCCCCAGAAATCATTTTGCGACCCTCAGGTTGAGAACCACAGACTATGGACTCCTCTGCCTGACCAGTTATAGTCATTCAAGCAGTAATCATGGCCTTGTTCTGACTATCTCTGTGGGTTGAAGTAGAGCTGTGCAATATATCAAAGTTTAGCTAATATAGTGAATGCTGTTTTCAAGATATCCAAAAATTTAATATCGAGTATGTCGTTTATAGTAAAAATTGCCACAAAAAGAACCAAATAAAAACAGAAAATCAAGAAAATTAGTGCTGGTAACTTTAATCTTGGAATATAAATGTAATACTTTTGCACTTCTGTGATTCATTTGAAAACATTTCACATTTGTAACATTTTATTAGCATGACTTTGTGAAGAACTCTCATAGTAAGAAGTATTTTTCATTTTGATAGAAAAATGGTTGCCTACCCAACTTTCCCATGATCCTTCAGGGTTCTTCTCCATGACAGGCTTAAGTCTCTGGTACAGGGTCTGGCAGGCGTCCTACAACGTGCATACATTGCTGTAAAATATGTTTGTTTGTTTTTTTTTACTTGAAAGTGAAAGTGAAACAGTGTGCACCTTCACAGCCATGCCGTTGGCGTCAGTCCCAAAGGACGCAGCAGAGGGACAGGTGTTCGGGACAGTGCCAGTGCTGGTCTCACTGATGTAGATTTTAGACATGGGAATGTGCAGTTCCCGACTTGCCACCTGTAGAAACAGAAATGAGAAAGAATTCGTTTAAACAAGCTGCATGTTTAATTTTGTGGACTGTCTGTTATTAAGATCGTATTACCTGTTGCATTTTGGTGTGAACTCCCTGTCCCATCTCAGCTCCAGCGTGAGCCACCAGCACTGAGCCGTCTTTGTAGATGTGGACCAAAGCAGCAGCCTTTAGCACAAACACATTTAGATTGTAACTATATAATATATATTTCTGAATCGCTAACACAAACCTGGTTAAGAAAGCTTTCTGCAAAGGCAATGCCATATTTTATGGGCACAATAGCCGTTCCCCTTTTCTTCCACTGGTTTTGCTTGTTGAATTGCTCCACGGCATGACGGCGAGCATCATACTGGCTTCTCCTCTTGCACTCATCCCAGCAGAGATGCAGGTTCTCAGGGTTAAACTCCATTTGGTAATGGGTGATGGAGGGGCCTCTGTACATGTTCAGCTCTCGCACCTGTTTAAAAGTTGTTTTGTTTTGTTTTTTATTTAAAATTTGTGAATGTCTGCATAATATAAGACTAGAAGTACCTTGTCTACAGGCATGCCTAGTGCCATGGCTACATCAGTGATCATGTTCTCCACCACCAGCAGGCTCTGGGGTACACCAAAGCCCCTGAAGGCAGTGTTGGATGGGAGGTTTGTGCGACATGCTGCCCCCGACCCCCGGAGGTGAGGGATGTTGTAGGCGTTATCCATGTGAAGCACAATCTTCTCAGCTACCTACACAAAATAGAAAACATTTGTCTGTTTCTTTATAGCAACAAATATTGCAAGTTTAGTAGATGTTTTGTCTAGTTTTGCTTTCAAACAGGTTGCTTAGGACTTGTGTCTTTTTGACCTACCAGAGGAGATTCATCTGCAGAAAATCCAGCATTCGCATAGTAGTTTAGATCAGCAGCTACAATCTTGCCATCATTCATGAACCCAACCTATTAAAGCAATAATTCATTCAAATGTTAGAAATTAATGAAAAAATAAATCAAAAAAATTTAACAAGCTCTACCAAAACAGGCAATACAACCTTGTACTTTGCCAACACTGGGTGGCGCCCTCCTGTGATCAGCATGTCATCTCCACGCTCCAGCACACAGCGGACTGCTCGATTAGTCCTGAAACATTTGAAATCACAATAAATTTAGAAGAAAACAACATAATACACATAAGCAATTACTACATGCATTCATCACCATAAGTTATTTCCTGGGATACAAAGCCCACGCTTCAGCAAATTGCGAAGAGTGGGTCTGGTCACTTCTCCCCAGATGAAACAAAGGAGTTGATTGGTCGTCTGTCATTTAAACCAAATTCTAACCTCACTAACCTCACAATAAAAAACACTTTTTTGCTCATTGATTTTGCAGAAATCCACAATGTTTTTCAGTTCCATATCACATTTTTTTCCATATTTTTCAATGTACTTTTGTGCCATGAGCAGTCATGTTGGTTTCATACTGGAGACAATGCATGTCATGATTGGCTAAATAATCTGTCAATCACGCTCAGTGAAATTCAAAAGAAGGACACAGTGGCCAGACGATATACTTTTTTTATATCGTCTGGATTTTCTAGGCAACAAAAGTCCACCATAAAATAAAAAGTGAGTGAGTGAGTTAGTTGCCTTACTTCCAGGCAGCCACAGCAGTGATGGAGGTGAGGATGGCGGTTTTGGTGACTTTCCCTCCAAAGGCTCCTCCCAGTCTCTTCACATGACACACCACTCTGTTGGATGGTATGGACAATGTCTCTGCAACTGCAACCTAAGTCAACACACAACATATGCTCCTTCACATGAAAACATAAAGTTATGGTCAAATAGTTAAATCAATAAAACCAATCAAGGCTAATTAGGACTAATTCTGATTTTATTCAACAAAATGCATGCAAGAATCTCTTTACAGACCTGTGTGGACGTAGGCCACTGAGTGGACACATAGAGGTGGAACTCCCTCTCCTCCCCCACTGGGACCACCAGTGTGCTCTGGGTCTCCATGTAGAAGTGTTCCTGCCCACCTAAACGAATGCCCCCTGAACACAGTACAGTCAGTACCTTTCTTCTTTCTCCAGACGATGCTTTTGTTCAACAAACCTTCATAAATGTGATCCACACTTTTGAAGGCTTCAGTCACATTCCCTCGTTCAAGTTTTCTCTTGGGTTCATAATAAGAAGACTTCTCTATGGCTTCCTGCAAAACACAGCAATACAAACAAGACAGTCAGATAAATTTGAAAACTACTGCATTGTGAGAACAGTACTATCCATTTGCCTCAATGAATAAAAGTAAAAAGTTTGTCTCTTCAGAGTAAAATTAAAATAGGTATCAAAAAGTCATTATAAAGCATAACATATTTTTGCAGACACAAAACAGACTAAACAGACCTCAATGGTGAAGATGGGATCAGGCAGGTCTTCATACTGAACCCTCACAGCAGCTGCTCCTCTTTTAGCATGAGCTTTAGTGTCGGCCACCACAGCACAAACCATCTGACCAACGCACAGCACCTGCAACAAAACAAATACTCAAGTATAACTATGGCTACCAATCACATGTTCCAGGATTACATCTCATTACTTTTATACAATTTAGTATGTTGTACCTGAGTCTGAGCCAGAATGTCTTCATCATAACCCAAGTCTGTGCGCACTTTCTTCCCTGGAATATCTTTACTTGTGATCACATCCACCACTCCAGGCATTTGCAGAGCAGCAGACACGTCCAGCTGTCTATAAACATAACATGTGTGAATGTGCACTCATACACATTACTAAAAAAGCAGGTTTCAGATCAACTTTATTCAAAGTTTTTGTACTTGATGTTGGCGTAAGCTCTGGAGCTGGTGACCAGAGCCAGGTAGAGCTCCCCTTGTGTTGGAGGCAGGTCATCGCAGTACACTGCCTCTCCTGTAGCCTGACTCAGAGCAGCTTTGTGCATGATGGGCCGTCCAACTGCATCATGGGAACTTTGGGCATTTGACACAGACTGTAAAACAAATTTGTGTGTTTAAAGTGTTCTAACATTAGTCTCTTGAAAATTCTTCCATCATATTCTGACCTGGAAAACCTGCACACTGGGCTGGATGTCTGAAGGCAGAGAGAGGAGCTTCTCTGGAACCTCACAGGAGATCCAACCCTGACACAACAATTTATATTAATATAATGTGATGGGAAAGAAAACATAATAATTATTTCAAATAAAATATTTTGTAATTATTTCTTTACTTCAAAATAATAAATTTGATGGTTTGAGAGATAAAATAAAAGTGCAAAACTTCTCTTATGACAGGCAGTATGAAATTAAAAATATAAAATATTAATCTGTGCTGTAGCAATAATATGCATGACTGTACCAAAAAGAATCGAAGCTCACCATGTGTTTGAGCTTGTGCAGAATTTCTAAGTAAAACTTGAAGAACAAAGTGAGGGTCAGGACTCTTCTGAACTGCACCTTCCCCCCTGGAGCAGAAGGAGGCAGCACTAGCTCTTCCAGCAGGACGTCATAGGCCTGAGACAGGACAGGCTCGCTCCACTCTCTGAGGACACAAGAACATGAGCCAGAGGCTAAGACATATATTTTACTCACGTTTTTGAAAAGATTCATATAATTCTGCTGAACAAATGTAAAGTCATACTTGTTGATAAGAGCTTGGCAGGTCTTTGCAGCTTTGACAGTGGTGGCTCCCACACCTCCATAGAACAGGCTGATATCACGGACCACAGCGGAGCCCTCACAGAAGAGCACCCGCATCCCACATGTCACAGTGGAGAAGGCACTCTCTTTACGGGGAGCATGACGGAGCGCACACACCAGCTCCCCCTGCACGGAAAAAAATTTAGTTAAGCTATAGAATTAGAAAAATACAGTACTCTTATTTTATGTACCTTTGAGGTGAAGGGGATGAAGACAGAAAGAACGATCTCCTCAGGCCTCACGAGGGTCTTTCCAAAGCTCACAAAAAACTCTTGGTTCAGGGGCAGCTCACGTCTTTCAGCTGAACGAGTTTGACAAAAGCATGTTGTTAAAACCAGCTAGAATATCTAATACAGTAAATGTAAATTTTACATAGACCTACAGCTGGAAGCCAGAGAGACTTTGCAGTTTCCAGCAGAAAAAACAGGGTTCAGGTCAGAGTTTGGGTACACGCTCATGATGTGACCTCCCAGAGACTGAAAGAGATTTGTTTTGAAGAATAAATATGAATCACTGGGTGAATGTAAGTGTGACAACCCTGCTGCCATAATAACCCGGTGCACTCACAGCCAGGTTGCGGATCTGCTGGCTGCCCAGGTTCTTGAGCTGTTTGACGAGGGCTCTGAACAGTTCTGAGTGTTCTGGAGGATTCTCAGAAATCAGCTTCTGCAAAGAAGTCATTAGCTCAGACAGAGAGCAGCCTGCTCCCACCCACACGCCTGCAACACACAACAATCCTAATAAATCATCCATTAGGATCCCAAAGGTAGTTCTCAAAACATAATGGATAACAGATCAATCACTGTATATATTAGTATATTATATAAACTGCGTTTGCAAGCTTTCTTTTGATGTGGACAGACAGGACTTACCCTTTGGAGTGTGAGTGATCTCGAACATCTCCTGAACTCTGACCGGAGAGATCAGCAGTGAGTGCACAACGCCTTTAAATTTAATATTGGGACCTGCAACAAAGCACAGCATCAGCATGCAGAAATGCATTATTAAACAACACTTCCTAAAACAAAGACCAAGCTCTTCAGCCAGGGGCTTATAAAAAGTTGCAAAAAATTTAAGAAAGGTAGAGGTGACTATTGAATGTGCTGCCACAGAGATGAAAGAAAATAAGAGGAAAGGAAGTTTGGTCAAAACGGCAATGTCTCCTGCAGTACATTCTGGGATACAGACCCAGGTGAGTGTTGCCCATCAGCAGAGGAGCCTCTGGGTGATTGGTCTTGAGCTCCAAAAGCTCCTCCAGAGAACCAGGGCACAGCAAGTTCATTCTCTCCCCACAGAAGGACAGCGTCTCTGGACAAGTCCTCCTCTCTGCCATCAGCTAAAGAAACAGTCAGAGTATTCAAAGAATACCTGGCACACAGGCTCTTATCAAAACCATTATTATTATTTATTTACTTACTATATAATTTTAAGTTTGTTTTAAAACAAATGTCTTGGTTTTGCTGGGTTTTGTCATTTCAATCAGATGGGGAGCAGCTAAAATACATTTTTGTTTAAATGCATGGGTCTAGTCACCCGGAAATCATCACTTTTTAAGTTAGTGATTTTTTTAAAATATTGTATGGCAAAATCCAGTGTTATTATCAGAAAAAACTGCCAGTTTTTTCCTGCAGACATTCTAGAATGTAATACCCAGCAATTTGCATGTTTCTTTTACGTTGCGTTGAAAGGGTTAAAATGTAACCATTATGTAACAAATAAAGAATAACTTATCTTATTATATTTTTTGCTTAAATGTATCAAAGAGTTTGATAAAATATAAGAATATAATCATAACTGATAACAATGAGCCTTACGATGAGTTCTGGGGGGAAGATGAGCTCTTGTGTGGGGTCCAGAGGCTGAAACTCTCCTTTGTCAAACAGTTGTGGTTTGTCTTGGACTCCATTCTGATGAAACACAAAATATTGTCATGTGTTCTATGTCTCTTCATCTGAGCTGATGCAAACCTGAACTCACAAGTCCAACTGCATCTGTGACGGTCTCTCCGTTCTTACAACATTTCCATTGAGTTGGCAGCAGTTGGCCTCCTGTGAACATACATCAACAAGTTTCAATCATGAATTAACTAAATACATCAATTTATGTGCTACACATTTTTTTTGTTTTGTTTTTTTTTTACCTCACAAAAAGTCTTGTAGCCATCAATAATGGGTCTGTACCCAGTCAGCGGCACAGATTACCTGAAAGGCCCAACAGTTTGACTTATTACATACAGTATATCCTTTTTACATAGTAATCATTTCATAATTATATCGACTCTCTCTTGACACACCAACACTGCATTATATAACTGACACACAATTTATGACAGTAAAGAGCTACAGAGCTGTGCACACTGACCAGCCAGAGCCTCCCTGATGTCCTCCATGCTGGGCTGTGGCTGGTTCCTCAGCAGAGTGTACATGGACATGACCATCCCAGGAGTACAGAAGCCACACTGAGAGCCATTAGCTTTAGCTATTCTCTCCTGCAATATATTAAAACTGTTTTACAGTGTATGATTTTGTCAAAACATAAGACAACTATGAGCATTTGTCAGCAAAATAGTGTAACACTCATAAAGTAATCTCCTATTCGACACTTTTCTTTCAGTTGCTCCAATGTGGCTGTTGCTGTCACTAAGGCAAACACAACTCCCACCTTGAGAGTGATTGGCGTGGTATCAATATTTAGTCTGTAAAGAAAGTGGCTCGCTGCTGGTAAATTCTGACCTGGACGGGGTGAAGGCGTGTTTTGGTGCTGCCGATGCCCTCCACTGTAGTGACTGCTGCTCCATGAAGCAGGCATATGGGCAGGAGACAGGCTGTGGCTGAGAAGTGACTGACAACAGAGTCAAGGATATATGGCATTCTACTGCAAGTATGACGTGTCGGCCTCTGGATAAAAGAGCCCACAAGATGATTTTTTTTTTATTTTCTACATTTATCTCCCTTTTTGCATGCTTACTGTGAGTTTTTTAGTGTTACAGTAAAATCAAAAATATCATAAACTTAATAAGAAAAACCTTATTAAGTTGACTTATTTTTTCTCTTTATGGCAAGCAGCTAAGAGTTAATGAGAAAGAAGTTTTTGGCATCAAGTCCGGTATATGGGCTTCAGAATGACAAAAACATTAGTAAATAACAATTTAATGCAACCAATAACAATTTAATTAAACCACTTCTGAATTGTGAATAGTCACCGAATAATCATTGAATGATAATTTCTTGGGAATCACAAATGACAGTTAGTTGGCAAATATGTTATCATTCAAATAAATCTAGCTTCAAATATTATAATATTTTTAATTACAAAACGTCAGTGGCAATTAACTGATATGAAAAAAGTGACAAAATAGAAGACATAACAGTTATTAACATTACAGAAGAGAAATAAAATGTCAATAACCAAAAAAGCTTTCTCGACATACGGTGAGTGACACTTAATGTATTAATTATAAGAACGTGGTCAGGGATATTGTATAAATGAAATGTTTAATTGTTCAAATAAGCAAGATTTAATAGCATATTTTACTGCATTTCAAGCAGAGAGTTTTGTGCTCTAAAAGTGAGCGATCAATAAAGAAAGAAATGACTATCAGCCCTACCACATTAGAACATATAATAGCTCCATTCATTCCATCAAATGTTCTTTTACGATACGATTAGGTCAGAACAATAGCTACATACAACCAAGCTGTGTGAGTAAATACGTAAATTAGAGAACACTGATTAAATAAATTCTAACAAGTTACTGTTGGACATGAGATATATATTTTTAAAACTTGCAGTCCCATTTACAGTTCTAATTTTTGTATGTAAATGTTGTTTGTAAATCAAATAATCAATGTTGGTCATAAGACAGAAATATAAGGATACATGATGGTTTTGCTGGATGGCTGATAGTGGGACACCATGACAGTACAGGCCCCACAGCCTCCTCCTCCACAGCCGTACTTAGTCCCAGTCAGACGCACTGGGGCGCAGTCAAGGAACACAAACAAATCAGCAACTGAGAGTGATCGAGGAAGAATTATAGCAACTTTCTTTTAGCTTGACTGGTTTGGAGAATGTCCACAATCTGAAGATGTTGCTTAAAATCTTTATCTATGAGAATAAAGATTTTAAAATTTTCATGTATTACATCACTTTTTATAACTGCAAGACACATCAGCTTTATGCAATGCAGTGTTTAAGACAGATTTATATGAGACTGTGTCAGTCTTAAATGAAAAAAAAAAAAAAAGTTATTGAGCAACATTTCTAGAGTAAAAATCTACCTTATCACCTTTTCTAATCAGCAAAGAACTGGATTTAAATATTATATCATGTTACTTTACATGACATTACAACAAGCAAAAAGCATCATATTAATACAAAAATGTATCAATTAACTTGTTTATGAATGGGAAAACACTGCCATCATTTACATTTTTGAAGCAAACCCATAATCTCTCCATAGAAACAGTTGGTGGAGCCTTCAATAAAAAAGCTACAATGAAAAGGATACACTTGTCTCGAAGGTAGGACAGCAGCATGGTCTCTGGATCGGCATTTCGCTCTTCCACCTAGACAAAAAAACAAACATGGATGTTCAAAGTAATTAAAAGCCAGAAAGTACTGAAGGTCAGACTAAAACAGTTTTTTTTTTCCAGACTGACTCTGTGCAGTGTCTGGATTATTTTATTTATTTAGACACTTCACATTCTGTTGTTGAGAAAGCAACTTTTTCAAGCAAAAGTTAAGACATTTTTGATTTGTGTCTTATTTATTTTTATTTATTTTTTCGAAAGGGCATTTTATAAATACTGTAGCTGACATAGGTGGCCAATGGCTTCTGTAAAATAGTGGGATAGACAGTACACCACATTCTAATTTAAAACACTCGTAGTAAATGAAGTTAGTTGTTCTCTGGGATCAAGGGAAAACAACATATCCACATTCAAGAAAGATCTTAATGTAACTATCCTCACTTAATATGCAGTTTCCACTCTTGCTTTGTTCAATTAATGTCTAACCTGTAGGCTATAACCAGTGAACTCTGTTGTCACCAAGATGTTATAAATGTAGAACTAAAATAAATGTTCAAAAGAAATTATAAGCTGGAGTGCACATTTATGATATCAATAAATAAAATCTTTGACACCATAAACAAAACAAACAAAAAAATCAAGTCAACTTTAACACCACCAGATTAGATTCGAATGATAAAGCAGGATAAAAGATTACATATTAACTTTAGGCTACATTTGTTCCATTACATGATGGAATTTCATTTTGCATGCAAGCAACCGTGCAAACCATTCCCGACGAGGTCAGATCGGGATAACGCGGATACACGTCTTCGTGTGCCTCAAGAGTTGGCATAAACTTGCACGAGTTACATGAGCTTTCTATGCATTGTCAACAAAGCAAACATGAAATCTGGAGAAAACGCATATGCGGTAAAAAACAAAAAATACACAAGTAAATTCCGCACTCGATTAGTTATTATGTAAAGTTTGGGAAAACAAAATTAGCATTACCTTTTTGCCATTGACAAAGAAGAGAAGAGTGTCAGGTTTGGCTGTAGACATGTTAAAATGTGGCGCAGTTAACGAAACTAACAGAAGAGCGAGGAAGAGAGAAGAGTGAGGTGCAGAAGTCTTTGGAGTCAATAAATATCGCACTTCCGTGGAGCTTTCAAATTAAGAGTTCTCCAGAGTGGTAAAACTTGTCAAAATAAAACTCAAACACACTGAAAAAACACAGTCCCACTGAGATTAATGACCTTTTTTTTCAATAAAGATCTTGCCAAGAGTGAGCAAGGTTCAAAAACACACACAATACACACAACAATAACAAATTAGAAATTGCTGATAATAATATGGTCATTACCCTGCATCCATCTCAACCAACACTATTAGATATACACTGTGTGTGCATGCAATTTGAAAACCAGATTTGTTAAGAAAAATATTGTCCGGGGTTGCATTGATGGTGACAAAATGTTTGAGGTCAGGAAACAGCTCTTTGTTAAACTTCAGTTGTAATAATTAACTTGAACTCTGCTCCACACAAAACAGTTTAACTTTGTTCATCAGGCTCTATTGCCTAACTAAACTTACAAAACTTACATAAGGTCCCTCACACATAAAACAGATGACAGGTCAGAAGATGTCATTGCTAATCAAGGGTTAGGGCATTACTGGAGTCAGGAGGCCTGTTTTCTGAAGCCTGTGCATGCCAGGGCAGATAAGAACTAAGAAGAAGTAAACTGAGGGTTCACAGTCGACCACTGGCCCATGAGAGAGAGAGAGAGAGAGAGAGAGAGAGAGAGAGAGAGAGAGAGAGAGAGAGAGAGAGAGAGAGAGAGAGAGAGCGAGACGTGAGGAGGAAAAAAAATAGTCAGATGGATTTGCCTATTTGATGTCTCTGTAATAATACAATCAGTTGTAAATGACATTAAAGCCACATTTAGCCCAGAAATCAAGGCATAATGTTCGGTCGTAAATTCTTAATAGACAATTGAAATCAGAATAACATGAAGCAAAAGGCTAAATCTTTCATCTAACAGTGTCCTCTGGTGGCATAAAAAGGAAGTTAACTAACTTTTGTTTTGTTTTCATGACATGTTTTGCTGATGTTTCATCAGAAACCCATCACAACAGAATTTCATGTCAAAAATAGTTTATTCTTACTGATATTTTGGCATACGGACAGTTTGGCCTTGTATCTGCTACTCTCCTGTTACAGAGATGGGGCTGCCATGCACTTCACAGCCGCATACATTTACATTAGAGTTTAAATAGTACATTAAATACATTCTCAACAGTCTCCACCAATTCCTCAACAGTCATTTTAACAACTCATCTTCATTTATGCAAATCTTAAAGGCTACATTTAGCAAATTAGATTAAACAGTCAAATACATACTTATTACAGTATATGGATGGAGTATTTTCCATATTGTTCAAAACAGTGTTTCTCCAGCAATGGGTTGCGTCGGTACACACAATTTGATTGATTTGGCACAAGAAAACCACTGATCTGTTTTTAATTAAGACTTTTCAAGCATGTTCTATACCGTTATTTGTCATCTTCTTGTCTGAAATGCTACATAGTACTCTTTTAATTACTGTTGAGCATGTTTGTCTTCTAATAATGCTCTGTAATAATAGCTGTAATTGCTCCAAATTAGCACTCATATCTACTTCAGTGAACAAATGATTCCTATTTGTGTGCGTGTCCATTAAATGCTTTAAGAGGCACTATTGTATTTGATACTTTTACTGTGGCATTTTTATTATGAAAGCACTGTGCTGTACCAACTCAGCCCATTCAAAATAATAATAATAATAATGATAATCATAATAAGGCTCACACTTTGGGCTACATTATCGATAAAACTAAAACCATTGTCACAGTTTAAGGCTACTTTGGCTACTGTTTGAATCCATTTTTGGTAAAATAAATGATGTGACCCTCTGACATTTAGGGCTTTTCCATTAGTACCTGCTTGGCCCTACTCTACTCGACTCGACTCTACGCGCCTCTACCCGGCTTAGCCCCGCTCAGAGGGAGAGCATTTCCATTACAAGAGAGGCCGAGTGGGGCTGTTGTGAAGCTGGGCGGTACGTTGCCAACACTGTCACTCCCCAAATGGGGACGTGATGCAAGCTCATAGAAAACAACGGAGCGTTTCAATGCGCATCGGCTTTAATTTAAGGATAATCAGACCGTTCGTTCTCCAGCGGTTCATAAGCGTAATATAAAACAAATATCCACCGCCGCATTGGCCAGTAGAGTGAAGCTTTTCATGTCAACACGTTCACGGACTCACCTCTTCTTCACGTCCGCCTGATACGTCTGTCTTAAGTCCTGCTCTGGTCCCGATGTACAATCACAAAGTCAGCTGTCCCATCTTCCTCCTCCTCTCTCTGTCCTGACGAAGCTGCATTATAATCTCTTGCTTCAAAACGTGTGCATCGGATGTCCATCAGTGTTTACTGTGAGAAGCAGGACCCCGAAGCAGGACCCCACAGGTAACCTGCATGTGCCTACGTACAAGCCCGTGTGGTCTACGCACACACTCATCGAACTACTGTCTTATGTATTTAGCGGATAGGGACAACGGACTCGTTTTTTTATGTCACTGAGCTGTTTTTTGCTACAGAGAGTACGAAATGTAGAAGCATTTCGGTGTTATCGGCAGCTAGCTTAGCGGCGACTCACGTTAGCGTACAGTAACAACAACAAATCAGCGGCACTTGTGTGACGCAACAGGCGACGTGCGTCTGACGTCAGGTTTAGTATCTGCTCGGCTCGACTTGGCCCTGGGGTAGAGCAGGTACTAAAAAAGTACCTGGTCGGCGCGATCAGCCCCAAATGGAAAAGCTCCGCACCAGGGCTAAGTCGCGCCGAGTAGAGTAGAGTAGGGCCAAGCAGGTACTAATGGAAAAGCCCTAATAGTGTCAGTGGGCAATGTCTGTTCCAATCTTTAAAATGATCAGGAATAATTTAAGCAGAATATGCTTTATTTTCTATTCTTTACATAGATTTGTTTTTAATTGAGAGAAAAGCACAACTAATGTTTACACCGTTCAAATATATATTTTTTAATTTTAGAGTTGAAGTTGTTAAAAATTGAATGGGGACAAGGTTTAGTTGTCAAAGCATACACTGACCTATTAAAATGTTAATATTCTTAATTTTAAGACCTTGGCAACCACACTGCCAGATGTCATCTCTGTCAACCCCAATTATTATATCAACATAATGGCCACAATAAAAGTAGCCTAAATGATTTGTAACATTTGTTGACAGTTTTGTCAGCTTGAAACCATTAGATTTATACAATCAATATGTGGAGCCAAAACATAAGAAAATGTTATTACTATTTTATGTTTGGTAAATATGACGCTTCACCCCCACTGATCCCTGGGATTGACATCATTTAATTGTGGATCGTGAACACCCTTGTCTCCCACAGCCTGAATGGCATCTTCATTCCTCTTTGTCATTGTCTTTGCTTTGCTTTCTTGATATGTTTCCTGCGCGTGCACCTTCATCATCACTGCTTTTTCTTCTTCTGCTTGAGGGACTTCCGCCTCTTTACGATCATCTCATACAGTTTATCCATACCCTCGTGCAGGCCCTCCCCGATGATGGCGCACGCGGGCTGGACGTGGTACGGCGTGCCCGGGTTCAGCTCCCCCAGTGCCAGTTGTCTTTCTATCTCGCCCACGTCCAGCGCCTTGGGCAGGTCCTGCTTGTTGGCTATGACCAGCAGTGGAGTGCCCTGGTTCTCCGAAAAACGCGTGATCTTGTGCAGCTCCGTGCGCGCCTCCTCCAGTCTCTCCGCGTCCACTGAGTCCACCACGTACACGATTCCGTCGGTGCACCGGCTGTACGGCTTCCAGAGTGGCCGCAGCTTTTCCTGACCCCCGACGTCCCAGAAGTGGCAGCTGATCCCCTCGAGGCCCCCGCACCTCCCAGACGGATGCGCTCGGTGTTGAAGCCGATAGTGGGCACCGTGTTGACAAACTCGTTAAATTTGAGCCGATACAGCACGGTGGTTTTGCCCGCAGAGTCCAGACCGAGCATGACTATGTGCAAAGACTGGAACGTGGCCAGATTGGAGAAACTATTCCCCATTTTGTAAGTTTGTAAAAAATGACATTGATTTGTTCTAACGTTATCAACCACGGCGCATCATCCCTTCCTTTTACGCACAGTGAGTCCAGAAATAATCCTCAGGACGCATTTGTTAAGCGATTCATGAGACGCAAAGGGCGGTATAGCCAGGAGCCAGACACGCCGCAGAAGCAACAGTATCATCCCGGACTCACCACCCAAACAGCGATGGAGGGGGTACGGAGCATCACAGCGTAAACGGAGGTGAAAGAAAAGAGGATTTGACAAAGCTCACGGTCACAAAGTCAGCGCGCGGTCACTCACATGCTGCACGCAGTGGCATAGGCTACACATAACGAGCACGTACGTACACACAGGCCTGATGGAGGTGTGTGGAGCATGCTCCCGCAGAACAGTGCCATGCAGGTGCGCAAAGACGCACAGGAAACCATCAGGAACAACTTCCTGATAATACAGAACCTTTTAAAGTAAAGGCATTAGAGAAGAAATGCTATCCATTCATAATACTTTCTAATATATCTAGCATTGTCCAGAGCTTGATTAGCTTTATTTACAGAACATGCATTTATTGCAGCATCTAAGCCTTTGTTTTTTTCAAACTAGTGACTTAATTTGGTCTTCTAACACTAAATGGACTTTTATGCACATACGTAATTATAAAAATATACATCTTAGGGGTGGACAATAATGCAAAATACTGCAAAAATACTAGCCATACTACTACTACTACTACTACTACTACTATACTACTACTACTATACTACTACTATTACTACTACTACTACTACTACTACTACTACTACTACTACTACTACTACTACTACTACTACTACTAATAATAATAATAATAATAATAACAAAAAAATAAATACATATAAATCAATTTTTTTGTTGGAACCAGATAAAAAAAGTGAAATCGTGCAAAATTTTGGATGTTATAGTCACTTGCATACAAAAATAATGAAAATGAACGTACATTTTCACGGGAAATGCAAGCTTGAACAAAGTAAGGGGAGACATTTATTTATTTATTTGGCTCCAACAAAAACATGCAAATAGAATTTTTTTTCCAAGTTTAATTTGAAGCTTAAAAGTGGCCCTTTAAATATTATCATGATTCAAGTAAACATTTTCCTACTTAGTAAATAACTATACTTTAAATATATGGCTCTATTTTTACAAAAAGTTCACATTTGTGAGTGCTGTCACTCACTTCCATGACTGTATTTGAACAGACAGCAGCATCAAATTGAGAAATGATAAATCACAATATGATTTCATCAAAATAGCAAACTGTCTTAAAAATAAGGCAGTTATTCAGTTTTTGTCATGTTGCCCAGCTCTAATTTGTTATTCATTGCTTCCTTATCTTTTATTGTGAAGGGTGTTCTTGTCTAGTTTCCTCTGCGCCTTAGCTGCAGACTGATGATCTACAGCTCTGTTTTTATGTGTCTGTGTTATGGGTCCAAACACATGTGGAAATGAGCAGACTACACCAGCCTACCAGAAAAAGATTGTTCCTATTGACCTGGTGTAATGATGAACAAGCCTAAATGTTTTGTGTTTTACATACAGATAAATAAGCTGACATTTTTACTGTTATGATTACATTGTAACTGTGTTGATTACACAATTGCCTACAGTGAAGTAAAATTAATGATTTTTGATGGCATTTATATAGCTAAGCAAGATTTGATCAGGTTAGTACTTGGATGGGAGACAGTTTGTCAGGTCCCACATAGGGTCTTACAGTTGTATCCACTTTACCCGTATTGCCTAGCCCACTGTGGCGTGTGAATAAATACTTGGGGTGGTTGTTTTGAAAAGCTGTTATCATCTGCAAAAGCGCAATAAAAGACTGATGCATTAATATTAGGGCTGCACCAATGCAATACTGGGATCTGTGTCCGTCCAGCAGTTTTCCTGTTTGCCATTAATTGAACATTATGACACTGTTTACTGGCATATAAATGTGTTTAGTTGCTACATGTACATAACTCTATGTGGTCTATTTTCTGACCAGTTAACTGTGTTTCAAGAAAAAAAAAAGGCAATTTCAGTCCCTACACTGGTATCGGCAGATACTTGAACAAAAAACATCGAAATCTGTATCAGAGCTAAAATAACTGGATGGGTGCTTCCAATTTTTATCAAGCTATAAACCAAGTGGTAAACAAAACACCTAATGTTGTAACATACATTTTTGTGTTAATACTTGCATTGTAACTTTTAGGTACGCTCCATGTATAATCATTAGTGTTTTCTAAGACAATAACCTGGCCCTCTCACCCATTTCTCCTTTCATTCTATAACTTTCAAATGTGTCTTGAGTACCTCAATCTTGGACACCTGAATCTTGCCTGGGCTGTCATCTACTTGCCTCTCCTTTCCCTGGCTGCTCCCCCTCATCTGGATATACTCCTACAGTAGTCTTTTCTTAAAAACCTGCAATTAAAAAATGAATAATGTAAAAATATCCACTATTAACTGAATAGTTTTATCTTTTAATTTGAATAATGTTAGTGTGCAGCACATAGTAACAAACAACAAAAGCAGCAAATGTTTACATAAAAACATACATTCAGAAGATTTCATTTTCAACAACACGCACACACTATTGAGCACTGTACAATAAACTAAGCCACTACAACGCAAACAATCGTCCATAATATTGCTGGCGCTTGTGCTTTTCAAAACTTTATCACATTTAAAATGTCAATAATTCAATTTTAGAAATGGTCATAGAAACGACATCCATTCTGTTAACAGACACAAATAACACATTTCAGTGCTTCATTAACTGTGGATTGCTTTGGTGGAACGTAATTCTTAAAAACATTGCATTAGTTCGAAAGCTGCCATTCAATAGCCATCAGTCATTCAAATATGAACTTCACAAACTCACTGTTGGTCAAAAGTTTAGACACAAACAAAAACGGCACTCTGAGGACAACTGGCAGTGTACAAGTTGATATGTAGCGCGTTCACTCTGTCACCATACCCTGATCTAACACTATCACTAAGAGACATACAAAAGAAAATACAAAACTGAAGGTGTAAAAGAAATAAATAGCACATAATTAACTAGTTCATAGTAATAAATCTTTGGAAACAAAAACAAACAAAAAAAAAAAAACAAAAAAATCGACAACATTGAATTAAACATTTGCACATGAAGGCATTGTTACCTACTTTCTGCAGAAAAAATAAATAAATACAATTCATATAAGCTGTCATCATGTGCTCCTCAGAAGGAAGTTTCACACTCCTTAATGTGAAAAACCAGGAACTGGCAAAATATTTTTACGGTGTTTCAAATACATGTGCTCTGATAAATATAAAGTGTCTGATGAGATGACTCGATGCACAACCAGCAAACTTACTAGTTGTCAGTTTCTAAGGAGCACATGCAGAGAGCAGCAAGAATCTGTATATTGTCTATATTTTTTCATAGTCAAGTCATTTGTAGAACCCGAATGCTTCAGTTTTACTGAGATCTTTACATCTAAACATGTTTGACATATTTACAAACTACTTTTGATTATTCACCTACATCAATATACAGTTATACATATTATAAATAGTTACACACATCACGCTGTGTTAAAGAAAGTACATTCCATCATGTGATGGTGATTAGACGAGAATTCACACTAAAGGAAACTTATTTTGCAGTAATTGATGTGTCCACCTGGAGGCAGTATCCGCCACAGAGGTACTGTACAGAAAGGTTGGAACTCAAACTGAACCAAACTTTGTCCATTATAGTGGACACTGTGCGATACAGAAGTTCAAACAAAACAAGTGTTAGACTACATCTAAAGTACAAGACAACACTGAGTATAGAGATACTGGAGGGTTGTGTAGGAATCATCTCTGCAGTGTGGTTAGAGGTCCCCCTGCTCTGAGGTCCCATGTGTGGTGTAGTATGTGTGCTTTCTCTCAGAGCATTCCATCCAGGTTCTTTTCAGCACTCTGCTTGTCCTTAGTGGTGCTATCTGAGGGATTGTATTTGTTGTGGTAGTCTCTCAAAATGGTCACAACATCATGGTGACCAAAATGCACTGCCTCATCCATCGGAGTGTTACCCCACCTGAATAAGTAAAAAAAAAAAAAGCTCACCTCTGCCCATACTGACAGCATACTTGTACTGATAGTGGGGCCATGTTACACATGTTCATGTTCAGACGGAACATACCTGTCTTTGGGCACAGGGTTGACCTTACAGGCCTCCAGCAGGAATCGCACCACTTCACCATGACCTACAGCACATGTATGAACAAAGCTTATAAGTCGATGTACCTATAGCACCAATGTACATTTTGACTAAAATTATACATCATGTATAAATATTCTGTGTAATGCATTTGTATGCATTATATATCTATATAACTTTTCAGTTTAAAAGTTTGTTGTTGTTGCTTTAATGTGTACCTTCAGCAGCAGCAACATGCAAAGCTGTTCTGGAGTCGTAGTCTCTCTGCTCCATATCCATGGAGGACAGGGCAAACCTGTGAATACAAAACACTCAACATCACTCGTAACTACATAAATACAGTACATCACTTTCTGGTTGATAGAGGCTAGATCCCACCTTCTTAGAGCTGACACATCCCCAGTGTAGGCAGCAAATAGCAAGTTAATAACAGACTTCACCTAAGACAAGACCAAAAATACAACAGTGTTTTAATCATTACACATCAATATCTACAGTAAAAAAAAAACAATAGCATGATAGCATACATTAAGACCATTTTTTAAAATGTACTACAAAAATGTAGCAGTCTCACCCTCTGGTCTCCTCCCTCTCGACGAGGATCCAGCTTTTTTGCAAAGTGCCTTAGATTGTCATAATTGTGGAAGTTACAAAGTGAAACCAGGTCCTAAAAGTAAAAAAACAAACATTAAAAAAAAAAAAAAACATAAAAAGCACAAGCGTAACATACAAAATATGATCATATGTATTACTTTTCTTATAATAAAACTTTTTGAAAATTGTGGTTTCTTTAATAGAATCTACAAAACATAAAATTTGGAAACAAGTGTTTCTCCTCTAGTATAGTCCCAAAAAGCCAAGAGTTAGTAGATGAGATTGTTGCAGAGGAGAATTAGTTTTAGCACCAGCTACCAAATCCCAGCCTACTGCACAAGGCTACGACCTGCTAAGATGCTGCAATGTAAACACATCTATGCAAATACTTCATTATGACCTTGCTAGGCTTTTGTGAACATTTTACCGTGCAGAATTGGATGCCCCTCACACTGTTGCCCAATTTGTCCAGAGGAGGAGACCAGCACATGATGCCCATGACATTTGGGACAACCAACAGGATACCACCAGCCACCCCAGATTTGGCTGGCAAACCCACCTGTGAGAAGAAGAGTGTATAACTTTCTGATATGTCTGGAATACCATAGAATACTACAGATAGGCGGATATTTACGTGGAAAGCAAACTGCCCGGAGAAGTCATACATGCCACATGAGTGCATCAGACTCAGAGTATTTCTCACAGCCTCTGGACTCAGCACACGCTCTCCTGTGATTGGGCAGAAGCCCCCATTGGCCAGTGTGGCTGCCATGACACTGGCACTCTCACAAGTCACTTCAATAGAGCACAGCTGAGGGCAACACAGACAGACATCCAGGGTCACCCTACATGATCAACAGTGGCTACACATTTTGACTGTGTCAGAAAAAGCTTGAAGGATTTACCTGGAAGTAAAAGTCCAGAATTGCTGTCATGTCTGTGCCCTCTGGAAAGCACTGCAGAAACAGGCGTTAAACAAACAATCATTAAACCGAAATGTAGGCTACGCATTTCTTTAAGGTGCACCGGGAAATCTGTTACCTTCTTTTCTTTTAGATAATAACCGATGGCAAAGTTTCTGTCTCCAGACTCCCGCTCTGACTGGAACCTGAGACACAAGGGCACAATGAGGGTCTGTCTAATGGAACTGCTGGCTCTGTCGAATACTCTGTCATTGAAAGAAAAGAAAAAAAAAAACACTCACGTGGCATTGCTGAAGCCCACATACTCATTTCCAGCCAGTTTGTTCATGAAATTCATAACCTGTAGATGAACACAAAATTCTGTCAGTTTTATTGGCTTTGTAATTCATCCTGCATGTTCAAAAAGTAATTGTTCAAAATAGTCCCATAATGTATATAACTACCAGCAAGGATTGAAAGTGTGAATAAATAAATATTAAGTGCTACTTAAAGGTTGTATGGAGGATTTTTCAAATCCAACAGCTGTTTGCTGTTTTTCAAACGATGCACATGTGTTTCCCCTCCCAGGGCCACGCCCTTCACTGCTACTGGGCCG
Organism: Mugilogobius chulae; assembly: GCA_038363315.1. Taxonomy (NCBI): domain Eukaryota; kingdom Metazoa; phylum Chordata; class Actinopteri; order Gobiiformes; family Gobiidae; genus Mugilogobius; species Mugilogobius chulae. Next base: position 15,838,973 of record CM076410.1, read on the forward strand.
GTGAGTAACTTAGGAACACTGAGGGTTTGCTTGACAAGTTAAAAGGCCAATAGATAACGAGGTACCTCGTTATCTATTGGTCAACGTTTTACTGGATTTATTATGTCCACAGTTTCAATATTTTTATAATTATTTTTTTGTTTAGCATAGGTACAAATCTGTTACAAATCTATGCAACTGTTTTTGACCAAGACTGACAACAAACATTTTTGAAAATCCTCCATACAACCTTTAATATTCTAGAATTCTTTTGAAGTTTTTAGAAGCATTTGTTTACTTACATAATCAAACTTCTCTGCATTACTAGCCCCTTGCTGGAATCCAAACAAAAGAGCAGTGTTAAGGGAACATATGTCACTGTCCTGTCTACACAAACTACTGTACTAGTATAAGCACTAGTGTACACCTACATCATTCCAGTTCTACAAACAGACACTTACATTATATCTATTACAGAGCTTGTCAAACATTTACAATTAGATCAACATAAAGAACATTATTAAACCCATTCATGAGATCAAATGGATTAGAATTAAAAGTGTGCTGGCTGGAGATGAGGAGGTGAAATCAAAATGTTAATTCTCCTAAGAAATACAAAATAAACAAATCAGATGAATTATTTGTCTACTGTTACACAGCAGGAATGACTACTCATTGAACACTATCGAAGTGGGAGACATTGTTGTTCAAGATACATTACAGACAATTTAATAAACACTCAACTTTTAATGTAACAAAGACCACAAATGATGACTTACTCTGTTCAACATTAAACCCTCTAAAACATTTGGAATTGATCTACAGTATTATATGTGGATAACTTATACGGTTAGAAATATTATTATTGACCCAACACATCGCTGATTAGGAAAAATGAAATATGGTGTTGGATCTGTTTTGAGTTGAGTGTACTGTTTATGTCCATAAACAGTGTTGGAGAATGCAAGTGATTAAGAAGCCAGTGAAGGCTAAAGCTGGTTACAGTCCAGACCAAAGAGGGAAAAGGATTAAAAAAGGAAATTACCAACGTCATTGACCTGTTGATGTGGTCATAATTTCCCACAGATCCTAATGCTGGAAAATATGCAACAACACATCAAACCACACAACGAGCCTTCAAAAAGGTACATCAGAAACAAGAAAAAGGCTTGACTAGAAAAGAGCTGGGGCACATGCACAGAGCCCTGAGGGACACCAGTTTAAACCCTTGACAAGTCAAAGAAAATGCACTTATAGAATGATCAAACTTCTCAAAAAAAAAAAAAAAAAGATTTTTACAAGAAAGCTTGCAGAAACTTTGAAAATGTATCCAAAAAAAAAACAAACAACATCAAATACCCGGCATGCCCTTGGTTCTGGTGATTACAATGTTCTTGAAAAGAAATCTATAGCATTCTTTTAATAGGTTCTGTTTGAGTGACAACACAACATACTATAGGCCAAAAATATTTAATGCATAATATGTGAATATTGCTTAAATGCAATTTTTGTTGTTGTTGTTGTAATACAAAATATTGCCTAGTCACAAATAGATGTCAACTAGATTGAAAAAAGTGTGTGAAAATATCTTTGTGAGGATTTATGGCAAAAACAATGTTTGTAATTTTAATATATTTTAAAGCATCTGGTCTATGGCATCATCACATTCTACATAAAATAGGAGCAAAACCTATTTCTGTCTTTTATTTATCTTTGCACCAGACTACTGTACATTTTTACATGATCAACCAAGTACATGTTGAAATATTTCATATGAAAGCTGTTAGATCTTTAACATTTACAAAAAAGTGTACTGATAATTTATTTATTATTATTTATCTTTTGACAGATTAATTAGATATTGTCACTTTCTTCAAGGTTTTCTGTATATGTTTACAAGTTGAAATTCCAGAAAGCTATTGCAACTATTAAAATACATCTACAATATTTTTTATGCAGAACTAGTCACAATTAGTCAATTAATTATAACAAATAAAAATAACCATAAACAAATGTTAATGTGGATATTACAATGATCAATCTAACAATACGGTAAGATAAAAACAGAATATGATATAAAAAAGTAATACAATTTTTCCTCTGAAAGTGCCAGAATGCCAGAATGCAGATGCCGTGGCCGTGGCTGTACATTTTTACTGTGAGTTGTAAGTTGTGTCATAATCAAATCATCTCAGTAGGTGGTGCTGTTGTGTTTTGGGGAAAATAAAGACAGAAAGCTCTCAAGGACATGCAGGACATTATGGAGCAGGTAAGGGTAGCAGTTTGGCTCATAATCTGTAAATGTAGCGCGTTTGACCGGACGTCACCTCCACCCACACGCCGCACTCAGTCCCACAAATCCTTTCACATGATTATCTATGGACCTTAATCTGCTGCATTCACTAATCTGCATCATACAAGTTAGATTTTTTTTTCTGTCACCAGTCAGCAAATATTTAAAAAAACATTCTTTATCTAGATGCTTAGTCCCATTCAGAGATATACTGTACTCTGAAATTGAAGAAAAATAAACATACCTTTATGAGGGACGTACAGACAATAGCTCCAGCATTAACCATTGGGTTATGTGGTTTATCTGTGGATGATAACATGGGCATTCAGCTTACTTTATAGAATCATAAGAATGGTAATAGATGGACTCACCATCTTCATTCAGGAAGAGCTTGTTGAAGCGCAGACCACTGGGCTCTTTGCCGATGAAGCGGTGGACATACTCTGTGCCGTGATCATGAACAGCGATGGCATATTTTAAAGGTTTCACACATGACTGAAGACAGAAGGGAACTTTGGTGTCACCAACTGTGTGTCTAAATAACAAATATAACTAATTAGTTATATGCAAATGTTCACTCAAACTCAATGAAGTACAATTTTTTAGTTGGTTAGTCTCTTTGTTGTAGTTGTACCTCTGTCCATCAACAGTGCACAGAGCCACGGCCCACAGGTCAGGGCTGAAGCGAGCCAACTGGGGGATGTAATCGGCCACCTGCAGACACAGATTCATCAGTGAAAAACAGAAAAAAACACAAGAATCTGTTGTATCCCAGAGGAAATGTCTTACTTGGCCTCCAGACAGATTTTTGGCATTATCGTACAGCTCGTCGATGTGGGCACAGAAAGGTTGGAAGTCTGGTATAACAAACTTCTTCCTGAAGGCTTGGGTGAGCAGCACTATGTTGCTCTGAACACATCTAACAGAAAAATCATACATAGAGATTAGAAATGGCTAACAACACTTGACTTGACTTAGAAGGATTGTAACACACATGCATTTAATTTTTTTTAACTATAAATGTAATATTACCAACTAGGATATCGGTCAATATTTACAGTGTCAGTTGTACCCATTATTCACAATGTGTGCTAACAGCAGTTAGTTCATATCGATCTTTTATTCTGTTGCTCTTTATTCTCACCATGGCAATCGTGGTGTGGACACTATGAGACACACTGTACATATGTCAGACAACAAGAACACCCCTTTCTACAACGGTCTTTCACTGATAAGCATTTTTCTCTCTTGCATTTGCCCTGTTCGAAAAAGAGTTCATGGGAAATTTGGTGACGTCAGCTGTGCCAGCAGTTGTGGTCCTTGATTTTGTTGCTTTGTGATAAATGCTGACTTGCGCTACCTCATCCTCTAGCCTGATTTAGCAAGAGCTAAAGCGGTCCCTACAACGGCTGCCCTTGTTCCTTGCTCATCTTATGTGCAAATGCATTTTAAGGGGGCAGTAACCTACAGTCCAAAACATCTTTTCGTCTAGTATCAGATGTCAATCAAGAGAATTTTTTAAAATGTCTGTTTCAAAATTTCGACATTGGTGCACTCTTTGTACTCGTGAGCACCACTAGTTGCCTGGGCTGTTTTACAGGTGATACATTGCCTGAGGCCTCTGTGATAATGATATCACTGCCTAATCCAAAGATACTAAATGCCCTGACAGTTTGTGTGTTGGCACAATGTATGAATCCTCTAATCCCTGGAGAACATACCCTCCTTGTGCCAAGGAGTCACATGACTACAGTTCTATAAATAGTGCAGCAGCGGATGTGATGGATTGGCCAGGGATGCAGTGGGGACGCTCAGTACACATTTGTTTTAGTGTCACTGGTTGTTTACTGGTCAACTGGGAAATGAAGGCGGACTGTCAAGACCACGTCAAGAGATGCTTTTAATGTTTTTCATGCTAAAAATTGACCTTAGCTGTTCATATTTTGAGTATCTTTACACCAGTTCTATAAACAGAAAAGTGGTAAGTAAAAGCAACATACTTCTTGAAGAGGTGTCGGTCCAGAGCTCCATCTGAAGTAGTCTTTACGGTCAACTTGAGCATCTCCATACATTCTTTGAGCCGGGGGTCTCCGGTCCGTAGCCCTGTGGATTTTAGAGCCTGCAGACACAGGACACAGACGCAGATTAATAGAACATGTGGTGATAACACTTAGGGCGTTTACATACAGGTTAGAAAAATTGGATAAATAGCTTAGCCCAATTTAAACAGACTGTCCAAAGTGCATGTAAATTTGGGCACGCTGATTGTGAATCTGCTTTCAGAAATTGACACATGTGGTCCCAACAGATTCTAGTCTGTATTCACATGCCATTTAAACAGACAATCAGGCTATAGCTGGACTAATGTAACTGCATGCTTACTACTACTCCAAGTCCACATCCCAGCAAGAAATGAAGAAGTTTAGAACAAAAAGTACCCTGCACAAAGTGGCACAGCACACAAAGCTTATGTTTACTACATGTTAACACGTGTCATACATGTCTCATAAAGACTTGTATATAATAAAATAACTATAAACATTATTAACAATATTCACAGATTACAACTGCAATAAAGTGATTCGGCATGACCAATCTGGAAGTCTCTAAAGGTTAATAGATTGAATTCATTTTGCATGTAAACTAGAGCAAAACTGGCCCGACCGGATGAAGCTTGTTCTATTAAAATTCGATTGATTTCTTTGTCGATGTGAACAGTACAAAAAAAAAGACTGATAGTGCTTGTGGAGCCGACTCACCGTGGTGAACTTGTGTGCTGGGATCTTCTCTTGTCCCTCTGCGATGGTGTAGAAGAGAAGGTCCTCCAGGCTGGGCAGGATGCCTGCCTTTCTTCTCCTGCAGCGTACACACACACATACACACAAGAGTAGTGAGTGAGACTGAGTGAACACAGACACAGTCTATAGGTTAGAAGACTGCAGTGGAAACACTTACACTGGCCCAGAGCTACAGTGGAACTATGTTATTCCAGTGGTAAAGTTAACTGCATCACTATTAAGGGCAGTGCATTATTTATTATGAAAAATACCATGATTATTGTTATAATAATATTTGTGTCTTTTCTGAATTTTAGAGTTGATGCTTTTCTGCAAGATACAGTAGTTCTGAAAATGGGCCATTGTAACATTTAAGGCTCACTAAGAATTCCAGACAAAAATATTTTTTACCTATTAATAAAAATGTATTAGTAGTGAGTGATATTACACAACACAGTCAATCAAATGAATACTGTATGTATTAATGTTGTCTACTTTTAACTGACCATGTGTCACAGGTCAACACTATTCCTGTATGAGACTCCTTCAGACTGGAATTCTCAGCAGCTTCACACTGAGGTTAGGAGAGGTTAGTGCTCTGGACACTCAGTTGTTAGAGAAGAGTTGTGTGCTTACACTCAAACTTACCTCCAGCGCATTATGTAAGTAAAACTATATGTACATCTGTAATCTAGCACACTGCTACAGTATTTAAACACTCGGAAGTAAAAGGAGCAGGTCCCAGTCTGGAAATGAAGATACGAGTGAAAGTGTAGCCTCCAGCTCCATCAGAATCTCACACTGGGCCCTGTTGTAGTGGCACAGTTACATGCTGCCAGGGCTGACACGGTGACACAGAGACAACCATTCACTCTTGTTTCGCTATGGGTGCAGATTAGACAGGACTCAGGAGGCAAGAGGACACAGACATGCATTCTTTTTGACACATCCCATAACCGCCTCATGCTTGTTCTATTCACATTTTTAGATTATTATAGTTTGGCTGTGGAGAACTGATTGCGTGGAGTATTCTGATGAGAGCTGTGGGCTGGGGCAGGAGGTGCAGCCGCTGGTGAAAGGGGCAGAGGGTCAAATCAAAGGTGCGGATGAAGCAGAGGCTCTGAAGAGAGGGTTAGAAACAGCGGCAGCGGCAAAGTCAGGGAGGTGTCAGCTCTACTTCTACTGGAGAAAGGCATCTAGCACTACTGAGAAATCAAATCATACTTACAAAGGCAAAGCATAGCAGACCAACAACAGGAAGAGAACACAGGAATAAAACGCACATTAGTAAGAGGTACACACTTCACTCCAAACAGACAGCAATGGCTAAAATACAGGCTTCATCAGGGCACAGTCCTTCTGAAAAACACCCATTATACTATTACATGCAAATCCATTTATACACATTTCATAATACAACAAAAAACATACCATAGAAATACATGAGGAAACATAAATCACATTATTTTCCTTGTATTCAATTATAATACCATATTTGAATTTGACTTACTTATTGAAACAAAAATAAAAATGTGTTTCAATATTTATTCCTAGACATAAACAAAACAGAATTTGAATCAGTGCCATTTGACACAAAAAGTCAGATTTTTTTTTTACTCAAAACTTATACTTTACTGGCTGATAATTAAAAAGAACCAGGCATACATCACTAACACTTAATTACTGAATACTAATAATGACTAAAACTTGCTTAATTGCACATCTTTACTTGAGTAGATCTTTATATATTTAAAATCTGCTTTGAAATTTACCAAAAGAATTGGGTGTACAACAGCTGTGTAAAACAATCCATATGGGATGAGAAGAGGAAAAACAATTATTACAACATATGTTTACAGCTGCAGTGGGTGATGATCTGTGATGATCAATGCTGAGCATAATCAATATAGACCGATAGTTCTCATGCAACTATATATCAATATGTAAAATGTTAACATTTTTAATAATAATGTTAATGTTTTCTTGTGTGTAATATGTTTTTGTTTTTTTAAAGCTTAACTGCACATATTTATATTTGCATTAGCTCAATTCGAGCTGTGGGGAAATAGTTAAAGGGAAATCAATGGATTATGACAAAAAACTTGCCTGGTATTCAATCTAATGAAAATCACTGGTGAAAATGTGAAAAAGTGATGCTGAGGAACCAGAACGCTGACTTTAACACGACACAACACACGCTGACCTCTCCTGACAGTGATGATAGATGTACTTGTTGCTTTGGTTCATTAGTGAAAAGAACATCTGGTGCAGTGTTATTACACAGCTGTGCTTGTTTAAAAAAAAAAGCATTGCAGTTAATGAGCTTCATACAACAACTGACTATTGTGCTACTATTATTTTTCAAGTATGTTTCACAATTAGGCGCTTGCTGTCAAGAACAAATACTATTACATCATGTATAAAAACTATTGTGTTAGTACATTTGTACTGCCTGCAGTGAAATCAGTTATCATAATAATCCCATCACTGCTGTAAACGGGATTATGCTGAGATGCATTTTTGACTACATTTAATAAGTGCTGAGTTTTCCAGATGTCAGGTGAACACACAGCTCATGGTGCTGCAGTGATAAAGCTGTGCCTGTTCTCTGACTCATGAGCTGGGAGTTGTGTGCAGAAGTTGGATCTGAGCCAGGACGTTTTCATGTGGAATCAGAGCAAACGACAGAAGGAGATGGACGGAGAGTTCAAGTTTATCCAGTCTAAGAAAACATAATTAATGGATAACAGCCCCAGACCTTGTACAAACCCTTAGCTCGCCCTTAGCTACTACACAGAATCATGCACATATATTGCAGCGTCATATGAATGCCTGTTCTCAATGTTTTGGTGTAGTTGATGAACGTCAGCACAACATGTTTATGTTACAGTCAAAGTAAAACTAATAATCAGAGTTGTGCATAAATGTTCTGTATGTTTAGCATGCGTGTCTTTTAGAACGTCCAAGTCTGTGAACGAGAGAGAAACACGAGTTAAAGTGAGTTCCATTGGCTTAGATCCAGGTCCCACGATGAGGCGTTGAGACCTGATGCTGAGTGTGGAGAATAATCAAAGTTGTCAGAGGACAAAGGTTGATCTACGTCACGAGTACGGTGATGCCTCCAGCTCTGCACGCGCACACTGGTTGTCACGACACTCCTGCTACCAGTTACTTTACCCAGTGTGCTACAGTTTTTTCCTCGGACATGCATGACTGTTGGCTACTCTACTGCTCTATAGCCACTGCTTCATGCGTAATTAAACAGTGAAGACACATTAGCTAGTTGCAGATGCAACTGTGTCAGCAGTTTTCATATTAAAACCTGCTGCTAAGCATTTACTTAATAATAAAACGGACACCCAGGTATAAGTACGTGCCTTGCAGCCAGCAAGTGCAGAAAAGTCCTTTTATTGCTCAATTTCCTGATAGTTAAGTCTTAGCATCGTCGAGCAGGTGTCGCTGTTACTTACTCCGTGGTGGACTGGTTGGTCGCTTCATTTGGACCGTCTTCCTTAGAGCTGAAGCTTCTCACACCGTGTTTCACAATGGGCTGCTGTTGGAGCCTTCTCCACCCGGCATGAGGCTTTCTATTCGGTACTTTTCCATTCACCGCTGCGGTGCTAAGGCTAAAGCTACGGCTAAAGCTACAGCTAACGCTGGAGGCTGGAGCAGGTACCGCAGTGACCGCAGCTATCCTACCTGTCGGGCCTTTCAGTTGGCTTTGAACCAATTCCTTTAGCGCTAACGTGGACCGAAGATGTAACATTTCAACTTTTAAAATGACCCGTATGAATACTGTAACTATTGCAACCGTGTTTTCAGCAGCTGTAAAATTGGGCCGGTGGTACTGATGCTGCAGCGCTCCCGGTAAAATAACGGTTTCTCTGAGCAAACACTGAACTCGCTCACCGCCGAGCTGCACAACCAACCTTTAAGACGCGCGTGCGGGGATTGGATGGTTGTAGCGCGTGCTTGATTTTTGATTGGCCAACTCTGTTGTCAATCATAAAGGTCGTTTCTCTTATCTCCATCACATCATGGAAGTAGAATTACATCCATGCATCACATCCAGCAAGAGAGCAAAATAATTAGCCATGGTATAGAATTGAGATTAGTTGTTTAGGCACTTCAGGGTATACAGAAAGCATTAAAAAACAAAATTAAAAAAGTAAATAATTCACTGGAGTTAATTGTTGTAAGAACATGCTAGTCTTGTTCTTACAACAATTAAGAACAAGACTAGCTTGTTCTTAATTGATGGTGATTTATATGATTATATTTAAAATTATTAACATATTCCTAATTCCCATAGATCAATGCTGAGCCATGCTGATATACTGTATACAGTCTACGGCCATGCTGGAGGCCTAGAAGACTACAGAGAGGGAGAGATGTAGAGGTAAGATGGTCCTCTTCTGCCACCCCCAGGTCATCTTTAGTTACTACAATGCACACACTTACACCACTCAGCAGATGGCAGTCTGTCTGTGTCTGTCCTATTGTCTGTCAGCACGTTTGGGTAGGGCAAAACATCACTAACTTTATGGACACAGTTAATGATGTTTTCTGTGTTCACATAAAAACAAAAAAGCCACATACAATTTAATCTTTCTAATGTATGCCTAATGCATCACTTTTTTTTAATTCCTAAATGATATTTGTGAATGACATGTGTGATGACACAAGTATTTTTTATTCAGGGAAGAGCATAGCAGAAATATCGTCATGCATAGAAGAAGAAATGGTAAAAGTAAGAAGTTGGTTTAGAGAAAACAAGCTTTGCATCAACTGGGACAAAACAAAGTATATGATTTTTGGAAATCGAAAGAAAAAAGAAAACTTGAAATGGCTATTGATATTGTAACTATAGCGAGAGTTGCAAAGTTTAAGTTTTTAGGCATTATTTTGAATGAAAATTTAAGTTGGAAACCCCATAGGAATTATACAAAAAGTAAAGTCAGCAAAAGTGTGAGCATTTTACATAGAGTTAAAGATATATTGACTCTTTGCATATATTATGTTGTTCTCTGATTCTCCTATATTTCAGTTACTGTGCTGAAATCTGCAGGAACACATATACCACAAACACAAAACCTCTTTTTCTCCTATAGAAAAAAAAACAATTAGTATAATTAACAATCAAAAGTTTAGAGAGCATACCAACAAATTGCTTATAAAATCCAACTGAAGTTCAAAGATTTAATTGATCTGAAAATATTAATAACTAAACAAAAAAAATACTACTTTAGTATCAGAGAATATGGAGCAGAGAAGAAAACATAATTTTCGGAATATATTTGCAGGAACTACCAGGAAACAGAAAAGTGTCACAGCATATGGCACACAACTGTGGAACTCTTTGAGTGACAAATTTAAATCTTGCACCAATGTGTTAACTTTTGAAAAGATGTATAAGGAAAAATATTTGCAGAATATAGGCTACTGAAAACAAATGTAAAACAATAATGTAACTTGTAAACTGGATGAAGCTGAGACTTGGTGACTGGTGAGGATGGGGTACATGAATAATTTCTTTGTATTTATAAATGTACATTTTTGTGTGTGTAAATAAGGGATGGATTACATAAGATTTATCTTCTTTCCATTCCTTTTTGTTCATGTTAAATATACATAAACTATACTATAAACAAAACAACATGAGCAAATAAACAATACCATTTTTAAAACTTTTCATCGATGCAAATTAGCTTGCGGTCATAAGTCATTAGAAGTCTTCACCAAAACTATGACTACTTGATGTCAGTGTTTACTAGTACTGCGCAAGACATGCCTGCATTTGTTCATACATAATAATTAGCAATAAATAAACCACGTTGAAAAGTTGGATTAGCAAAAGACACATCAGTTTAGTTGGAATTTTAACATTTTCACAACAGAAAACATCTAAGGCATAAAGATCTCAACTTTTTGTTTAAAGGAGACATTTCTAGACTAGACCCATTTAGTTTAGAATTGTTCAATTGCTGTAACAAAAACATGAATATGTACAATCCCCAAGTTTTTGCTGAGTTTCATCATTTAAAAACTACAGATTAAATTATACTTAGTAGTCTTATGTACTTTTCATTATTTCACCAATACTATTTTACCAGTATTTTGATTTACCCATACTTCCAATGAGGTAAATCTTTAACTACATTTTACTCCCACCTCTGTGGCTGATCCTAAAGTTGAACTGGGCTGGATGATTCTTCGTGTTTTCTTGCACACAGGGAGCTCTTTGCAGGGTGGTGAGGCCATAATTCACCCACGCCCACACCTTCTCACAAGCCGTCAGCTTCCTGCTCCTTTCAGATCCCGCCCACGCTCCCAACGGCTGCCTCCCGCCCACCAGCCGGGGATCCGCCCACCTTCCCCGTAGCCATGGAAACACATCACCATCATCATCAGCAGTGACTGGAGGTGGGTACGGACAGGCCACTGAGCACAGCACTCACTTCACCCACGCCATTTTTGGACAGGAGAGAAATCCCCCAGTCAAAGAGCAAAGGGACTACATTTTTGCTGTCTTCTGATGTGGTGTTGTGGATTTTCTAGTGGATTCTATAGATTAGCAAAGAATCCAGAAACTTTCATTACTTTTCAAAAAGTGACTTGCATGTAGTAGTCATCCCATCAGTCTATATCAATATTTGCTTATTGAATGAACAAGAATGTCCCATAGAAAACATTTTGAATTTGTTGAAAATGTTAGTTAGCTGCTGCTCATTAAATAGTCTTTAGCATTTACAGGTTTTTGTCTAATTGCGCATTTTTTTTTTTTTAATTTGGTTTTGCAGTGTCATTTAAATACACTTAACCTACTTTATTAAATCTACTACTGCAAAAATACTTTATCAAAGTGCAGCCTAAACCAATATTGGGAAAAACAAATAACTTCTGTTAAGTATGGATAATCCCAACATATTTGTATGTACATAATTAAACTCATTATATTTAAGCAACATACTTTATTCTATAATTATTATTTATTAGGCCAAACTGCATGGTCTTCTTTTGCTAATAAATTCTTTATAAATTTCTGTAGATGGCAATGGCAACTATAATGTCAGTGCCAGAACATAGCAACATTCACGAATAACTTTCATAGATTGTATTTTTTACTATGTTATTGTGTTGACATTTCCCTGTTAGCCTTAGCTGTTAGCTGCAGATCCCAAGGGGAGTAGTTTGTGCTGGCTGGGGAGGGCTAAGGCACACACACACTAACATGAGGAGACCTGCGTCACTCTGACTCATTTCATTTTCACATTGTGTTCAAGTGACGCTCATGCAAATGGACCAGCCACCAATTTTTTTCCTCAACTCAACTCTTCCCCACAAACAAACCTGTGATAATGAGATAATCACAAACTCGCAAACACACTTTGGATGACCGACTTTGGATTTTCCCGGGACTACATTAAAACAAGTGACTAATATACAGTAGGATTTCTTACAGTGAATCAGCAATTAACACCCACTCATTAACACTACTGCGCTGTTACCTCAGCATTGATTACTCAACTAATCCACTAGTATCCAATGTGTTTCAACTTGATCAAGTCATTTCTCTGGTAAATGGTAAATTCAGAGCATGTTATGAGCTGATAACGCATCATTTTAGATTTTATTTTATCTAAAACTCAAATGCATATTATGCTTTAGGGAGAATACTTGTTTCTGTTTTTGTGTGTGCAAATGTTGGCTTCATTACAGTTTTTCTTTCATTTTTTTTAACTTATTTCTTTTTAACTTATTTGTTTGTTTCAAGTTGATTGTATAAACATAAGCCTCATTGCTAATTTACGCGGGTTCTATTTTGTTTTATTTAGTTCTATTTACTGTACTTGAATAAAAAGAATCATTTTGTGAGTACCTTTAAAGCTTTTAACAAACTAACTTGTAACTTGACATGGTGGCGCCACATGCTTGTCACCATAGAGATATTGAAGTTTAAAGCCATATAGTGTAAACTTCTCTGGGCAAAACATGTCATCTTCATACTGAAAATGTGTTTGCAGACGCTTCACAAAAAATCGTACACACTCTTCTTCTTAAGTAGGATTTTAGTTCATCCACTTCTGCTCATTTTTAATAGAAAAAAAAAGTGTTTTCATGATCTGCCTGAACTCGTAATGCTTAATTATGTGACCAAGTTTCATCATTCATTCATCAACCATGGCTACAATTAACTCAAGGACCATTACAAAGTAAGTCAATCAGTCCAGTCATTAAAATGATTAAAAGTCTATAATCACGGACCAGAGAACAGACGTCACATCAATTCAAAAAATAAAGTTTAATGTTTATGTGCAGTATAACAAATAAAATATATTAGTGTTTAAAAAAAAACAGGTGCATAACTACGTGAAGCCTAATCTATCACTTTACAATGGACAAGAACATGTGGTCAGTGACGGCTGCGCACACTTCAAACTATCCAAACCAATATTATCTTTTGTAATACATCCTCTGGTGCCGTCGCTCAGGAGTCTTTACAAACAGAGCTGCTTGTGCTAAAAGTGAAACATTTTGACCGCACACATAGAATTAGCATTAACATAAATATTGCATTGGTTTTCACACTGACAAACTGTCTAAAGGGCCACAGAGGAGTAACGGGGGAGAGCCACAGTTGAATATGGGCATTACAAGAACAAAATAACAATGTAGAATCTGGTGCAAAAGCTACTATACTCACTAAAATTAATATATCTGATCAGTTTGGTTACCCTGGCATGGAAAAAAATTTTGGATTTTAAAGCTTAAACACAGCAATAACTGATTGCTATGGTATTTTAAATGTACTGTTGTTACTGTAATTGTTTGACACATTTTGGTCCTCTTTTAATAAAAAAAAAAAAACATAATTCTTGTATGAGCTATTCATCTTGTGGCCCTGAAGTGCTGTCCCAAAAAAGAAAACATTTTATACTTTATACAGTTTTGACAAATTTACACAGAATGAACACAGAAATGTGAATGCACATTTAAACATCCAAAACACGTTTTTACAGATGAGTCCACGCTTTAGAAGCTAAGGCTATATTCTCACATCAGAATCATGTAATATTGTTATGAAATGTACTCAATACCCATATTCTTTTTATTCATGTTGTTGCTCTACACATAAACACTGTATTGACACCACCATCTATTGACACTGTGGAGAGATTAGGCTAGCACTATATTAGCACAATATTTACACAAAATATCTTCAACAAGTTTAACACTTTTTTTCCAAGTCAGAGTGGTTTATCGTAACATGTAAACCTCCATAAAAATACAAGACAGAACATGAAGATTCATTACACGATTCATACTTAAACTTGATGCAGGGCTGAGACACATCTCTTATTAGAACTGTTTCTATTATTTTAGAACCATAGGTCTATGTACAGTACATAAATAACACTGTTCATACTACAGACTGAATTTGGGTATTCTTGAGATTTTTTTTTCAGTTCCATTTTATTCGGAAAGTATTATCAATTAAGAAAATGGCTCAACTCACCTGGCTCTACCAGACGGATATTTGCAATTTGTGACTGTGTGATCTTTAGAATCCACTCTACGGTTAAAGATGGCCACTGCGAACTGAAACAAACATAGTGGAGCCGACAAACGTACTCTAGCAAAATTACGGACTATTTTGTCTTTGAAAAATGTGTGATCTGTTGATGAGAAAGAAGATGCTTTGATCAATTAGCTTTCAGCAACAGTTGATTTTGTGTAGAACTCGATTCAGAGTGATACACATATCAGTCTGGCGTGAGCCAGGTTATTGCTAAACAATATTATAATCCAATAATCTATACAACCATAATGGTAAATCTGCAGATTTACCTTTACATACAATGAAATTTCAACAATATTTTGACAGTTCTAATCTTAAAAAGTCTGTGCCAATTGATTTACTTATTTTTCTAAGTTAAAAAAAATCTGTTTTATCCCAGTACAGATACTGTATATTGTAATAGTTGTAGGAGAAAATGTTCTTGCAGTGATGTCTGCATCTACTTATAAAGAGATTTAATCTCTACAAGGCAGGTAGTGCACTGTTAGCAAGCTAGTGTTTAGTTTTACAGTGACAGCAAAACTTGCTCTGGCTACTGAAAGTTGTGAAAAGTGTTAATATGCTCTAGTTGCTGAATAAATAAAATGCCTGAATTGCATGAGCTAAGTGGACATACACATGGACTGCTGCAAAGAGATTAAAAAGAACTAGTTTTGCTGTTTAAAACGGTCAAAAGCAGGTACAGCACCTTTTACTTAAAGGATCCCCCTTGTAAAAGAGATGATGCATCTCAAGGGGCTACCCTAAATAAATAAATTAAATAATTAAATTGTTTTGTAAAATCAAAATCCTTGTAGCATTCAATATTAGCAATAGCAATATGCATCATGAGCTATGAAACAACCCCTGCATCTGCATCAGTTAACAATAGAACCGGTAGATATTATACACACACTAATGGTCAACAGCACATGCAGTGAGCAGACAGGGACCGGTGGCACACACACCTCCGAGTGCTCCACGTTTTGGCAATTTTAAATAAGACATAAACTAAATAAAAATAAATGCTATTTCTGAGGCATCGCTGGTTGTTAAGGCTCTCCTGTGGCTGTGCTTAGTATCTACTGAGGGCTAGAGCTGCATATGGTCAGGTGAGGAACCATGGGGAGGGGACAGGTAAGGGAGGGGCTGAGAAGAAGGGGTGAGGTAAAGTGAAGGGTTTGTGTGTGAAGGGGCGAGACCTGCGAGGCACTATGTGGAGTCTTCCGGCTCTGACTTGATGGTCTTCTTGTCGGTTGGACCGGATACGCGCTGTGTTGTGCCATTTTCTGTAAATGAGAGAAAATGTTATGATAAGGTTGACGACAACTTTCACAATGTTCGGTAAAACAGACAACAACTAGCATGCTAACAGCACACTTCCTGTTTCTCAAACAATAAAATACAATGAGATTCAAACAAAGCACAATGGTCTCATTTTGTCTTTGAAAGCTCTGTAGTGCCTTGTATATTTTAGTGTGTATGTGTGTATGCGCGCGCGCACGTGCGTGGGCGAGAGTGCATGTGAGCATAAGGGCGTGTATGTGCATGTGACTGTCTGTAGGTGGGATGTTTTTGCTGTGTTGGGTAATGTGGGGGCGGTTGGATGGGATGTGGGTATTTGGGATTGTTTTTAATGCATTGCAAAGCACTTTGTGTTATATTGTATGTTGAACAGCTCTTTATAAAAGTTTCATTTCATTGATTTCATTTAAATATCCCAGACTTGAAAGTTTAAAGTCTTTTATCGGGGTCAAATTAAACGATTTTACTGGTTACCATATTACAGAATTATACTTTTGGCCATGGGCTATTTTAGTTCAGATACATGGGTAGGACACTGTCAGAAAAGAAAAAATAAGTTTTATATAAACCATGTTCAGTAGTTACACTATTATATGAAGACAAGATTGCGGTAATCAATAATTGTGATTTTTCAGGTTGCTAATTTAAAAAAAAACACTAACAATTTTGGAAGCATTTTTTTTCGTAGTAACCATACAATTTGATATTAAAACATTCCTAGTAGCTGGCCACATGCTTGTCCTTCCACTTTTGTTCTAGATAAAATGCCCTGCAGTTGATCAGTAGAGAAAGCACATTTTCTGCAATCCCTGTGAAACGCTGCTCTTGTGAGAGTCCTCCCACCTGCTGCTGGAGCCTTGGCCTCCTCTGTGCTGTTACTGTTACTGTTGTTGGTGTTGTTGCTGCTGCTGTTGTTGTTGTTGTTGTGGTTGTGGTGGCGCTTGAGTTCGTTGGCCAGCTGTTTCCCCAGAGGCAGCTCTCCCTCGGCCATGCTCTGACTGACCACACGCAGGTTCATGGGACGTTCATCTGGAGTAAAAACACACATTTTTCAATAAAAATACAACCATTAAATCATTTTCTGTTACTGCTGCTGCCACTACTGTATTATGCTAATCTGATTCAAGACTCTCTTAAAGTTTGGCATTTTGGTTTAGTGGTAGAACCTCAAGATTTGGATTATTTTAAGAATGTTATGACTAAGATTAGTTAGGTTTATGATGAAACTTTTTAAGCTAAAAGTAAATCTAAATCAGACGCAGTTCCCTTTACCACAATTATTTTGATGCAAACAGCTACCAGTAGATGGTGCATTTCCTGTTCAAATAGTGAGTTCTCTAGATTACAATCATTTTAATCAACAAAATCTGAATTACCAAAGCTAACACGACCAAAAGCCAGTACAAGAGAAATGTCATCCATGTCTTGGTTGTGTCTGATTCTTGTTACCTCCCCTCCCTCCCACACGTACCCCTCTAGCAGCTCATTATCCTCAGCGCCCACAAATCCCACAATGCACCTGTAATTATCCCGCCCACATTGTTTACCTGCAGCCAGTGGCCCACAGGAGCCCACCCTCTCTCCTCCTACTGAATCCTCTCATACTGAAATCTCATTTTCTGTCACCAGTGTAGAACCACGCTCTTTCAGCATGAACTGGACAAGATATGATGCCTTTCACATTCACAAATGATCTAAACAACTTTTGAGTGTGACTTTGTAAAGCAGTATGTCTTCTTTAAGATCGTATTAAAATAGTTGTTTTTGAAGAAATGCAAATTTAGAATGTCAAGCATCAAGAGCAATGTCAGAAAGCTACAAAATATGTTGATAGAAACAGCTAAAAAAGACATGTAATCTTGCTAAAATCAGACCCAAATAAACTTAAAGTGAGAATTTCAGAATATTGTTGGAATATCTTAAGTAAGTAAAAGATATTAATTGATCTTAATCTTAATAAAAATGTTAAGTTATGTCATTTAGATGAACTGCAAATCAGCTCTCTATTTAGAAAACTTCTCTCAAAACATGACATGTTGTGGAGTCTGTGTACTATTCATAAAACAACTTTTCCAATTACCAAAAAATTAAAATGTTGACAGATATTTTTGATTGATAAATAGTTTGTTTAAATTTACAGTTTATTTAGTGCAATAATTAAACACCATCCAACACATTTACAGGCACATTTATCCAATAATTTTATTCTTATTGAGAGAATCGTACTCAAGATATACCTACATTTTTTTCTTTGTCTTTAATTATAAATCGACCATTAAAGGGGACCTATTGTGTAAAATCCACTTTTCTGAATTTTTAACCATGTTACAATAGTGTTCTCTTAACACTAATTTACCCAAAGTTATACTTAAATTGACTCCTGCATGTTTGAGTAATCTTGTATTGTTCTGCAGCTGATACTCCAGTGCTCAGAAAATCCCTGTTGTCACCTACCACCTATCCCCGCCCATTTGTCTGTATTTTCTTGTGACAAGTCACAGCAATCAGATTCCAATTCAAGTACAACATATGGTTCAAATGGTCCCTTAGCCACATTTCTCGGCACCAGAATGTGTCATTCTACATTTTTGCTTATTAAAGTTAGTTTTACATGAGGAGGCGGGGCCTACCAGTTCTGCAGCTTTGAACAGGAAGTCAATAGAACTGTTTTTATTTCCAAGCTGTTCTAGATACGTTTTGTGTTTTACAATGAACAAATACAAATTACTGATCCACTTATGTTCTATTTTCCTACTAAATACACAGAAAAAACACAATAGGTCCCCTTTAACATTTTGTATAACATCAACAAATTGAGACTAATTATTTCTGACTGTGTAGACTCTAGTCTTGCTCAGCCTTACCTTGGTGCTCTCTGAGGGGGTCTGCTGCCGCCCGTTACTGCTGCTGTGGTGGGGGTCGCTCAGGTACTTTAGGGCTGCTGGGGGGTCAGTGAGGTACTTGAGAGCCGCAGGGGGAATCCTCCAGTCTAGAGCCTGAAGTCTCTCCTGTACTGCTGCATCCTGAAGGATTTCCATCTGCCGGGCCAGCAAACGCTCCAGCTGCATCTGGCAACGCAAAGACAATACAGTGAACATTAGCAACAGGTGAGGAAAGTAAGCAACCAAGGGTCTTGTTAAAAGTCACTATTTTGCAACTATTCACAACTATTACCAAGCAACTGGAACTTGTTGAAGAATGTTGCCACACGTTACTTTTCCTTAAGTTTGTAACACATTTCATGACATCAAACTTTCTCAGTGAAAAAAACTTTGACACTGTGACATTTGTTTCATTTGGAGTGAATTAATAAGAAATCTGAAAACAAATTCCTTAATCTCACAAATCCTTCGGCACATGTTTTATATACAAATGA
Organism: Mugilogobius chulae; assembly: GCA_038363315.1. Classification (NCBI taxonomy): domain Eukaryota; kingdom Metazoa; phylum Chordata; class Actinopteri; order Gobiiformes; family Gobiidae; genus Mugilogobius; species Mugilogobius chulae. The sequence goes on from CM076410.1 coordinate 15,858,262, forward strand.
ATTCATTTTTGGTTGTAACTATGGGTTAAGAATCTCTTTTTACAGACAACAAAGTGAAACATTAGAAGACCAGCCAATCATAGAGCTGCTTTTGGCTGTTGATGAGACGTAAAATACTTTATTATTTAATTCAGGCAGTGCACAACAATTAAAATTTTTCACAAGTGTCTACTTAATTACAACAACAAAAATGAGGTACCCCAACTTCAAATGACTTCCTGCATTTGCTGATACCAATAGCTGAATTTTGCAATCACTTCGCATGACAGTCCAAACAAAATGTATTTATCTGGAATATAGTCTGTCTGTAGAAAAGAATGATATACAGTATATTTGTAATAATAATTTAGCTGATTCTTTGCTCATAGTTTCTTCATTTTGCTTCTAAAACTGACAAGATTATTTATTACGTTGGTCTTGTATTGTAACTTGAAAAACCACGATTATACATTAACCTAGAAATCCTAACATCCCTTAACATTGTGAATATTTTAAGCAAGCCTATATGTAATGGCAGAGACCTACAGTACACCCTATCCCCACCCACATTCTTGTTCTCACCTTCAATTTTAAACAAAGTTAAACATGAAGTGTAGAGTTGAAAAATGTTACCATACAGTGCCATTTGTATACACTTTTTTACTAAATCACACAGGAATAAATGGTTTTCCTTTTGGAGTTAAACACTTACTTCCTGTAATCAGAGACTTTTATTTCAGATTAGAGAAAGAATATTAATATTTTGTTGAACTTACTCAACTTCAACTTAAGCAAACGTTCACATCTTCATAATGATAAACACCTACACAGTGTCTCACATTTAGACGTCCCACAAGCGCTTGGGTGGAGGCATGAAATACAAATGTGTTACTTCTATAGAGAATATGCATACACTTACAGCGATTCCATTTCTATCTGTAAACGACTTCATGATTCATAATGCATTTACAATTAACAATCTGTCAGGATAATTACTGACTGCTTATAAATGGCTAGGGGCTTGTTCTAGTTAGTCAAGACGTAAACCGTGATCCAAATCTTCCACGCTGTCCTCGACGAACATCAGTGTCTGTGCTAGATTACCCAGAATGCACCAGCACACACACATGAATATAATGGTTGATCATAAAGCCTCCTCCCACACTGGCCCTAATGAGAACAAGAGCAGCTTGCAGCATGGAAACTAATAAAGACAGAGGCTGACAGCGGAGTACATGTAAATATACATGTCCACCGCATCTATCACACACAGACACCTACATAGTAATCCAACACTTTGTAAAGACTAACTGGTAGTTCTGAGTAAGTCAAAGGTCAGCACACTCATCTAATTCTATTAAGCCGAAACTGGAGTGGGTAATGTAGTTGTATGACATCTGTGTAAGTTTGGGAAACATTTGAATGCAACATTATGATTAGTGGGCAAAGCACTTAACCCAAAAGCCTTGATAACATCTCCAGATTACGTCCACAGTTTGTTTAAAATTCTTTTCGTGCATGTTCAGATTACAAAGAAACTAATACAATGTTTTTTTATATTCTAATAAACTTTGCTTCCTTACAGAAAACATCACCGAAGTCTTATTTATTGCCCTGTGAGCTCAGAAATACTGTTCTGAATGTCGTAGAGATTGGTTTTGATGCAAGGGATTTCAAATTGAAATCTTCAAAACATGTAAAACAAATGCAAATTATCTATCATATTCATCAAACAAAGAAATGCTAAATTCTTTGTGGTTACAGTAATCGGTCCTGTTTACGTTCTACAATGTGATGATGTCTACAAACGCTTTCACTGAAAAGACTATTTAAATCAACCTTAATTCTGGTAATGGTAATGTTTATTAAGGACAATGTACAATTACATTAAGCACAAAGGCAGAGATGCTTATACCAGATTGTAGCTTACAACTAATTTCCATCTGCAGTCCTGGGGAGGGGAGAGGGGGGCACATTGGACATGTTTTTAGTTGTAGGAGGAAACCGGAGTACCCGGAGGAAACCTACGCAGACACGGGGTGAACATGCAAACTCCACATAGAAAGGCCCCGGGCGGCCTGGGAGTCAAACTCAGGACCTTGTTGCTATGAGGCCAGAACGCTAACCGCTGCGCCACCGTGTCGCCCTAACATGAAATTGCATTAAATCTACTTTTCAAAAAGCTGACATTGACATTTGACCTTTAAACGACCTCTGAACATTCGTCTGATTTACCTGTAAGTTACGTCCTACAGTTTCCTCTCCTTTGGACTTGGCACAGGCTAACTGCTCCCTCAGCATCTCCTGTCGCATGTGGATAGCCTGCAGCGCCTCCTGGAGGTCAAAGAAGTTCTCCTGAAAGCACAATGCAAAAAACTATTAATACATATCCAAAATGTTTTATGGTAGGGCCTTAAGAAGGTGATGAGATTCATTTATTTATTGGAATCAAATGAATAAACAATTATGTCATCTTTTGATTTTTCAAATGAATTAAAATAAGACAGTGAACCCTACCTCTGTTTTGATTCTTTTTGGAGAAGGTTCATCTCTGTCCCCACACCGTGATCTGCACATAAAGATTACAAGTTAATCTAAAAAAAAAAAACGGCATAGTTCCCTTACAACAACAAAATCCCTAGTTTCTTTTTATCACTTTTGTTAAAAAATCATTCAACTATTTTTCATGTTTCAGTATTCCGGGTAGAATTGATGTCTTACTTGCTGGTGCGATAAGTGTACTTGTAGGTAACTTCTCTGGAGATTTGCCGGGCCAGTCCAAACAGCTCGTCCCGGCGTGTCAACAGAGCCATGTCCCTCATGCAGAGCTGAGCTGCTGCCTCATTCACTGTTAGCTGCAAACAACAAGACACTAAGGTCATTTCCTCTTGTACATGCACAAGAAAAAAAGAAGTGTGAATTGAAAGATGCTATGCTTCTGTTAATGGTACAAAACCTATTAGATTAATGCTAGGGATCACTGAGAAAAATAATCAATTATTAGCCATAGATACTGTATACTGGTGAACTAAGCACTTAACTTGGAAAACATTAAAGCCTAAAAAGACAAAAAGTGATGTTTTTGCTGACCTCATGAAGTGTCAGGTGCTTGCCGTCCCTCCTCTTGGAGTCAAGCGTCCATAGATGGCGCTGTACTTGCGTATCTCCTCCTCTCTGCGTGGATCCTCTTCACTCATGTCGAAGATGTGCCCGATCATCTTGGCCAGTTTCTTGTTTGTCTTGAGCTGCTCTTTGACCTCACCAATGTCATTCTTGGGCAGTCCAGGGGCCATCCTCTCTACACACTCCAGCACTGACTGCACAGCAGCAGCGTCCAGAGCCTCCAGCCCCTCCCTGGGTGAGGAGGGGGAGCCCAGGTCTGACGGGGACAGACTGTGCTCACTGTCATTACTGTGGCCCGACCAGAAACGTGCCTCACTGCCGCCTTGTAAGGGAGAGGCGGACACCTTCTCACGAGTAACCTCCAGTTTCCCTGGCTCAGAGCAGAGCAGGGCCTGGGTATCTTGGCGCTGCTGGGACGGTCCTGAGCAGGGAGCAGGCTGGGGGAGCCCTCTGGGAGTTTGTACACTGGAATGCTGCACACTGGCAGAGAGGTCAGCGGCTGGTTGAACACTGCAGGGTTAGTGACCCAGTCCCTTAAGGCCTTCTGCAGCCGGCGCACATGCAGAGGTTTGCTGGCCATGCCAACAAGTGCCATAATCTCCAAAAACTCCTCTTCCCCCGCTTCACACAACTGCTGCACGTCATCGCCGCCCTGCTGGATGAAAGCCTCATAGTAGTACAGCAGGTTGGCCCTTTGCAGGATCCGGTAGAGCTGCAGCTCCCCCAGTGTCCGGGGCAACACTGCCGCCATTCCTGTGGAAGACATCATATGTGGTTAACTATGTTATACCTGAAGAAAAAAACATGGTAACTGTCTGAGGACCACAACATGTTAGCTGTACTAATAATGGGTAAAGATTACAGCTTTGCTCACTGGGTCTTGGTGGAACTGTTTATCTATAGTATATCATGATTGCTATCTGTCCGAGGAAGACACCATGTTAACTCTAGGACAACCTGATCAGAACATATTCTATCAAGTGGCAATGGTATTGGCTTGATTCTAAATTTAAATGATTTATGTGTTTCATCCAATTAAGCGTTTAAATTAAATAAAATAGTCTGAATGTAGAACTGTGGTCTATCACCCAAATTAGTATTTTCCTGCGCTAATTCCCACTGAACAGAATATTGTATTACACTGCATTAATCATTTTCACAATTGGAATGGAAACTGGATCCATATTGGCATCTCTTTTGTTAATTCAATTGACAATAGACTTGGAAGCAGACAGAAAACAGACAGATGGATCGGGGTATTTTGGTGACTGCACATATTTAGTATCCTATAATAACCGCGAGACAAACTCTGTGCCTGACTCTGTCCTTCAGACTGGTCAGATGTTCCATGACTTTGACCTATGCTCCCCACTGAGAACCATATGGACACAAACGCAGAGATGTGGACACATTTTTATGCTTTTTTCTTAGAGAGCTTATTCTAACGACTTATCCAGTTGCTTTGGCTCATTTGATACTCATTCTGCTACTGCAATCATCAGCTCTCCAATTTGACTAAATAACTGTACCACAACAAGATTTTCATTCGATTGTAAACTCAACACAGGTCTAGGTTGATAATTGAACTGAAAATCAGACACTATTTTACCATTCAGTACATTTTTAGAATGATTTGAGCTTTAGTATAACTATTAAAAGATTGCAAGATAGCATTATGTTTTTATTATTATTTAATGCAGGACTAATGTGGTTTCAAAATCAGTAATAGCTTATAGATTTTTGCTTTGTGTAAAACGTCTAAAATGATAATAAATAACTACGGGAGACTGTGAGATTTGCCATGCTAACTTTATGTTGGACACTTTTGATACATCCTTTAGAACTACTACTTTTCATATTCATAATCGAAGGTGTGAACTTGCAAGTCATGACTAGGACTCCAGCCAGACTTGAAGTCACTATTTTGCAGACTTGAAACAACACTTGATAAAATGAAGACAACTTGAACTTGAAAGCCAGTAGTGACTTGAGACTTGTGTCTTGATACAAATTGATGCTTTTGTTTAATTTTCCGTGAACAAACTGAATCATGTCCCTCCTCACTTCCTCAATGTGTGACTATTTTTTAAAGTAATTTACAAAAATAATTGAACAAGCAACAATAGTACTGTAGTCAATACGTGTAATAACTTGAAAATCACTCATCTTGTTCTGGAGATTTCACTTGAATTTGAGCCTGACATAGTGATGACTTGGACCCACCTCCACATCATATTGTGGCCCAGTCCTCTAAGCATAAAAGAATGCCATGACAATGACTGTTGAGGCTTTGCAGAGGCTAAAAAGACTTGTAATGTCTTTTTAGCCTCTGCAAAAACATTGCAAGAAATGAAAGCAATTTATGAAATATAAACAAAACTATATTCTTAAGCAAGTTAGCACACATAGTTAATGCAATTGTTACATGTTTGATGTATTTTGATTGCAAACAACAATTTTCAGTACACATTTTAACACAATTTTGTTGAATTAACAAAATATTGATATCGAGATATGCCAAAAAAATACTGATGTATTCATTTTTGTCTAGACCAAACCCTAACGACTGCATTATCATTTTGCGATTAGCCTATTTTTGGTGTTTGGGGGTCGTGAATGCCTACAGTTGTTTTTGTTGGTCGCGACAGAAAAAGTTTGAGAACGATACCCTTTCCCAGAACTACTACTGCTATTGAGATGACTTAATATTTCCATTATAAAATACTACTATCACTAACTCTCTACCTTTACCACTCAAAGTACTTCTTCAACTATAACTCTGGCTATTACTTTTCATATTCACAATCATAACATATTTGAAATTGTCCCTGTCACTTGACCCTCTCTCTTAAGCCTAGATTTGAGCAATATTCCGGGGGCAGTGCGGGGGCGTTCTCTCCCCCCTCTCTCTCTCCTCTGTGTCAGGAGTGGCTGGGAGCTCCGGAGCAGCAGCAGCAGCACATGCCTGTCTCCACCCAGGCTCGGTGTGTGGGCGGTGGGATCGGCTCGCCCAGAATAGAGCCTGTGCCGGGGCTGGAGCGACACAGGGAAGTCACTCACACAAACATGGCCTTCATGCAGTACAATGGACAGGCAGGGTTTGATGGACAATGTTTGAAATTGATTAAAAATAAATAGAGTGGATTCGTACAGTATTGAGTTGTAAAATGGATGATATATTTAGCATAACTCCAGATTGGTGAATATTTATAGGCCTAATGTGTAAAATCACAACTTGGCAAACAGCAAGGTTCTAACAATAATACTATAATAGTTTAAAGTATAAAGTATTAATAAATAAATAATCTATATAAAAATATACTAACTATTACTTCATGTTTCTTCAATTACGTTTCAATTTTAGCTCATTGGAACAATAAAAATAAAGATTATAATGAAAACAGTAATGTTGTCACAGTTCCGTACTTAATATTAGTTTAGGCATTATTTTGATACCACAATGACGATTCAATTTAATGCAATATACAGTATGTTTTGTTTTAATGTAAATCAATAGGATTTTTCAAGAAAGTCCAACTCTGTCCTGTTTGTTTTTCCCAGTATTAGTATCTGTTTAAAAGAATAAACTTAAATATTGGTCAACTTCTTGGTATGGATTCTTACAAAAACAATAACCTCTATGCAAATATTTTATTAAATTAGTCTGTTTTTTATATAGTTGGTCTATAGTTCTTGAAAAAAACAATAGCTGTAGTCAAAATACAAACAGTAATGCATTCATCAACTGTAGACACAACACTACTCATAAATATTACAAAAGAATTGAATGTTACTGTAAATACATATTTTTCAACTGCACATGAATGATTATGAGTTTACGAAAACATGCTCACATATTGTCATATTAACGATATTGCAGGATCAATTGGATTATAAACTTTTGTTGCAGCAACATGGTTCATGATCCATTACTCCACTTCATTGCAGCCAACATGATATTAAGCACTTTTATATTTTATGTGGAAAATAACAGTAGTGATTCGTACTAAATAAACTGCAGACAAGTTGGGTTTAATTGCCTGTGTAGCTACCAGAGTTTGAAAATCAGACATTAATCTATACAAAGCCCTGTATCGAAACTAGATGCTCATTTCAAGTGTGATTTGAACAGCTTTAGAATGTACTACTAAACAAATATAATAACTAGTAAAAAAAAAGATAAAATAAATGATAAACAAAGAAAAACGTGTGTATTGACCTCACAAAAAAGCATCTTTAATCCATTGTGGTACCAAAATTGTTACAGAATTTAGTGTTTTTTTCAGTGTATTGATAATGAGTTATTGTTACTATTATCTTACGAAATACCCCAATCACGTCTCTAAACCTGACTTAGCTAATGTCAACACTGCAGGACTGACTAGTATTAAGAAAGACTCACACTCACTCTCTCTCTCACAAGGAATGACTTATCTCTAAAGTAGGGACCCCACCTTGCCAATGTGGGTGTAATGACGTCACTAAAGGTGCATTGGATTTAGCACCTGTTTGTGGGTGGGATGGTGGGATAGTTGATATATTAGAAGCAGGAAAATTGTGTAAGGAGTGGAGTGAGTTTGAGTAAGTTTAACTGAACGAAACCAAGATTTAGTGAGGGCCATAAGGACAAAACTAGATTAAATCAATTACTTGTGGTTGTATTATCATGATTAGTATAATGTCTAGAGATGCATATGTGGTTCTACTCATTTTATGACAAATGAATGTAAAAATAGTGCTTTCAGAATATGAGTTATGCAGGTGACTACTATTTTGATTATCTCTCATTCTAACGTGATACGGTCTTAAAGTGGGACAGTGTTAAAAGACATACTCTAGGCCAAAACTACTTTTTCGACTTTTAGTCATGTTTAACATTTTTCTCTCATTCAAAACAAAAACAAAGTTCTGTCTGTGATATACTATTCATTGATCTCTGAGCCTCAGAAAACACTGTGTTGAAAATCTCATAGGTAGATCTTCTACACTGTTTAAATCTAAAGTTATTTTCATATTTTTTGCAGAATTAGCACATCAGGTAAGTTGGGTTCAAATATTTTCACCATGTAGTTTCCCTTGCAGCTTTTTGACAGAGTCCTAACTCAAATCTGTGGAAAACATGACTGCCATGTGTGCTTTCTTACACGTTCTACTGCATAAAAAGTAAAAGTAGAAGAGCTTGTTTAAAAGACAAAAACAACTTATCGTTTGTCTTTTAAAGATTCTCATATTTATAATAGGGAAGATTATTATGACAATAAATGAATAATAACTGATGCCAAAATGCATAATTACAACATGGATCTATATAATTGCGCATGTTTACATTTTCAGCTTTATTACTAACTCATCACTAGTTAAAAACAAAGATGCAACGACAAGGCCATCAAAACAACAGTCAGTTTGTAGAGAGTAGTTTTGCACGGAGCCTCAAGCTGTACTTTAGTGGACATTTGGCAAGACTACAATAACGTAGTCCCACAGTGCGCTTACCTGGAGAGTTCGTGCCCCCTTTTAGTGCGTCCTGGCTCGGCTGGGCTCGTGTTCGTTCCTCCTTCTCAAACTTCCAAGTCTTTGTGCAGCGATAGTCCAGACTGACACGCGGAGCAAGTTTGTGATCAATTCTTTATTCCCTCCGGCCGCAGACAGACGCGCCGCTCGCCCTCATGCGCTCCGTGGAAACTTTGGCACCTGACGCTGTACGTAAGAAGAAGATGAAAAAAATCAGAAGCCGCCCGTTGACCTTCCGTTGTCTTTCGTCCGTGCGTGAAGCAGCGTGCGTGTGTGAATAGGACAGTGCGTGTGTGGACGTGTGTGAGTCCTCTCCAGCGCCTCTCCTCTGCACTCCTCACACCAAGGCACAACTACTGAGTGCGCATGCGTTTCCGGGCAGATACAAAATAAAAGTCTAACTTAATAGGGTTGAGTGTTTTATTTTTTAGGTTCGTTTTGGCAAATAGGCTATTGCGATGAATTATTTTTTTATATATAGGCCTATGTATATATATAAAAACATTTAAAAATACAAAAACAAAATAAGACATCAAACAAGTATCTAACAAGGCAGCACAAAATTATATGATGCATTTATCACAATACTGTATTCTACAACGATACAAGTGGGGATTTAAACTAAATGTTCCAATTTCAGATAAGAGTTGAGATATTCAGGTTCATTCAAGTTCCAGAAGTTGTTACTTTGAGAAGACTTGCATGTCCACAAATAAAAAATGTTTCCATGAAAAAGCTGCAGTATTTTTCCACATTATGGCTTAAAACGTATTCATTCCCATTCGAAATGTCCCAAAGAATGCTTGAACTTTCTATTTCTATTGTGTAGTTGACTTTTCACGTCCAGAACGCTACACAGTGCATCTTTAATATTTATAGATAGTCAAGCACAACAAGAGGCTATACACTCAGCCTAGCTTTTTTTTAAATTATCTACACATTAGTTTGGTGTTTGTTTGTTTTTAAACCAAAACAAATAAGCTGCCAAATGTTGTAAAACCTTTGATGTTGCTCTTTTGTTTTGCAGTTCTTCCGGTGCGTACTGCGCTCCTGACGCAGCTTGACACGCGCTCAGCTGAAGTGGGAGATTCCGCGCGGATGCCACACTGCTCTCTCTCTCTCCCTCTCTCTCTCTTTCTCCCTCTCTCTCTTTCTGTCTTCCTCGCCCACGCAGCTCCCTGCGTGACGCAAATCCGTGCGTGGGCGGACACACGGGGCGTGGGAGGCTTGTGCACGGAATACCAAACACAGGCAGGTTGAACGCCCACGGAGGGACACGGCACTTCTGCACACAGCCTCTCCAACTCTCTCTGTTTCTCTCTTCTCTCATCGTGTTACCTCCACGCTCAATGCTAATGACAGTTTGTAACTCAAGGCGCAGTGGCACTAAACTAAAGCACATCTACTTTTGCCACGTTAACTGTTACTCACTTACTAAATCAGTGTGTGCAAGAGAAAAGATGAGTAAAGTAGAAAAGATAATGGCCTCTTAGGACTAATGTGATTCATGGAAGTACATCATAACTAATATGGTCAATTGGGTAGGCTAACCCTCCTCTTGAAAATTGCCCCAAGTGCATGAAAAGGAACATGCATTAAAGACAAATTGTGCAGCTTGCCTTGTTAATATTATCTTTTAAAGATATTTTTGAGCTACATTAAAATTCAGATCCAGACACTTCTCACATCAGCATTTGAGTTAAAGCTCAATATACTGGAAACAAACGCAGCTTGTCTGACATGTCAGTGCTATGCAGGCACTCAGGTTACTCAAATGTAATGATTGTAACTGGAGACAGAAATGCTCTAACTAACCTAATGCTCTATCTATATTGCTCATTGACAGAACTATATGCCAATGATTGATGAACAGTCTTATAAAAACAGTGCTGAAAAGCTTACCTGCTCAAAGATTCACTAAGTAATTTGCTCTGTAGGTTATTTATATCTTTATTGTGTGGAAACAATGTTATAACATGCATTTAAAATGTACATTATGTCTTCTCATCCTAGATGTATTTTAGACACCAGTCTAATCATAAATCAAAACAAGAATGTAAGAAAAACATGGAATTCCATATGTCTTCATAAAAATGTAAATTTGTTTTAAACAAGACAAACAATGAAGTGGAAATAAATATATTCCACTATTAAAGACAAAAAGCTGCCAGAAATATGTTCCAATAAAACTGTCTGTGCAACTGATGCTCCATAAAATACAAAGTTACAGAAGTAGAATTCAACTGCAGAGGTTGAATGATAATATTCAGTCTAACCTTGATAGTCAAGGTCAAATGTTGACTCTCAAGGACTATCACTGACTGAAGAAAGCAACCTAAAATTCTTCAAATCTCTAAAAAGTCTATAAAGCTTAGCCAAAAATAGCCCTTATAAAGACAAACTCCATCTTGCAGCTCAACCACAGTCGTCACATCAACTCTAATAATATTTGCCTCTGAGATAAAACATTAGTTATAGGGACTTGTCATTGGGAGCTATTTCAGGGAATTGGGCCAGGAACTGTCTTTGTACACCCTGGGGACCAAACCAGGAAGATCCATACAACAGTCTCCCCCACCCACCCGCATCTTTCCATCTCACTCTCTCTCTCTCTCTCCCAAGCTCCAAGAAAAATCAAACATGTGCCTTTGTTTAGCTGGCACCGGCTGACAAAAGTCCTATTTGCCGAGCGCGTGCGAGGAGGATGTGTGGGCAGGGGCCGGGTGTGACTGCCTCAGATCCGCTAATTAATTTCAGAAGCAAAGTAAAACAAATATGAAAGAGTAGAATCCTCCAGGACGCCACCGATCCCAGCAGACATGTGGCAGAGATGATTCAGTCGGCGTATGAGGAGATGGGAGGTCTCAAGACGAATATTTGGTTACTTAGTTGACTGATGATAATAAAGTTGAAGACAAATTAACTTCTAATAACGCTTTTGCATGTAGGAAATCCAGTCAATGTCAAAGCCTGTGTTGTATATACTGTACGTCTAGGGCTAAGTTAGTATTTATTTTAGCACAGGAAACAACAAGAATAAAACAATGTTTGTGTAGCAACAGCTTAGTGTACCTTTTGTCGCTGCTAGGTGCGGGGGATCCAGGTCTAACGCGCAGTTGTCCAGGTTGCGATAAGCTTCGGGAGTTTATTGAATGCCAGCGAGAAGATTACAAGGCTATTGTTGAAGTCTGGGGCCAAAATACTCTAGTAATACTGCAAAGAGAAAAAGAGATGCAGATAGAACAAAAAGCAAAATTAATCTATGGAAGAGATAAAGATGTATGACCTTCCATCACCCAACAAACTTGATCCTAATTGCTCTACATCCTCTGTTCCAAAAGTAAATACTTGTGTGACCTAATTTGACCTTGGCCCAAAATGGCTTCTATAGCTTATAGTATTTGCTCTCACTGTTCATGATACACATTTCTCTTAAAAAATATTCACAAATTTGTCAAAGCTGTGTTAGTGTGCACTTTTCTTTTGCCGGATAATCCATCTCATCTCACATTATTGCATGTTTTGTTCAGTTTTAGCATATAAGTAATACACATTGTCATCTTTGTCTTAGTACTGCCTTGTATTCTATAGCAACGGTGTATCAAATTAAATCAAACATTCAATCAAATCTAAAGTAGTTAGACAACTTTTTTGAGATGATTTTGTGTATATAGACCCTTAAATGTGTTATCAACAGTCTGCTATTTCAACAGAAGTTATAAATTGTCAGTGACGGGTAGATTCCAGCCTGCCCACTGTCTTCTCCTTCACACGCCCACTGCAACACAGGGTTGTGTACATTCTGATATCAATGACCTTTTAGTCCAGTTGCTCATTTAAGTATGGTATTTGATATTTAGATACTATAATCAGTCCATTCTTGTTGAAAAGTGTGGGTTCAAGAAAAACTTAAAGGGATTATACTTCCCGATTTACCTCTAGCACAGATCTCTGTCTCTGGCTGTTGTTGTTGTTAGCATAGCTGCCGTTAGCATACCTGCATGTCTTGCTACACAACAGCTGTGATAAAAGTTTAAAACACATTGTGGTGAACAATATGGAGGCTCAGAATGTATTACGTAAGTGAGCAAAAAATGTGGAGTGATGTTGGAAGTTTAAATTATTATTTTGGATTTTAAAGAAGCAAAAATCAGGTACAAGGATTTCAAAAATGATATGTCAGATTATCACATTTTTTAAATTTTGACAAAGTTATGTTCTTGCGGTAAATATTTATCATAATTTTACAGCAGATAAGTTGAAAGAAAGTGACAATTAAAAGCTGATAAATACAGGGAGTTACTGGAGTTCTAAAACCAAATCTCATCAAAAGGAACAAAAATGCGAACACAATTTATTTATTTAATATATAATTTGTAAAATTATAACTATTGTGTCATTAATGTGGATTTTTGCTCTGGTTTACAATATTGTTGCTACTTGCCAGGTAACAGTTGTGGAATTACCTCTACATAAGACAACAGACACGTATGAACCTCATTAAAATATTCATGTTCACTATGTTTTACTGGAAAATGTAGTCTAAACTGCAGGGTTGACTACTTCAAAAATTCCTAGAGCAGGGCTATTCAAGTTAAGGCCTTGTTGCCAGATCAGGCCCTCCAACCAACTAAATTCAGCTTACAACCTAAACATTACAAAATCTGTTCTTACTGGTTTGATTCTTAGTATCTAGTCTTGATTCTTAGTATCTAGTCTAGTCCATTCTAAGTCATATTATGACTTTTCAACACTAAAACATAAAAATATGCTTACAATCTGTTTAGATGAAACCGAAAGTCAATAACCTACTTATATTATTAAGCCATTTCAGATCAATATTGCAGTTTAGAATGAACAAAGTGTGAAATTATGATCAGCTTATGTCATAGCTTGATTTTTAAGGGAAATAAAAAACATATAACTCCTTTAATAGGCTAAAATAAGCAGTTGAACATTGTATGATTTGGACAATGATCTTTAGCAATTTCTACCTTCTGATGAACTTCCTAACCCCAAAACTGTGCAAACGCCTCCTTCTCTCCTCCATCTTGTGTCCTAAAAACCACTGAGCTACTTATTACCCACCTACCACGTTACATTATCCGCTGTCAATCACTCTGGAGGGTGGGCGTCTCCTCCCTCCTCGCTCCATCCCTCCCTCCTTCCCCAGAATTCGTTTCATGTTTCGATTTCTGACTTTCCATCTCTTCTCCTCCTTCCCCCCTCTTTGGAGCAGACACATTTCAATGGCACGCCCACAGTTTCGGTGCCTATCATCCCCGCGCCCTGTCAACACCCACGCCCCCCTCCCTGCTTCCACATCAAGACACTTTGCACTCCAAAAAAGAGAGGAGAAAAAAAAATGCTTCTTTGTATCCAACTTTTTTTTTTTTTCCTTTGAGGGGGTTGATGGAGTCTCCAGGCAAAGTGCTTGTCAAGGACTGTCCCTTTTTATTTGGAGGATCTTGGCTCACGGTGAGACTCTGATGCCAAAAGCAGGAGTTTTTAAGCCTCTAACAACACACACACATATACACACGCCGAAATGTATTGTTGAAATCAAATAGAAAAACTGCAGAAATGTGGATGAAATATGAATACAAATAATGTATAGCACACTCAAAACAAATGCATAAGCAGGTCTGAAATCTGACAAATTCTCTATGGTCACAGCAGAACTAATAGACTCCTTAACTTCTCTTATTCTTCATCAAGTCCCAGTAGAGATATTTTTGAAAATACATATATATTTTTCACTTTGTCTAAGTTTTGTTGTAATTACTAGATGCTTATTTTCATTACATTTTACATCAATTTAATTATCAGTATAACTAAAAATACTTCATGTCACTGGATTTATATAGTGCTTTGCAAGACACCCAAAGACGCTACACATTATGCATTGCTCATTCACTCCACACACACAGCGGTGGTAAACTACTATTGTAGCCGGAGCTGCCCTGGGGCAGACTGCCATCGGCTCCTCCGACCACCACACCACAGATTCCTACAAGGACAACAACAGCAATCCCACCTATCCCACTGTAGCACCTGAAATACCCAACAGTCTCCATCCAAGTACAGCCCAGACCCAACCTGTTTAGCTTCGGAGATCTGATGGGATCAGGCATTGACAAGCCAGTATGGTCATGGTCATAAAACAGAAGTTTGATCATCTTAAATATCACTCGAGCATATATTTCTACACTATATAAGTGCTAGGGTAATACTGAGTTTTCTTCTTTAAAAAAAATCACGTATTGAGCAAGCCTTTTAGCTACGTAATAAAGTCCTATAATACACTTTTTTATGACAGTAAAGGCCCTTGTATTTAGACTTTTCTAAACACTTACAAATTTCATCCCAGTTTAGACCTTGTTTAGGATTAAAGTTTGATAAATGACATCACACTAGAAGGTCACCTAGCAACTGTATGTAATGAACCTGGGGTTCTTAACCTTTTTTACTTTGAGGCCCAAATATTCATGTGCAAAGTAATCTGTGGCCTAATCTCATATTAAATGCATTTTACTGATTGTGTGGCCCTCAAGGAGTTGCTTGCGGCCCACCTCTGGGCCCCGGCCCTATGGTTAAGAATCACTGTTGTAAACTATGTCAAAAGTTCTCTATTATTGCAAGAGAGGACACCTAAAACATTGTTTTGCAAGAGTTTTTAAATTTGACAAATAAAGGTACACCATACGTCTATTTTGTGTGTATAGGCTTATTTGACTGTGTTTCTTACAAGAAAACTGAAAATACAGTATACTCATCTCCTTAGTGTGATGTCATCAGTTTTTTTTGTTAAAAACTTGTTCTTCATTAATGTAAAACTGTAAATTATTATTACAATACACACTATGAAGGTTTATTTATTTATTTATTTTTTATTAACAGTCAAACAAGCTACTTTTGATTACCTATGAAAATACGCCTTTGATCGCCAATGAAAAATCTCAAATTTTTGTTAAACTTGAAACCTAAGCATGGCATTTATTTGGTAGTTCTCTTGTAAAGTTCGTCACACACTTGTGGCTAAGGCACCTGTGAATTGAGCACTGACCTTTAGACAAGGTGGAAATATTTGGGTGACATACTGTGGCTTTAGGTATTGTATAGCTTGGCGCTGGGGGAAGTTGGCGGTGGTGAGTGGGCTGCAGACAGTTGAGTTGTAGCGAGCCTAAGCCTGACAGACACGTGTAGAGCTATATGGAGCGGGGCGGCCTGTGTTCGTACGGCCCCGCGAGTCTGTGAACGCATCACACATCACATCACACGGCACGGCGCTCGGCGGAGGCGGGGGTGAGGAGGGGGCGAGGAGGGTGTCTGCGTGGGAGGCTCAGGGAGGAGGAGGGGGGTGGCTTTCATATGACACGGATGGGAAAGTTTACTCCTGCAAATATAGGCAGACAAAATGACAAAAAAGGGTTAAAATGGCTTAAAGTCAGATTATTTACTTTTTCAAAAATAGTTGCAAGTGGATTTTTGAGGTCATTTGAGAAGAATGTCATATCATGCATGTAGAAAATGTATGGTCCTAAAAATATGGAACAGAAAATGTTTATGTGGACAGATGCATGTGTTTGTATGTTGGTTCTTACATGAGAACTTGAAAAAGTGTAATAAGAGTACACCTGAGTGTTTCCCACATTAAGAATTGAGTTGAGTTTGGTCTACTGGCTGCAAAGGAAATGACAAAACGGAAAGAATCACACTGATCTCAGCTGATTTGTTCATGCTGTTTCTGGATAAAAATAATACGATCTCTGTGATCTACTAATGACATCACAAACTGGGAATTCAAGCAATGTTGTCTGAGGCTCGAGGAGAACGGAAAGTGTCTCACAGACAGAACTTCGCCTAAAAATATAATCACGATTTTCTTTTTCTCATATTGATTGATCTTAATTTTTTTATTTGATTTGTCCCATTTGTTAGACTCTTTTGAAACATATATCAATATTCTTCCTCAAAGTTTAACTTTTGTTCCAAACTATTTTTACTGACAAAAGAATTGTTTTGAGTTTTCGATTCAAAACCCCCCACCAAATAATTGGCTCTGTGCACGGAACTTCAGTGGGCTTGTGTACATTAAAAATAGCTAACTTCTGCACATACGACCACTTCCTGTTAGCGTTAGCATTTAGACACAATCACGTCTCTTTTTAAACACACAAGTGTCCTCTGGTGAAATATTCCTCTGATATGTAAAGTCTTTAACATGTTTCTGTAACATTCACCACAACTGTCTAATCTAAAGAGGATTTATTCGTTTTAAGCTGATGTAGTGAAAATCTCATTGAAAAGAATTGAACAGGAAGTGGTTTTGTGTACAGGATGTAATATTTTTAATGAAAACAAGTCAACTGCACAGAGCCAATTGACAATTTGATTAAATTAGATTTGATAAGATTTTTGATTATGCCCAGCCCTAACTTCTGCGCGGTTTTTTATGAGGGAACAATAGCAGAACATGATTTAATAAGTAATATTTTAGACTTATTTTAGATCTTCATGGAGACAAGCAGGGGATGCCACTAGGTCTAGCTACAAGTAAGATCTGTGGAGAGTCGACCCACTCACTATAGAATGCATGTGATAAATGATGTGCTGTTGCCTAAATGCAAAAAAAGATCAGTTTAATGTCATATTGGGGAACATTCCAAGCTAAATAAAAAGTCACTAAAGAGACAAGCACATTCACACACATTCACCAAAAAGTTAGACAAAATAATGCACCTTTAAGCTATTATCTTATCATTAATAGGATTTAAGTTCCAGCAATACATTTAACAAAGACAAAGTAAATATTAGGTTTTTGAGTGTTATAGTTTAGATTTTTTTTTTTCTGTACAAAGTCTGAATATGTCAACTCATTGTTACTCATGTTTATGCAGGACTTTGGGTTTGTTAATGTAAAAATATGTCCAAGCTACTTTGGCACAGATAATTTTTAATTTAGTTTTCGGACAAAGAAGTAGGCTGTGTTACACATTCTAAAACATGATGACAGTCAAAAAGTCGCTGTAGGAGGGTAGGAGGTGGTAGTTAACCTTAAGCCCAGCACATGTGTGACCACTGCTTCAAAAACAAAATGTCAAGTTCTCATCACTTGAAAAACATTAAGGCATTAGCTTTATGCAAACACAAAAGGGAAGGACTGTTACCGTTGTTAGTTCACAAAATAGGCTTGTATTTGGTTCACATACAGCTAAAAATAATTAAATAATGATATGATAATGAAAGTTTACTATGGGTTACTTACTATGCACCTCATGGTACAAAACACACATTTAAGCTTTAAATAGGTTATGATTTTATGATTAAAATGACATTATGTTGTTGACAATCATTATGTTGTATCAAACTGTGTAGTGCATTAAATCAATTAAAAATAAAATTATATCCAATATAGGGAATGACTTGAAAATAGGACTGAGCATCTGGAAAAACATGATTAGATGATCTTTGTTAACTTTTCAAAACAAAATAAAAAAAGTATATGCTCCATTTTTTTTTAATAAATCTTTATTAATGGAGACTTCTTGGTATAACCTTGTTCTAACTGCCTTCTCTATCATTAGTACTCAAAGTTATAGAATGATTCCAGATGTTTGAGTAATCCTTATTGTTCAGCTGATAATTGAGTGCTCAGAAACCCTGTCTCACTTACACCTATGACTTGTTGTAATAATACGAACCAAAACATCAGATTCTGGTAAAGCATGTATGTTCAAAATTGTCACACAGCTATTACAAATTTAAATCTGCTGCTTGTTACAATAAATATACATAAAGGGGTTATCAGTTGCATTTTGCTATTTTAAGCTGTATTAATAACAACAAAATGTAAATTACTGTAATATATTGTAATTTATTTAATAATAAAAAACTCATAGATCTTTAATATTCAGCTGAAAAAATAACTTCTGATCCAGATCACGTTTTTACTAATAAAGGATTGGTTGTGATCACAAATAACTGATCATTCAACATGACTAAACTCAATCTCTCAATTTTGGATTAACTGCCCATCCCTAGAGGAAAATTTGTTTAGGCCTCCAAATGTCATTACAAACTTTATTACTTGCAGGGGCGTAACAACAAGTCCTAGGTCCTAGGTACAAAATTCTTGGGCCCTTAATACATAAAACTGTATAGGCTTTTAATTCATTTTAAAGGCTGCTTGCTAATCTAGATGTAATTAGTGTAAAACAAATCTATTTCGCAAGTACCTTTCTCATCTACATTGCAAAAATGATTAAAGAGAACTTCTTAGACACTCACAGTTGAAGAACATTCTTTATCTGTGTAGTACCTGTGCTAACTACTCTAGAAAAACTTCTCCATACTTTACCAGAAGAGGAAGAAGACACAACTTTCTGCCTTTGAAGTCGGAGCCACACATTTTGCATGAATATCGCTGTTCACTTTTTGATCCTCAGCCAGCAGGCACGAAAACAACAGCAGCCCGGGATTAGCCTGCCCCACGCACCGCCCACCAGCCCGCTAAGTCCCGGAGTCAATTATAAAAACTGCAACTTAGGGCCGCTGCTGGAGTATACCCACCCCGGACTGCCCACGTCTTCACAACAGCTCTGTAATCAGGAGTACCAGGCAAGCAGGAGGCGCGGGACCCTCCAGAGCTTCAGGAGGAGAGGAAGGAAGGAGTGAGGAAGGGGAGAAGTGAGGACACACATAAACAAGAATAGAAAGAGGAGAGGAGTGGGTGACTAGTGCAAAAATAATCAGCGGATTTTGTAGTCTTATAATAAAGGTACTATACGAACATTTTTAAAAGAAAATTACATAAAATCAGTTTCTCTCAGAACAAATTGTTAATGTATCTGGAAGTGAAAAGTAGTTTGCAATGCTCTGTCTACATCTAATAAATGATCCAGGAAGTGCATTGTTTATTATTGTTAGCATTGTGGCTACCTGTCGAAGGCAGGCCACCATACATCACTTCTAAAAGTTGTGAAAGTGTTTAAAACACACTGTGGTGAACAATTTTGAGGCTTAGAATGCATTAGATGAGCGAGCAAAACATGTAGACTGAATATATATACATATTAAATATTTCTGTTGGCTTACATTTTTAAGAAAGCAAAATCAGGTAATGCGACTTTAAATAAATAAAAATGTGTTTTTACACCCATCTTCTGGAAGCCACGAATGCCAGCTGTTTCTTTAGCCCTGCCCGTCTTTTTTACCAAAATCTGGTTCTTTAAAAAATCAATATAATTATGTGTACAGTCTCTTCTTATGTTGAAGGATGTTAATTTTGTCTTCTGTGTCTTGTCTATGTATATTAAATACTAATCTTTGTATGCTAGCATCTGTATTTAGTTGTGACATTTTCTAATGTGGCTTTTTGTTGATTTCTTAAATCTGTAAAATGTGCTGTATTAAAAAACAAAAAAAACATTGCTTACCTAATTTACTTAGGTAATTTTGTAGAAGATAAATTAGACCAGCAAATGTGCTGTATCTTCTGTCAACCAGGAAGTCAGCTGTGCTCTGATTGGCTGCATTTAGGCGGTCTACTCACTGGATTCACCCCAGTTAACTTCACTGTCACAAAAAAAAAGCTGTTGTAAACCATGTTGTAAACCCATGCACACTCAAATGCAAATTAATAATTATGATGTGCCAAAAGTTTGCAATGAGTTTGAGATTTAAATACAGACTGTCCTGAAAATCTGCCCCAGTTTTAGCATTTCAAACTCCACAAATTCCATTTTAAAGGGTGAGGAGTAGTCTTGATACTTTGTGACAGTTTTGGAAACAAAATTATTAGAAGTTGTGTTTTGACATTAAAGTTTTACTGAAATGCGTTTTTACCTGGTTAGGCATCTTGTAGTCTCTGAGATGGTCAATTGTGTATTTATTTAAGTTTTCAAGTGTCTGCCGTCCTGTCTCTGCTTTCTTCCAACATGGCCGACGTTTTTGTTTTCCCCCACGCAGTGATGTCACGACCCCGTTAGCATAACTTTTCCAAGCCCAAACTTCACAAAAAAGTTAATCCTAACCTTACTCACTTTTCGGAAGTAAATAATATCCAATACAAAAAGTAGCTAGCATGGCGCCACCAATAACAAAAAAGTACATTTACTGCGTGGCATAACTAGGTTGGGGGACAAAATTAGACGACCTGGAAAAAAATTTACTGGGAAAAAAAAAAATTACTTATTTATTATTTATTCAAATAAAAGTTCTGGGGAGCAATGTATATTTTGTATGTAAATATAAGATAAAAATAACAAAAAAAAACTTAACATTTGTGTATTTTTACAAAAACTCTGCAGGGGGAGCTTTGGAGTTGATGTTTGTTTTAAAATATATTTTCAAACTACTAGTTCAAAATAATGACCAAAATGTAAAAATTATGCACTTTTAGCCTGTATTTTCTTGGAAAATTGAGTGCATCAGTATTACAGTCCTGCTTTCTAGCCCAGGTTATCCTCATTTTGTCCTGTTTATTAATTGCTGAACAAAATACATGATTTAAAATTGATCTCGAGATTTAGCCCCAATCCCATAGTTTTGTCATCTGTTTTATAGTATTGTAAACCTTAATCTCAGCAGTTTAAATGATAAGGAGTGAACTGGCCAAATTTCCCTTATTATTTCTTTTAGAAAATCTTACATGTGGTTTTTCTGTATTTATCACAATCTCTAGAGGCCATAACCTCATGCACTCATCCTTTTGCTTGCACTTAGTAATTCCATTATGTCCACCTATTATAACTATTCATGAGCGTTCTTATGCAATTATGTGATCAAAGTTCATGGAAAGAATAAACAAACAGTACCTCTTTAACCTTGTAAATGTACAATTGTATTATACGTAGGTGCGCCCACCAGCCACAGAGTAGTTGGGTCAAATCTTGTCCGAGCATATACAAGATGGGCTATTTCACCCACATTGCCAAAGGTTAATCTGATGACAACCATGGGAAGTGAAGGATTTTGGACTGAAGACTTAGCAGCATGGTGTTAAATACAATAAGGAATACAACAACTTTTACACAATTACAATTACAATACTATTACACTATGAATTTCATTGTATCCTACATAATAAAATGAAACTTTTTCCTATTAAAATATTTTGTCAAAAGCACCATTCTAACGCCATAAATGTGACATTGCTTAACAACTTAGGTAAAGTCAAGTTGTTTTCTTAGCATCTTTGCCCAGGTTAGTCACCAGCTTTGTAAAAGTCAAGCTTTCTTCTGACATAAAATAGCCTATGAAATTGCCACTTTTCTGATGATTAAACATAACTTATCTAAAAGACCTTATGCTTGACTTTGATTTTAACATGGTCAAGTTTCCATAGAGAGGATTAAAAAAGACTCCACTCAACGAGACTGAACTAAAAATACTGAATTTTGCATCTAAAATTGTATTTGAAAATTGAAGATTGGACTGACAAAATATCACCTCTCTATAGTTTGTACTATTAAAGGAGACCTATTGTAAACTACTGTAAAATTTAAGACCACATATTTTAAAATACAACCTATTGTTGGAAAGTGGCCACTTGACAGTTTTAATGCAATATGTTTTAATCTCAATCTGAATTTTAGAGTAAACGCATGTAAATACAGACAAGTGACATGGTAGGTGAAGACAGAGATTTACGGAGCTCTCAAGCATCAGCCCCAGGACAAAATAAGATTACTCAAGCATGCATAAATCAATCCAAATACAACTTAGGGCAAACTAATGATGAAAAACCCAGTTGTAACAAGGTTAAAAACTCAGAAAAGTACATTTTACATAATAAGTCCCCTTTAAGATTTACTTAAACCTCTAAACTTATCAGTTTTTAATAGACTAACTAAAAAGTCATAATTGTTAAATAAGGCACAAGGTAAGGCACAACTAAACGCTTTATATACAAACAAAAGGGCATTCTGTTCTCCTCTCACTTCTAATGACTGCCAGCCTTTTTCAGAATATAATTAACACTGGTAATGACAAACCAAATCAGTTGAGAGGTTATAACACTGTCACCGTAATCTAACACCGGGAGAAACGTGACTTGGATTCTCTCTTTTCCAATAAAGAGATTTTCCGATGATATTTTCTCGGTAAACATCCTCGTGTCCCTGCAAATGGTTTTGTGGTGCTTGGCTGCTGTGCGCGTCCCCCTGTGAGATGTGAAGTGTGGGGGCGTGCGCTGGCTCAGGGTGGGGCCTCTCCTCCCACGCCGTCCCAGGAGTAGGCGTCTTCTATGGAGCACTGATCAGCCACAGGACAAAGTGCCTCTGTATTGCTGCTGCTGCTGGGGACAAATGCAAGCAAAGGACAACATTCTCTACAGCTAAATAAATACTACTATACTGTACTGCTATGATGTTACTACTATTGCTACTGTTATTCTAAAATCATATACATGTGTGTAACAAAGAGACCTAGTATTACTACAATTTATAATAGAGAAAGTACTCAATTTTGGTATTTAATATGAACTTTAAGGTTACTTTTTAGATAGAATTCTTCCCTCAAACTGAAAACACTTTGTTCTACCTTGTGATGTCATTAAACGGTAAGACAGAAAGTTCTTGTCTGTGTGTTTTTAAACTCAACACACATTCAATTTAACAATTTTAATATTTGGATTTGCCCATTTTGAAGCTACAGCTAATGTTTAACCTTGCTTAAACTCCTTTACTTCTCTGAGCATTGAAAAAATTGTGAATGAATGAAAAACTTAGTTTTCAGTCGTAATATGTTTTTAGTCTGTTCTTGTATTTAGACAGGTTGTCACAATGACTATCTGTACTTAAATGCGTGAAGTAAAGATATCTACATTTCTTTACTTAACTGTAAAAGCATAACATGTTCCTTCTTGTTTAACATCTTGTTATTTCACCTTGCATAACTGGCAGCAGACATACATAAATCAAGTTACATTTCTTTTGGCTCACACCTGAAAATTATCAATTTATATTAGTCTATTGACCATAAAAAATGTAACACAAATTTGCACACTCAAAATCTAGTAAGTGTCTGATACTTCTCTGATTGTTACTGTGGCCCTGAAGGACAAAACACAGAACACAAAAATAAATTTAAAAACACAAGCTCAGCAAAGTACAGATATTACCTAGAGAACCCAGCTTTATAAACTCCAATTTGGTTCATGCTACTCCAAATATCGCAGTGACTGTTTCTATCACGAATATACACAAACTATTCTATTCTTACCACTCATATTATTCGTCCATGTTACATTACAGTGCGATTTCTTTGGTCGTTCTAATTCCTGGTAGAACATATTCAAGTGTGTCCCGTCATTTTGTCTTTGGATAATGCTGCGTCTCGTCCCAAATGTGATTAGAGCAAAAGAATGGAGCCGAGCAGACGTATAATGTGCTTAAGATGTTTTAACAGACACACAGTCGCAGAGGGGGAGATGGAGGAGGCCCAAGGGGGATGCGCCCACTGACTCCCCCATCAGCGTTTCCATGGGAATATACGCCAATCTAACGGGACAGAAATATTTGGGGATTATGCTTGTTTGCAGAAAGCGTACCAAGGCTCAAAAATGTAATGCCTGTACTTTTCTTAGTTTTAGTTTTGAAGTTTTATTATTACTTGAGTATAATTCTTTGGATGCTCTACCCACGTCTGTCATAATAGTAAAGCTCCTGAAATCAAAATCGTGTCATTCTTTATTAACTTCCATAAACGTCTGCGCTTGTTAACCACTGTCGATCATAACTCCTTTTTAATTGTAATCATATTCATACTTTCAAATTTTCTCACAAAGAGATCAGAGAGAGAGAGAGAGAGAATCAGACAAGCTCGTGTGACAGCGTGGTGTTATTATTTTTTCTATGTTTTCCATTTGAAA
Source organism: Mugilogobius chulae (assembly GCA_038363315.1). Taxonomy (NCBI): domain Eukaryota; kingdom Metazoa; phylum Chordata; class Actinopteri; order Gobiiformes; family Gobiidae; genus Mugilogobius; species Mugilogobius chulae. Next base: position 15,882,749 of record CM076410.1, read on the forward strand.
TAAATAAGGCTCATAGTTTTCTAAGGAAACCTATTACTGTCCACCCACACTCACATTCACAGGCTCTGCAACCCCGCTCACCTCCAGCAGGGGGCGGGACCGGCAACCTAGAGCAACACTGCCATCTATTGGACCAGGCACCTTTTGTACTTTTTAAAAAACATTTCATGAAACTGGCAAATCTCTGGCAAAGTCAAAAATTCTGAATATTTAAGCAATCCAACTTTGTGATCAACTTTTCAAAAATCAATCTTTCTAAATTACACAATAATACAACAAAAACAGGCAGATTTTTACACTATATTAAATCAAAAACATTTTTTTATAGTTTCAGTTTCTACAATAGTCACAAATATCAATTATCAAAATTGGATCAGAGTGTGCAGTATTTTAATGGATAATCTGTGTTTTAATGAGGGATGGAACGATACTTTTTTGTTGATACATGGGGCACGATTTTGATATACTTTCGATTTGATTGAACCTTAAAAGAACAAAAACTCCTTTGTTATTTTGCTAAATAAACATAGCTTTTCAATAAACCACTGTTTGAATGTAACCTGTATTGAATAAAGGCAGTAGTTAATTTTTATATTGAAAATAGTGTCTAAAAGAATAAAGGCCAGGGTTATTCAAATGGGCCCAGGGGCCAAATACGGCTCACAATTCCTAGGTCAGTGTTCACAAACGTGTTAAGACAAGATTACAAAAAGTTGTCAAGCTGATGTGGTTTTTCTGTAATTTCTCAAACTAGCTAATCAAGAATTGTGCATAAAAATAGATATTCAATTTATTTTTAATACAGTAAATTGTGGACAGACTAAAATGTATTCAGACAAACACATCTCACCCATTATTTCCTTACATTTTCAATTTGGAAAAAAAAAAAAAACTTAATATTTACATAAAGTTACATAATGATACTTAATGAATAACCAGAAATACCATGACTTTGGCTTCAAATTTTAAAATGTACATTATATTAGACAAGCATGACTTATAGCCTAACGGTAATCTGCTGACATAAAAAAAAATATTCACAGTATTATAAAAACAAAACTTAACAATTAGCTCTTGCAATATAATTAGGTGTAAAAACAAGCACTTTTCAGACTCTCATTTAAGTAATTTCGAGGCACTTTCCGTTACAATACTTGGTTTTCCTGTTACGCAATGTTTTGTGGTGAAAATGTACATACAAAAATGATTTATATCTTAAAATCAGAGCTATTATGACACAGTATAGTACTAGCTCAATCTAAATCTGGCTTTGCAATAGTTTTACGAGCCGTACTAGTCTAACCTTTTGTGAAATTATTAATTTCAAATTCTAAAACATATCTAAAACTAGATAAGCTGTTTTCTTGCATCGGCTGCACTGAAATGGAGCAAAGGATCATGGTCTGTGTAGTTTACCATGCACTTGAAGCAACACGATGTATCTGTGGTCCAGAGGCTTACAAAGAGCTCAGCTTTCATCCGGGAATTCGGCGCACATCTGGAACAGTAAACAACACAACACATTTTAGATTTCAAATAGAGCTGGTAAACTGGGTAGTGCTGTAAGAGTAAAGGAGAAGGTGAAAGACAGGGGTGAAAGTGTGATTGGTTTGACAGCAGGTGTTTGTGATCAGAAACAATCAAGGTAACAATGATCTCACCACTATACTAGAAATGACACTGTCAGTTTGTGAGTATTTTGAGCTGAAACCAGCTAATTTGCCTAGACTGCACTAAAATTAGGAATGAAATACATATTGCTATCAGTTTTGGTATCAGCCAATTGGCTCTGTGCATGGAAATTCAGTTGGCTTGTGTACGTTCAAAAATGCTAACTTCTTACATACGACCACTTCCTGTTAGCGTTAGCATTTAGACACAATTGTCTCTTTTTAAAAACACAAGTGTCTCTGGTGAAATATTCCTCTAACATGCAAAGTCTTTAACATGTTTTCTGTAACATTCACCACAACTGTCTGATCAAAACAGTATTTATTAGTTTTAAACTGATGTATTGAAAACCTCATTGAAAAGCATTGCACAGGAAGTGGTTGTGTGTACATGATGTACTATTTTGAACATACGCAAGCCAACTGCACAGAGCCAATTATGACGATTTTGGAAAATATCTTTGTCAATATTTTTAGAGGAAGTTCTCGATTCACTGTGCAGATGTGACAGTGTCAGTTGTCAAAGTATCAAACTTGTTATTTTAAACAGACCAAAGAGTAAAAATGGTTATTGGTATTGGTATCGGCTCAAAAAATGTTTCGACCCATTTCTAACTAAAATGCCGGAACAGTAGGCAAAGCTATTTAAGCACTATTTAGATAGTTTGTGCCTATATTATCACTTTAAATGTAGGAAAAGCAAGAAAGCAGCACAGCATGAAGACATACAAGAATTTTCATAAAGAAATTGATAAAAAAAAAAAAAAAAAGTTGAAACTCTTATAACCAAAAAATATTTTAATTACAGATTTAATGTCAGACCCTACCAGCTACAAATATTAAGTTCTGCTGTATGTCTTTATGCCAAAACCGTCACATATATTAGTATTTTGGTATTTTACATTCAGTTACTGCCTTTTTTTTTTTTTAGATTGAAATGAGCAAAGTACGCTTCAGTCCCATTGTCACAGCATTTACACATGAAACAGTCATTATTTATGAACATCAGTTAAAGCTGGGATACGATTTTCACACTGCAGAAACAAAGTAGCTAAATGTGTCCAGCTACTTCCTTGCTCTCACAAATCACTCAACACAGGGTCCGGCCAATAACTGCATGCATTCATTTTTGGCTACAATTACAGCTTAAAGAGACAGTAAAGTGAAACTAGTGTGGAGCACCCAAACACAGCAGCAAATCAGAGCGCTACTTTCAGCTTTTTATAAGAAATATAATAATTTAATGATCAATCTGGGAGAGTACACAGCTGTTTGATTTTGATAACAAGTGCTATATTTACAATACTCTTTTGTGTTGAAAAAGGAAGTCATTTACAATAAAATGTCAGGTACCCCAGCTTTAAGTGCATTTATTAGTTCCAGTAAATCAATATTCAAGTGTTATAATGACAATGAATCATGTGTTGAAATGTGGCAGCTGTATGTTGTATTTAAAGTTATAAATGAACAGTAAAATGAATCCACTACTGTCATGCTCTCGACATGCAGACTCTGGGATTCATGCAAATAGTCTTTTTGTATGTGGGACAAGCAGAGCTGGTCTACCTGTTCGTCAAAGTCCTCATATCCCAGTAGTTTGTTGGCCTGAAAGGACAGCACAGGGCACACAGACAAAAGCAAAGGTTCAGGAAAGACGAATCACTAGCACTAGAACTGGGCAATCTATCGAATCTTAGATAATATCATGAATGTTCTTTTGAAAATATGCAAAAATTGGATATCAAGTGTATCGAGCAGTAAAAACAATGCTACAAAAGAGCACATTTACAATAAAAACTAAATAAGTGATGTCGTACTTTCTTAAAGGTGCACTGCGCAAGTTTTGGCCAAAATAAACTTTAATAAATGCGTATTTTTGTCATTTAGATGCCTTAGTTGCACTAAATAAATAAAAAATCTGCGTTTTTGCTATGAGTGGGCTTGCATGGCCACAAAATAGTCTATTATTTGGCTTGGAGGAGGGCCGAACACGTCTGTTTTAGCAGAAATGTGTTCCTTTAGCTGATTTTGTTCATATGATGGCAAAAAATGTATTCATCTCCATTCAGAAAGTCCAAAGTATAGTTTTAACTTTCTAGATGTACTGAATTGTGTAGATGACTTTTCACCTTCAGAAAGTTACACAGTGCACTTTTAAAGACAAGGTAAGTTTAAATATATCAGAATTTGTACATTAAGCAATTCAAAGAGCTTTGTAAAACAGGAAAATGTGTTTATAATGGGGGATTGCTGCACTTTTGTGATTCATTTGACAAATATTTCTCTGCTATTTAAACACACTAGAAAAAAAAGACCATCTTAAATGAGAAAACAGATTTTGATTGGTTTGAACCTAATTGCCAATGGATATACAGTATTACATATTACAAAAGTTAATAACTAAACTTACTTGTTCTACTTTATTTAAACGGTCAACCCTGCTCAAACCACAATAAACACTACATCATTCAATCAATTTTAAACTTATACAATATTTAAGGTTGTCGTTACACATTGTAACAAATTTGAACACAGATTTAACACATTTTTGTTAAACTGACAGAATATCGTCATAAAATTGCTATCGAGATTCACCCAAAAATTATCAAGATATTCATTTTTGTCATTATAGTCACATACAGTACACAGAATGTGGCTAAATTTGAAAGACGTTGAAATTAAAATTAACTACAGTTTTTGATTTAACCCTAACCTAAACCAATTTAGTTTATTTGCTTAATGCATTCTGAGCCTCCTATTTACTTAGCCAGTACAAAAGCTAATGGCAAATAGTGCACTTTCTGGGTTTTAGAGAATAAATTAGACTACTATAATGTAGACGTAACTAGGGCAGCAAGATGAATCGCAATCGGTTACTTTCAAGCAATACTCAATTTTGGAAAAAAAAAAAACTCAAAAGACTTTCACTTCCTGTTCAAAAGTGCTATATTGATTAAGTGCTGCTGCTGGTACATAATAGATTAGTTGCAGAAAGACACAGACAGACCAGACGCTAGCAAGGTTATACAATTTTAAACCACTTTAAAAAGTCTGTACTGACCAATGCGTCAATGTCTCTGGGGCCCACCACTTGCTCCAGATGTTTGTAGTCATCTGGGGACATGGGCATCATGGTGTCCTGCATTCTGGACGGATGTCTGTGCAATATATTTGGATCTCATTTGTACCTCAAAGAAAAAGGTATTCATAAAACATTAGAGGGATGACTTACACTTCTGATACAGATATGAGCTCTGTCTTCATGTAGCCACGCTTTTCATTGTTCTCCACGTCCATTGGTTCTTGAGCTGGAAATACAAGTACAAATATAATGTAATCCAAATGTCAAGAAATAGTGTCGCAGTATAATTTGATTCTGCTTATTCATCTATCTACAAATACAGAAAACTAAAAATAAAATGTGACTGTGTTTTTGTTATCCATAAAAATCCTCTTAAAGGGGCACTGTGTAAGATTGAGAGGAATTTTAATTATCACATATAGTCCACAAACATTTAAATCATATTTATTCTTTACAACATGAATACTTAAGAGAGCACTGTTAACCACTCCACATCAATTGTGATACATTTATACGTATTTGAAATGTTTTATTACGGGCCGGAATATGGATCATTGACGCTAGATGGCATCATGCTTAATAGGCAAAATGCATGTGAATGGCTCCCTCTAGTGTTCAAAAGTGGAAATAACTTTGTTTGTTTGTTTTTCTTACATAATGCCCCTTTAAATCCAATAAAATAGAAGTGTTGGTTTATCAAGACAACATTTATCGACTAATCAACTTAAGGTCTATTTCTTCTAAAAGCAATGAATCTCCAATAGTTACATAGGCTTCATCAAATGTTTTGGAATGTGTTTTCAGAGAACTGTTCTGCTTGCACCTGTAGAAAACCTACTATGCTCTCCAAAAGTATTCTTGGAGCCACATTGTTGGGCTAAACTGGTTCTATAGGTGATGGAGAGAGGACAGCTGGACAGAGAAGGTGTGGAGAACACGCATTATGTGAAGAACTGTTTGTGTGTTTGCTAGTTGGCCAAATCACTTTAAACTCTCTGTATCATCAGTTTTGCTCTTGCAAAATATTTTTCCTAAAAAATATGTCTTGTCTTTGAGCTGTGTGGGACTCACTCTCAGTGGGCTTGGTGTAGTACTTCCCAAAGGCCCTGTCTTTAGGGATATCGGGGTAGAGGAAGCGCAGGGGGTTCTCGGGAATGTTCTCCGCAGCCATCACCTTGTATGTGCGAATAATGTCGGGCAGAGTGACCGCAGACAGCTCCTTCTTTGTGTACGGCTCCACTGAGTGGTACAGAGGCTTTCCTACAGAGGGTTTTAAGTTAGTTAGAAACAGAACAGAAACATTCACACTCAAATAATTTGGTCCTTATGATCAATTTTACAATTTGGAAAAATATCTACGTAATGAATAAATAAACAAATAAATTCAGTCCACAAAGAGAAATTTGTCCAATAGAGTTATTGTTAGAAAAAAAAAGAAAAGTTATGTTAGCAAATAGGGCTGCGCCAATTTGTTATTGGGATTAAATACCAGCGCCGATCCATGATATTTTGTTGTCCCGGTTGTATCTTTAATTTCACATAGTAAGACATAATTTTGAAATTGGTTATATAATTATTTGTACAAAGAAGAAGAAAACAGCTATTACAGTGGCATCAGTAAACATTCAACATTCATCCATAGAATCCTTAATTACAAATTATTTAATTAAATCTAAAATCTAAACTATCAGTGTACAATAGAAATAATTACTTTTGCTGGTCACCTACTAAAATATTAGATAATTACACATGCATCACACATGAAGCATAATATTTACCATGCCATGTTGTCAGAATGCATAAGCTCTACAAGTGTATTTTAGAGCTTAGTATTTAACATATACCGTGTACATCATGTTCGATCCAGGTAAAGGTGATAGCGCCCTCTCTGCTGCTCTCACTGAAGCGCAGCAGGAAGGTCCCAGGACAGCGGTTACTGAGCAGACTCCTCTCTCGATCTTTACTGATGAAGCCCATGATGAAACTGGAAAACAAACACACACATGAGACGTAAGACCTACAGTGCTCCCGTCCTGTCCTGTGATGAATGAGGAAGTGTTCATACAGACTCACCCGTCGTTCCACAGGTTGAGGAGGTGGCGTTTGATCACGTCCAAGATTCCTTCGATCCACAGCCAGAACGGGAACGTCTTCTCCTGGGCACTTTGCTGCAAGAGATAAAAAAAGATAAATATTATGCACGACTATTTTATTGTTATTGTCCTTAAAGCATGTCATGTTAGTAAAATCGGCAAAGAATCTGCAAAAATCAGAATGGTTAAATCAAGTCTGTGTATCTTTTTTTACCTCAAGATATGATAATTGTTTATAAATTAAAATGTATAAATGGCTTGCACTATCATGTTACGTTGTTGTATTTTATTCTGAAATTGAGATGTGAGGAGTGTGTCTGACCTTACAGAACTTGTTCCAGGGAATCAGTCCCTCTGGGTTGCGTTGGGCCTTGGCACCTGTTGACGCATACTTACTGTTAGAGTCAATTTAATTTGAAATTTACTTACTTTCAGATACCAGAGTGTGCTATTGAACTGCTCTCTGACTAGGTTGAATGCCTCACTACGTATTTTATGTTATAATTCTAACATGTGACATGAGTGTGATCCTGACCCAGGAGTTTGTCAGCCAGCATGTTGAGCTGCTCATTATTGAGCCCTCTTTTGGTAACAGAAGAGAACTGCCAGCTCAGGACTTCTGACAGCTGGGACCATTTTGCAGCCGGAGGAGTCAGGAAGAATTTCAGATTCTGCAACACAGAGATGCCACTTAAGAGTAGAGTCAAGCATTGAATCACTTCAATCTAACTCAGATATCATGAATAAGACCCAGTTTCATTCTGGTCTGTTGTTGGAACCACACCTTTGGTTCTGTGCAGAGCATGTTATACCACAGGATAGAGGCCCATCCGCTGGGCAGCTGGCACACGTTTGAGATGACCACCACAGGTAGAGATATTGCCTACAAACGAACATATAGAATCATTTACTTTTAAAAATTATTGTAAAAAATATTTGCCCTTTGTTGTTGAGTTGACAGTTACCTCCAGTCGGATGTCAAGGCCGCTTTGGTTCAGCTGCAGCGCTGACTCAAAGCTCAAAGAGTGGAGCTCCTCGGTTACTATTAATGGAACCTAAAGCAAAAAGTAATTTACAATTAAACTTTAAACTTAAATGCAAAGTAAAATGTAGCACAAATATTATAACTCAAGCTTTTATCTTACCTCAGTATGTTTATTTCCTGCTACTTTTTGCTCTTTCAGTTGCTATACACAGAAAAATATATTGCATCATTCACAGTGTATATTACACAGATTTACACTAGAAACAAGAAAGGCTTACCAAATGTCTGAACTCTGCTGCCAGACTGCCATTAGACTCTTCCATGTTCATCACTTTGCTATTTGTTCCCAAAATGTTGAACTTTCGGATTCTATAATAAGATCAATTCAAAATTATGTTAACAATTCTAGGAATTTTCTTGCAATAACAACACAAGTAAAAAAAAAACTAACCCTTTCTTATCCGTCACATCCCTGGAAAGAAGAAAAAAAAATCATGACTATCATCTATATTTAGGCCAGTTCTTATAGCATTCTAATACGACAAAACTACCCAGAAGATACTTTAGCCTATTTAATGATGAAATTTGCAACCATGCATTGATGAAGACACAATCTTACTTGTCAAACAGCGCCTTGACTTTGAGCTGGTAGTTGAACTCAGGCAATTTCACTAAGAATCTGCAAATTAAGCATTAAACATTCTATAAATATTACAAATGAAAGTATTCTTGCTATAGTGTCTACTCAAGTTACATGTACTATATTAATTCACTGAGATGCATGAGTTGAAAAGGTTTTTACCGTAGTTTAACAGTGAACTGGACTCCTGTCTTGAGCACCAGCGGTCTTTGCGGGTGCGTGGGCATGCACGGCTGCCTTTCCACCACCAAAGAGCTGAGCCCAGGGACACACAGAGATTAGATATACAAACTATCAGAGGCCGTAGATGTGCGTATGTATATGTATATGTGTACTTGGACAGCAGGTTCTTGAGTAGCTCCAGTGCTCGTGCCTCCAAGAAAGCCTTCTTTGTGTGATGGGGTCACATTCGTAAGTGAACTTCTGCTCCAGCTCCAGCAACTTCTTCAGGTGCTGTCGAACCTGCTGTAGGCTCTCGGCCACTGCGGTGAACCTGTAGAGTGAGACAGAAGGTTAGATTGACAACACCGTACTGCACTGTATTACAGTATAGACCAATACAGAACTGCTAAATGGAGCAGGAGGTATAAGAAATCCTGTGGCCGCAGCAAATGACTCCAAATAGTAGACAATGCTATTTAAATATCTGTACAATCATCTCATGTTTTGGAAACTAAAAGCACTATGTACATTAAAAAAAAAAAAAAAAAAAAGGTACTGTATACTGCTTTTAAAAAAGTTTGAGCTCAATTATCTGGCAAAAGAGGAAATTACTATGCAAGAAAAAATAGCACATTATTTGATTGCAGAAATGCACTGAACATGTCTAGCAATGATTTATGGATTTAAAAACTGTTTTTGGATTGACCTACCTATGGCATATTAAAACTGCAATTTTTTTTTTTTTCTCAGAAGTTCACAAGAGAAAAGTTTATTTTGTCTTTTAAATCGATACCAGAGTTGAACCATGATAAAGGTGTAGGATTATCTATCTTCTCAAAAATGCATAATGCCTAAGAACATAAGAAGTAACATTGTATATACAATACAACTAAAAGGTAACAAAATAATATAGTTATTTATGGATAACTCTATTCTGTAGTCTTATCTGATGCTAAAGGTTTATGTATTTCTTCTGTCTGCACAGTCTGTGCCTCACCAGTTCTGCAGTTGGTCCACACAGGCGTTGGGAGGTCCTCCAATACAAGCGATCTGCTGCCTCTGCTTCCACTCCGGCAGCTCCTCTGAGATCAGGTCAGACACCAGACCCTGACTCACAACTAAGACTTCTCCCAGTTTCGCCACCATGTCCTGGAGACATACAAACTCAATTACTTGTTTGAATTCAAATCCTGGTTTTCTGCAATCTGATCGTTTCCCTCCTAATCCACAGAACCATTAAGCCCCTCTACATCTCCTTTTCTCGATAAGTATTTGGATGATATTCTGTCAGTCCAACATAAATGTGTTAAAAATCTTCCAATTTGTCCCTGAATTGGCAAAACAAACAACCTGAAATATGCCAATGAGCATAAAATTGGTGAATGCTGCAGTACTGTCTATCGTGCCTGTTATAACTAAACTAAAGATTTACATTTAAAGTAATAATAGTTCTTGCCACTGGCAATCTTAGTTCAAACCAATCAAAATCTACCTATTACAGGCACATTTGACCTTGTTATCTAGTAATTTAAGATGGTGATTTTTAACAGTTTAATTAACAGACAAATATTTGTCACAGGGATTACAAATGTTCAGCAATTTAATATTATACTATTATTTCTTGTATTGCGAAGTACTTTGAATTACTTAATGGACAAATTTTGATATAAATAAATCTAAACTGCCTTGTCTTTTAGATAGTATACAGCATCAGTTATTAAATCTTTATTGCAAATGATCTTTTGTACCATGTTTTTAACTGCACATATACTCGATATTTAATTTTTTCCATATCTTCAAAATAACATAAAGATATTATCTAAAACTCAATATAGATAATATCTTTATGATATTGTCTATATTGAGCTCTAATTCAAAGTTGTTTTTGGACTGACTATTGCTTAGTCTTGCGTTTCCACCTACCACTTGTACCACCTACCACTGAATTCGATTACTGAATAATTCATGTTAAGTTTAAAATAGTCCTGTAGCCACTTTTCAAAAATAAAACTAAATTTGTTGCTTGTTACATTTCATTTTACAATGAAGAGGCAAACATTATCGATATGACACAATAGCTTTTTGTTTACAGCATTGCCATAATATAGCACATATTTTTTGCCCTAAAGTTTACTAAAGACTCTGACCTGCCGCTTGGCTTTGAGATCCAAGCACATCCGACTGAGGGCCATCTTCTGTAGCTCTATCTCCTTCGGTGTCATTCCGTTCTTCTCATTTTCTAACAACCAATGATATTCCTTGGTTAGCTTTTTAAAACTTGTACAACTTTTTTCTTATATGATTTGTTTTTACTCACCTATGTTCCTCAGTGTGTTCATTTTGAAGTCATATTCATCCTGTAGGTCTTCCAGAGTCTTAATGTTCTGATCTGCTGACTTAAAAACAATAAATTATGCATTAAATAAAAACAATGATTGAACAATGATATAAAACATTTAGATTTTCTTTACATTTATGCTATATTCTGCCTCAAAGAATATTGTTGTTCACAATATTTTGATTCTGGTTTTGCTCACACACTCTTGTTTTTTATTGTTATTGGAATGCACACAATTTTGCAAAAGGAAGTTAACTAAAACCACTTCTGCTTTACTTGGAAATGTTCACAGGGAATTTCAGTCTTGCCAGAGGAGCTATTGTGTCTCCTACCTGAACTCTCTCCTTCATTTCTTTGACTTTGTTGTCCAGCTTCTGTTTCTCCACCACCATGGCCGACACGTTGCCCTCCCCACTCACCTGAAAATGTGTAAAAATAAGAACTGGTACAAATTTCAATGATGATTGACAGAGGAAAAAAATAAAACATTATTTTAAGATTTGACTGAATCTCTTTTCTTTAATCCATCTAATGAAATTATGAAAGAAAAATAACTCTTTGTGAGGTGAGTGAAGTTAGATTTTGGTCAAATGAGTTTCATGTGCGTTATGCAAATAAACTAATCTGATTGCCCCTTGCGTTGTGGAGTTGATCTGAAACGAAGGCTGAAGGAAAGGTGACCAAACCCACTCTTCACAATTTGCTACAGAGTGGGTTCTGGAACCCTGGCAAGTTTGGCAAAAATGACGGATAATACAGAAACATAACGTGTGCAAAATAGCTAATATAATCGACAAAAAAAAAAAAAAAAAAATTAAATAAATAAAGGTACACCATGTAACTTTTTGACCAAAAATGAAACTTAAATAAAACCATGTATGTCTTTATGACAAAGAAAATTATAAAAATGTGTTATTTTACTTTTACTTTTCTGATGACAAAATAAACAATTATTTGATAAAGACAACCAAGAGCCAAGAGCTGATCCTATAGATATATTTTTTGACATTGTGGCATAAAACATAACGTCTTTAAGAATGTTACGAAGAATGATTTTTTATGTCTATTTCTTTTTAGTTGTGCAATTGACTGACTGGTGCTCAGTTGAGTTTATAATGTGACAGTCTGGCTAAAAAATTGAGCATGTCAGTTTACAAACAAATGTGCAAATACGAATAATAGTGAAATGAGAAGCTCTGATGCCTCACCTCTGTTCTTTTGGCTATCTCCAGAATATTGTGCTCTTCCTTCAGATTCCTGCATATGATCATGGCCATGTGAACGGGATCTTCTTGAAAGCGGTCCTGTTCATAGCCCGTTGCATTAGCACATTGCAATGTAAGGATTTCAGTTACTGGCTCTCTTGCATTTTACCTGCAAGTTTCTCTTGATCTTTCGAATGTTGTGCTGGAGCAGAAGGTTGTTCTCCAAGGCGAAGCGGCTGTGCTGGTCGTCCAGTTGGGACAGCAGCTCATGGAAACGTACAGTGGCCAGGGACTCGCTGTACACCACTGCTTCCCTAACAAACATAAAAACATTTTAAGCACCTTACATTACTTAGAAAATCTAATAATTTACTACTACTACTACAACTACAACTACTACTAATAATAATATGAATAATAATAGAAAGGTTTGTTGTGAATTCTGACCAGTCGATGCTCTCGATCCACTTGCTGAGGTACTGTCTGATGTCCATAGGAAAGGAGTCATCATAAAGCTGGTCCACTTGCTCCAGGTATTTACAGTCCAACATCTGCAGCTGGTACCACTGCGCCATCTACACAGCAAACAAGGTTATTACAATAAATGTACACAATTGACACCATAGCCAAATATACACCTGATATCCTTCTGTTTAGCGATGTCCAGTTTATTTTCCCATATGTAAAATACATCCAAGGGATGTGACACGATCAAAATAATCAAAATAGTCACTTTTTAAAGACCAATGTCATTTCTACATGTGAAATCAGCGAGGATTGCCCACACAAAACTTCTTGTTACCCATTCCTTTATTAGAAATGTATTTGTGGGTGGAGTGTAGGGGACTAGTGCAGGGGATTAGTCACAAGTCTTGTTGAAATCATTTTTGTATCGCCTCTAAAAGATATGAGGAAAAATAGTAATACATTTCAACAACATACAAAGATTTTCAAAATACAAAAAAAGAGGAAGGAATAAAAGAAAATTAACTTTTATATAATTTAGAACAGATCACATCTTTGCCTCCTGTTTCCTTGCAGATCTAGCATTAGGTTACAACCTGATCTACACAAATCTAGTTTGGTCTATAGTTCTCCATGGCTAAATGGAATGTAACCAAGATAAGTCAAACCTCTTCATCTGTCAACCTGTTTATTCATGATAATCAAGTTTTTTATGACATCATTACAGTAACACATTATTAAATGTAATGAAATAGAAACCTAAAATGTGGGCGGGGCATGAGGGCAAAAGGAGGCTAGATGAGCAGACAGTACAATGGTAAAAGAGTCTCTTAACAGTTGGAGTAACGAAAGCTAGGTGAGCACACAACACGTGTAAGTTAAGTGCACTGTAGCCTTCAGACCAGACTCAATCAAACGCAACTGGTCAGCAACATCCTGTGTCTGTCTAGGCACAGCAAAGATGAAACATGACATTTACTGTAATAAACAATAATAAACATACATGCACCGTTAGCTATACTGCCTTGGGGTATTTAGGCAAACTCTGCAAAATGTTAATCCAACTATCAGTAAAACAGTTTTTCCTTACGAAGATTCTTAAAAGACTGAATTCATGAACATACCTTCACAGTGACCTTAGACCTCAGGGAAAATGTTACAGACAAGAAAAAAGTGATAATTCGTGATGTGGACAGGACGTCCGCTGTGAAGTTCGTCTGTTTATGCTACTGCACCACGGTGTAATAACAAGGAAATTGTCTTAGCCAATCATCATACACTATCCACTACTTTGACCCGCCTCTTAGAAACAAGGGCCAATGAAATCTGCCCAAAATTGGCTGTTCCGTTAGTTAGCATGAGCAATCGGAAAAGCTCATATATATGCTGCTGTTTTCTTCTGATTCTGATTAGACTGTGACAAAGACCACGTTTACTGGCAAGTACCATTAACTACAACTGACTAAATGAAACAAAGCATGCACTCACTGCAGAATGTGTCAACAGAGACATCGCGGCTATCTTCTTCGGGGGAGGACAGGCTGACCTTCGGGAACAGCCACTGCGGTCACGTGCTTTCAGAGAAAAAGAAAGTAAAGCAGGTCTGAAACTGAAACTTTCCCATCTGTAAGTACAATGATTAAAGTATCTAACAAAAAAACTACTTTGAAATTAGACAAATCAAAGCAGTGAACACAAATATTTTACAAATATTTATTCGACACATGACAAGAGCACATACAGCTTGGTTGGATTTTAGAATTTACAAAAATCACATATAGTTTGAATTCCAAAATGTAAGATCATATTGACATACAATGTATTTTATGTTTTGTTTTTTATTCCACTGAATTAAAGATCACTTAATTGTATAGAAGGCGACACGCATTTAAAATTCCATCCTGACACCATTAGCATTAAGTGGACATACACATTCCCCAGTCTACTGCTGTTGTTGCTTCACATTTGAACCAGCATTCAGCATTTTTTTCCCCACTGTTTGCTGCAAGATTATGGCATGTTAATAAAAACAGTTAACTCAACAAACCAAAAGACTCTTTGTTAGCCCAAGATATAGTCAAAATGAGGTTTGTTAGAGACTAAGAAAAATGAAAGCTATAGGAGCATAAAACAGCCTTTTCATTCACTTCTCTATTGATGGTAGAGTTTGGAGAAATATCAAAATGGATATTAGAGTGTTAAAATGTCCTTTAAATTAAAATAGAAAAAGAGCTGACTAAATATGAAAACAACAAGTCCCTTGGCCTTGTTTAAAACAAGGGTTTAAACTTTAAAACATGCTTCCTAACAAAGATTTAAACTATATATTTGTGCTGCCTCGTGTGCTTTGCCTTGTGCTAGATTGGACTGACCAAGACATTTACAGCACCTAACATATTCCTTATGCAATAAAAATAATATTGAGATATTTATTTTTGTCATTATTGTACATCTAGTAGTAGATGACCTCTTTCTCACAGCTGCCCTGGGGCAGTCTGCTCAGTGTGATTTTACAATTCCCAAAAGATGTAGAAAGGGGTTGCCTAAAGGCACAATGACGTGTCATGGGTTGGGATCTAACCACAAGCCTAAAAGAGGCCAGGTGTGAAATAAAAACTGTTTTTTTTTTGTTTGATAAGTTCATGATTACACTTGGAACAGAACCCAAATCAGCATTTCGGGTCAGAAACCCCATGTGCAGCACAACAACATGAAGCCATCTGCTCACAGTGGCAGCCTCTCTCTGGACTATTCAAACAAGACTGATCATTTAGAAACAAATCAAACTAATGTTCTGAATACATCTAACAACTAGGTGTAAAATGTAAACACAATGCCAGTTGCAAAAGACGTTTACACTACTCTACAAAAGCCAGCTACATTAGAACAAAGTGCAGTACTAATTGTAAGTACAGTGACAACACCGTCCCACTGTTAATGCGTTTTCTATTTTCTTTTTTTGGACCTGTGCAGTGTATCGTCCTGGTTTACCTCATGGCCGCTCTTGGTGAGCACCACAACTGCAGCACTTTCTCACCCATCCAGGAGGAGAAAGTCATGTCCGTGTCACCCAGTTCATGTTTGTCTCAGATGGAACAGTCCCCTGCAGCGCTTCAGCTCACTTCAGGACACACTTTCATAAGCAGCTATACTTTCCTCCATCACTGCTACAGTCAACACTATTCCTTAAGGTCAGTTTTAAAGACATGTGATTTTATAGAGTTTGACTCAACTAGATTTCTTGGAGTATCAGTGAGTAGTCTGATTGTCTAATTTTGCGACTTAACACTATTTAGAATTTTTATGACGTACAGTGAACCATTAATTAAGTTAAGTACCCATTTGTTCACAAACGACACTGTCTACAGAGGAGCAATACTTTTGTCAGCTGTGGAGATCTTCTCTAAATCTAACATAGTGCACTAAAGATATCCCACTCTTTAAATACATTTTACATTTGTGGAGCTACGTCAGTTAAGCATTCCTCTTAGAGAAGACTTCAGGATTGTGGGCCATGGTAGATAGTGTTCAGGAGCAGCCACAGTGGTCCACCACCATTGAGGGGATTTTGCCATAGATAATCTGCTCCTTGGGGTTGAAGTAGAGCATGTTGATGGGAGACATCTTTGTAGGAGTGCAGCAAGGCCCAGCAATACCTCGGGGGTTGGCTTTGATCACAAGATGGGCATGGGGGTACTGCTGGTGGTGCATAGACTCACACTCTCCAGAGCAATAGTTAGCACGGTAACGCTTTGGGGCAATAATCCAATCCCAGCCGAACTCCTCAAAGTCCACAGTGAGCGGGTAGCGGCAGCAGCGTGTCTCTGAAGACTTCTCATCACAGTTAAGGCCTGTATCACGTCTGGAACGTTTTGGGCTGTCCAGGATCTTCACCTCAATGAACGGTTGCTGAGGAAAGGGGACACAGTGAGAACAGCAGTTGCCCACACTCTGTGCATGCTCTTTGCCTTACCAGACCCTCCTCCCCGGGCTCAGGAGATTTCACTGCCAGGTCTTCTCCTTGTGAGTCGTAGGCGTTGATCTCGATTCCATAGTTGTTCTCGGGCTGTCGAAGCCAGGCCTGCAGAAGTGACTTGATGTCTACACTTTGCCAGGACCCTGCCCCGGTGTCGATGTTCAGCTTGAGGGACCTCACCCTCACCCTGGTGCTGTTGCCCTCCTGCCCGGTTTGAGACGGGAGATCTGCAGAAAGACACTGCTGACCACGTGAGGCGGGCGCAGGTGCACCCACAGCTGAGCACTCAGAATGTTCCTAGGCTGAATCTTTGGGCTCAGACTGAACAGGCAGCAGGTAGACACTTTCTGCTGGATCAGTTGGTCCGCTGGGGGCACAAGGGAACAACATTTCGATCACACTAGAAGTACATATTCACGGTTATGATGGAAAGTTTGTACTGTATCAGTATGTTTGTTTGTAAATGCATGAGTGTGATGTGTTTACGCTTAGTAGCCATGGTGATGATGGTCTCTGTGCTGGTCCGTTCCTCTTCCTCCACGTGGGGATCGTACTGGTCCAGCAGCTGGGTGAGTGGAGGGGCCTTGGGCAGCAGTGTGCGGATCATGTCTCGGCTGATGTTGGGGGCCCGCTCCAGGCGCAGGATGCTTAGGATCTGGGACTTGATGCTCTGGAGGCGCAGGAGTTTGCTATGCTCACGAAGTCACAGGGAGAGCACTGGTCGGCGGGCTCCATGGGGGTCAGAGGCGTCGTGTGGAGGGTGGAGGTCACATTCAGGCCAGAGCACCAGCCTCTCCGCACCAGCAGCACCAACAGCAGGGACACTGAAAGCGACAAGTGCATCCTGATCTGAGGCGTGCACAGCTCTGTCTGCTCCAACACCAACCACAAAGTCCAGCCTCTGAGTCCTGACCAGGGACTGCCCTTCTCCCTCCCTCTGCTTCAAACTGGGTCCCTGGGTTTAAACTTTCACAATCTTCAAAACACCAACTGGCCTAAGAAATTGGGTCATTATCAAGTGTGAAAATAAAAAAACAAAACAAAAACTAGGCTATTGCAGGGCTGGGCCGACTGGTAAAAATATAATCACAATTCTTCTTTGCAATGATGAATTTGGATTTTTGATTCAATTTTGTTAAACCTTTTCAAAAACAAAATAAATACAATTTTGCACTGCACCTTTAAGAGAGTTTCTTGCACAAAATAATTACTACTTACCAAGATAACTATTTGTCTTAGCTCCCACCCAGTCACACTCAAACTGGTCAAACAAACTGTTACATTTCTAACATATGAAGCCACTAAGGAACAACACTGAAGGCCATATTTTATTTTCGCTCATATTTGGATTAAAATGGGATGCACTGGTTCGAGATTCCATTTATTCCCAAGAAATCTTTCAAATCAAGATGGAGGGAATACAAGTTATTTTCACGACCAGAAGCAAGAGGAAGAGAAAGTTTCAAAGCCAATCATTTTTGCAGAAGAGGCACTGACCCTAAAAAGCAATCGACCAATCACATCGCTCGACCAGGAGACGGTGAAACTTACAATTGCCAAACGACCAATCATATTTGATCGGGAGAAAGTGGACTGTTTGGTACCCATGGATCGATCACATCATTTGCTCAGAAAATGGCAGAAGACATTGTAGCTCAGGCTCTTCAGCTCATGTGGACTGTGGACATTGACTTCAAGCAACTGCCCTTTATTGACAACGACAATGATTATGTTATATGAATATCGCAAACATGTAGGCTAGGGCTGTGCGATATTGACAAAAATGAACATCTTGATATTTTTTGTCTTATCTTGATGACGATATTCAGACGATATTTTATTAATCCAACAAAAATATGCTCTAACGTGTGTTGAAACTTTTTAGTTGACGTCAAAGTTGCTTGTAGAATTCGATGACCATTCACTTTTTGTGTAACAGGGATTTTAGTCGCTTGATCTTATTTTTATTAATTATTATTGGTCTACAGTATGTAATGTGATGTCATGTGAATGCAACGTTTTGCCAGAAAATGTGAAATCAATCACAAAACTGCAAAATATGACATTTATTTGCTTTTTTGTAGCGTTTTTCTATGCACGATAAACGTAATATTTAACGTTTGGATATCTTGAAAACAACATTCACAATTTTATCTAAAATTCACTATAATGTAGGCTTTAATGTAGGCTAGTTTGTGCTAACTCTGGCCACAAGAGGTCAGAAAATAATCATATGTGACTTTAAGCAATTTTTTGGATTTATGAAGTATGTACTTTTTAATTAGCGTTATTAGCATTGCAACAGACCACAACTATGATTTGCTGGCTACAAAACCTATTGGAACATAAATTGTATATAGGATTTGCATACAAAAATATATCATTCAAAATCCAACAGAAAAATATAACAATCTTATATATATATCACCTTCAAAATGTGAGAATCTCTATAAAAATGCAATTCAGTAAATGTACAAAAATGCACTCTGGCTTTTTTTATTTCCTTTTTATGTAAAGAAAGCATAGACCAGACCTGGGAAAGCTGCAGCCTGGGGGCTAAATGCGGCCCTCATCCTGTTTTAATCCGGCACCTTGTATGTTTTGGAGAACAAGTGTTACTCTTTATATTTATTTTTAGATTAACCTAGCTTTGAAGCATGTCTGTATTGTATTTTTAATAAATATCACAATAACTTTATAAAATAATAGAATAAATATCCTATATTTACAGAACTTGTTACAAAAAAAGGATCATGGTCCTGCCCTCCGCCACTTGTCTAGAGTCAATATAGTCTTCAGAAAAAAAAAAAAAATGGCCCGCCCCTGACTGGCATAGACCTACATAAGAACATCTACATAAATTATGCTGGATATACAATGAAGCTCATTTCCATTCATTATCACCTCCAGATGGCAGGATAGAGTGAGAAATCCATCACACAAGTTGCATTCTTTGACAATCAAACAAACTTGCTGCTTCTGGCTCCAGGGCATTTTCTGCTGGAGACGTCAGCAGCTGTCTCTCAACAAGCCTCAATTTAGAATACAAACAGAACTTGTATATCTAAAATGTGCCTCATAAGCTTCCATAGTTAATGGCGTGATCTCTTAAAGGTACATTATGAAAATTCTCAAAACCCTGAAGAAAACTGATTCAGTATATTAGGTAATATTTCAGCTTAGCACTAAGTATTTTAAAGGTGACGTTACAGTATACCTGGTAACGTCAGGACAGCGACAGGCTCTACCAAAAATGCAGGCAGATGTGGGCGGGACTAAGCTTTCACAGACAGTTGTGTTTCAGTAGAAATGTGTGGTATGAGGACATGATGAGTTTCTGATAGAAAATGTGACTCAAAGCAACACTGACAGTTGTGTGTTTTGCGGTTAAACTAGTTAAGCTGCTAACATCCACTGACGGAAAACTTTACATCATTCCAAAACTGTGCATCAGCTTATCTCTTCTAATCTTGAAAGCAGTTTTTTTTTTTTTGCAATTGCATTTTTGGCAAACAAGCAAACAAACAAAAAGATAAAATTACATAATTTTATTTGTTATTAATTTGAATACACATCTATTTTCATCTTTCTCATGTCGGTCTGGCAGTGAAGTAACTTGGTTTGTGGCACACTGGGGTTCATGTCAAACCCTCGACCCACAGCAGTGCGTGTGGTAAAAAGGTGGTCCAGTTGTGTGTCCTATTTCTGCAGGAAAGTGGACTGCCCCTGCAAGACAATACTGAGGTGAAATGGACAGACAGAGAAACAGGTTGTTAAGTGTAGCCAACAAAATTCTTCAACATATCCGTTTATATTGAATTGCAACACAAAGGAGTGAGTTAGTGAAGACCTGGGAGTGAGTCATTGATCTCATCTGCATTTTTAGACACAAATAGCCTACATTGTTTTATGTTTAAATTTTCTGTTAAAATTAAGTTTTTGCATTAACTAAATTTTTAGTTGTTTCAAGCTGCTTAAGTGAAATACCTGCTCTGATCAAAAAGGTACTTTTTAGCTTCAGAGCTTTAGCAGAGCCCCCTTTTTTGTTGTCTAATCAGCCGATGGAACGTCTTTATTTGACCAAGAATTCCTTTGATCGAATACTAATTACATTTTTACAGACAAACTGAGAACATTGCTGAAAATGTGAAATAAAAATCTTGTAATATCCTAGGCCTACAGCTTAGTGCCAAAATGACAGGGTATTCATGATGTTGTTCTGATAACAGTAAATATGTGTCCTGATGAAGATTGTCCAATCAGAAGATACATGAATTAGAGAAACCTTTGCCATCTTTACCTTTGCCATCTTCTTTACCAGCCTCCTCTGCCGTGCCCGCGGCCTCGCCCTCCAGGGTGTCCATGGTGTCCATGGTGTCCATGGTGCTTGTGCTTGTGCTTGCCATGTTTGCCATGTTTGCCATGACCTCCATCACTGTCACTACCACTACCACCACTCCCACTACCTCGCCCCCCACTGTGATCTCTGCGACGCCCCCCGCTGTGATCTCTGCGACCACCACTGTGGTCTCTGCGACCACCACTGTGGTCTCTGCGGCGACGGCCTTCAGGGCTGTCATCCCGGTCCTTGCGATCTGGACTATGACTCGATCCTTACGATCTGGACTATGGACCTCGGTCATGGCAGTCTTTGCCGTGGTCCTGGTCATCATGGTCAGGGTTGTGGCTGCGTGGCTCTGGGGAGGGACGGCGTGGCTCTGGACTGGGCCTGCGTGGCTCTGGACTTGGCCTGCGTGGCTCATGTCCATGGTCATCGTCTTTCCTGTAAAACATGATGAACAGACTATGTGAATAACTTCAGGTCTCTACATAAAGTTGGTGTACCTTATATTTATAATTTTCTTTTCTATCAAAAAGTACACAGTAAACAGTGCTGTGTTCTGTCTAAATCAAATAGTAAGTTTTTTTTATTATTATTATTATTAGATTGCCAAAAGCAGTGGTCTGTGATCTCATTGGCTGAGCTTGGGTGGACCTCTTTAGTTTCACTTTACAGTTTGTAAAAAAAAAAAGTTAATTGTAGCCAAAAATGTATGCATATGAAGTGAGATTATTAATCATAAAGCTAGCTAGTTTTACAGATTTCAATACCTACTTCCTACTTTTGCATAGTGAAAATTGGGTACTGCCTCTTTAACTTGAAAAGATGAATGGATGAGGTGTACTGAATTATGGCCAGTTACACAACTTGATTGTAATGGTTGTGAATGCAAAAGACTCAGACCGTTTCAACAGCTAAATTCAATTTCTACATGCTTCTAATCACAGGTAAAGGCTTGAGAAGAACTGTTAAGGGTGTGTAGAATCTGGATGTCTGCCAAAACATCACACAACATGCAGAGACAACAGATAAAAACATGTTCTTATAGTGGAGCTAGTCTAAAATAAAACAACAGAACCCTTCAAAGAAAAGAAAAGACTTGCATAGTTGTTTTCATGCACTTATCTTACCTCTTTCCATGGTCATCGTTACCATGATGGTCTTCTTTCTTCTTGGAATCGTCTCCCCCAGCCAAACAGTCACTGAGGTCAAACCCAGATGGGTGCTTGTCACCTAAAGTCAACCAAAAAAATTATTCGTCCTATTTTAATATAAAAATCTGCATGAGCGTTTACATGAAGGATTCTTTGGGTTCTTACCTGAACCAGTTGAGAACATTTTTCCAAGCTCCCCGTCGCTGACTAAAGAATGAAATTCTCTAATTACATGGGCATTTTAAAGGAAGCAGGGAGTGGTGTGATTACTGAGTCAAACCTGTTGCACCAGAATCATGAAAATGCCTCACCATCATGGCAACAAAACAAAACATCCTTGTCTCAAAGTACTATGGCATCAACTGTAAATATTTTTTTATTACAAATGATTAAGTGTTATCAGTACTGCAAGGAAAAGAACTAATAATCACACAATAATCTGGTTACATCTTATAAATCCTATGCAAAAAAAAAGTTTATCGTCTAGTTCACATGATTACTTTATGTTATTGTTTGTCCTCAAAAACCTGTTCTACAAGTGGCTAATAAAGTCACGCATGTGTAAACTAGCATGAACTAGCATAGGATTTGAGTGAGGAAGAGATACAGTAGTCACAAAGGTTAAGGCTTGTTTACTATTTACTTGATCATAATACTTGGTGTGAAGATACTGTACTGCAACATGCAACTTAAAACCATTTTAAGAAACTAGACCAGACACATGATAACTTCCATCCATGCTCTTCTTATCTCATATTACATCTGCTTTTCTTTTCACAGATCATGCATGTACCTTGCTCATGTTCAATGTCTGAAGATTATCCAACAGCACCACCTACTGACTGATTATTGCAGCAGGTAAATGTAAGTTACCCTAAGCGGACAATGTAGTAGAGATGCGTATAACACTAGTTCTCACTCAGTTGCAGGTGAGCTAATATAATGTTCAAACAAATGGAAAACTTTAATTATGTTTTTTGATCTGAAAGCATTTAATCTGGCATAAAGATGAGTCAGGATGACAAATATTTAGCAATCTGGCATAATAAAAAAGCAAACTAGTTTATTATCATACTACAATGCAATTTTATTTATGATTGGGACACTGTTTTTCTGTGATTTGTCAGGTTGTCAGTTGCAGAGGTCCGAGCTGCAGCAGGTGGCAAAAGCTCCTGGGGTGGTGATCCAGCCCTGACACACGGCCATGTTCATGCAGGAGCGGAAAGAATACTCTGAATGAAACAATCAAGGCAAATAGAGCATTATTTTCATGTAGTGAACATTAGGAAGTATGTCAAATTAATCAATATTTGTGCATTGGTTCAATATTTGTTTATATAAATGTAATGATATTTAATAAAAAATGTAGATAAGAGAACATATTGTCCTATTCCAAATTATAGGAGTGCCACAAGGTTGCGACTTGACTCTAGTACTATTTACCAATCAAAATTAAGACAAATTTTGAAGTGAAAATATTATATGCGCTTTATCAATTTCTGCCAAGTGAACATTGAAAATCTTACGCATCGGCTGTGTGACTATGACATCTCCACATGCATTATTAAGCACAGAGCAGGTCTGGATGCTAGTCGGATCACACAGATCACTGCTTTTAGAGTAACAGTAGCGACATTTTAACCCTTCACCTGCAAAAGAATGACCAAACTTCAAAGCAAGAACAACGTTTGACAGGTTTCTAATGTAAAATTGAGAAAAGTCAGATGTTTTAATACCTGGACGTAATGCCAGCAAGAAAAGAACACTAAACAGCACTGCTTTCATGCTTTTGCCTGCAAGAATATAAAATAACAACTCCACCAAACTATTTCACATACATTTACCCAAATTTTTAAACAGGCTATGTGACCAAGCAAACTTGAATTTACAGTAGCAGTTTAAAAAGTGCTAGTGCTGTTGTGGCTTTTCTGAGTTCCTGGTACACTTAAGTTGGCATGCTGTGACTTGTTAGCTTATATTCAAATCAGTAGTCATAGTTCTATTAGTTCTATTATTAGCTCTAAGCAAATGTAGAAAATGTGAATATAGTTATGTCAACTAACCTGGATTCTTGTCTCCCTAAAGATAGTTGGAGCATGTGAAGACCTGGATACATACCCTTCCCCTTTCAAACTGCTATGACTCATGGGAAATTCCTTTGTTGTGAAACTAGAGGTTGACTTTGGGTCATGCACATGGGCTATCTATACAGCACATACTGTATTTACACCTAAAGGCAACGCTATTACTGCATCTCTTTTGTGAGATGTGCAGGTTTTGACAACACAAAAATACAAAGCTATGGCAAGACAAAATAAAAAAGAAAACATTCAGGGCTTATTTTGAAATGTCCTGAAGATACTGTTGTCTATATACATGGTTAAACAGAGGAGATGAAAAAGACAAAATCAATAAACTAAACTATTAACAGTGCAGTAGTCATGACAACACTTTAAGCCAACATCTTGAGATTGAAACCAAGAGTTTTAAAAGTCCAAACCGAGCTGAGACCAAGACCGCAGCTCATCAAGATCAAATCAAAACCATCTTTGTAACTGATTACATTTATCAGTGTTGACTCTACATGTTCTTAAGATGGGGTAGCTGATTTTTTTAGTTGTAAATTAGTACACTTTTTGTTTTTCACTAAAAAGTCTATGATAAATACAGCACTTTGTGAAAAAATGAGACCACTGAGTCCTGTCTGAACTGAATAATAAAGAATTTTTGTTCTAATCAGGAGCCGAATGCAGCCTCTGATTGGCTGTGCTTGGGTGGTCCTCTTCAGTTTCAGTTTGCTGTTTGTAAAAAGTGTTTTTTAAGCCACAATTGCCACCAAAAATGAATACATGTCGATGTTAATCATGTGTTTAAGGATTTATGAGAGGAACCTGTCAGATTTAAAACCAAAATTGTGTTTACAATGTCAAAATCAGCTACCCCACCTTTATTTTGCAAACTGTGCCTGGAACAGCTCACTGCCCTGGGGCCACATATGTTGGAAGTTGAGCAGAACATGGTGGTAATGAAATGTGGTCTCTGTGTCAGACCCTGAGTCCAAGACAAGACCTTAAAAAAGCTGTTTCGAGACCAGGCTTAAAACCAAGACCGTTCTCAAATATTACTACACTACTAATTAACATTCATTATTACCTGACATAATTAATCAGACTTTGTTGATGGGTTATATTCTTATGTGCATGTATAACCAAGTATACACACAAGATACATTACCTGATTATTCTAGTTCTATCATGTAAATGTATTACAGTATCATCTGCACTATAAAAGAAAAAAGTAAACCACAGACCAGGAAGTAAGTCCTCAGTAAACAGTGATCGAAGGACTTTGGATTTACTATATTGGCAAATGAATACCTTTACTGCTATAAAAAAGTTTGCACTATAATTTTTATCTTGATTTTATTTTGAAATACAACATTAGTTTTAACACCTCTTTTTCATTCACAAGTATCTGTTTCTTGTTCAGTTGCAGAGATCCGCGGTGCAGCAGATGGCGTATGCATATGGAGTTGAGATCCAGCCCTGGCACACAGCCATGTTCATGCAGGAGCGGATTGAGAACTCTGCACAGGAAACACTGGTTAGTCATGAATTAGGATTATAGTTGCTGTCTTTTTATATGAAATCTTAAAGCATGCAGGCATTTTTCAGTCTGCTTGTCTTGGTGGAGATGTATTTGATTTGCCTTAAGCTATCAAATGCAATAGGTTGTATTCAGATTGTTGAATATGATGATGTCATTAGACCAAATCGAATCCGATTTGTTGTCACTGTCACCACCTCCGGGCCGCTGCGACACTTCTTCTTCCAAAAGTACAGTAAGTACAGTTGTTGGGCAAGATCCTTTTTTTTGTCTTTTGCCTTAAATAGCTACAATTTTCAATAAGAAAGAAAAAACCCTACCAAAATGCACATAACAGTGATTTTAGGTGCACTCCATCTGTATTTAATATTTTGTGCCTGTAATGTGATGTCACATGACAGATTAGCAGATAGCAAAATCAATTACTAACATTCATGATGGTAAAGTTTTGTTTTTTTTTCTATAAGTATATAATATATAATAATAAATTACATAAATTAATTAAATTAAATACTGTGAAAAATCTTAGGCAAAGCAATAATATTTCCATACAGATAAGCAGGTGCTGAAAGCTACACATTTAAAACAAGGCAAATTATGTAGTTGTAAAATTTATTGCACCATAACTCTATTTTTTAATCACTTTGCAAAGTTATTATGAGATGTGGAGTTTGTTTGTCCATGTAAAGTGGCACTCACGGACTGGCTGTGTGACGATGACCGCTCCACAGGCGTTCTCAGTGATGGAGCAGGTCTGTTCAACGGTGTTAGTGCAGAGGCTGGAGCTCTTTGACGTGCACATTTTACACTTGAGAGCATCGCCTAACAATATTGATACATAACCATTTCAATTTCAATTTGTTGCAAAAAAAAAAAATGCTAATAGAATAAAAAAATGAGTAATAACCTTGACAGAAGAGCGTGCAAAGGAGGAAAGCACATGCTACAACTCTCAGCATTTTGTCTAAAACATACACATGAATAGTTAGAAAGGACAGACATTTTAATGATTTAAAATTATTTTAAGCAATTCTTAAAATTGCACAGTACATAAATACAAATATCGGCCAAAACTAAGCTAAATGTTACATCATTCTCTAGTTTTGATTTACATTTTTCTTAGATCTGGCATATGCTAGCATTAAAAACAGCCTATTCAAAGTATAATTCCAGCCATATTCAAGTAAAATGGTTACCTGGTTATTGGTTTCTGCCTGAAGTGGAAGGTTTAGCGACTGATAGCTTCAGGTATTTGCTCAGCTTTTTATTCTCCGTTGCAATCCTGGAAACCCAGACTCAAAATGAAAGCAAAAGGTTGTCACTTGAGCCCTGGACTAAGGACCTAATCACTGTACAGTTTGTAGCTGGTCACATTTAAGTCACAATGTTGATGGTAAACAAGAAATACATTCATTCTGTCAGATAATAATGAATATAATATAATGCAAGAAGAATAACTTAAGTAAAAATAAATGACGGTTATTTTTAACCTTTATTTTTATATTTTAAATTCATTAGTTATTTTAAAATTCATTCTACAAATTCAACAGGTACATCCATTAATTACCTGAATTGATTATATCAGATTATGTTGATGTGTCATATTTCTTTTGTGCAAGTCAACACACACCAACTGTAAGTATTTGGTAACATGTACTTACTATTACAAAAGTGATTGCACTATAAAGTGAAGCAAAACAGGCAGTACAGCCATGAAAGAAAGAATAATAGATTAACTAAACAGTGGTCAAGAACTTAAACTTGTTTTCTAGATTTACATTTTTATGAAAATAAATTAATAAAACACAAAAGCTCAGTTGAAAGATAAAGCTTTATTAATTGTATTCCTTAGTAAGACAAGCATTTTGCGTAACCCTTTTCTTCATTCCATGTAAGTGTCTTGTTCAGTTGCAGAGATCTGTGACACAGCAGACGGTATTTGCATTCGGAGTGGTGACCCAGGCCTGGCACGTGGCCATGTTCATGCAGGAGCGAAGTGTGAACTCTACACAGGAAACAATGGTTAGTCTTTAATTAGGAGTATTTACAAATAAATATGTTTAAGCACAATGTTATTTCTTTGGTATTTGCCATTAAAATGTCAATTTTCAATTTGAATTTAGTGACTAGACTCATTTACATTCTGCATCACACAGTAAAAATGCATATAAACAGCTCTGGGTGTATTAAAGGGGACCTATTGCGTTTTTTCTATGTATTTAAGAATAAACTATGTAGATCCGTAATTTACACTTTGCTTTTTGTAAAACACAAAATTAATGTAAAACAGTTAGAAATAGAACGAGGTCCATTTACTTCCTGTTCAAAACTGCAGAACTGATAAGTCCCGCCTCTTCAAGATCTTCTAAGATGTAACAAGCACTAGATTTTAAATTTGTAATTTTTATTCTTGTAGAGTGGTATGTGGCTATTTTGAATCATACATGTTGTACTATGACTATCTGACTTTTTTGAATAATCACAATTAAATTCAGACAAGTGGTCAGGGATAGGTGGAAGGTGAGGACAGGGCTTTCTTATCACTCAATCCGCTGCAGGACAGTACAAGATTACTCAAATGTGCAACGAATCATTCCTAATAAAGCTTTGAGTAAACTAATGATGAAAGAAGGCTAGAATGTTGTGATGCAATTTGTTAAATTTCATTTTGTAGACAATTTTAGGCAAAGCAATGACATTTCCATGTAGAGAAGAAAGTTCTCTCATTTCTAAATCACTTTGGTAAAGAAATTATATATTTATTATCTGATGAAAAAGCACTCACGGATTGGACTGGTGACAACCACTGATCCACAGACGTTCTCTTTTAAGTCTGCGGAGCAAACCGTGTAGTGGGGTTGGTGCAGCGCGAGTCTCGAGATGAGCACACGTTACACCTGAGAGCCTCACCTAGTATTGATAAATTCACACCAAATTAGAACATTTTGTTACCATAGACAACTATCAATATAATGTGCATTAACCTTGACAGAGGAGCAGACAAAGGAGGACAGCAGCTGCAACGGCTCTCTGCATTTTGTCTGTACATACATATAGTTAGTCAAGTTTTGTTGAATGACTGCATAGTGATTTTAAGAGTTTCATAACTGCCAACTGCATTCAAATATACATAATTGGTCAACAGTATACTAATTGTAAGATAGATATCCTAACATTACAATTTGCCTAGTTGAGTGTAATATTGTTCCAGTCATATTTATGTAAAAAGGTGCAGGTTACCTGGTTATTGGCTTCTGTTTGAAATGGAAGTTGTAGCAACAGATGCTTGTGTTATTTGTCCTGCCTTGTCGCAATTCTGAAAAAAAAAACAACAACAAAAAAACAACAAATTAGCAAAAAGAAAAAAGCAGAAGGACCTGTGTACTGGTAAGTTTCCACAGTACAAGAGCTGGTCAAGTTTACGTCACAATGTTCAAGTAAAAAAATATATACATCTATCAAATAACAATACCAATATAAAACAATAATGTAAACAGTTAAGGATCTGGTACAAAAAAGATCTGAAGAACAAGGGAAAAAAAGAATTAATCACCGTTGAAACTTTTACGAAACAAAGCAGGCCAAGCAGTAACTATAGCACGGTGGATAAACGAACAATCTGGCAGCATGTGGAGAATGACCCTAGTGTTTGTACTGCAGAGGGTGTAGGTTTGATTGAGGATGAGGATGTTGCAAGTGAGTTGTGGGAGGCACCATTGGCAAAGGTGGTTCTATCATAAATTGTGCAATAATTTTTATAGAATCAGTCAAAGATTTATCAGATTGTGTTGAAGTGTCATATTTCTTTTGTGCTTGTAGACACACACCAACTGTAAGTATTTGGTAACTTGTACTTACTATTACAAAACTGATTGCACTATAAAGTGAAGCAAAACAGGAAAGTACAGCCATGAAAGTAAGAATAATAGATTAACTAGTAAACAGTGGTCAACGAACTTAAAGCTTGTTTTCTAGATTTACATTTTGTTGAAAATAAATTAATAAAACACAAAAGCTCAGTTGAAAGATAAAGCTTTATTAATTGTATTCCTTAGTAGGACAAGCATTTTCTGTAACTCTTTTCTTCATTCCCATGTAAGTGTCTTGTTCAGTTGCAGAGATCTGTGACACAGCAGACGGTATTTGCACCTGGAGTGGTGACCCAGGCCTGGCACGTGGCCAAGTTCATGCAGGAGCGAAGTGTGAACTCTACACAGGAAACAATGGTTAGTCTTTAATTAGGAGTATTTACAAATAAATATGTTTAAGCACAATGTTATTTCTCTACCTGCATGTCTTCCTGGAGATGTATTTGCTTTGCTTATAGGCTTTGAATACAATAGGATTTGTTCACATTCTTAATGTGGTGATGTCATGAGGTCAGGTGGTGTTGCTGGTCCAGTTTTGGCTATACTAGTAACGCACTAGTGGTATTTTGCCATTCAATATTCAGTTTTAGTTTTAGTGACTAGACCAATTCACGTTGTGCCTTACAACAAAAATGCACATAAACAGCTCTGGATATATTACAGGGGACCTCTTGCGTTTTTTCTATATATTAAATTCACAATTAAATTCAGACAAGTGGTCAGGGATAGGTAGAAGGTGAGGACAGGGCTTTTCTGATCACTCAATCATCAGCTGCAGGACAGTACAAGATTACTCAAATGTGCAACGAATCATTCTTAATAAAGCTTTGAGTAAACTAATGATGAAAGAAGGCGAGAATGTTGTGATGCAATTTGTTAAATGTCATTTTGTAGACAATTTTAGGCAAAGCACTGACATTTCCATGTAGAGAAGAAAGTTCTTTCATTTCTAAATCACTTTGGTAAAGAAATTTTATATTTATTATCTTATGAAAAAGCACTCACGGCTTGGACTGGTGACGACCACTGATCCACAGACGTTCTCTCTTAAGTCTGCGGAGCAGAACCGTGTAGTGGGTTGGTGCAGGGCGTGGAGCCTCGAGATGAGCACACGTTACACCTGAGAGCCTCACCTAGTATTGATAAATTCACACCAAATTAGAGCATTTTGTTACCATAGACAACTATCAATATAATGTGCATTAACCTTGACAGATGAGCAGACAAAGGAGGACAGCACCTGTCACGGCTCTCAGCATTTTGTCTGTAACATACATATAGTTAGTCAAGTTTTGTTAAATGACTGCAGGCTAGGGATTTTAAGAGTTACATAACTGCCTTCAAATATACATAATTGGTCAACAGTATACTAATTGTAAAATAGATATCCTAACATTAAAATTTGCCTAACTGAGTGTAATATTGTTCCAGTCATATTTATGTAAAAAGGTGCAGGTTACCTGGGTATTGGCTTCTGTCTGAAGTGGAAGTTGTAGCAACAGATGCTTGTGTTATTTGCCCTGCCTTTGTCGCAATTCTGAAAAAAACAAAACAAACAAACAAACAACAAATTAGCAAAAAGAGCAAAAAGAAAAAAGCAGAAGGACCTGTGTACTGGTAAGTTTCCACAGTACAAGAGCTGGTCAAGTTTATGTCACAATGTTCAAGTAAAAAAAAAATACATCTATCAAATAACAATACCAATATAAAACAATAATGTAAACAGTTAAGGATCTGGTACAAAAAAAGATCTGAAGAACAAGGGAAAAAAAGAATTAATCACCGTTGAAACTTTCACGAAACAAAGCAGGCCAAGCAGTAACTATAGCACGGTGGATAAACGAACAATCTGGCAGCATGTGGAAGAATGACCCTAGTGTTTGTACTGCAGAGGTGTAGGTTTGATTGAGGATGAGGATGTGGCAAGTGAGTTGTGGGAGGAACTATTAGCAAAGGTGGTTCTAGTACAAAGTGTGCAAAGATTTTTATAGAATCAGTCAAAGATTTAACAGATTGTGTTGATGTGTCATATTTCTTTTGTGCTTGTAGACACACACCAACTGTAAGTATTTGGTAACTTGTACTTACTATTACAAAAGTGATTGCACTATAAAGTGAAGCAAAACAGGAAAGTACAGCCATGAAAGTAAGAATAATAGATTAACTAGTAAACAGTGGTCAACGAACTTAAAGCTTGTTTTCTAGATTTACATTTTGTTGAAAATAAATTAATAAAACACAAAAGCTCAGTTGAAAGATAAAGCTTTATTAATTGTATTCCTTAGTAGGACAAGCATTTTCTGTAACTCTTTTCTTCATTCCCATGTAAGTGTCTTGTTCAGTTGCAGAGATCTGTGACACAGCAGACGGTATTTGCACCTGGAGTGGTGACCCAGGCCTGGCACGTGGCCAAGTTCATGCAGGAGCGAAGTGTGAACTCTACACAGGAAACAATGGTTAGTCTTTAATTAGGAGTATTTACAAATAAATATGTTTAAGCACAATGTTATTTCTCTACCTGCATGTCTTCCTGGAGATGTATTTGCTTTGCTTATAGGCTTTGAATACAATAGGATTTGTTCACATTCTTAATGTGGTGATGTCATGAGGTCAGGTGGTGTTGCTGGTCCAGTTTTGGCTATACTAGTAACGCACTAGTGGTATTTTGCCATTCAATATTCAGTTTTAGTTTTAGTGACTAGACCAATTCACGTTGTGCCTTACAACAAAAATGCACATAAACAGCTCTGGATATATTACAGGGGACCTCTTGCGTTTTTTTCTATATATTAAATTCACAATTAAATTCAGACAAGTGGTCAGGGATAGGTAGAAGGTGAGGACAGGGCTTTTCTGATCACTCAATCATCAGCTGCAGGACAGTACAAGATTACTCAAATGTGCAACGAATCATTCTTAACTTTGAGTAAACTCATGATGAAAGAAGGCTAGAATGTTGTGATGCAATACATTAAAGACATACAATACGTTAAATGTCATTTTTAGACAATTTTAGGCAAAGCAATGACATTTCCATGTAGACAATAAAGTTCTCTCATTTCTAGATCACTTTGGTGAAGAAATTTATATTTATTATTCGATGAAAAAGCACTCACGGCTTGGACTGGTGACAACCACTGATCCACAGGCGTTCTCTCTGTTCTTGGGAGAGCAGAACTTTGCAGTGGGGTTGGTGCAGAGCGTGGAGTCTCGAGATGAGCACACGTTACACCTGAGAGCCTCACCTAATATTGATAAATTCACACCAAATTAGAACATTTTGTTACCATAGACCAGTGGTACCGGGGGATCGCGAAGCAAAATCTGGGGGTTGCGAAATTATTTCAAAATATAATCCTACAATTATGACTGAATATTTTGTCTGTTTATTACCTGAAAGCAGCAATGTTTGACTGAGTTTTAGTAACACAAAAGCAAAATAATACTAAAGTATATACATTGTAACTCAGTTTTAATGGTTTTTCAATTTGAAATTATTACAAACATCTACTTAATTTTGCTGTGGGGGTCGCGAGTAGGTTGTATGGCTTTTTGGTGGTCCCGGTCTGAAAAGTTTGGGAACCCCTGCCATAGACAACTATAATATAATGAAAATGCATGTATTAACCTTGACAGAGGAGCAGACAAAGGAGGACAGCACCTGCCACGGCTCTCAGCATTTTGTCTGTAACATACAATGAGTAGTTAGAAAGTCGTCAAGTTTAGTTACATTATTTTAAATGATTTTATTAGTTATAAGTTGCAATAGCAGTGTAAATGGCTGTCAATTTCATTAAAATATATTTTTCTTGTTATTTACATATTTGCTCATACCATGAATGTGCCAACATTAAACTAAGCCTATTTTGAGTCATATTCATGTCAAAAGGTGTAAGTTACCTGGTTATTGGCTTCTGTCTGAAGTGGAAGTTGTAGCAGCAGATGCTTTATTTGCCAGCCTTTGCTTCGGAAAACAACAACAACAAATCAGTAAAAATAAAAAGCAAAAGGACCTGTGTTCTGGTAAGTTTCCACAGTACAAGAGCCGGTCAATTTTAAGTCAAAATGTTCAAGTTAAAAAAGAAATACATCTATCAAATAACAATACCAACAAAAACAATAATGTAAACATTTAAAGGATCTGGCACAAAAAAAGGTCTAAAGAGAACAAGGAAAAAAAAGAATTAATCACCGTTGAAACTTGTAACTATAGCACGGTGGATAAACGAACAATCTGGCAGCGAAGTGGAAGAATGACCCTAGTGTTTGTACTGCAGAGGGTGTAGGTTTGATTGAGGATGAAGATGTTGCAAGTGAGTTGTGGGAAGAACCATTAGCAAAGGTGGTTCTAGTACAAAGTGTGCAAAGATTTTTATAGAATCAGTCAAAGAAGTGATGCAATAAATTTGTTCTTTCTTTTAGATGATGAATGGATGGATTGACAGAATGATGGATAGAATGATCCAGGTAGAGCAGGACCTGAACTTGTTTCAGTCGGTGATAAGGCCATCGTCTCAAAATCTTCCTCTGCAAAATCTTCGCCTGCAGCAGATGTAAAAGTTCTGTAGCATTTCAGAAATCCTGTTAAAAACTGAGCCAAAAACCTAAGAGTTTCAGAAAACGTTCAGTGTTTCAGAGAGCCAGCCCGTAGAGCAGCCAACCACTTTTCCAAGACTCTGCTTTTCTTGACACTTAACTGCTAAGTAAAACTATTATTTAGATTTGCAACAGATATTACTTTACCAAATAAAGTAAAACAAAAACAAAACAAAAAACGTCTAAATCATCAAATCATATTTTATTGTAAAACATGAAATTGATCATGATCTAAAGCCCATGTTCCTAATTTTGACTTAGTTTGGTGCGATAGTCTTTGTGGTAAATACAGTATGTATCATAGTTTCACAACAGTTAAGATGCAAATTATCAAGAAATTGACAAATAAAAGTTGAAATTACTGGAAGTAATGTGAGTTCTAAAACAGAATCCCTCCACGCGTGTCATCAAAATGCCAAAAAAGACAATTTACATACAACTGACACAGTTTCCTGGAGTTGAAACAATCATTTAACACAAATGAAGTTTTACAAAATATTATCATTTGTCAAATATAAAACATCTGTGTAATTTATGTGGTCCAAATTTACAATGCAGTTGTGGGTTCAGCTCTACATATTGCTGTTCAAAATACAACTACAAACCTCATAAAAACAGCCAATCTGGGTAAAAATAAGCAAATTGAAATCTTGACTACAATCATGCTCACTGTGTTTACCTGAAAATATGGTTTAATCTGCCATATGCACTTTAAACAGCTCATAAGTAGAGGCCAGTCCAAAACTACAGAACTGCCTTTTTATTGTAAATTTTGACATCTACTTTTTGTTGCTAGAAAGTGGCTTCATGACCATTTTGAAGAAAATAAGCCTCACTAAAAATGTGAATTTCTGGAGTATTCACAAGACATAGGTGGTAGGTGAAAACTTGGATTTTCTGAGCACTCGAGCACCAGCTGTGGCACAATGTAAGATTACTAAAACAAGCTTGAATCAATCCAAATACAACTGTGATGGCTAAAACACAGTTATATTATGGTTCAAAACTTAGAAAAGTAAATCTTACAAAATAGGTTCCCTTTAATTTTACCCCAACGTTCTTCTTTTGATGCACCAACACTAATAAATCGATAGAGGGCGCTGTCAACCCTCCACCATAAGCTACGTGTTCACAAAAAAAGCAGCAAAGATAACAAAATGTTACATGATTTTATTGAAATAATGATTGATGAACACTACAAAAATATGAATATGAAGAAATCAGCTCATTTCTCACTACAAGGAAAAGTAATAGCTAGTCAGCAGAAGTGGAGTTTGCGAAGTGACTGTAGGTTTTTTTGTTTTTTTTTACATATTAGTGTTCAATCAAGTTGCAAAAGTCTTTGGAGCATCTGGTCACAGTGCAGCCTTCGGTGTGGGACAGAGTTTCGGCGTTATCGTCCGTCATGCAGCTCATAACCTCTAAGTGTCCTGTAAAACACATACACAGAAACAGATAAATAACAACTAGTGGTGCTGTTATACTGTAGTTTGGATGTAAACCTGTAGCTGGGACTATTTTAACTGTAGAAATAATAAGAAAAGCAACCTCCAACCTTCATAGGCACTTCAACCATAATGCTGTTATTAGTAAGAATAGCATTATCCTACACAAAAAGCAAAACTACAACTATGTCCAACAAGCACCAATCTAAAAACTACAAGACACCACACCACAGGACATCATTAATTCTAAAGACTAGTTTTCAAATCGTAAAATATGCAACTTTGGGACAAGTTTTATTATTTGGTGCTCCTAATATGACTACATCAGAACTACAATGTCCTTTCTTTTCTTCTGCTAATGGTGTAATTATGTTAAGCAGGGGACACATGAATACAGTAAACGTATGGTCTTCTCTTTGCAGTTGGACTTACTTGCGTTTTCCTCTTCACAGACGAGACTCACGCACTGGTCATTGGGATCCTCACACTCCTCTTCTTCCACTTTAGAGCTCTGCTGCGGACTATTGTGGCACTTGAGTGCCTCCGCTGGAACACAAGACCATTTTGCAACGACAATTTAGATAAAACAACAACATAGGGATCTAGAAAATAAACAGGCTCATTCTATTGCAACTCCATAGAGCGTTTCACCTGTATAGGGCTGCAGCTAATAATTATTTTCTCAGTTAGTTTGTCTTTTTTTTGTTTGTTAATTAACTGAGGGTTAAGATCAGAAAAGCCAATTAATGTAAGACTTGTATCAAGTTTGACCAAACTTAAGGTAAAGAGATAACACTAATAATAATAGTAATAAAAGAAATAACTAAATACAATTTTTTACACATTTGAAGTATAATTTTGTACTAATTACTACTACTGTATGCTCAAGTGAACGATTATTCAATTACTAAATCAGTTGATGATTTTTGCAATACTGTACATATAAAGAAGAAGGAAAGAAAAATAAATACAGGTGAAAAGAAAAATTACAATGTGAAATTAATCAAATCTATCATCCTTAACTGGAGCAATGCCTTAATCCTTTATACTCACTTGTGCTGATGCAGAACACCAGGAGAAGAGCAGTAATCACCAGACCTCTCATTTTGTCTTGATAATTGTAAATGAAATCAGACTGAAGTATCCTGTCTTTGCAGCTCAGCTCTCCAAATGCGTGATTCGTCTTGCTTTATAAGGTGGACAGGAGTTGGAGGAAGTTCTCATTTACATCAAGGTGTGTTCAGTCTTACCGTAAACCTTCTATTGAAGCACATACTGGACATTCCAGACAATCGATCAAGTAAAGCTGTTCTCTCCACAACAATAAACATGCAGCCAATTATAATCCGCCTTTTGATTGCGCTAACGTGGCAGAATTTCCCAGTTATTTATAACTTTAATTTATTGCTGGTGTTAAGTGCTTTAAGGTATAATTAGGGTTGGGCAATTAAGAGGAAATTGAATTGACCTTAATTGCATTATTTTCAAATGACGGGCTCCACATAATAATCCTCTGTCAGTAAAAACAGTAGTTTGGAGCAGAAACCAGAATTTGGAAAACAATGAAATTAGTTTGTTTTCTGTGTTAAATGGTAGATATTAGAATTCTGTTTAGTTTATGCTCCAGAAATCTCTACCAAAATCTATTTTCACTTTGCTTTTGTAGTTGCTAAGCGAACTTTTATTTAAAGTTTAATTACTAGGAGGAAATAAAGTGTGATTAAGTTGTTACATGAATTGCCCAGCCCTAACACTAACTTAGTGCTTAGTGCTCTTTTGTATCAGAGACCATTCACACATGTATTACTTTATATCTGTAGAAACAACAATTTTCACACATTTTTCATTATTACATTAGTTAATTCAAACATAATATGTTCAAATTTTAACTATGAAATGTGCAAATAAAAGCTATTTATTTATTTTCTAAAATATTTAAACTATATGTTGAAATATACTGTATTAGCACTAGAAATGCAATGCAATGCAAAATGACCTAAAATCAAGTTAACAAGTGTATATACTTTATGTGCGTATAATAAATGCCTGCAAAAGAGATTGTGAATCTCAGTGGAACTTTCCTGGTTAAATAAAAAATCTAGGGTTTTGTCTTAAGACACTGCTCATATCAGTTTTAATCTAGAAAGTCCTGGATTAGTCCAGTTTTAGTCCTGGTTTAGTCCTAGTTTAATTCAATTTTAGTCCTGATCTAGTTCTAGTTTAGACCAGTTTTAGAACTGGTCTCTTTGGACTCAGCGACATGTTCCAAATGTCTTGTCTTAAAACAAATATTTTTCATCTTATTGAAATAACCTGAGCTAAACTGGTCTTAAAATAAGTCAAACTAGATATACTATGAGATAGATAAGATAAATGCACTAAAATAAGATATGTGTTTTTACAGTGTGATTATATTATATTATAATATATTTTAAAAAAACTTGTGATAAATTCAAAAAGATATACAACATTGTAGAAGTTTAACACTAACAAATCTTTTTCTTTGATGACGATAAATGATTTCTTACAAGGAAGTCTGTGAATTAATTAGCCGCTCCACTTAACTGGAAATACAAGCGAGCAGAATTCTTTTGTGATGAACAATAGAGCGCAGCCTCGTTAATACCTTAATAATAATGTAAGTGAGACAAGATTTTTTTTTAGTCAGGTGATGTCTTGCAATTTTGTGGTCATGTTTCAGACTGAGTACAAATTGTAAAATCCTCAGAAATATAGGTTAAGTCCATTTTATTTGTATAACAGAAGATAAGTTAAAGTGCTTTAGATGGATTACATTGACTAAAGTATGAATAATCTATGAACATTTTCTTTTAAAGTTTGATTAGGGAGAACAGAATTGGGCCCAGGACTGACCCTTGTGGAACTCCATACTTATCATGATTAAATGATGATTGATGATATGATTATTATATGATTAGGTTAGACCAAATCAACATCTTATGATCTATTTGACTTTCTTGTTTCGAGTCAAGATATGTTATGGAGGCAGTCAGTTTATAGTCTTATAAGTTAAGAAAT
The DNA here is from genome assembly GCA_038363315.1 of Mugilogobius chulae. NCBI lineage: Eukaryota > Metazoa > Chordata > Actinopteri > Gobiiformes > Gobiidae > Mugilogobius > Mugilogobius chulae. The sequence continues at coordinate 15,921,416 of CM076410.1, forward strand.
TCTCTTGACTTAAAGCAGTAAGACTTACCTGAAAAAAGAAAGAAAAAATGTATTTTCATATAATGTGATGTATTTTTATTAGATAATTTTTTTTTTTTTTTGCCAGCTCTATATATAGAAAAACGATAAACACATGGACAACATCTCATCAATAATCATAACAAAGGTCATTATTTAACAGCCAAATTGATATTATTATTCTTATTAGCTTGTTTTTGTCATATTTAAAAATAGTAGGATAATGCTGCAGTCTTTGTTAGGAGAAGTTAATTTACAAAACTATCGAGGTCCAGACCTCACAGACCTCAATGCTGTGTCTTGCTATGACATTAAACAAAACAATATCTGTTAGAATAAAAAGAAACCAGAAATCAAAAATAAGTGTTCAATGGACTTTAATTCAAAATTTGAATTAAAGAACTAAACATGGACTAGACAATGACTCAAATCAGATTTGAGAAGGAGGAGTACCTGAAAGCCAAACAATCAAAACACAGTAACATGAACAAAATACGTCGTAGAAGTTTTAATTATTGTTTATTTATAGCAGGTCAGTACAAATCTACAAATTGACACATTGTTTCCCGTTTGACACACAGTAGGAGTGTCTTTACTGCATTTTGTGTCATGCGAGCGAATGCCAGAGCTACAATAATAACAAGAACAGGTGTGGATGCTAGTTTACTTTCTGTTTTTCTTCTTCACAACTGAAACCAGTTTTTATTATAATCTTTACATTAACCCAGTTCAGAATAGTTTGTTCTCTGTATATGTACTGTATCTGTTTTGAAAAACTGTCCACAAGCATGTTAATGTGCCATCTTCAACCAATATTATCAGTGACAATAATCTTGAGTAGATTTTTTTAAGGAGAGTTGAAGGAATGTAGCTTTTGGAAACATTGCTATGCAAAGAGTAAACTGCAATCAGTAACTTTTAAAAATGGCACTCATTTATTTTTGTAAATGAACTCAATATTTTTTGCATTTTTATCATCATTATATATCATCACATTGTGAAACCACAATATGAAAAAAACCTAGTTTGCAACGTCCTAGTTTGTAATGTGTAAAGGGCTTTTACACATTACATGTAAACTACTGGTGCATAATACAGTACTAAAGCATGGCATTATTTATGAGCACATGATGCCTGTTTTCTTTAAATACCGTTTTAGTTCCTGTTTAAAACTAGCCCAGTCCAAGTTCAGTTTGAGTTCAAGTTCTGATTGTATCGTTTGGAGTAAAAAAAATAATAAAAAAAATATAATATATAAATATAATATTTCTAAACTTCTGTGATTTATTTTACAAATATTTCAAATTATGTGACAATAGGATGACATTACAACATTCTCCAGACCATCAAGATCTAATATTTGGATTAGACTGGAATGAGTGTAGTCGAGACTAGTTTAATAGAAAACATCAGGTTAAAAATAATGTGAAAATACTCATTATACTACATGGAAATACTACATATTTCATGGCAAAAACTGGATTTTGACCATCATTTGGACTTATGACATCATATTCTACAACATGAATCTAGTCTATATTGTCATCACACTTGTACAAGTCCAGTGTCTAACATAGGTGCAACAAAGCAAGTACTACTACACATTATAAAACTTGAAGCATATTATTTGCACTATATTATCCTGTAACTATTGTAATTGATATATTAGAAAAATAGGTATTACTTTTTGTCTGTTTTACCCAAGCCTATACAATATGATCACAGCCACCTTTTATTGAACTATCTGTCAATAATCATGTCAAAATCTAACATGATAAAAGTTATTATTATAACTTGTAAAAACACTGTTGTGTTAAGTGTTCTGGAAACAGATTGTACTACCTTTTGTGTAAAACCGGTCTGTCATTCAATAGGCTTAATCCAACCTTAAAAATGTCCTCCAACAGGACACAACCCAGCTGTGGCACTTTTTAACCACGTCATTGTTTTATGTGTTACTATTGTTTGACAGTTGAGATAGGCATGAAACAGTTTTATATTATTTGTATGTATGTAAGTGAGATTCAAATGCACTTTTCTAGCATATTACATGGAACAGATATGCAGCACCTCAAATTTTGCGTCTTTAGTGTCTCTGTTAGAGCAAAATGTCAGTTGTACTAAGTTTTTCTTCTTGTAAATTACTGTGCACATGAGCAAATGCTTCATAAATCTGGCCTATAAGTCTTTAATGTCTTAATGCAAAAAAGGCATTCTTGTAGTGAGTCTATCTTGCAAGCATCATCTGATAGTTTGAGAACATTCCAGGCAAACCAGTAGCATTTCCGTGGAAACAAGGTGTCAATGGGGCCTGCCTTAGGTTACAAACAGTTTGGAAATTGAAAACAATCTATGAATTTATTCTAAGATCCCAAGCATACTTTTACTTGTAGGTTGCCTGTTATGAGTGACAGAATGTTTGATCAAAAAAATAAAACAGCAATAAAAAGTATATAGCCAAGGAAAAAAAGACTTGTATATCTAGGGCTGCAAAGGTCTCTTGATTCACAAGATTTTTTGCCAAGTTCACTTGAGGACGACCTGGAGATATAGATTTAGGGTTGTCAAAAGTATCAAAAATCCTATACCAATCAACACTAAAACAACAGCTTGAACAAGTATTTAAAAAAGAATATTAACAGGACCACATTTGATATTTTCTGAGGAATTTTAGAATAATGTGAAGCTTAATCAAAATGTTTATTAAAGAAAGTATTAATCTTTTGAGCTGAAAGTGTCAGTCTATTGCATAGAAATTTGATGTAACTTTCAATTTAGATTTTGTTAATTTATCTGTATCAGTGGTTCTCAACCTTTTTCAGTCGCAACCCCCAAAATATCAACCATAGCCATTCACTACAACACAAAATGTAGGCCTCTGCAAAGTGATAAAGGAATCTTTAGTTCAACGTTTGATTTTAATTTGAAGACACAAATCTAGATAAATTCATCTTGTAGTCCAGCAAATACACACTTATTACTGTATCTGAAGTTGTCAAACCTTGTATAAGATCTTAATGTTCAATTTTTCACAGGGGGCCTGCAAGTTGTTGTTTTTTTACCTTGAAAACAAAAAATAAACTACAATCAATTATGTTAAAAACAAAGCCATTGTTGTTTGTGCTCAGAATTATTATTTGTAATGAACAACTGTGTAGGTCAGTGACTGACCTACTGATCAATTCTGAATCTAGACTACTTTTTAATAATAAAATTGAGTTTGAAATGGAGCATCAGAACAACACAAGGCTTAGACTAACCAGTTTTTACTTCAAAAACACTAGATTTACACAAATTTCATGTAATTTCTGTTCAATCTGAGGCTTTTGCAGAACAAATACATAGACCAGCCCCCTTGCATAGATCCTGATTCCCCCCAGGGGGCCCCGGACCCCACTTTGGGAATCACTGGATTAACTTGTTGCAGCTCTACATAACCTGGCAACATTTTCGCGAAGAATATTTCTAAGTATAGTTTTTTACAATGTGTCCCTTTAAAACTAAAACTGAACACATCATTCAAAATAGTCAGCAAAGTACACTTTATTCATTTTCAAACAGGAAGAAAATACTTTAATTGTTTTATATCTTAAAAATAGTACAAAATCTTGATACTTTATATGTAATGATGATATATAAATATAGAAATCTTTTGTGTTTCAGTTGCAGAGATCGTAACCACAACGTTCAACCTCAAGCCATTTTATTTCCTGCAGTCTGTCGGCCATTGAAGACGGCATGCATCTGCTGTAGAGAATTGGACTACGTCCGAAAACAGCTAAAAGAGAAAGAGAATGATTGGAATAATTATGGTGAGCAATTATTGAAAATACAGTAATGTGATTTAATAATATGACTTACGTGGAATTTGGCCAATGACAGACACGCAAACATCATCGTCATTCTGACAAGTTTGTATGGTGTTATAGCCTCGACCGGCCACAGTGAATACGCAGTTACATCTCAGAGCCTCCGCTAAAAAGACACAAGAGAATTGGATTAAGAAAAGTACATACTTTTTTACACTGCTAAGCAATCCAGTTTACCTTCAACACTTTGGTAATGCGCTTAGAATGATATTTGTCACACTCACAATGATTGCAATTCCATCACTGATACATTTGTTGACCAAACTGTTTAAGAGAGCATGCTATCAATGCTAACCCTGGCTACTAAGTGATTTTTAAATAGATTAACAATTTGCTTTAAACAGGATTGTTCAAACCAAGCTAGTGTCAAGTTAGTATCATTGATTTCCGATTCATAACATACAAACAGACCAATATGAGGCTGTAGGTAAAAAATAAATCGATGAAATTAGTAAAGAAATCTGTAATTCAGTGGTGCCCAATGTGGGCCTTGCCAGAAGGTCCTATTTGGCGCACAAAGGGGTGCACCGGTTGCTTTAGACTTTCTTTTTAATAAATGTGTTGAAAAACCTGTCCATTGACACCAAATCAGGAGTAATGCCCTAAAACATGTCAATAAAATACAATTTAATCTTTATATGTTCTTAAATAAACAGTTTAAATGCAAAACAAAATTATGTTTGGCCTTTTGCATGCTTCAAGGTAATACTTTTTTGCCCATTGTGGAAAAAAAGAAAACAGTTTGGGCACTCCTGCTGTAATAAATATGCAAAAATTTCTCATGCAAACCCAGTCTTGACTTAAAATTTATATATTTGTTTTTGCAATTCAGAATAAAAGTACTGCAAATACATAAAGCTACTTACAATAGCTCACGCAGAGAGCCAGGAGCAGCAGAAGAACGACAGTCTGCGAGCTTTTCATTGTAGTCTACGGATGAAGGCCAAAATATTTTCTGAAAGCTTGTTTATGTGTGGAGTTGTTGTTGTGTGGTGCAGGTCCACTCCTCCATCTGATTTCCTTTGACACTTTGTGGGCTTTATATTGTGTGGAGGACATGTCGGAGATTTAGATCTTTTACCTACTTCTTCTAACAATGACTTTTGTTGGAGCTTTAAAGAAGAGGAACACCACAGTCTTGGAAAGTGTAAGTGATACATGGGGCGTTACCTCTGGAGATCAGATGATGTTGACAACTTTGACTGACCCGATTGAGAATTTTTCACTAACATGCACGAGCATAATTTAAGAATCAGCAGCCATCTTATCAAGAATTTCCAAGAACATTGTTTGATGAATTTAGGAGGAAACATGACTTCAACAATATGTCCACTAAGTATCACCTCATTCATGGTTTTGTCACAAAAGTCTAGATTTACAGATCATTTAACCTGGCACATTGGATTCGTATTAATTAATTTAATTGACCTTTATTTAACCAGGGAAGTCCCACTGAGATTCAGAATCTCTTTTGCAGGGGAGCCCTGGTTGAAGGGTCAGGGGAGGCATTAATGGACATGTTTTTAGCTGTAGGAGGAAACCGGAGTACCCGGAGGAAACCTACGCAGACACGGGGAGAACATGCAAACTCCACATAGAAAGGCCCTGGCTGGCCCGGGAGTCGAACCCAGGACCTTCTTGCTATGAGGCCAGAGCGCTAACCGCTTGCGCAATGTGTGGCACTTTGAATTGAGTTCTAGTTACATCTCCATCTGGAAAGTATCAGTAAAGTTAGGACCTCTGAAAAGAGGACCTGTTGTGTAAAATCTATTTTCCTGGCGTTTTACCTTGTTATAACAGTGATTTCACTTCATTGTTTTTCTCAAAGTTGTGTTTTTGATTCATTCATGCATGTTGGAGTAATCTTGTATTGTACTGGCTGCTCCAAGTAAAGCATGGGGAGTTTCAAGCTGTAAGAATGCATTAGGTAAGCGAGCACGAGAACTGATGTAGGAAGTTTAAATCCGGTATAGTAGGCCTACCTCGCTTTCCAGAGATCTGACCTATAACTGGTTCTGGCGCTGAAGGTAAAGATCAATGCCCTACTTTTCTTACCGGAAATGAGGAAGAAAATTGTGTATCTTAGTCTTAAACCAAAACTGAAAACAGGGTTAAGATTATCAGTACTGTAAGGTGCTGATGCTGATTGAACACAACCCTGTAACGGCCTGTTTGGGACGCATCACAAACAAACCCTTCATAGTCAAGGTCTATACTGTACCAGACATGCTTGATCATTGTTGTGCCCTTTGTAGTTCAGACGAAACCTCATCTATATTTTGAAAGATCTGGGTCAGGAGTATATTCAACCATGTACTTTTTAGGTCGATGGGAAAGCGAACTGTCCCATAAACGGAGAGAACATGCAAACTCCTCACAGAAGGCCCCTTATGTTACTGGATACTATCGTTTGTGGGACCATGCAAATATAGGTCAATGTTTGCATTTAAAAGCATGAAAAGCAAAGCCCTCCCCCATCCTGAAATGGGCCAGGTCAAATGTACGCACCTCTCCCAGGACAAGGTTTAACACAATGGGCCGTCGAGCATATGGGGAATCTCCTGGTCTGTATAACGCCCAATCTGACCCCTAAATTTAAGCAAAAAAAAGAAAATAAATTGCGCAAAGCATTCATTTGTTTTAAGTAAACATGACTATACGATATATAGGCTACAGAATGTAATGATGTCGTGTGAAATCCAATCATAGAAAGTTTCACATAGGCGTTGAGTTCATTCTTAGTGTCTACCTGTCCTGTCCTACATTCTCGCAGTCTGTGAACATCTCTTCCAGAACTAGGTCAGGTCCAGTCTTTGCATCCTTCTCACGATAAGACTCACTATAATGGGACAGATTGTGAACGTTATCAGCGTGGTAAGGCCTTCAATATATCAAGCACATTTTATTTCATTAATGTTTGATTTTCTAACCTGATTGTATGTGAGCTATGACTTTCAGCGCATCAACATTCACATGGAAGACAATAGTAAGAATAAAGTTTAGTGAGTTAAAGTGAAGCTGACCCTAAAAATTGCCCACACAAACACATTTTAAACAAAACTTTGAGCTGGAAAAGTAAGGAAAAGATTAAAGGAACGGATGAGGATGGAGAGCACCAGTGTGATTGTAATGTTGTAATGTTGATTTACCTAAATATTGTTTATTATTATTAACGGTTGTCTGTAACGGTTTGTAATATTGTCTGTAAAATTACACTCTGATATTTCTGGGACATCTAGGACTTTGTAGTTAATGTGGCTGTGTGTGCCACTTTGTGCAGGGCATTTTTTGTTGTAAAAATTTTAATTTTGTTGTTAGAATGCGAAGTGAACAGGGTTTGTGAGTATGTTCAGATATTTGTCCAGCTGCAGACCGATAAAGATAAAGAAGTACATACAGTTAAATCTAAATGTTTACATGCAATCTTTACTACTGTGGCTGTGTTGGACTATGGTGATATTCTTTATATGCACGCCTCTCAGTCAGCATTAAAGAAGGCCTTTTCCCACTGTAGGAACTTTTTTCAGTTCCTAGTACTTTTTTAGTTCCTGTCCCCATTTTGGGAGCATTCACACAGAGCAGGAACTATGGACTGGGGCCACACTTTAGGAACTTTTGTGGCTCCTGCTCTGGGGCTGGTACTTTCAGTCAAACCAGGAACCTTTTGATGACACAAACACATTTACACTGCTAACTTTGTTTGGAAACATGTTTTACACATTCTCACATTTAGATAAACTTTCCTTATCCTTAAGAACAATGGTTTAAAGGCAGTAACTCCCAAAATGTATTTTTTAATTTGTAATTATATTACTATTATTAAAAATCACAGTGACTAATTCAGTTTTATCTTTAATTCCAGTGATGTTTTTAAGTTTTGCACATTAAAGTTTGTTGTGAAATCGAAAAAACAACAACTTTTGTTTTCCTGACACCACTTAATGAATTATTTAAATGTTCCAGACTAAACAGATGATAATGTTAAGGCTAGTTAGACCCACTTTCAGAAACTGTTGCTGTGTGAACACAAACAGGGGGACAGGGTAGTTCCTCTGACTAAACAGGGACTGGAGAAATATGGGGACTAGTTCTTGGTACTTTCATGTGGGAAAACGCCTATTGTGCCTCAATGGGACCTTCCTGGCTAAATAAAGGATAAATAAAAAAAAAAATACTATACAAAAACACACATACACAAGGATAAAGACTATTTGTCATACAGTTTAAAGGCAATAGTACAAAAGACTGATGTACAAAATACTAAAGCAATATATAAAATACTAACTAGATCTGCCCGGGTTTACATGAGCTTTGGAGAACCGGTTTAAATCAGACTAGGCTAGTTATTTTCGTGGCCTGCAGGAAACAGGTGTTACTAACATGCACTAGCTCAAAATGAAAGTATGGTGATGTGTAACCAAATCAAGTCAGCATTCATAAAAACATTTCTATTTATACTGTTTCTTTTCCAACATGTGATAACCATGAACTGACACATTGTGAGTTTCAGTTGCAGAATGGGTTGAACATGTAATTACTCTGTTGGTCTCTGGACTGGATTTGTAGGTGAGCACTTTGGCAGGTCCTATGCACCGCTTGAAGAGTATGTATTCTGTCACAGAATAAGCACAGTTTAGACATCTGACAAGAGACTTAAGCAGAGTGTAGATGTTTTCTGACCTGGAGCTTTGTCGTAAACCATAGCACACACATCAACATGTCACCAAGGTGTAGTGACCAACTGAGGAAGCAATGCAGACCTTACATGTTAGAGCCAAAGCTGAAACAGGACATAGCATTAGCATAGTAGCTCGGACAGGTAGAGTTCTGAATGTTCTCTGGCCCAATCCATAAGTCTATCAAGTTTTTGAGTTTTGGTTGTTAGAGATTGTGAAATGTTTGTTCAGTTGTTGGTGGGTGAAAATCCAATAATGTTGACATTTGGGAATGCACTTTTACTTCCAGTTGGTGCACATACTAACAAAGATAAAGAATTACACATGTGAGAACGAAGTATCAGGCCAAATGGCACAACAGCAGTTTTTCCGGAGCTGGATTTGAATTATTAACAATTGTTTTGTTGGACAGTCTCAAGATAGTTTTTGCATCTGACTATGTATACTGTATGCATATTGTGCAGTCAGTAAACAAAGACATTGCACATGGATTTGCTGAATGTCTGCACCCCCTCTCTCTCTCCCCAATTGCAACTTAATAAACCTTTTGGCCACAGAATAAGACATTATTACCCACTCAGCTTGAAGTATGACGTTTGATCTGGTTCTTATCCCTTTCAACATCTCATTGATGTGCCAGCAGCAGTGTTGGGCAATAATCAGATTACACGCGATGTCATTTACGGTGACAGATGTAAATCAGTAAGACAAACAAATCAAACTTGTTTGGTGGAAGTTTGTATTTAAACCTCTGCAGTGGTTTGGTTTCTATTACAGGAAGTTGGAAGACTTAATGTGTTTTATAACTTCTGAGCAGCACATTTCCTTATCATTAAACAGTAATTAGATTATTTCTAGAAAGTAATTTGGCCAGTAATCGGAAAAGTGTTATTTGATAGAAGCTGTGTAATCTGTGAGGTGAAGCTGACTTCATTAAACCAATATTTTCAATAGAATGAGATCAGATACTTTCTTAATTAGTTTAGAATTTTAAAGTGTTCTGGTTATAACTTGTAATCTACACTGAAAAACATAACTTGTTGTATTTACTCAATTTTTCCAAGACAAGATGTTGCAAACTAGAAACTTAATTAAATTCAGTTAAATTTTGTATGTAAAGTTTAATCAAATAAAATGTTTACTTCCAATCTAAATGATTTTACATTGATTGTACTTTATGATGATTGGTAATATTTATTTATAAATAATGATTATATCCAGCTACATGTATGTTGAAATTACTTTATAGTAACAAGATTATTAATAATGCTCCAATCATGCTATATAGTTGAAGTGTCTAAGAGACTAAAAGACTAAGAACATAACAATTAGTTTCTGCTTAATTTGCCTGAGGTTCCTCCAGCGGGCTCCCATTCAAGTCCTGCCCAGGCCCAACATGCTTAGCTTCTGAGAGCTGACGTGATCAAGCTTTGATAAGCTACATTATCACTAGATCTTTGCTTTTACACAATTTTTTGGTATAAGTATTAAACTATTAGAATACACGGATTCAAATTTCAGGCGGTTGGTGTCAGTGTAGTTTGTAAAATAAACACACTTTGAGGCTGTTAAGATGTGTATATAGTGTTTAAACCACATTGCCCACTATTCTGACCGCAAACACAGCAAGTTTCTTCTCATGTATCTCATTTTGAACTGTATGACATCAGTATTCACAAACACCTGCTGTCAAATCAATCACACTACTCCTCCACCTTACCTTTCATCATTTTCCTAATGCTTTACCGTTTGAAATGTTTTTGTGGAAGTTTATCCTCACGTTATCGGCTGCAGCTTGTTAAGATTTTCTATAAGTCTCCATTACAAGAACACAATCGTAATGTTGAGTCTTGCATCAATAATTTTTTGGATTTCAAAGCACATATCAAGTTACAAACCAGACAGACAGATTGGTTGATCAAAAGTAAAGTACATTTATTATATGTTACAGTGGTGTCTCTTTCAGAACAATAACAAACGTTCTGCTACAATAGGCTATTACATCCAATGAAAGCAGTTTGGCAATTTCACTTCACTGCTTTAGTAATCCACAATTATAAAAGTTGAAATGCATGGTCTTGACATTTTTTGAGATGTAGGACACTTGTGTTTCAGTTGCAGCGGTCTGTGGTACAAGTGAAGACCTTGTAGTACGGAGAAGAGTCTAAGATGTGCGCGTCAGAAGCCTTCATGCACCTCTTGAAGTAGGAGGAGACTGTAACAGAAGACACAGTTAGAAGTTTGACCTGAGGCTTATGTGTTTGTTGAAGAGTTTAGATGTGTACTGACTTATGCCGGTGCTGACCGCTGAGGCGCACACCTCATCCGGCCTGGAACACGTCTCCACTGTGGTGTGGCAGGTCCCACGCGGTGTAGAAGGAACGCAGCGGTTACACTTCAGAGCCTCCGCTGAAACACACAGCATTAGTATGTTACTTAGCAATGTCTGGTCTTGGTAAGTTTTTTATTCGGAGCCCATGATTGCTTTGAATATCACTAGTTTTGTCTGGTAAGCTAGGATAGGAGTCTATGCTTTCACTTAAGTTTGATTTGGAAGGAATTACACTTCATTTTTACAAATTAAATGACTAATAACTAAGGTTAGTTAGACAAGATTTAGCTGAGCCTTAACCTCAGCCCTCACTAATTTAGCACTAGTGGAGATTGCTTGATTGGCCAGAACTAATCATGGTGTGCATTTCTTGTAATTAAATGGGCGTTTCCGAGAGCACTAGACATCCTGCCTAAACCAAAAAGAGTTCAAGTTCCAATGGAGCAGACTTCAGAATAGGGTTGGGCGATATATAGATATATATTCTATATCAGGATAGTAATTGACAAAATACAAATTTGGCCACATCTTAAATATCGAGATTTTGTATTTCTGGGTAAAAAGAACTCTTCAAACACATGTAAAGCAGTTGGTTACAGAGAAAAATGACAACGAGAGAATGTAAATATCAATTCAATATTCTATTTATAGTATTAGTCAAATTATAGACTTGTGTTTTGCATAAAATTTTGTTTTATTGGTTTTACTCAGCAAAAGGTATCACCAAATCAAATTATATACATTTCTACTTTCTCATCAGCAGGTTATAGACTTAGAAAAAATATCCTACTTAAAATATATATTTTCAGAGATTTCAAGATAAATATTGATTAAATCAAAATATAAAAACATGTATTGAGATATAATTTTTTTTCCAATCGCCCAGCCCTACTTCAGAAGGAAAGAGACACAGCTGCATCGCATTCTCTTAAATGATCACCTACACACACACACGAGGGAGGAGTTCGTTTAATCATATTTTTATGAACAGTTTTGATTGTTTACTTAAGGCATGCTGAGTGCCACTCTGTAACATGTAGTCGCAAAAAATAAAAAAATTCAAAATATATATTGTGGCACAAAGTAAAAATGATACACAACACTGGAATATGTGGAGAGTTTTTTTAACATTGCCAAATATACAAAAGATACCAAATGGCTTCTAAGACCATTGTATTTATATTGCCAGGAACAGACCACGCCCCCAAACTCCTAAGCCCCATATGTGCTACTGTACAGTTGCACCACAATATATATATAAGGATAATGTCTAAATCCATGTTATTTACACTGTTAGTTGGGTAAGGTTGGGGTTAGTTGGTTTGTTTATTTTAGTGACACATAGAAAAGCTCATTGATGATCTACTTATCATTCTGATAATAGCTGGATATGTTTTTCCTAATTAAGATTAGACAAGATTAACTATTGTCCCTGAGAGGAATTTTTTCTCACCACACTTATATTTGACACAATAAAAGGCCAGACACAAGCAACAACAGTCTAAGATTCAAGTAAAAGGACCGACCCATCCCAATGTTCCAAGTAGAGCTCTGCTACATAAATATCATTACAAATCCTAACCCTAATCCATCTAAAATTCAGCTAAAGGACTGTATGGTTAGCACATTTTATTTAAAAAGGACAAAAAATGGGCACAAATGAAAGGTTATATCTGTTACTTTTAAATTTGTGACCTGCCAGAAGCAAGCAACTTTTATTCACCATTTAACAAGTGAATTGATTAATCCAAATTCTTGCAGAATAAAAATAATCTCTATATTGTCTACCAAACACTTTACCCTTTGTGCACTGCAATTTGTTTGTTTTTGCTCTTCAAAAAACAAACATATTTAGATAAATTACAAATTGAAAATGAGCTTAAGCCAAAAGTGACAATTAAAATGCTACCGGTAAATCACTTTGATCATGACCTGAAGTTTGTGCGCCAAGAGACAAGAATGTCAAAAAACCTGTCCACTATTGTGACTCAACTCATTTTGAACCAAGAGCAATTAAGAAAAATAAACAGTGAATCATTTTGAAAGTGATAGAACTTCATATCTGAAAACTCAATCATGTTATAAACCGGCTTGGGCAGATGTCTGTGCTGCTCAGCCTTGACCACTGACCCGAAGAACATGGGTCAATAAAAACAAATATCTTCTGGAATATTGTCTATCGATGTATGATCAGTGTCCATTTTAAACTCTTACAAATATCCGTATAAATTAGTTCAAAATATTGCTGACATTGAAGCTTAATTCTTTTATGTATTTGGGCTATATAACTTTTCAGATTGCTTCAAATGTGCCACAATATATCACTTGGACACGCAAATAAACTCATTTAATTACAGGGTACATCGTGGATTTGATTCAAGGTGCGGCGCGAGGAGAGGAGAGGTGACCAGACCCACTCTTTGTGAACTCTTCATTCCAGGCTTGGTCATATTTAACAGTCATGTTTATCATTGTCTGAGAAGTAATTGCATAAAGGTTCACTTGTTAAGTTAAGCAGTCAGACTGGATTCTCTATTAGACAAAGTACCTTAGACAATGACACTGTTGTGGTGCGTTCAAGTGCACTATAAAAACACTGCCGGCAATATAAACAAACAGGCGTGCGTCACTATTGAGGTCAAGAATGTTTAAATACTCATTCTATCATTTGAAATATTATTTGATACTTGAATTTTTGTCGAGTTGCAAACAATAAAGACCAAATTGTGTCTAGTTCATTAGGATTTACAGCCAGAACACTTTTAAGAACAAAATTATACTTACATATCCCAATGGAGAGCACAAGGAGGACTGCGAGAATCTGCAAGTTCTTCATTCTGACTAAAGAAAATGTTTGTAAGTTCTTTAGAAGTGAGCCGTTTTGCTTCCAATAGCCTAAGTGGACAGATTTTATACCACTTGGATTGAGAAAGAGTCAAATTCTGTCTTTCCGTAGTTGTGCAATAGTTGTTTTTGTTCAGTTTAATTCCCACAAATGTCCCAATAACAAGTGCTTTTGGAAAATCCAACATACAGGATACATCATGAACTCAAACATTGTGATTTCAACATAAAGTTGACTACCTTAGCCGTGTCAAGCACAACAACAGTTTTAAGCTTTTTATCAGATTATTCCTCAGTATTGTGTGATTTCCTGGTAGACAGATCAATATATAGATCTCAACCAGTTTGGAGACTCAGCTCTAAAGGACAGCAGTAATTTAAGATGAGGAAAAGAGTAAAGAGGAAAAAGTAAAGCTGGTGTTACAGTAAAAACAGTGACTTATCGAATGTGACATGTTTTTATTTGAATTAGCTAAGCAGTGTTTGGAGAGGTTGCTTGCTCAGATAATCTCCATTTGTGTTTATTGAATGAGTCACCAAATATTTGACAATTAATCTTCAGGTTTTGTCACCAGTTTCACAGTTGTAGAATGTTCACTTTATCCACCTTTTGGCTTTTTTTGAGCAGATCTTACAGACAGCACAGTGTAACTGAGATGAACCACCCAAGCACAGCCATCAGAATACTGCTTTCAGCTGAGAAATAAAATAGCTTATAATTAAGTTTAGAAAATACACAGCAGTCGGATTTTTGTCACAAAATACTTTTTTTGCGGTTTGCTCTTTGGTGAAAAATACACACAAAAAAGTACCCAAGGTTTTGCTTAGGATAGCACTGGATAAAGCCACATACCGCATACTCAGTCTGTCATTTCCATAACCTTGCATATCTTATTCACATACAATCTATTTGTTTTCATTAACTGGTTAAGACTTAAGTACATACATTTTACGGATTTCTAAATTTCTAAATGCCTTAAACCATTTTATTACAATTATTCTTTAAATTCAGTGTATTCAATGTCCGTTTCAAACTTAAAGCAAAGGATGTTTTCTGTTGCAAATGCTTACATTTAATTAAGTCAGTGCAATCATTTTTTGCATGCACTTTAAAAAAATGTTTTTTAAAAATCAAACACAAATGGGACATTTTGAACTAATTTATCCCCACTTTTTGAATGCAGAATGTTTCTGATTTTTTCCAAGGCCTTTTCCATGTGCTTTTCAGGTTTTCCGTGATTATGCAAACTTATTTATTCAAGACAAAAACTATTACCAAAGACTAATTGACTTTCAAAGACATTTTATTGGCTGCATTCATCATCATAATTACACAATAATATCTGACACATATACACAGTTCACGTCATATCAAAAGTAAGAGGATGAAAAAGAAGAATTAAGAAAATAAAGTTCATCACTAAGTATCATCAAGGAGTCCAAAAAATCTGGAAAAGCAATCATTTCCCCCCTCCTGGAGAAATGTTGTTTACCGTCACTATGACAACGGCTACAGTACGACGACCCATAGATTAAAACCGAGTCGAGCCCATTAGCAGATATGGAGACATGTCATATACTTGGTTAGCGTCACATGGGAAAATGATTCAAAATGATAATATCTTTTTGGGAGAACAGAAAAAGTGATTGTCATTTGAAAAAAAAAATGGAGTGTATGATTTGGTCCATAGCATATATATTAATAAATGATAATAATATTCCTATGGGCAGTCCTGCTAATGTCCAACAGGTCAAAGCACCTCTGGTTTAATCTATGGCAGAGCGGCACAATGGCACTTCATTGGCATACATCACTTTGATACACAACTAATTCATTAAGTTAATATTATTATCCATGTTGTCTTTTTTTTTTTTTTTTTTATCAAATCACCTCCAAAATATGAACGATACAGAAAGCACAGTTTGGCAGACACAAACAAACAAACACACAGCACGGACGGACAACACAGGCATGGGACGGTAACAACTGATTCTATTTTTGTGTGGTTAATTTTGATCTTAAACTTAGGCTGCTTTCACGCTAGCACACTTTGGTCTGGACTTAAAGATATTTCAGTTTGGTTTGGTCCAAAACAAGACGTGTATGCTTCCACAGGAGGAAGACAGATCCCAAACGTGAGCAGAAAATAGAGAGACTCCTGACCTTGATGTGGACTTTCTGGCTTAACTTTTTCCTAGTTGTGATCATGTTTCCACTTGTTCCACGTTGTGATGTCATTGAGTGAAAATACATAAAGTCTGCCCACTCCAGACAACTTCACAAGAATAATTTCTGTATTTTCATCCTTGTATTTGCACAAAATTACAATTACAGCTATTGTTTTAGCCTTGTTTAAACACACTGGACATTTTCTGTGATAAGCTCAACTGAATAAAAGTTAAATATATTCACAGTATATAGATTTAGCAAACTTAGAACTGTTAAAGTTAACACTAAACTGGAGTTGTTTTTTTAAAGCCACAAAATGACTTTACAAGGTGGACAAAGCATTAAAAAACAGGCATGCGTCACTATTGTTTAAAGTAAATTTAGCTGTAATGTGAAGTAATAAATAACATTACAAAATAATGCCACATATTAGTGTTATCTTAAGAAACAGACATAATAGTTGTTAGATGAAACATATCTATAAAAGAAACATTTGATAAACTCAACTTCAAAATATGAAGTAGATAGAACATTGTATATTTAGTTAGTCAATGTTTATTGTATATTTAAGTAAATGTTGCTTTGCTGAGATTTTAAAAGGCCACAAATTAAATAAATACAAATCAGAATTGTCCATCGTCCCATGTCTTTCACAGTTTTCCATTCATTCAAACTTTTGGTGCCGTTAGTTCACAACAATACAAAACTGCAGCCTTGACACACATCTGAATGAATGTACTGAATTATTGAAGTCATCTTTTCAACATGCACTGGGAGGATCAGTGGGAAAAGTCTCTACACTGCTGGAAGAAAATGGCTGCCAACGCAAGGCTTGACAAGGCGAATGGTAAACAACGGACTAGGAAATGATTGAACAAAGATTTGGCTGATTATGTTTGATAATTCATCTGTAATAGAACGTGTTATGGCTAAACTAAGAGAAAATAGGAAACACAAAAAGACTTTGTGCTAACTGATGTTAAAGTATTGGAAGACTAACTCAGGCAATAGTTGTCGGAGCTGAAAAGACAAAACTAAATTATTTATATTTAATCACAATTATGAACATAGCTGAAGATGTAAACAATTCAAACTATTGTGGCAAGAAACAGATCACGTTTGGTTTAAAAATCAAGAATGTATGTAATCAATTTATAACTGCAGCTGCTTAACTAACCTTAAAATTTGATTAATGATCAAACTGTCAAAAATCAAATGAATTCTTAACTACTTATAATTAGGTAGTTACAAATCATTCATTATGAATTAAGTCTTTTTAAGGCAAGTTAAAGCACACATATTATAAAGTGATACCAAATACAATTGTGACTAAATTAATGTAATTTCATTAATAGTGTATTAGTAAAGACCACACTAATCGAGGCCAAGATGTTTCCGAGACTATAGTGTCCCGAAACCAAGACCAAACCAAGACTGCGGCCCATCGAGACCAAATCAAGACTATATTTTACATTTTTCTACATTTCTCAGTGATCAGTGCATGATCTTATTGTGCAGGGCTTTCAGCAAACTGTGCCTGGGACAGGTCCCTGCTCTGGGGTCATGCAACATGTCGTAATGAGATGTGGTCTCAATGTCAGACCCCTGAGTCCAAGACAAGACAAGAGTCCTTAAAAAATGGTCTTCAGCTCATCTTAAGTTCTAGACTGGTCTCAATACTACTACACTATTCATTAAATGTGTTAAAGGTACACTGTGTAACCCTTTTTATTTTGCCAAAAGTTAAAAAATTGACTTGAACAAAGCTTGTTTTTTTTTATTATCATTATTGTTTGAATGTTTTTGGTGGACTAAATGCATTATAAAATGTGTTCCATCTCTCTAAGATCAACTCTTTTGTGTCTTTTAGAGAAGCCTCCTTTTGCTTATTTTCATGGAAATCTTGTTCCTTTAACTCCAACATTCCACAGTACGAGATGAAACTGATCCATATCGATGAAGAATAATGTTTTAACTTTCTATTTCGATGAGATTATGCATTTGATTTTTCGTCCAAAAAAGTTAGATGGCGTCACTTTAACAAAAAACATAAAACAGTCACCACTGATATAAGTTTATAATAATATTCAGGTATTCTATAAAGGGCTTAATTATTATGTCATTTTTAAACTTAATTATGAGCTTAGTTTTTCGTTATGATTTGGACTTTAGTCTGAAAGGACAAAGACTTCAGCTTACGCAAGAAGACACTTGAGCATGATTACTTTGGATGTTTGATTTTTTTTTGCAATATTACATCAAGAATAAGCAGCAGTAGTTTTTTGGGATAAATTTAACTTTTTTCACTACAAACCTGTCCTGACCCGACCCATACCATGTCACACCAACAAACGACTTTTTTCTAAACTACTACTACACTGTATATTCTCTAAAATGATATCAGTAATGAAGATATATGTAGCTAGTGGGCCCATGCGGAGAAGCGGCTGCGTCACAAATGGGAAAAGCATGCACGCGAGACGAGACACGGCTTATAACACTTCGCCCAATCAGCTGCTTCGAACGGATTGTCCTGGAGGTTTGGGGACCCCGCCTTGTTTACCTGAGACTTCAATAGAAAATCCACTTCACGCTAATGTAATATATAGTCTTCTTCCTCTTGTCTTTTTTGGCACCACACACACACACACACACACACACACACACACTACAGACCGACAGGGGAACAGGAACATCTAGTGGCGACTCTCCAAAACTACAGCCACTAAAAATTAAAGTACCACATGCAGATCAACTACGGATTTTCTTACAATTGTTTTTGCGGTAATATTCTCTTTAGTGCAATGTTTCCAAAACTTCAAACATAACATCATTTTTTTTAAACTATTTTTTGAGATCTTTCTCACAACAGAAGTGGACAATAGATAACATTTTAGATACAAGTAAATCTTGTTTTGAAGATAATTCTAACAATAATTGTTTTAAGATGTCAGTATCACAAAGCCCTACCTCACTTTTAACAAACATCATTTTTGTGACCAATTACATATAGCTCATTGTACCATTGTTACTCTTTTTTTCATTACGTTGATGTATTTAAACAGTTACAGTCTTCATTATTATTTTTTAAGAACGTCAAACTCTTTACTCAGCAGCTACATGGTTCTCACCCCACACTTTGAGAAACACTGCACTACTAGAGTTTGCGTATGGATGTGTAGTGTAAATGTCCCTGATAATATCTACTGTATGTTATATTCTATTGTCTGAAATGCCGCCGTGTTCACACTTGCACCATACATTTATACAGCAACACTTGTCACTACGGGCATTTGGAACTACGCAGACCATTTCCTACTGCTACATCACTGACACTTACTTGGTTTATGGATAGACTTTGTGCTGACTCGATTTTTTTTTAGTGTCTGACATGGCCTGAAACAACAGCCCTTCGACTAATTATAGCATTAACATTGACAGAACTTTATGCATATATATGTTTTAAATTAATAATAGATTTTTTTGTCGTATCTAAGTGCTGTCAATGGAGCTTAATGCTATTGGAACAATGGTGTCAGAGAGGAGGGGAGAGTGGGCGGGGTTTTAGGGGAACACCAGATGCTGTTGGTCCAGTAAGATCCGGGTGAAGTTGTTGATTGGCCCGATGGCGCTGAGTGACATGGCGGCGTCCCGCCCCCACAGCAAGTTGGGCCCAAACACTACGGCCAGGTTACTGTTGGTCATCTTGTTGATTTCACTGTTGGCTGATACCTGAGATAACAAAAAGGGAAAATGTTCTAATTGTTTTTTTTTTTAACGCTGTACAGTATTTATTCATTCTCTACTGCTTTTCTGAGTAAGGGGTCGCGTGTGACGGTATCCCAGTAACTTTGCGCCTTAGACAAGGGAACCCAGGACCATGGCCAACTCGCTAACACAAATGACTGCCACAGACAGACATCTTCAATTATTAATTCAGCAGTAAAATTTAACAGTTATGCTAACGACCTATACATGCATGTTTTTGGAGGTGCAAGGAAGCTGGAGAACCTGGAGAGAAATCACTGTACCAGAGAACAAAAATATTAAATGACACGGGGGGTGTACTGTCGAGTAAGAGTAGGATACAATTGTTTAACTTTTTTTTTTTTTTTTTCCAATCCCCTCATTTCTAACAAATTCTCTTTCACAATTTTCAAAAGCCATAGTAGAGTTTGGCCGATATACCACTACCGACAAGCGCTACTTCTTGTAAAAATACTTTCTAATTACATGCAGGCAGCACACAGCTGTCTCTTTTTTGAAAAGAATTGGTCAATCAATCAACATTTTGGTCCATCTTACCTGCTGCTTAATTAACTCTGCTACTAATAACTTACAGCCCTAATAAGAAATTGTGAAACAACTCAATAATGTGAAAGATTAGACTAGGAGTGTCAAACTCAAATGGAGCTTGGGCCAAATCGATCAGAGTCAGAGTTGGTCAAGGGACGAATATTAAAATATATGTTCTTCTGTGTTATATTCAAATATGGCAATTTGGCTGAAGCTAATAAAACACATCTAGTGTATTTCCAGATGAATGATTGAATGAATGCTTTGATATTTATTATTGTACATACTGTCATTCCAAAGTGTATGCAATTTGCTGCATTCCAGTGCATTTTAGGTTTTATGCTCACATCTCAGCAATAAAAGTCTTTATATTTCTGTAGACTTATCATCTAGTGTGGCCTATGTGGCTGCTCTCTTTATGTGTGCTACGCTGAATCGTATTCTGGGACCTGTAGTTCAAACTGTTGAGTGCTTTTGTGGATTAGATCCACAAAAACAGTACTTCTATGTCTATTCATTCATTTAGCCATTTATAGGGGCCATTTTGAGTATTTTGTATTGTCAATCTATGGGTACTGAAGAAAAACCATAACAAAAAAATTAGGTACAATTGATCCTTTAAATAGGAGTAGTAAGTCACTAAAAAGATATTAACATTGCTACCTGGACACTCATAATCAACTAAAAATCAATCAATAAATAATGCATGCTACTAGCAACTGAATAATCTACTAAAAGATCTATAATAGGCCTCTTTTATCTTACCAAATATCTGATCCAAACAGAAAAATGCAAGTACTGGTGGCTACTAGATAATCAATTTGTAAAAATGTTGCAATATATTCCCAAATTTGAATAACATCAACAAAATAACTAGTTGGTCACACTGAGCTTTCGTACCTGTGCAAGGAACGTGATGAGGTATCTGAGCGATGCATAGTTCTCCTCAGGCAGAGACTCCACCAGGGTCTTCATGACTGTTACCTGGCTTTCCTCCGGCACAGCTGAACACAAAAAAACATAAAGCATCGTACAAAAAGCACAGACACAGAGAAGCCTGACAGAATGTGTGACGCTTTACAGGCGAAGTTGACGATGTCGTTGTAGAGGTGGTAAGTGAGCAGAGGTTCAGGTAGCTCTCGGAGGAACGTCTTCAGGATGACGGCGGCCAAATGCACGTCCTCCATGTCGTAGAAGTTCACGACAGCACCTGCAGAGGGAGCCACACATCAGCTATCAGCGGGAGAAGACAGGGAGTACAAGGATAGTGTAGGTTTGTGGTTTTTGTTACCAGAGTTGTAGCGCTGCTGGACCTCTTTGACCAGAGTGACATTAGCAGAACGTCTAAAGATGCCCTCCATCTCCAAACCTAAAACAGACAGCGCAACTTTGTAAGAACTTTTAGTCAGATTAGACTTAAACAGACCCAAGCTGACATTCTTTACTGGTTGAGTTGTCAAAAGTGTAAAATACCTACATAATAATCAATAATAAATTAATCATGAAAGTAGATTTTATAAAACATACCCATACTGAAAAAAAAAAAATAATAATAATGAAATAGCTAAGGTTTGAATGTTAGTTTTAGTAGAGAAGCTGTAATATTTCAATCATTTCAAGCATTTCTGACTGATTAAAACACATTTAACAATGAGGTGAATAAAATGGCAAAAATTTGTCTCAAAGGATGAAATAATGTCTAATGTAAGTTGGTTTTCTGAAAATAAAGTTCACAGCAATTTTAGATTTTAACTTAAACTTAATTTGAGCAGTCCATTTGTTGAATTTAGGTCATTTATATAATACTTTATCAATTTATATTAATGTCTATGTAGAACACAACTGCAGACACATGCTTCAGAGCGAAGCTAATTATTTCATAAACGTGCTGAGGGCCGCATCTGGCCCTGGACTGCAGTTTGCCCAGGTCTGGTATAGTGAAACTGAATAATTCTCCCTCATGAGGGTTCAGTTAAGTACAGTTTAACTTTCTGTAGCTTCTTTTTATATTCTACAAGTTGATATTAATCTATTCAGGTTGTAATGCAAAAAGTGAATGTGTTTTTTAGATATTTCATGGCAAAGTACAATGCAATTAAGTAAGTAAGTAATCTTTATTTGTATAGCACATTTCACAGACACAGAGTCACAAAGCGCTTCACAGTGAGATGAACCCCTCCCACTCAGTGCCCTGGGCAACTCAGCAGAGGCGATTCACCTACACCTGCGCCTCAACCTCCACTATCACCAGTGTTCCCTAACCTGCATGTTATCAGTTGGTGGGAACCGGAGTTCCGGAGGAAACCACCCAGACTCGGGGAGGAACATGCAAACTCTACACAGAAAGGTCCGGGCCTGAGCGGGAATCGAACCCGCACCTTCTTGCTGTGAGGCCAGAGCGCTATCCGCTCTGCCACCGTGCCGCTCAATTAAAGGAAAACTTACCTCTTGCGCTCCATCTGGACTTATGTCACTAATTTCTAGACCGTGACGTGAACAGAATTGATTGTTCTTCCTAAAATGTAATCATCATAGTTGTATCGGACAATATTGTATTGTTGGTGATAATATCGCAACAAAACTGTATATAATTGATGATATTAATGATGTCATATAATTGCGCACACACACAAAACTTGGCCATGTCCTCCTAAAGTCGAAAACTGAGTGACTGCAGAAGCTAAAACAATACTACTGAATGAACAAGAGAAGATGTGAGGAGTGAAAACTCAGCTTAAACACAACTAAATACAAATATATAAAAAGAAATGCCCTGCCGTTTAGGCAATTTTGGATATATATTGCCAAATATATCGTTATCACAAATATTGTCTTTCATAGCATGATAAAAATTTCATGTCATACCTCACTGCCCTCGTATCAATTTAGAATTTGTGGTGGTAAACTTGGAGAACTTTATTGTTCATGTGGGAAACAACAGCCATAATAATATAAAAAGAAAAGTATTGCAAGAGAAAATAAAAAGATTTTCCAAAGATTGCATAGTATTTTGTTGGTTACCTCGTTCAGACAGGAAGCTGATGGTGTCTCTCATCACCATGGGAACAGGCTCTCCATCTGCGCTCCTCTGTCTCAGGCTGGACAAACAAAACAAAACACAAAACAATAGTGACAATGACCAAAGTGTGAACAGGACTGGCAACATGAGACAGCTGCTCAAACAATATTTCATCTCCTGCCAGCTCAATACGTTGTTGTTGTTTTTTTTTTTAAGTTAGCACAACATAACAATTTTTGTTATGTTGAATTTTTTTTGTATTGTATTTTTTTTATGACAATATACTGTATGTGTTCTCAAGTGCTTCAACTCAACTAAAATTGTGATTAGGACTGGGCAATTAATCGAAAAATCGACAGGGTGATAAGGACAAAAATTTTTTATCACGAAGATAAAAAAAGAACATTTGCGATAACGATATTATCGACGGTAAGTGTTAAATTTGCATTTTTTATTGTTTCTGCTTCCACTCTCTACTTTTTACTTCTTTCATCTTTCATTCATGTTTTAGCTTCAGCAGAGCCTCCACATTCTGAACAAGTGTTGCTCTTGTTCAAGATTGTAGAGCATTTCAATAAAAAGTGTGTTCTAGCTCATGAATTTTGATAATCAAGGTCAATTTGGCAAGTTTCCAGGTTCACCCACAAAAATATACTCGCTAATGACAAAAATATATGCATTTAGCATATTTTCACGATAAAAAAATATAGTTAAAAATGTTATGATACAACCTGGCAACATTGGGAAGTAGTCGCAATTTCTGTCGGACTAAAAGGTAAACTGCAATTATATCACGATATTCTCAATTTCAACTTTTCAACATTAATATCGCGACATATAATATACAATATAATATTGCCCAGCCCTAATATATAATTTCCAAAAATAAAAAAAGGATCTATTAGAAGCTTTTTGTGCTTATGTTCATAAAAGGCATTTTTCTTTAGTTTTGTTTTTTTTGATTTTTCCCAGAAGTTTATTTTAGTGGCGATATCTGGCAACCACAAAAAACTGGCCTTGTATAGTTTTGTAAATCTATAATTGGCTAGAAAATAGTAGTACAAAACAAGATGAGTAAAATGGCATTTCACACATGAAGCTGAACAACATTGCTTAGTCTGGAAGCTTTTTTTTTTTTTTTATGTATGTGAGTGTCACGTGGGAGTGTTTACTGGCTGTCGAAGAGCCTTACATGGACAGGGGCACTCCGAACACCTGGTCAGGCAGAGGAGGAGACCGAGGCGGGGACATGGGAGGCTGGGCTGATGGCTTTAGTGATGCTCTCAGCTTGTTGTCATATCTACAAGACACAGAAGACACAAGAAGACATTACTACAATACAAAAAGAAATATATATATATAAAAATACATTCTTGTATTTTTGTCTTACTCTCTAACACGGGCCGGGATTACGAGCTGCTCACACTTGACCACGTTCTCCAGCTCGCTCAGGTAGTTCACGTAGTTGATTTTTCTGCCAAACTTAAAACTACAAATGCAACACGTTAGAATTTTGAAGTTTAATTTCAATGCATTGATTTGGATTTTACCTGATGAGCGGTTTGAAGAGAATTAGAAGCGTCCTGATGAACATTGTAGGGTGAACGATGTACAGAGCCTTGATGTTCTTTTTGTACCTGGAAGCACATTAGCAGGTACAGGTTTAGTCTCACATAACTATAACAAAAATGCCCTTAATCTCATATTCTAGTGGACAGTCAATGTCAGAGTAATATTACAAGAGAGCTTTGTCCCCGCAGATGCCCTTTAACGCACTTATCCATGAAATAGTGTCTCTTTAATCTAACTAAGTGCACCTCAATGTCAGTCTTGTGGCAGTATTCTGGTTCATGTACCTTATATAGCAAAGGAGGACAGAAAAAAACATCACTATAAATCGTTCACAGTCAATCCAAACAATGTGCGATCAAAACCTACTCAATTAACTTGAATTGAAATAATGAAAATTTGTCATTTGCATGAACTTAAGACTATCAGATCCACAAAAATGTATCCACTTCTCATTCTGCAGTAACAGGCAATGTTTAGTGCATTAAATCCTATTAAAAACTTTTACTGACAACTGTGGTCGCTTGATTTGGGCTTTTTTTTTTCAAAGGTTTGTTTGCTTGTTGCTTTCTGAATATTCGTCAAACTGCAAAAGGTCTTGAGCAATCCGGAAGTCAATATTGGATTTTCTTGTTATGAGTAAAACAAGTAATTGCAGTGCCACCACGTGCCCAATTTTATAGTCAATATGCCAAATTGTCTAATCCAGTGACTTATTGAATCCCTGAAAAAGTTCCAACTATACAACATAAGCCAGTGTTTTAATTGTTTGTAGCAGAGTGACGTACTTTCTGTCAAACTCTCTGTAGGCGTCGCGTAGCCAGCCCAGAGACGGTTTGTTCTCACTGGTCAGACCGTGGTGGAAGTAGATCAGGGTGTAGTCGCTCTCCACATACTGGTCCAGGTGCCTTTGAGGTACCTGAAAAAACACAAAGTTTTGCATTCTCAATACACTTTAATACACTGATGATGATGATTACGCTAACTCGTGCAAATTTCTGTGGACACAAGTATTTTATAATCCCAACATGACCTCTAACTAAGACATTTAACTGGGAGTACCTCTGTGTCCCCGACCCCCCCACACTCACATGAGTAGTTTGTGGTGGTCCAGCTGGTGCTGAGGGGGCATCCTGCAGGCGTTGAACACAATGACCTTCCTTCCAAAGTTATCATCGCCTACGGACACAAACAATGAATCAAACTGTTTTAGGAGTGCACATATTAAAAAAGCTTGGAATATGTGGTATTATGTAACTACTTTAATTAAAATGCAACACAAATTATTAATTTCTGCAGTTAGTAAAGTGTGTCTTATCCCAGTAGAGACATATTGTAAAAAGGCAGTTGAGTGCATCTGATTAAGTATTTTACTTAATTACTTGTTACTATTTTGTCTAAATTTTCCCTAGTACATTTTTTTTCAAGCTGAATGTTTTTATTAAGAAGAAATAAATGCAAAAATGAGACGACCAAAGTAGTTTCTTGTTTACACCAGCATGACCCTCGGGTCACAGTGTCACAGACATGGAATCTTTTTGTGAATCACTCAGGTTGACGCCAGAACAAGTGTAATTCAGGTAAAGTTTGATTTTATTTGTTTAAGAAAGCATGTGTTATGTGTGCCAGGACCCTGCAGTAGAAACGCTCACCATCTTTAACATAAGAGGCCCAAACCGTTCCAAAGTGAACCGATCTGGGTGGTCCAGGCTAATGGAAACATGGCTATACTCAGCTCCATGGAGCTGTCCAAGTTTAAGGTTATACTGTGTAACGTTCTAAAAACAAAGTTTTTTGAATTGAAAAAAGATAAGTACAGATCCTCCAACAAAAACATACGTAGTGCAACTTGAAAATGAACTAGTTCTGTCACATTTTTATGAAAGTGGCTACCTCATTGTTAAGCTATTTGATTTTTAGCCTGCTATGAACTGCTTTGGCTTTAACAAACTGGTTGTTTTTAGATTATTTGTATTAGAAATAAACTGAGCTAAGGATGGAATGTCAAAAAGCAACTGTTACAATGGAGATCTGCCATGTTTACAACAAGTGTGCTAAACTGATAGGTTTTATATTTGCTACAATAAGACAATAAACAATAAACTGCTGAATCACTACTGGTTAGCATTTTAAGATCTTCATTGGTTTAAAATTGGGCCAACTGAAAATTCTATAAATGAGTTGATGTCACAATCCAGGAAATCAATGTATTAAAGCGTTACCAGCTACTTCGATGATCTGATGGCGGGCGATGTCATAGAAAGGGTGGTCCCAGGGCAGGTGAGGAGAGGCTGCATCGAACGGCTGAGCGGACTCCGACTCTGTAGTGGAACATGAGACAGAATTATAGATCCTCCACACCCAGAGCCACGTCCTTTACTGTCATGTATTATAGATGTGTAACCCAGCCAGTGAGACCATCAACACCTGCTAGTAGTACCAGTGTTTCTCCAGCGCATGTAAAAAAAAAAAGTGGATAAAACAGCACCGGTTTAGACCAGGAAATAGCACAGGTTCCAGTGGGAGGGTCTGTACTCATTTGAAAGTAATTTATTGAGAAATCTCCAACTGGATCCTGGCTTTTCTTTTCATTTAGACAGAAAAGGGGTTAGTGTTGTCAATTGCTGTCAATCAACTTTGTCATATTTTACCCATTGATGACATTTTTATTAGTACTACTTACTTTTCCAAATATGTGTGGCCGCTCTTTGTCTGCGTGTGGCTGTTATCAAATACAAAAAGGCTATTACATTTTGAAATTGTAACCTAGATGTTGTACAAAGCAAAGATTATATGTACTTATTATACTTTTTTTTTTATCATTCAAGTTATTTTCTTATTTTATCACTGAAATTGCATTGTTCATAAATACAAAACTGAAGCATTACGTCATATGCAGTCATGCTGAAAAAATAAGTGAAGTCGAAGGGATTTACCAACACCTAGTTTGCATACAATACCTGAACATTAAAAACATTATTTTTAAGTTCCTCTGCAGTGCTATTCAAGACAAAGTTCCCTCTTGGGACAACAACATCAAAATCTAAAAAAACATGATGTACGAATTTATATCACAGACAAGTCCCAATCATGGTAACACTTTAGAATAACCACAAAAAATGTGACTTAATAAATCATTAATAACACCTTAATAAAGACTTAATTTATCATGAACAAATGATTAATTAACAGATGAAAAAGCTTATTAATGCTTAGTAACTACTTAATTACTCCAAATCCTGCCCCTAACCCTAAATCCTAACCTTAGGTCCTTAGTTTATTAGTTACTAAGCATTAATAAACTTTTTCATAAATTAATTCACCATTTGTTAATAATAATTAAGGTTTTTTTATGCTTTATTCATGTTTACCAAGGCCAATTAAGGTGTAGTTATTATAAAGTGGTACCCCAATAATTCCTATATTGAATTTTTGTACAAAATCATTTGTACCTTTTCTCTGACCTGATGATGAAAAACATCAATCAGATCAAATTTAATTTTAAGATTTTCATTGTCTGAATATAGATCAGAAATTAAAAAAACGAAATTAAGGCTCTTTAAAAGTATTCTTAAAGCGTTAGTAACAATTATATCTGTATTAATCTGGAGCTCAACAGTGACAGCTCACTCCTTGGTCAGGAAGTACAGGCATTACCATAAAAAAAAAGTTAAATAAATCCTAATAAAAGTTTGAAATTGTCCTCGAGATTAATCAGCTCTGTGGCGAGTCATGAACATAAGACTAGATTTGTTTAAAATCTGTTTCTGCAGCTTTACAAACGTGATAATATTTTGCAGAATTTTAAGTCATCAATGTGCCATTTAGTTTTGTGCTTTCAACTAATATTTGAATTTTTCAAAATCCCTTTGAGAGTTTACAATGAGGCAACTTACTTCCACGATCTTCCACTGTTGAGCTCCACTGCTTCTGCTAATGAGACTTCAAAATGTATATTTGATTTGTCCACTGATCCTCTATTACTTTGTGATGTTGTAATTGAAATACAGGACTTTTTCATGGTGTTTAAGAAAAGAAAAAAAAAAAAAAGCTCCCACCAATAGATCACTTAGTAGAATTTATTTTAACTATTCTATCTTGTAGTTGTCTTTAGTCGTTCACCACATACACACAATGCAATTTAATTTTATTATTTATTTATTATTTAAATAGCAATAAAGTAAATTTTAAAAAGGTGTTAAAATTCTGCTGAGGTTAAAATTAGCCTGTTGGGCAGTTATTTATTTATGCTTTAGGGTTCAGAAACATAAACTAGTATCTACAAGTTTAATTCTTAATCTTATCACTTTTTTTGTAGTTACATTGGTCTTTTTTTCAGCACTTTACCAAATTCTTAGAGTACAATTCACTCCCTATTTCTCTCTTATAACCCCTGATCTTATCCCAGTACGTGACCTCTCCGGGCGCGCTCTGACCTGAGGCGGGCTCGTCGGCGGGCCACTGCTGCTCCTCGTACGTGGAGAGTTTGAGCTGACCTAACTGCGCCGTGGCTGGGTCCTCGGTCAGGTCCACCAGGAGGTCTGACGAAGACATCGCAAACACCAGGAGGCGCTACTCTGAATGCGG
The DNA here is from genome assembly GCA_038363315.1 of Mugilogobius chulae. Classification (NCBI taxonomy): domain Eukaryota; kingdom Metazoa; phylum Chordata; class Actinopteri; order Gobiiformes; family Gobiidae; genus Mugilogobius; species Mugilogobius chulae. Next base: position 15,950,796 of record CM076410.1, read on the forward strand.
CTAATGGTCTGCAAGGTGCGACGGTGACGTTCCCATACACAACGAGACCACCTCTGATAGGAGCAGCTGGACCTAAGGACACAAGAAATGGAAAATGTTCAAATGGACTGACAAATAACTTAAATGTCTATATGAAGCTAAAAATAATGAGATTTAGATCAAGTGAAACGTTAAATTTAAGTTTTCCAATTTCAATTTACCAAGATAGAATTGCTTTTGTCCCACTTATGACAATGTAAACAAAGAAAAAACATCATGACTGCAAAGTAACAAAATGAATACCACAGTTTCTGTAACAGACCACATTGATTTTATCATATCATTCTTTGAAAAAAGTCCAATGATGTCAGACCCTCAATAAAAAGTAATTAAAGAAATCAACCAATTAAACAATATGCGTCACAGCAAAACAATGTTAATAATTTTTAAAATAGTATTTATCATTAATACATACTTGAAAAACATAAAAGTATGCTAAAAAAAAGCTGTGGGTATTTTTTGTGAATCAAGTCTGAAAAAACGCAAAAAATCACATCATACATGACGTCAAAGTGCTGCTCAGGAGCAAGCCCAAAAGACCGTACAAATTTCACAAGCGACTTTCCAAAAGATTCACAAAAAAAGAAGCCCAAAGTCCTCTTATAAAGAAGCAAATTGGCAACTCTGCTGCACTCATCAGAGCAGGAGAAAGGCTGACCAGGGCTGCCAGATTTCAGAAAAAGACAATCACAGCAAAAAGCCCTGCCAATAAAAAACAAAAACAACCAAATACCCAAACAGCCGACATTAGCCTTTAATAAAAAGTTGTTAAAATATTAATTAGAACACTGTGTGCCGCCGTAAACAAGTGTTAATAAGTTTGTCATTTTTAAAATGTGTAACATACATAAAAGTATAGAAATGCTGTTTCAGTCATACATTATATAATATTGCCAATCAAACTTGATTTGCAATTAAGACATGGACTACTTAGTTTTTAACTTTAAAGGGGCATTAAATAGAGAAATGTGAAATCAAATCACGATATGACAATTTCATAAAAATGACTCACTGATATGAACTCACGATTGGACTTTTATCAAGACATTGCCCAGCCCAACGCAGGTGTTACATTTTGACAAATGATACTTCCTACAATTGGGGCTAGGCAATATTGTGATAAAAATTTATTTGTGAGCTCATTTCTGTGACAACTTGCTATTTTTACGAAATCGTGATTTCCCACAATCTTTTTTCAAAGTCTTTTAGAAATTTGAAGGTTGTGGTTTTTTGGGCTTCACATTCAAGCCATAAAAGAGGTAATTTTAGCATTTTTCAAGTTTGATTTACAAAAACATATATCAATTATGACTGAAACATGGATTCTTACATATTTTCATGCATAAAAGTAGTTGTTAAGAAAAATATGTCAAAATCCTAATACTTGTTTAGAATTTATCAAATTTATGTTTATGTTTTTTTGTTTTGTTTTGTTTTTTAATTGAAGGGCGGAGGTTGCTTGTTTTGGGATTTAATACAATACTTAATTTTTGCTAATAATGTATATATAAAAACTACTTTTTGATGACACGTGTGGAGTGCATCTGTTTTAGAGCTCAAATTACTTTCTGTAATAGTATGAAAAACATTTACCACGATGACTATCACACTCCCTCAAGAATCTTCCGGAGTTTGTGTACAGGATCTCTTATCTTACAACCAGATAAACAGAGAAGAGGACCAGAGCTGTGATTATGTCAAGATACAGAAGACTGCGCAGGAAGTCTCCAGCTGACTTTGCGTCTAAGCTCAGTCACCACACACCAGCTGAGTACTGCGAACACACCAGAACAACAACACAGTCACGTTAGCATCAGGGCCAGCTAGCAGCCGCACGCTAACCTCTGCAGAGTGGAGTGACAAGCGGCCGGGGAGCCCACACGCGTCTCCTAGCAACTGTGCTCCAATTTGGGCTTATCAACGAGCTGCACCCTCCGCCGCAGTGTGGAGGATTTAACCAATGGAGAGGAGAAGCAGCAGCAGCAATGTAAAGAAGTGATGAAGGAAAGCAGAAGGACAAGCTTTGGAGTCAACTATAGAAAGATTAAACAGTTCAGAAGTTGTTGGTTTTTTTTTTTCTTGGAGTGCTTAGTGCTGATTTTGTCCTGTTAATTCTGATATTATGCAAGAATATCACACGGAATAAACCCAAGAAATTGACCTTTGATATATTTGTTTTTTAATATTAGGAGAAGAGATACACTGACTAATAGAAATTATTCTTTTACTTAGATTGTAAAGATGAAGTTGCACCAAAACAGAGTGGGGTAGCTGAAAATTTGGATAAATAAAGCTTTTTTTCAATAGAAAACATAGTTTATTGGCGTGAAGGATTGTTTTTGCGTAAACATTCAAGTCTTTTTAAATGAGCAGAGGCAACATTAGATCAAGAATCAAATTAATCACCTACAAGTTGCTTTCAATCAGCTTAATTATACAGTTTTCTGGTGATAGCTTAATTTTAACACCCTCAAATTACTATATAAATCATCGTCTGACTTGTGACGTATGACACACACGCACAAAAAAGAAACACTGCTGCTGGCTAGTTGCAAACTAAAATAATCTCTATTCACAGTCCATAATTCAGAATGAAAAGGGAAGTGGTTTTCTGTAGTTTTGCAGGGAGAAAATAATTTTCGGTTTCATAGATCGGCTTGCCTTTGAAGAGCAAATTATTATTTAAATTAACTTTAAAACAATATTTGCATTGCTGTGTGGCTGGGTGATAATGTCAAAAAAAAGGATATCTCGATTACGATATCTCAAAGGAAAATGTACAAACACATATTTAAGTGTATTAGTTTTCTGCCTTAAAAGTTGAAAGTCTGTATCCAGGGTCTGGGTCACAGTCCAGTTCCAAAGTATTCTTTTCTGTCAACAATAAAGAGATTTGTTACGTTTCAAACCAGATTGCTCTATTCCAAATGACCCAAAACAACGCCTTATTTTCACACATTGATATAGTCACCAAATTCTATGTAAAAAGCTATAAAAATTCTATATATAATCAACGCAGTCAGCACATGATAACATTACTTCCCCTTAATAACCATTCTATCTTCCTCTTGCCGGACTCTGCTTTCTCTGCGCCGTCACACTTCCCCTTTAATGTCGCGCCAGCCTCAGGGTCAAACCCCCGCCCCCCGCTCGCACAAAAACTGATACAGATGCGGTTGTGCCCCCCTCTATGTGACGTTATGTTAGCTGACAGCGTGTAGCTTTAAATAAATATGCTACAAACCAACAACCAAGAAGTGTGTGAGCCGTGCGCTGTGGACTGATGACCTAGAATGGATGTGTAGTAGTGGCCTTGTTAGTGACCATATTTTATTTGACTAGAACGCTCAGCCTGGAGAAAGTCAAGTTCAGGAATAAATGCTGTTATCAATGCAAAACTAATGGTGTTATCTTAGTGCTATCTTGCAGTCTTTCTTGGTGCATTGCTGAGCTTAATTCTTGAATGAATTAAATACAATGGCTTTCTGACGTAACCATTTTTGTTGCAAGCTAGTACAAAGAGGTTACAAGACCAATCAGGACACCAGCAGATGGTTGACAGTCCAATTCTTATAGTTGTGAGATGGTCACAGGTCATCCATATACTAATTCAGAGACAGTATTTAGCTTGTGATGAAGGTTTTCCAGTATAAAAAGTGGACAAACTAAACTACTGACTAATACCAAACATGTTGGCATATAACACTTAAAAATGTTGACAAGTTACTTACATTTTTTTAGAAAGTGAAACCTAGCAGTCCACATTATAATAAAGTTTGAAATGTCTATAAAGCATAAAGTTTTGCTGCAAACACATTAGTTTATCATATGACTAGCATATGACTGTCAGTGACAGATGATTAGTTCTATTGTACATCAGAGAGGGACAATATATTGAGTTTCACATTATATTGTGAATGTTGTTGTGAAGATATGCAAAGGAGCATATTGCATATATTAAAAAAAAAGTTGTTCAAAATTAGGTATTCATTGATATTTTTGTTATTTAGTGACTATTTTTACATTTACCTAAAAAAAAAAAAAAACTGAATTATAATAAGCTTAAAGACTTGTTTTGACACATCTGAAGGTTTTAATTAGGATCATCCAAATATTGTAATCAAGATATGGCTAAGAATATCGAGATACTTATTTTTTTGTCAATATTGTTGAGCCTTAATTGCAACTTTTAAACAATTATACATAAGTAAATAAAGGTTGAAAATTGTAACTGCAGGCCACTCGATAGAAAATATTCAAAAATACAGTATATTAAAGGTGAAAATCAGATTAGTAGTAGTAGTAGTATGTAGTAGTAGTAGTAAGTAGTAGTAGTAGTATCAGTTGCACCACCACAAGCCTGCAAATCCCACACAACCTATGAATTGTTATACTACATAAAATGTACACTATCCATATTATGTAACATAAAGAAAATTAATATGAACACAGTCTTGAAAAATTAAGGATTAAATTCCTAACTAAATGGTGCAACTTAATGTAAAATATACCGGTGTAGTACAGAAAATGCCGTCTGCATCAAAATACGTAGATCTGTAGATGAACTCTGTGATAAAGCAACAAGTGACCAGTCTGCTCCCTGTGTTATGTTTCTACAGATTGAAACAGATCTGATATAGTTGTTCAGGCAGGCGGAAAAGAGCAACCACAACGCAAAGTTAGCTGAGGCTGAGACGCAGTATGTCAAAATGAGAGAGGAATTAGCATTTCATTTATACTCGCTCATTCAAGTTCATTCAACATACTGTAGATGGAACACAAGGAATGAATAATAAATGAACCTTGAATACTGAATAGCTACACAACTAGATATAAATATAATCCAGCAAATTGTTGTCGTTTTTGGCTTCATTTAGCCCATGCATTCCTTTTAGCGCCTGGATCACAGAGGTTACTTGAACAGCCCACTGTGCTAGCGTTAGCATTATCATCAGCTTTAAACTAAATCTGAATTATGACAGGTCTGAATAAGATTTTACCGTAATCGTGAGGCTACAAAAAGCCTCGAAGGTGAATCTTGTGAGGGCAGTTGTCGCAGAAGGTTTCCACTGTTGACATCAACATCTGCGTCGACTCTTCTTCCGCTCGCGCCCCGTCACAATAAAAGCCCGTGGGTTGGGCCTGAGAATTTCCGCTACAAAGTAAAACCAGCAGTGTCTGCAGGTATGATGTTTTACTCAGACTAATCTAAAAAGAATGAAAAAGAAACAGTTTCTTAGCGCCAATTATTAATATTAATAATTATTATTTCATATATGAAATGATGATTATTATATTATTATTATTATTATTATATATATTATTATATAATTATTATATAATTAATATATTATTATTATTTAATGAAATATAAATATTTCATTTAAAAACAAATACACATATATACAATTAAACACTAAACGCTTAGCTAATAAATTAAATGCAAAATTTATTAGTTGGAAAATTATTACAAGAACGTGTAGTTTCACTTATGGCAGTTTGTCAACATGCTAGCCATGTAAAGTATGTGTAAAAAAAGCATTGAGTCTTCCATTCAATCAAAGTGTGTCTTTTGCGCCCTCTGCTGATAAAAAGCGCTAGTCAGACACCAGAGGAATGCAGCAGCAGGACTGACCTACAGCGACCTGTCTGTGCAGATCTGTGTGCGGAAGTAACCTGCACAACACAAAAGGGGCTGAAAAAGTTGTAGTTTGGGTAACTATTCCAAAGCTATGGTGAAGTATTCAAGTAGCAGCAGGTAAAGTTTTAGGACAGAACCTCAAGGAGGATCATCATGTCCGAGGGTCGCAGGGGGAACCCCCGACCACCCGGGGTCGTGCGTACGGTGCTGTCGGTGCTGAGTTCTGCGGTGGCTTGGCGGTGGTGGTCTGCTGTGGTCGCCCTCTGTAAATCCTGTCCTCATAAGGAAGTGAATATTATCTTGGATTTTCTGGTGGTGAAGGCTGGAGTAACTCCATAGTTGGTGAGGCTAGAGTGTGTGTCGGGGAATGATAATTTCATTATAGTAGCCTCTGTATAGAGAATGGAAGATGGGTGTAAAGGAATTAAATACTCAAAAGAATAGAATAAATAAAAAGACAGAAACATAGTAAGAAATAAGATAGAAAGAATAACAAGTAAATAAAAGAGTAATAAAAGAAATAAAAATAAAAAAAAAAGACCATGCCTCTGCCCGTTTTCTTTACAATCGTCCTGAGCCTATTGCCGTATTTTCCTGCACTGGTTTTTCGCACCTCAGCAGGGCGTGTGCAGCGTCCCCGGGCTGCCGACTGGTCATCCCGCCAGCTTTGGGCTCCACTATGCAATCAATTATTGTCTTATGATATCCTCTTTTCCTCTACTCTCAACCTCTCTTGTACCTCTAGGGCCCCATATGTTGCCCGCCCTCGTCCCTGCTTACCTTGACATAGGTTAGCGACTTTGTCCCTCTATGCCGCCATCCCCCGCCTGCCTTGTTCCCCTCGGCTATCATGCCCTCCCACACCCCATTCCCTGACTCTGCCCTTCCCTGCTCATTAAGCCTGTTTGCCTTCTGGTTGCCACCCCCCCAATTGCTTTCATTCTCCCCTAGCGATTCCTCAACCCGTGCTTCCCTTGCCGCCTCCCCCTTCTTTTTTACCCCTATATATATTCCTGACCCTCATTCCCCCCTTTGCCTCTACTAGCACCCGCGCCCCCAAATCAATGGTCCCTCCCCCAGCACCGATCGGAACGAAGAATACACACACTATGTGTTCCACCTCCCGCCCTCCTCCTCGCCCGTCATCCCTTTCCGGCTATAGCGGGCATCCCGATCTGCTGCCATCTCCCTATCCTTGGCTTCGAGCACATCTCCCATCCATGGGATCAGAGCAGCCACCATCACCTCTTCCCCCGTGCTATCTATTTCTCTTTGCGTGGCCTCTCCAGTCAGACTGCCTTTTCCCGCCTCCTCCCTACGTCCTGTACACTAACTTCCCCCACCGACTCCGCTCTTGAGTTAGCTTATGTACGGTTCTGGCGTGGTATTAGGCCTCTAGTCTCCTCTGCCGTGCTGGGTCTCTGCTTGTGACTTCTCCTGGCTACGTGCCTCTGCCCTGGCCTCTGCCCCCGCGCCCGGCCTCCACGTCATAGGATCGCTTGCCGCCCGGTCCCCCCTCTGCCCCTCACGTTGCTTTCCTTATTCCCGTATTCGACACGCGCGTCCCTGGTGTTTCTACCCTAGTGCCCCTCAGCACCCCCTCGTTCTGGGCCTGGCCTGGTGATAGCCTGGGTGCCATAGGCCTGGTCCGATCTGGATTGGATCAGTATCCGCTGCGCCTCTTATTATCTTACCCATAGTATTGATATTTTATCAATGTATCACGAAAATAAACTACATGTTTTTATCGACCTTTTCTGCCCATTCTTCCACCCGCCCGCCCTCACAGCGATACTGTTCGCATTCACCTCCATGCTTTCCGCCCCTTCCCAGGCCCTCTCCCCCTTTCCCCCGTCCTTGTTTGTCCCTGGTCTCCAGCAGTTCGCTCTTCCAAGATATAAAATAAAAAAAAAGCCCTCCTCCTGTCTGTCCATTTCTCCTTATGCCTTCTTCTTCTTCTTCTCTCTTTTTCCTCTCTCTCCTTGTCTTCCTCTGTCTTTTGTGTTCTTTACGAGCCCCAACTGCCCCCTCGCACTTCTTGCCCATGCCTATCCGTTGGTTATCGCTCATCTTACTCCTATTATTAATTTCTTGCCTCGTCCGCCCCCCTCACCCAGGCCCCTGTCTTACTACACTTCCCAGCAACCCCTACCCTCACACCTGACATCCCTCTTTCTCTCCCTCTGCGATCCTTCTCGGTACCCCACCACGCTTCTTGCTGAATCCCTTTCGTCCCGTTTACTCCGTCCGAATCCGAGCCTGTTGACTTTCGTGGCCCTGGTACCCTCTTCTCTGCCACTCTGTATGGTCTTTGTTCGTACCCACTTCCCTTCTCCGTCCCAATCCGCCCTATTTCCTCCCTCTCCCTATACTCCGCCCCACTCACCTCTCCCTCTGCCCCACTGTCTTGGATTTCCCCCTCTCAGCCACCTCCGTCCTAATACGCATTCTCAGTATGCTCCTTTGCCCTTGTCCCGACACTAACGGCTTTACTTATTCTTGCCCTCCTTCGCCTCAAGCCCCCTCCTACTCACAAAACCGCTTTCCCCGCCTCCTAAGCCACAGTCCTTCTACACCCACTGTTATGTGTCCCCTCTAATTCTCTCTTTTCTCTGCTTCCCCTCCATTCTTCCTCTTTTTTCACTCCCCGTCTTTTGCTGTTTCTCCCATGGTGTTCTTTCCTCGCGCGCTCGCCGTACTCCCCTCCTCCTCCCCTCCCCCTGCACTCCCATCTTTACATCGGTTTCAGACGTTCCCCATCGTTGTCTTAAAACCCTCCCAGTCGACTTGTTACCTTATTGGGGTCAGACAGCCCTCGTGCCCCTTCACTGCTCCCGGCCCCCTCTTTCCCCGTCCCTCATAACTACCCGTCCCAACCCCACGGTGTGCGTGAGAGTCCGCTGGTTCCCGCACGCTTAACTCACCAGATGCTCTACCCCTAGTCCATTCCCGGCCCCTGCTCGTGGACCCGCACTCGCACCATTTTTCGTCCGTTGTTATTGCGGTCCTAGCTACAGCGCCCTTATATCCCCGACGGCCCCGCCCCGTTCTGGGGCCTCCCCCCTGTCCTCTCGCATGTGCATCACCCTCCTATCCCTATTTGAGGCGGCGTTGTGCGCTGTGTCCCTCCCACTTCCTCCTGTTAGCTCTCATTCCATCTCCCCCCCACCTCCCCCCCTTGCTTCCTCTGTGGCCCGTCGAGCTGCGCTTCTTTTCGGTCTCCGGTCATCATGCCCCACCTGGCCCGGTTTCCCCCTTTCCCGCCCCTTCCCTTTACCCGGCCTCCTGTCTGTGCTCCTTGTCCACCCCCGTTTCTTGCTAGGCTTCTTTTTCCTACCCTCAGCGCCCGGACCCCCTCTTGTTGGTTCCTCCCCTTTTGCCTAGTCCTATTGTCCTCGTGATATGTGTTGTGCTCAGCCTGGCATCCCTTCCGTGTCGGACTTTCTCTTTCCTCTGGCGATCCTGGCTCAATAGCCATGTCCTGTTTCCGCCGTCGGGTCCTTCTCCCTCCTTCCTGGCCTTTTCATCCTTGCTTGCACCCAGAGACCCCTATTTGGCTCCCCTTCGTTCTCTACCCTAAGGGGATTGACTATCTGCCCCGCTCCTGGAGGTCTTCACTTTTGTCCCCATGTCTCCTCCCTGCCGCCCCCCTTTCCATTCTGTCCACCAGCTCTCATGTCCCACCCGTCCCGCCTCCGTTCCCTGTTCCCGGTCCCGTCTCCTCGCATTGGCATCGTGTCTGAGTCTCGTCCTTTCATTTCCACCCATCCCAGCTCGTGTTTTAGTCCCAATGTAGTCGCTTGGCCCGTCATGTAGCCCGAGCCCCCACACCATGTTAAGTCTGCCACATCATTGCACGCGGCCTCACGGCTGCGACATGCTGGGAGATGCTCCTCTTTTGACTGATGTCTCCCTACAGCAGCCGCTCTCCCGCTCCGCCCGCTCCTTGGTGTCCCTTTGCGTACCTGCTCCTAGGCCCCCCAGGGTGCGCTGCCGGCCCCGTCCCCACACCCTCGCTACGGTCACTGTTCCGACCTCGATTTGTTCATTGATTCGTCCCCTTCCCCGCCCTCTTCCTTTGTCTGCTCCTAAGCTCTTCCCCCTCCCTGTTGGGTGGTCGGTTTATCGCTCTTCTCGGCTGGGATTCACGCTCTCCGATCTGCCTGGCTCTCCTACCCTAGCGGTGTCGGCTGTCCAGCACGGCACCACAGACGTCCCTCCCCCCCCGTGCGCCGCTGACACTGACGCCGTCCGGGCCCCCCTGTGTATGCCCAATCAGGAGAATCCAGGCCCCAAGGACGAGGCCCAGATACAGCTGACCCTGTTCCGACTGGACTGTCTAACTCTGCCACCCTGGCCCCCGCTCTCCTTCGCTTTCGCCTGTTTTTAGGCCGTGTGGTCACATCTACAATTGTGTTTCCTCTTTTGCTTCCCCGTCTCTCCTCCTGTCCGTCCTGGCCGCCCTTCTCCTTTACGGCCCTCTCCTTGGCTTTCCCCTCCCGTGTCCCGCCGCCCTCCCCCTCCACCTCTCTGTGCCCCTGCCGGCTGGTCGCCCCGAATTCCGTCTGACCCCCCGCCCTCTTTCTTGGCCCTCCCTTGCCTCCCCGTTCGTCCCGCTGCCCTCGCCTGGTCTCCCCCCTCGTCCCTGCCCTCCCTCTGTCCCTTCCCCCCGCCTCGTGGGCTCCCGCCCCCCCGTTTTTTTTCTTTTTTTTTCACTTTCTCCTTTGTCCTTTCTCCCCCTCGTGTTCCCTCCCCGTTTCTTTGTCGGCCCCCCAGTCCCGTACGCCCTCCTGCCTCCCCGTCGGCGCTTCCCGCTTTTCTCTTTTCCCTCCTGCCCCCGTTTCCCTCGCCCCCTTCCCGTTGGCCTAGCCGGTGTCTGCGGCTCGCCCTGTCGCTTGCTCTGCCGCGCCCCTCGCGGCGTCGCCGCTCTCGCCTTTCCCCCGCGTCCTTCCCCCCGCTGGCCCACCGTTCCTGCGGCGCGAGCGGCGGGCCCGCGTCGCTCTCTCCCCCTCCGGCCCGGTCCCTCGGCCGACGTCCCCCGTGCGGGCCCCGCCTCGTTGCCCTGGCCCCCAGTTCTGAGTTCGCCCTGTCTCACTTGTCTGTCCCCCGCTTCCCGTGCCTTTTCCCCTCCCCTTTTTTTTTCTCTCCTTTTGTCCGCCCCTTGTCGCCTGCCCCTGCTGTCTGCCCTCTCGCCCCCCCTGTCGGTTACCGCCCTTCGGACTCTTCGTGGGCCTGTGTGTCTCCTGGGCGGGTCGTGGGCCTCTGGCGCTTCCGGTTCCCGGGCTTTCGCCCCTTCCTTCCTCGCCCGGCGCCTTTTTGGTGCGGGCCCCGGTGTTTCCCCCCTGGTGCGTTTGACCCTCGCTCTTCTGTTTTTTACGCCCTCGCCCCCTTTTTCTGTGCTTGCTTCCCCTCCCCCCTTGTCCTTTCTCTTGCCAACCCCGCCCGCGTGGCCCCGGTTCTCCCCCTCTCCTTGTCCCTTGCTGTCGTCCTGGGCGGTCGCCCTTCTCCCCCCGTTGGCCTGTGTGTCGTTTTTTCGGCTTTGCCGTCGCCCCCTAGTCGCACGCTGCCCCCCTCTCGGACCCCGACCCGCCCGGGCGGCGCGGTCCCGCCCGGCGGTTGCGCGCTCCGCCGCCGCCCCTCCCCTCCACCCTGCCTCGGCCCCCCCGTGTCCCCTTGCTCTGGCTCCTCTCGGCCGGGCCCTCCCCCCTGGCCGTGCGCTCCTCGCCCCCTTGCACCTCTTCCTCTGTCCCGCGTCGCCCGGTCCCCGTCTTCTCCGCCCCCGCCCCTGGCATCCGCTCGGTCTGGTCTACCTTTTGGCCTGTGCCATCCGCTGTCCCGCCTTTCCTTTTCGCCTCTTTCGTTCGTCTGCTCTCCGCCTTGCTTCTCGCCCCGCCGCCCGGCGCCTCCTGTGCTGCTCGCGCATTTCGGCCGCCCTTCCTTGGTTTTCCCTTCTCGGCGCCCCCCCGCCCCGCGCCTTTTGTCTGGTCTCGCCCCCCCCCCCCGCTCTCCTTGGCTGCGTGCTTCTTCTTGTCTGAAATAGATGCTTGTTAGGTTAGCTATAGTTTTTATCATTTTTTTTTAACAAAAGGGCCCAAACAACTCCACAACTCCCAGCTCAAGAAAGTAAGCTTTGAAGAAAAAAGGTTGTGAACCATTTACTTAGGTTATGGTCAGATAATTTGGTCAAATAATGTATTTCTTTGCTTCTGACCAAAAATATATTAATAACAACTCACCACAGAGTTTTCTTGGTCATTCTCCCTGAGAGGCACTTTACTGTCCGCTCTTCCTGCATTAGCTTGGTGCTGCTGTCTGCGCCTTCTTTGCCTTTATGGAAAAACAAACTCCTTTTGGGCATGGGCAGAAACCAGGGAGCCACAAACGCCACCACCAATGATGATAATGTGATCACCACCAGGTAATACAACTTCAGCTGAGCCAGAGAGAACAAGAGCTGTCCCAAGAGTGACCCAACGGCTGACCCGAACAGTGTCACACTCCGACAGTAACCGGTAACTCTCTGGTAATGTGAAGGCTCCACCACACTGTAAATGTAGGAGTAGTAGGCCACCTCAGAGGCAGAGGCCAAGCCAAAGAGGAACTCCATCAGCTGCAAGAGCCACACACTGCTGGTCTGAAGAAGCATCACATACGTCCCCACTAAGCTGCTGGCCTGGAGGATTAGCACGGGCTTGTAGCACAGGAAGTCTGTGGCCAAAAAGACAGGGAAGAGCAGGAAGAGGTAGGAGTAGGTCCAGATGGGGTAGATTTCACCGACAACCTATGGACAACAAAGGCAATACATAGTATGCAGTGCAAAGTCCAAAATTATGGCACTAAATATCACAAAATCACAGTGTATGTGTGTTAGGGTTAAGGAAGCTGTACAACATATATTTTCAGTAAGACAAATAAGATGGCGGGAGTAGGCCTACTTGTAACACGTAACATGCAAACTCTACCCAGAGAGATTATGAGATGTTGATATGGTCCGACCTGGGAATCAAACACACAATCTCCTTATTGGGAAGCCAGAGCTCTAACCAGTCTGCCATCGTGCATCAGCCATTCCAAGCTAAATCTTCCCAAGCATGTCATTATAGTCGGATTAGCCCAAATAGTTCATTCCCAAAGAATTTTTGGGACTCTTAATGAATGCTCTTACTACATATATACTACTACAGTATATATAGTATAATGTATATAAAACACTATCTATCTATCATATTTTTTTAAGTGAAACAAATTAAGCAAGGATGGCATAGCCAAGGACAAGGTAAAAGATAATATTTTGTTTATAAGAAATCACAAATCAGGACCAAAACGAAAAGAATTTCAGGGGTCCTTTCACGGATTCCCCTTTTAACATTCACATTGTCAAGGTTATTCTAATGCTTAGTCTGGACCTAAAATGTTTGAAATAAACATAACTAAGACATAACATGTTTAAGTGATTAAACAAAAGTGACATATTATATTCAACTGTCTGGACACAATGATAGAGGAGAAGAGAGATAAAGACTTGTAATAAGTAAATCTTTTCAGTTGTCAGGCAAATTTTTGCTAGTTGGATCAAATTATTATATCACTCAGGAAAATTAAGTTGGATAGCCCTGATTAGTGGTAGTGGTAGTGGTAGTGGTAGTGGTAGTGGTAATGGTAGTGGTAGTAGTAGTAGTAGTAGTAGTAGTAGTAGTAGTAGTAGTAGTAGTAGTAGTAAATAAGCTACTATAAAACTTGGAATGAAAAAATGTTTAAAGAAATAAAAATCAGTAGACACGTAAAGACATAGAAAAAATGAAGCTCTAACCAGCTTCTATCATAAGATGAACACGCACAAAACTTAAAGTTGACATTTGCACAGGTTAATCAGGAATCTCTGGCTGTCTACTATGTCCTAACAAGCACTTGCATGGGGGCTAGTCTGACTTTAGCATGGCTCTCTCTCGTTCATATCTTACCTGATTCTCGGTGAGGTTTTTGTCCGGACCCATGAGGAAGGCGGTGAGGAAAGGCTCGGACGGCCGCATGTTGGAGAAGAAGCCGCTGACACAGAGCAGGAGCGTGGGGCCGAGGAAAGACATGACCATCCGACCTCCACACACACCATCCGAGCATTACTTCACCTGCCACAACCACGGAGCGTTCGACTTCTGCTCTGTTTGCTCATGTGGAAAAGAGCGAGGTGACAGCGACGCCTCATGGTCTGGAGCATTTATTTATATATCTAATTATTTATTTTTTTTTTTTTTTAATTATTATATTATATTATTTTTCATCGACTTTTATTTCTTAGTGTCCTTTATTTATTTACTTTTATATAATTAAGTCAGTTATGTTCAATATTTAACTAGTTAGATGGGTAAAATTAAATCAATAATGTAGTTAATAATAAAATTCACAACGCATAACAGATTAAAATAATAACGGTTGTGAGTACGTATGTATAATTCCAATTTCCAATCAGTTTGTTTTCAGACAATAGAAAAAAAATAATAATTTCTAGTGCCTAAATTCTACAATTGTATCTTTAATTTCAAATGTATTATTAAAATTAAGCATTGAATATTTCTGTAAGTAACTGTCCAGTAAAACGTGAATTATAAATAATGTGAAAATATTATATTTTTAAACTTTAAGGTATAGCCATCTCGCATTTTTATTTTTATTTTTTTAACATTCTATGGTTTGTCACAATTTTTCCAATGAAATGTTCAACTCTGTCATACAGAATGCATTTTTCCACACATTATATAGAGGTTATGCAACTTTTTACATTTAACTAATGGAAAATAATTGGATTTGTTGTCAGGTATGTGTATGTAATTACATAATTTCTTTCCGTTTAGTATAACATTGCCAAAATACAGATTAAGTGTGTTGCCACTTGTCAATTGACACAAAGACAACATACAAAGGCCAGTAGCAGTGAAAGTAATTGATCTCCAGGCACTTCGAGAACACATATTGCTATCTTGACTGAATTTGTGTCAAAATGCACAACAGAAAATATAAAAACAAAAAAAAAAACGACTACTTCTTCACATAACTTCATATCTTATAGTCATTTATTTAGATAGTAGATACACCCAGATGTCTTGACAATAAAACAAGATGATAAAGTCAAGTTATCAATTTCTGCAAAGTAACTTCACATAATGAAAAAGTCCTCTCTCTGTAACACATTCAGACAGAGGTTAAGACAAGACGGTGGTCCGAGTATGATGCAGGAAAGCCCACTACGCTGCACTGTACACTGAAGAATGGCTAGTGAGGCGCACTGGCTGTCAAAGCAGAATACAGCACAAGTATTTGGATGGGAGGTACTGTAGATGATAAAATCTCTCAGCTTTTAAGTTTTTAAGTTAAAAAAGTGCCAATATATTGAAATCACATCCAAGCTGAGTTAATAAAATGCATTTTCCCAAGATACAATGAGGTCTTTTGAATTAAAGCTTCTACCCTCTCTACCAGCGAATATATCAATTCAATTTTAGAAAGCTTTGCGTCTTTATACTTTTGTAACCTTACCTCAAATGTGAAACCTACTTAATTATATGATAAATGTACAGCATATCACTTATATTCTGAATAAAATAAATATGTCTTTATTTAACAAACTTATGTAATCTATGTAAAGGGGTTCATTTAAAGTTCACAAAGTCCATCACATTTTGAAGCTGGCTCTTAGAAATAAAATTTTTATACCACCATAAAAACGTAATACAATTTTAGTCGTTAACATTCAATTATAACTTTGTACAGTAGCGGCTTATACTTGTATAGTTGCACACAAAGGCGGACCTTGGTAAAGAGTGGTGAGCTGTTCATGTATGCTGACAAAAAAAAAAAGACACAGAAGAAATCAGGAACTACATGGTGAAGTGCCTCGTGTAGTCGTATTCTATTGTTGGAATGACAGCCTGCACAAACTTTAGGAAAATTAAAAGATACCTGAAATATTTGTTAAAGAAAACATGTTATTACAGTTGGACAATTTTGACAGTTAAAAAGCTAAGGTTGGCAAAAAAGGATACATATGGACGCCAAGCTCTCCTCCTCCTTCTGCAACTGTCTCGATGATCTTTTTCATCACTTCTGCATGTCTACAAGAGAACAGAAAATATTTTTATTATATATGTGGTGATGTTTATAAACTGCATTTTGTATTTGCCTACAAATATAAATTACATATTTAGCATTATTTTGTTTTAGCAGCTCTTGAAATAAAGTTTTAACTGAAAATATACATTATCAATCTGGCATTTTCCTATCAGGATTTGACTTCGGAATCCATCAACTAGAAGTAGTACAGCAATGAGTAGTCAAAAAAATCTCATATAACATCCAAAAACATTAAATTGAAGTAATCTCTATATAAATGAAGCTTAAGACAACTACAGTTATGTTTTTAGTGAGTGATAAAATACATACATATTTATCAAGAAACACAGAGTAGTTTTTACCTGCAGGGGTGGACGGAGCACATGGCAGGTGGGGGGAGGTGTGGGTGGTTCTCTATGGTCACAGTCTTTTTCACATGGTCCTGGCTGATGTCCTCATACATCTGCTCTACAGTGAGTGGCTGCCGGTCCTAAGAAGACATCTGCACCGTAAGATTTGTCTCTTGTCGTACTCAAAATTTAACAAGTAATGTCAGATGCTTCTCAGTCTAGATTACTCTGTAAAAGTGAACCAAACCTCCATACGCACCTCATCGTAACCAAAGAGCCACAGCCGCGGGGTCTGGTAGTACTTGTCATATGTGATATACAAGTCATAAGTGCGGGTTTGGAGGATGGCGTCTTCACTGCCTGGTTCAGCTTTAGGTTTGGATTCTACCATTTTACTTGTGTCCAAAGTGGCCTGTAGGATAAAAAAATAAATCAAAGCATCAACAAATAATCCCAAGAGTAATCAAAGAACAAGTGACATTATAACCGATAATGTAATTCTTATATAGTTTGAAAACAAGCATTTTACTAAGATCGTGGAAAAATATAAAATACAAATTCGACACTTAAGTTTAAAGATTCTTTACCTCATCAGTTTCCAATAAACCACTTTCTTCATATTCTGTGGGGAAAAAACAGAATCAAAATACAAAGCTAGTAATTGGGTTGTGTAAAAATGATTGAATGACAAATACCTTCCATGTCTGCCGCTTCTCCCTCTTCATCGTCATCTTCGTCATCATTGTCACAGCAGGCTGGAGATGTAGCATTCATGTTCTTGTCCTAATATTACATGTCACCAGTGTCAGCATTAAAGCACATGCAGCGTTGAAAGGAAAACAATTTGAATCAACACATATTTCAGCCATACCTTACTATTATCCAGAGAAATTTCTCTCACAGCATCAGTGACTCCTAATGTACCTGTGCAGAACAAAAAGATAAAGTGGAGTTATTGATGGAAAAAGAATAATATGATGTTTTTTTCATATACTAGGTCTAGTATATTTAATTACAGTTACTCAGAAGCAACATTAATGACATACTAGCATTGTGGTAAGTGTCCACCCAGCCTCCATCTCCATCATCTTCTTCTATGATGGCCTCTAGCTCATCTGAGTACTCCATTTGTTTACAGCGCTTGTAACAAGGAACTGAAAAGCACAACATTTTACCCAATTCATCTATTACATACTGTACTTGTTTATTATAGCTAAAAAAAACAAAAAAACATAACATCTATGTTACCAGGTTTCTAACTTACCATTGCGTGTCAGCAGGAACTGTTTATCTGGTGGGAGGTAAGGCTTTACTTTACTTTCTTCCCCTGATGCCCTGAAATATAGCAAAAATAATTAAATCAATCATTAATAAGCCTACTACAATCATCAATGTTAATACACTGAACTGCTACATGTTCAATATATGATTTAAGCTTTGAAACCACGAAAGAGAATGATTTGACACTAATATGTGACATTCTAGATGAAGCAGAGAAAGGACAGTCATAATGAAAGCAACTGATTACACAACTACTATTGGACCATTTTGGATTTTTCTTTCTGTTGAAACAAAGCTACCAAATAATGGATTTGACTAAACTGTATTTTTGACAGTAGAAAATAGAATGAACCAACTATCAAGGAGTGGACTCGAATAACAAATAACATAGTTAAAATATAATAAAAATATTTTCTGGTAACTTTGAAAACTGACATATTAATGAGTTTCTTTGTGTGTCTTGCTTTGTCTGTAACATTATTAGAGCTCATCTCGGGCTGTGTCTGGCCCAGTGATAGAAAACAAGCGTATATTTCCATACAGATCAAAACCATAGTGATCTTTGCAGTATACACCAGATTTTGTTTCAGCTGTTGTTGCAATAATAGAAGGTCAAATGGGAGAAGATTGTTTTCAGCTTTGTCGCATAGCTTGTGATTGACGACACTGGCATTGATAGCAGAAGCAAACCAGAAAACAAAAGGTAGATTTAGGAGAAAAGTGTGACTCACCATTTCCACGTGGGACAGTGGTGCACCAAGTGATCTCCAGCTGCAATGAACTAACCAAAAACACACAAAACAGAACTCAGAATTACTATCATAACATCCTCAATTTCATAATCATTTATTAGCAGTAACAATGTACAATACGTTTGCCTTACCTCTTCTGGTGTGATGACTCCAGTCTCTTTAAATTTGGACTCCTGTAAGAAAATGGTTAAGTCATTCTTGTTTACAACTGTGGGGCGTATACCCAAATAATATCCCATGCAACAAAATACACAAACGTATTCGATTCACGTTTATTACTAGCTCATATTGTCCTGGCTCTAATTTAGGATGGTCATGCAATTGTTTACATGCCACTTTTCTAAATCTAAAACTCGTTTGTGGTGAGGCTACATGTCGTGTACCTTTAGCACGGGCGTAAACATCTCCGCCACGCCGAGAGCTGTGCCTTTCACGGTGTTGATAACGTTCTGCATCGTGTCCAACTTTTGTCAAATGTCTCAGAAAAGAACCCTGCTACAAGTGTGTTGTCAAATTATTTGGCCATTGCAACACCAGTTAGGAAGAATAATCACATGATACGCCAGCAAAACTCTTCCGGTTTCATACTCTCGCGAGATAGAGCTGTGGAATTGCGGTTGCCATGTACGTATTTTTTATTATTTGAGCTTGGAGCGTTATTTGGTTGTGGTAGTATTTTTAGTTGGTAAGTGTATTGAAGTGCACACATCATACGGAAAAAAATGCAATTATTTTATTGATTTTTTTTTTTTCACGTGATTTATTCTGTTTCTCATGGGCATTATTGCTTGCTTTCCACCGAGATGTGGCAACCTCTTGAAATGACAAACGAAACAGCGTGCAGTCAATTAAGAGGCGAAAATATCTAGAAATTATGATAATATTTCACTTTTATGTTGTAAGATAGTTGTAGGAGGACTGGCTTTACGGGTGGTGAGCAGCACACAGCTGACATTATGTGGAATCGAGCTGGAACATCCATGTTATTTCGCTCCGTGGTTCGTGCTGGTGTTTCCATTGACTTTGTGCACATAAGGACATGTCATAATCACTGTATTGCAAGTAAGAAGTGGACTAAACCTGATGGCTATGACACGGGCATTAAGGTTTTCAACAGTCTAACCAAACAGAAAGAGCCTCTCATATTGGCTAAAGAGAAAATAGCCACCTGGTATGGAAAATATTATTCATTATTCTGTATAATGTGCATTTATAGATAATATAATAAAACCATGTTGTGTTTCAGGTACAGCTGTGGTCCTACTGTCTACGACCATGCACATCTAGGTCACGCATGGTAAGTTTTAAAGATACATTATGCAGCTTCAGATGGAGATCACCTGCTTGTCTCCATGGTGATGATGATGTATTGTTTTCCTTAGAATGATTTACAGCATGGCATTAAGCATATTTATCTTGGTGCCCTGGCATCAAGTTATTTTAGGGTGATATAAATTTAGATAGGATTGTGAAGAATATTTAAAAAATGTGAAAATAATTTAAAGTGGTGTTGCTACAAAAACTGATTAAAATAAAAATGAAAACAAATTTCTAGAGCTGTTTCACATCTCTATAGATCAGATCTGTAACTCGGTGTCACTTACAGTAGTTTGAGATTGAACTGTGAAAGTACACTCCACTCCATTTAATTCTATTTCAGTAGAATTAAACACTGTTATTTACAAGCAATCAAGGATGCATATTATTAGAACTGAAGCCATATTGTTACAATGTTTTTATTCTGTTGTATAGTTCCTATGTGAGGTTTGACATTCTCCAGAGGATACTTACCAGGTTGTTTGGAATCACTGTCATTCACGCCATGGTCATCACGGACATCGATGACAAAATTATCAAGAGAAGTTGGGAGGTTTGCACAAATTCATGCTGGATTTATTCTGCAAAGTGATGTCATAGTAACTTGTCTTATCCTCCATTCTTCATAGGAAAACATTTCACCAACATACTGACAAGAACATTTGAAGATGAGTTTAGGAAGATATGCTTTTGTTAAGGTAAATTCATTAATATTTGTATTTTTTGCCAAACACACTGTATTTACTTATGTTTTAGGTGGTTCCCCCAACTGTGTATCTCAGAGTCACAGAGAACGTTCAGCACATTGTCACTTTTATTGAACAAATAATTAGAAATGGACATGCATATTCCACAAGTGATGGTAATATCATTGGAGAAATTTAAATTCATGTTTTCACTTAACAAAGACTAAATATTTATTGTATTTTTTCAAAATCAGGAGATGTGTATTTTGATATTCAGTCTATAATGATCGATATGGAAAATTTACTGGAACAATTGAGTCCCAAGAAACTGGTAGTTAAACACAAAATATGCTCATTGTTATGTAGAAGTATATTTTTTCTAACTGGATGCATTATTTTGTTGTTTAAAAGGTAGTTCAAATAAACGTGACCCTCGAGATTTTGCTCTCTGGAAGAAGTCCAAGCCCCAAGAGCCATATTGGGATTCTCCGTGGGGCAAAGGGAGGCCAGGCTGGCACATCGAATGCTCCACTGTGGCTAGGTTGAACTGGAGAATATTCTAAAAAAAAGCATTTTATTTTGGACTGTAAAATGCAAACCAACTGATCATAAAAATAACAAGATGATATTCTTTTGCTGCTGTAGCTCAGTATTTGGTAGTCAGCTGACATCCACTCTGGAGGGATCGACCTGGCCTTTCCTCACACGAGAATGAGATCGCTCAGAGTGAGGCCTATCACCAGTGCGGACAGTGGTGCAACTACTTCCTCCATTCAGGTACTATTGTTTTAGAAATGTTTCCTTGTAAAAAACAGACCTATAAGTTAAGCCTTTCCACCCTCTGATGGTACGTAGTAATGCACAGAAAATGGAAGAAGCAGTGTTTAATGTATGTTAAATAATTATAATAGACAAATCACAACTAATTGATTGTTGAAGTAATTTACTAACCTCTAATTTAGTAATGAATAATCATTCCCTTTTCTATACTCTGGTTCCAAAGTATGCCATGAGCATGAGAAAAGAAGTTTTGAAGCTCAAATTGAGCAGCAACTGTACCAAAATCAAGCTAGAAATGTGTAAATGTAATCTTCTTGATGAAAAATCTCTTTGTTCATAGATGTGTCTCTATCAGAATTCTCCAAAAAAATTCACTTAATTGACTAGTTCAGATTGTAATAGTTAATTACTCTTACTATTCTCTTGAAATGTGAGTATAGATTCAGACAATTCAGTTTTTTAATAATGAACAATAATGAGTAACTACATGCTTCTTTTTCTAAATATGTGACAAGTGGTCTCTAAAATATATCCTGGCAGAAGCTGCGAATGCTTTGAATGCAACTAGTGAAAAAATTGAATGATTGTTGACTGACTTTTGTATTGTTTCATACCTATAGGTCATTTGCACCTGAAGGGCAGAGCAGAAAAGATGTCAAAATCTTTGAAGAATTACATCACTATTAAAGTAATGTTTCAACCCTTTTAGTTTAATTTTTGACATTGCAAACTTAAATTTTTACATTGTTGCTATTTTTTGCATAGGATTTCCTGAAGTCTTACTCTGCCAGTGAGTTTAGGATGTTTTGCCTCTTGTCAAAATACAGATCAGGTGTGATATATATTTTTTAAGTCTTACCATACTGTATATACATGTCTCAATGAATTGCCTTTGTCATGCGCAGGTATAGACTACAGTGACGGCAGCATGCAGGAGGCCAGGGCATCACTTGAGACCGTGTCCACTTTCATAAACAGTGCACAGGCCTATATGAAGGGCCAGCTCCTCACCTCGCCCGTACAGGAGGCTCTGCTCTGGGACAAGTAAGTTCACTCAGAAACCAGCTGTTACAAAAGGCCCAGAAGTAGACGAAGAACATTTTTTCCAATTCCAAAGTACAGACAATATTCCATTCTTGATATGCATGTGTGCTCTTTTCAGGCTGGAGCAGACTAAGCGCACGGTGCTGACAGCGCTGGCAGATGACTTTGACACTCCCAGAGCCACCAGTGCTCTCCTGAACTTGGTCTATCACGGGAACTGCCAGCTCCAGCCCGTCTCCAAGGTGCTTCTCACAACACACTCAAGGATGCTTACTACAGTGCCACTGTTATCTTTGACATGCTTAGGCAATTACATAGAAAAAGAAACAATGCCATGCTAATTAAATGCACAATAGTCGAGTTTTGTTGGTCTGAAAGTCTCTAAAAACTACAACTCAATACCAATGATACTTTATTATTATATTATTTGCCTTTGTGCGTTTGTAGTGTGCAGGAGAGTCCCGCAGCCCTGCAGTGGTGGGGGCACTGGTCAGCTACATCCAGGAGGTCTTTGACATGTTGGGGATTGACACTTTCAAAAGCACGGTAAAGCAATGTTACAGATTTAATTTGTATGATGGCACTGGGAGTAATATAAATTAAGTTTTCAAGCCTCTTTAGCTGCCAGTGTTTAGTGTAATAAGCGCCTTTGTTATAATTAAAACTTGCGCTGTAGAACATTTCCCTGGAGGGTTGAGATTACGCCACACTCTTCTCCCTTTTGTCTACAGAATTTCATTAGGATCATTCATTTTAATTAACTAGTGTTTGCTCTTACTGAGGGTCAATGAAACATTACAGTCTGTCTTTTTTGGTGTGTGTCTCTGTTCTAAATTATTTGTCCATTTTGTTTTTGTTTTTTGAATGTTTTTCTGAGGACAGGAGGCTCATGCTGTGGAGAGTGAGCACAATCTGGAGGCCATAGCAGAGCAGCTGACTCGCTTCAGGAGTGAGGTGCGGGCTTTTGCGCTCAGTCGACAGAACAGCACCGATAAGCCTGGGAAATCCAGCCTGTACCCTGACAGAGTACCTCTGCTCAAAGCTTGTGACACACTCAGAGATGAACTGGCTGCACTGGGACTTGTCATAAAGGTATTTCCAATTCATTCTTGTCAAAGCTTTAACATTTTCTTATGTGGCAGCAGAAATATGAAAAAAGTCCGTGGCCTGTTTATATTCTCTTAAGTTATTTGAACTCTCTATTGCTGTATACAGTAAAGACTTTTATATTTTGTAATGATTTATTTAATTATTAATTATTAAATGTAATTTAGAAACATATTTGTTGAAAACTGTGATAATCATATGAAATAGTGCAAGCATCAAACTTTGTGTGTGGTTTTTCAGGACAGAGGAGCCTCGTCTACTTGGCAGATAGTCCAAAGGAAACTGAATAGTTTTCAAAGCAAGACACACAAGATTAAACACACTCAAATAGGTTTGTAATTATTTCTCTGTATACATTGCTTAATTGTTTAATATTAAAATATATTTTGTATTTCAATTTCATAATTAAGATATATCCTTTGTAATTATTTAATGTTGTAACAACACATGAAACACTACTCTCCTAAATAAACGATTATTTTTAAATAAGAAATGTTTATGGTTTCATGTATTCAAGTACCCTAGTGCAAATATTGTTTATTCTAAAAAAACAAAAAACAAAACAAAAAAACATCAAATATAGTTGAAAAACAGCAGGATGCTTTTATATAGATGTGTATGGAAAAAAAAAAAAATCAGAGTGCCCACTCAAAACTCTGGGGGATGAATGGGCCTATCTTGTGTCATTTGTCAGAGTCAGAGGAATAATCTGACTCAATCAAAGTTGATAGGGCTTGTGCCTCCCCTCTTCTTTGCTTGGATATTGCCAGAAACTTGAACATGGGTTGTATACGCTGTGCAGGGAACCCAAATATGCTCAAAAGAGCCATATCCAGTAAGGTGCTGCAACTGGGTTCTCTTCACCTTCCAATACCTGTGTACAAACCCTTGCAACAGGGGGCAAGCATTTTCATGCTGCAATAATACTGGATGCGAGCTAGAAGATAGCTTCTCGAACAGTTTGACAGTCTTGCAGAAATTCTTTGGGTATTAAAACTGATTGCCAGTTGTTTGGGTGACTGGTCTCAGGCAATCTAGGTGATAAAGATTCTGGATATGGAGATCCTGCTTTGTTGTGCGATATGTAGGGTGGGTCAAATTCCAATTTCTGACAACTGTGGAGGCCGGCCACGGTAGAAAATTACTTATTGTACTACATTTTTTTAAATGCTTTTATATAATTTGACCATATACTGTGCTAATTATTAGGAAAAACAAGCAAAAAATCATTTTCTTCATCAAATCTACTGATGCAATAATGACAATGACTCAAAGTGTTTAAATATCGTTATTTTTTTCTCCACATCCAGCAATTTACATTTTCTCCTGTACAGTTTTAAATAAAATTAGTCCATGTGTTTAACAGCAACAGTGTTTTCTGGTGGGGTCAGTCTGATGAGCCTGTTACTGGCCTGGGCAAGCTCCGAGATAGACACTCTGCCTCTCTGTCGGATAAACTGGGCCACAGATTCCAACTCTTCGGGGTGATGGAGATGAACTTACCCCTGTCATCTATAACTCCTACAGGACACACAACCAAATAGGTCAAGCAAACACAAAATTTAGAATTCATTTCATTCTGTCATTCACTAAAACCTAAAAAAAATCAATATAATAATATATATAAAAACAATACAGTTTAAAAGTGAAAAATAGAATTAACCTGTGAGAGATCCATCTGCCAATAGGTCCTGGACTCTCTTGATAGCGTCCTGCGTCCTCATCCCAAAATGAGACGCCAGATCCTCAAGCAGCACCACTTTTGAGTTCTGTACAGACAAATTGCCAGAAAGTGTACTTGAAGATGTTCATTTAGTATTAAATAGATATGCTTTGCGCTCTTGTAAATGAACTTTAAAATGTATTACAAGTCATATTTATCCTTTCATTTACCTCAATATACTGGATAAATTCTTGCAAAAGGTTCCGAGACTGTAAGAAGAAACAAATATGACATTTTAATTAAGTATTTAAAATGTTGAGCTTGCATATTGTTCCGGGTGGTTGTACCTCGTCTCTGTGAGCTGCTCTGCCTCGCCCTGATCCTCAATGACAAACTGTGCCTTCAGTTTCTGATACTCCTCCTCTTCTTTCCTCTCTTGCTCCTCTTTAGCCCGCCTTGCTGCTTCCTCCTGTTCAAGGGCATGAATGAAAGACATGAGTTATTTACAGCATAAGTAGTCAGTTTTGAACTTTGTATTTTGAAACACAATGTTGTGGCTGACCTCTTTGAGTTCCATCTGCCTCTCCCTCTCCTCCTCCTGTCGCTTCTCTTGGTCTCTCAGCTCCTGCATTCTCTTCCTCTCCTCGCGCTCCTCCAACTCAGCCTGGAAAAACATCAGACAAGCCTTGTTGTCAACCAGCAAGGAACTATTGTTAAGGAGGATGGTGAAAATTCGTTGTGATTTTCTTACTTCTCTCTGAGCCTTCTTAGCCTGCTTCTCCTCCAGTTTCCGCTGCTTTTTGGCTCCAATTTTGGCAGTGGGCTGAGAACTTTGTGGTTCTGCATCCTCCACATCCTCAGGCTCTTCTTCAACTAAAACAGCAAAAAAAAAAGGTTTATCTAATCAGAGAAACATTTTAATAACATTTAATTTTCATATTTTCCTCTCTCAAGGTTCTTTACATCAAAGCAACACTCCCCCAGTAGCATGCCAGTGTATACAGACAGTGGGGCTGAGGTGGGTTAAGTGTTTTGTCCAAGGATGAAACATTACGCCTGTGTGCTTGCTATACTGTACTACTGCTCTAACCATTCAAATACTATACACTCTGGCCCAGGTAGTATCCAGGACTAGTGTTCTAAAGAAGGTATCTACTCATTGATGTGTAACAATTCCTTTAAGACCATGTCCGATTTTTTTCATTTGATCAGCAACATTGTGTATCACCTTTTACATCTTACTTCACCTGAATGAACTGATCTTTAATGTTCAGAGTACTGTAATTGCACCCACATGTACTTACAATGGTCCGGTTCTCTCTCCTCTGCTTGTGCTCGTCTGTTGGCCATTACAGAAGCCATGCCCCTTCTCCTGCGTGGCATACCAGCCCCTCTCTCCTCTGGGACCCTTGGACGAGCCACCGCCGCCAGGGCCACTTCACGCCGTTGTTCAACATCAGCTGGAAAATCAAAAATATACCCTTGGTCAAGTTTTCTTGTTTTGTTGTGGTACTTGGGCTGCATCTGGAGCTCGCTGCTTGTTTATTTAAAAGGCTAGTCTAATATTACCTTTTTTTCTATGTCTTTGTCCTTTTTGGGTAAACTAGTCACAAATTAGTTTTATTGAAAAGATTATTTGTTGTATTCAGAAAGCAAAATACAAGAGGTAACTTAACCACTAACTTAAATAAAATAGAAATAAATGGATGACAGCAAATATTGGTGTAAATTATAACACATTACATAACGGAATAATAATAGTCATTATTAATATAAAATGTTTGTTGACTACAGATTGTAATTTGCTTAAGATATTTTGTGAATTCGTTTGTACAATGCAAAGTGATTTTGACAGCTGTTTTGGTGACGTAGCATTAGCAACTGCAGAAGCTACATTTTTAAAGTTATTTAACGTTAGTAAACTATTCAGTAGCTAGTTACAAATAAGCAAGTCCTGTGGAGATGTGTAAACCCGATCCCGTCGATGAATAGTCAGCCATATTTAATAGTAACATATAATCTATTCTAGATTAGCAAACAAGCTGTCGTACCCTGTTGCGTTTTCCCTCGGACTTTCACCGCAAACAAGAGGAGGACGAGCAAAATGAGCGCAGCTGCGATGTATAAAACGGGGTCCATAATGTCAAAGAAATGTAATATAAACAAACTTAAAAAAAGAGCTGAATATTTGTTTCAGAAGGCCTATTTATTTCAGTGCAGCAGCCACACTGTTGTGTTTTGAAACTGCGCATGCGCGACTTTTTCTTCATTTTTACATAAGAATGAGAAAAGAGCATTATCGCCATCTAACGGTGGATGGAAAGCTTAGACCTCAATGCATTGGATACATTTACGTTGCAGGAAAAATCTATCAGGTTTCAAGAATAATTGGATAAACCCATTCCGATGTTAGTGTTTGTTTACATGCACAAAATGACCCGTCAATAAAGAGAAAATTAGTTGTGAAAAAAATATGTTTCCCCCACAAAAAATGTGTTTTCTCCCATTTTTTTAATAGGGAAATGTTTGAGAGAAAATAATAATATCATTTACATACCTTATTATGGTTTTTAAACATGATTTTGATTATTTTTCCAAGTCTTTCTACAAAAACTTGCACTGCTCTCCACTAGATGTCAGACATGGCTTTATCTAGCTTGTATGCTGAGTAAGCAAGTAGAGGTCACTAAAACTTTACACAAATCCAAACTCTGCAAATTAGTCCTCTCATTCTCTATCTACAGTCACGACCATTTTAATTTATTCTTTACCTAACGTCCAAATAAGTTGCTTAAATTGTTAATAATTATTTTTGTTCAATTCTCTTCCTGGTGCAGATCATGCAGATGTGTATGAATATGTTTGGATGCTATAATCCTAATGACAGTTCATGTGAATCTATTTTTGATGCATGCATGTTTGTGGGAAAGCTTAAGTCATGCTTTCTTTTAGGCTGACTCATGAATTCTCACTGTGCAAATCTCCACAGAAGGACAAATCAAAGTCATTGCTCTATTTTAAGCACAAGATGGTGTACATTATGTCACTGTGATGTCACCAGCTTAAAGATAAAACCAGATAATTTAAATAATTAATAGTTATTTTAATATTGGATAGTTGTTTGTCGATTTTGAATTTGCATACATTTCTAATGGAGATAATTATTGCATAATTAGGAGCGTTTTAATGGACGGTAGCTTATTACAGGCTTAGTTTAGGTTTGGTCTCACTATAGACCCATTTTTGAAAACATAGAGGGGTTGTAATATGTTCCCAAAGACATACCAGGGTTACATATAGTCTACACTTAAAAATGGGGGATCAAACTGGCAACTTTCAAGTTAGTGGGTAAAAAAAACATAGCCACTACTTCAAAAGAGTCAGTATGGAAGGCAAAAAAGGGCTTGGACGCCATGTAAAACTGAAGATGCTTGACCAAAACGTCCTCTAAAAAGTGTCCGACAGTCTTGTATCTGGGTCTTGCGAGGTCATAAGTCTAATTAGGCCTCTTCCTCCTATTCCTCATATACTGAAGATGATACTATTTCTGTTCTCTCTGCAAAAATACTTCTCCATCAGCAGTTTCCTCCTCTCAGCAAAACTGGAGCAGCGTCACATCCTTGTCTCCAGGTGTACCCGTAAGCCCGCACAAAATGATGCAGACGACAGATTCAAGGAGGACAGACGACACCACTGCATCCATTAAAACTACAGATTAAAATTTTGAGTGTACTGCTTGTAGATTAATACATTTTAATAGTGGTTGTAGTAGAAGTGTCTGTTGTAGTAGCTGTAATCTTAGGGTTATGGTTAATGATTCTAATAGTGGCAGTAGAAGTAGTATTAGTGGAAGTGTTTCTTATTTCAGAGTTACAGTATCCTATTATGGAGAATTATACATTAATTTTCTTGGAAGGTTTATGCACTACTTTATAAGAACTACAATATAACTAGCTTTTGAACAAAGATTTCATTCAGAATGAACAAATTGTTCAGGATGATTCAAGGCCTACTCTTTCATTTAAAACATGTGGATCTTTTTGTTGAGTCTTTTATGGCTGAAGGAGGGCTTCTCGCCTCAATGAAAATGGTGTTCCATTAAACTTAATATTTCACAATCTGGCACAAATTCTATTTATGTTTTATGGCTTTAGAGTACTATTTTATTGCACCATGCAAGTGATTTTCTAGTTAAGAGTGTTACTTTATTAACTTGGGAGTTACTATCCTATGTGCATTTATCTCAGATAAATACTACATTTTGTTCTAAATATCTAAAAATGTAATTTGTGAAGTGACACACAAAACAGTAAAGGAAAGGATACGTTTTAAGTACTAAGTTACACACCTTTGCTTTAATTTGTGAATTGGACTATCTGAAATTTGAATTGACTCCAGGAGGAGTTAACACAGTGCACTGCTGATGTTTAACACAATCTGACCTTCTAGAAGTAAAAAGTCACATACATAATTTCAAGCTAAAACCTTACTTTTGTAAATATATGTTCTTTGTTTTATTTATAGACCATATTTGCAACCAAAATGAATACATGTCAATATTAACTATGTGTCGAAGACGTATGAGAGGAAGTTGTCATATTTAAAACCTAAATTGTGATTGCAGTGTGAATGTCAGCTGCCCCACCTTTATGGCTCGAAATTAGGGTAGGGATTCTTGTGCCTTTGTTAATACTTTATTAAAGTTAGTGAAATGATACCATAACCAAAATAAGGATAATCATTGTTAAATCTCCAGTGAAGGTGTGGCAAGACTCCTGCTACAATGCTACTACGAGTGGGACGTCCTGACAGAGGATATGATAAGGAAACAGTAGTGTCCCTTTGGAGGTCAGCGAGGGCACGTGCAGTGTGTGGTGTGGAGTAGAGCTCAGGTACGCAGGGAGGAGGGAGCGGTCAAGGCTGTATAAGGCGGTGGGCGGAGTCTGTGTTTGTGTGTGTGTGTGTGAGGGGGGTAAACGTTCCGCCAGCTCAAGGTGACTTCTGCACGAGATCTGGACGTGAGTTCATTCATCAGAACAGAACAATCTATCAAACAGGCAAACTCATGGAATTTGAATGGAAATAAATATAGTGTTTTGTTTGAGCTCAATATAAGATGAAAGGATTCTCTGCACACTTAAGACAAGTTACTGAAAATGAATGCAACACAGGTCCCATTGTGTTTGTGTCTTGGAGCGAAACACATCAGAATCCAGTCTATTGATAAATGTGATGAGTAAGTGCTTGGTGGTTCTTCACAAATGGTCATCTTTTGAACAGCTAAGAAAAAGGATGCAAGAATAGTATAGTAGAAGCATGAACTATGGCATAGTTGTAGTACCGGCACAGGTGAAGGGCAAGATGCCTCCAGTGTCCTTGTCTGTGTTGACAGTAGGTTTGCTGTGATCCATGTCCACACACTGCTGTGGTTACTGTACACAATCTGTCCCTTTTTCTTCATTTGATGTGGGCTGAATACATTCTGAGCACTCAGCAGTCAATTCAAGTGTCTTCTTGGGAATAAATGTCCTCTGGGGAAAAGAATTACAAGTGAATTTTAGATTAAGGCATGATCAATGGCAGTCACTCTCAACCTCGCTTCCATCAGTCTACCCTAGGACAGCTCCACAAAACATTGTGTATGAAGATTAGAGTGAAAGAATTATGCATGAATTTGAAGACAATTTTTATATTTTAAAAGTTCTATCAGTTTGACCTGTTCAACTTTTTTCTATGCATTAATGTAAAAGCAGAACAATCACAGTTCTGAAATAATGTCATCACAACAGACAAAAAACATGCTATAAAAAGTAACGAACAACGTACATATTGTAGCACTAAGTGGAAAAAAAATAGTCCTAACATGGCGCCTTGAGGAACCCCTCCTCTTACAACTGTTACGTCACAGCAGTGTTCAGTGTGACGACAGAGCAGGGTGGGAGGCAGTGTGTATAGTGTCCTACCTGCTCACCTTGGTCTGAAGGACACTAGGCCGTTTCCTTCATTGTGTTTCCTCTGGCCCGCCCTCTTGGGTTGTTACCTGTCAACAGGAGTTCATTTGAAATCAGGCACTAGAACCAAACCATGCTGAACGTTATCTCTTCTATCTCATGTGTGGAAGTAGTGGTTTATCTGTGAGCACTGTCATGACATAACAAAGCAACTTTACATAAGAAAGAAATGTGTGTATGAAGAATAATGAAATTAGTTTTGATATAAGGAGTTATTACTATAAACAAGCAACTTTGAAATAGACAACTGTGTGGAATTACAATAGAGGCATTTTTAGATGACGTAAAACAATCGAATTCTTACAAATTATGCTTCTTTGTGACTTTTCATAATCTACTCAATATACAAATGACCAGGTTACATTATAAAAAATGGTGTCCAGAGAGGGCCCGTCAATATGTGTTGAACTATTAAGCTCAAATATTAACCTCCACATGAATGATTGCGGGATGGGGGAATGTAAACTTTGTCCCTTTGAGAGTAAGGCACAAAGGGATTAATCTGTAACCAGTTTTTTCGCAATACTTTACGATTCTTTCAAATGGGGACAGGACAGTGGTGAGAGTGTACGGTGGCCGGAGAGGACACATCAGAGCAAAAACACACTTGCGCTTCCATATTCAGCTAATGCAGCTAATTCTTCTCAATTCAGATTCAATATCATATTCTGGCTTTCCTCTGCATCATATATTATGACATTTAGAAGCTGCACCCTTATGCTAGTAAGTGTAAAATCAATGTAATTTATATAGTGTAATTTATGGCGTTTATAGCTCCATATTTGTCCCTGCTCTTTATGAACGTATTGTAATTACTTAAAGTTGCGCTATGTAACTTGGGCTTTTGTGTTTTTTCTAATGGAGGCTGCCACCTGTTGTTCCATGAGATGTCACCTGGAATTCACAGAGAACAATAATCAATTATATAAAGCAAAAAAAACTCCTGCAAAGCAAATAACAGCAATGGTCCACATCTGGAAATGAGTTGCATCACAAAGGCAAAAAAATACTCAGAGGAAACAATCAAATTGATCTTGCCTGATATGCTAATGCTGACAAATGCCAACGCAGGGTGGTCTAGGATGATTTGTGGACTTTATTGCAGAAGACCTCAGAGATCTACCTATGACATCACAGATCAGGTACATTGTGTTGAACAATGTTTTCTGAAGGTCAGAGAGAAACCAAACATGATCACATGCAAAACTTTAACTGCGTTCTGATAAAAAATGTTAGAACAGGGTTAAAAAGTAAAAAATAGCCCTTTCGCATGATATGTGCCCTTTAAAGTGACACTGCATAACTTTCTGGAGGTGGAAAATCACCAGTGTAATTCCATTGAAATAGAAAGTTGAAATAATACTTTCTTAAAGGAAATGGGTGGGTTAATTGTAGACTATTGTAACTAAAGAATAGTATTTCATGGAACGAGTAAAAAGAGAAACTCCTTCAAGTTTTGGGAAAAGGTCAAATTAAACTGTGGAACATTCCAGACCAAGCAATTCAATCTTAATGAAGACAAGCAGGAGATGAACACAGCAGAAAAGCTGCACAGTTCTGATTATCACAGTCACAAAAAAGTAATCTTTATTATTAAGGGAAAAGAGTTGCTAATTAAAGTTTTTTTTTTAATTAGCCATTTTTGTGCTTGCCACTCAAACGTATATGATAAATTCAGCACTTTGTGAAAAAATGAGACCTCTGACTACCGTTCGAACTGAATAATAGAGAATTTTAGTTCTCATCAAGGGCCGAATGCAGCGCCATGCTTGGGTGGTTCTCTCTCGTTTCACTTTTTAAGCCATAATTGCAACCAAAAATGAACACAAGTTGAAGGATTTAGGAGAGAAAGTTGTCAGATTTAAAACACAAATCATGTTTGCAGTGTCAAAATTAGCTATCCGACCTTTAGTGTCTGTATGTCTTTTTTGTTTAGGCGATTGGTGCCTTGGTCAAACAAATTTTGACAAGTCAACTACTTTTGTAATTATTTTTTTTAGATACATATAAAACAGAAGCAAGAAAAGAAGGCATAGAGTTAATTAGAGTAAATTTTGGAGTTTAATTTGCTTTTTCGCCCAGCTACCTAGTATAGCTTGCATTTGTAGGCTATGAATGCAGTTTAATTCAAATAAAAAGAATATTGAATAGTTGTGATAGTAGTCAGTTTTTTTTTTTTTTTGGTTAACTGTTAAGACATTTTGTGATATATAAAAAGAGAATCTAGCCATACAAAAAAGACCTTTATGTTAGAATGTAAGGCATAGCTACAAATTCCACTGCTCGTGCTGCTTCCCCACATATTCTACACATTAACTTGAGGCTCTGAGAACGGCCATTTCAACTTTCCATAATGATCCTTTATCAATAATTGACCCCGGGGGCGGTGTGGATCGGCCTTGGCCTGGAAGTCACACACGACACATTCAGATCCAGAGCAGAGAGAATATGCGAGTAGGAGGAGTTATGCAACGTCAAAATGATGTTGTGGTAGAAAATATTCAGCTCGTGGCCTTTGATCTCCCTACAATCCAAGAATAGATTTGTCGAACGTAATAAAGCGATGGCGTATGAAAACATTCTGTATCGCGTCAAATTTGCGCCTCTCGTTAGGACAAAATTTTCCATGATATTTCTCCAGTCCGTGTGGTATTTGATCGCAGTATTCCTGTGGTGAATGCAGGCTTCAGTACGTTGTTTATGGTGTATACATTGAGCGGTGATGCAGGGTGGGAATTTAGTAAACATAGTTGTACGAGACCTTGTTGACATGTAAACACAGAGCTAGTGACATACTTTAAAATGTTAATGCTTACCTGAGCGATAGGAGATAAAAGATAAAAAAAAAAAAGAAAATGGAGTATCAACAGATCTTCATTGAGCACATCACGACAGAAATCCATTTAAAGGCTGTAAAAAAGTAGGACACAAAAAAGATGAATTAGTTTAGAGTCAAATACTTAATATGTCATCAGTGTGTATAGTAAATGTGTGTGTACTGTCACGGAAAGGTCAAAGAACATTAGCACGTGACTCAAAATACAGAGGATTTTGAATTGTCTTAGCATCTTAGCATGATAAAAGGACATTAGCAAAATAGTATTAAATAGGGATTGGCAATATTGTGATAAAAATCCCTGTGACAATCTCCTTTTTTGATCAAATCGTCATATCATGGTTTCCCATTTCTCATCTCTGTTCAAATACAGACTATTTTTTTCAATTTACATGTCTTAGTCACAAAGTTGCCAAGTTCTCTTCTTTAAAGCGACTATGGGCTTCTTTTGTCAATATTTCTTGTGTGTTTTTGGGCTGCACATTCACAACATAAGTTTTTCAGGTTTTTTAATAACACTATTTCATTTAGGACTGAAACATAGATTTGTAGCATATTTTCATGTGCAAAGTTATTATGTTAGAAACTTTGAAGGATTGAGGTCACTTGTTTTCAATTTTTTCAAAGGCCTCGTGCTTGTTTCTCTCTGATAATCTGACAACACTGGTCACCTTTGACAGTTGGATTTAGCCATTGACATGAAGTAAGAACTTGTGAAAAACCAGATAATTGTATTTACCTGAAAGGTAATAAGGAAAATAGACAGTCTACAAGAACTGTGATCAAATCAAATCGTAATATTCATTTTATCCCATCTCTCAGAACCTATTATTAAATTTCCTTATCTGCAGTCTTATTTTCTAAATAAAAAGAAATGTTAATTTTTTACAAGCCAACATGTCACTGAAATGAAAAGAAATTGACGAACTCAAAGTAAACCATTCAATAAAACTAATGTCCAGCTGCTTGGCCCTGAGAAAGGAAAACTTGAGGACATTTGGCTGTCCTTTTTGTGTATTCTGGAGAACATCGACATGTAGAAACTAACGCCAATTGACTGAATTGATTTTTAAGATGAAAGGATGGTCTGTGTGTGTTTTGTATTTAATTTAGTTTTTGTATTATTATTTTATTTCCTATACAAAAATGCAAAAACTCAATCTCTTTACACATTCAACCAATTTTCCTTAAAATGCCTGACAAAAACTGTCAAACTGAAACTATTTCTGAGCCTCTGGAGCAGAAATAAATGAGTGACTCTTTGTGAATTTGAGGCTCTGTAGTTTTGTCCTCTTAGGCCTGTTCACTAAAGTTATAATTGACTGTGTGCACAAGAGTATTTTTTTTTTTCAAAAATGCTAACATCTTGCCGGCAGGTTTATTTCCTGTTTAGTTCATTCTTATGAGGTTTTCACTACCTCAGCCTAAAATGAAAAATTACTAAAGATCAGTCAGTGAACAGTGAGTTTTTGTGGTTTTCTTTTAAAATTAAAAAAAAAAAAAAAAAAAAAAAAGTGTTTTCTTAATGCTAACGCTAAAGTCTGAGGATTGAAAATAAACAGCTCTTATGCACACAGTCAATTGAGAACAAGCTCTGCACAAACCAAAATATAATTTAACTTTCTTTTGGTAAATTTAAGGAGCAGTAGATAGCTGTTGTTTGCAGCCACAGTCTGAATGACGCTAGTTTGGGTTTATTTTGAAAAGCTGATGGTAATTCCACTTAAATAAGTTTAGGGACTTATGACAAATTTTTAAAAAAGTTTGTATTTATGCCTGAAGGGTATTTTTTTCTCTTTGCTCTTTTAGGTTTAGAGTCCACCTAAGTCTGCTTCATCCCAGAATGGCTGATTTGACTGTAAACTATTACTTTTTTATCTTTAACATTATTTAGTGATGCTGATAATTTTATCATATGTTGGTTTTAAGGAAAAAGTTTATTTGAATGAACGCCACAAAACAAACATATGTCTTGTTTGCAGAAAGTATTTGCTTAGTCTTGTTTGTTTATTTAACAATTATTCCAGTTTCCCAATCGGGAAAAACTTGTACTACAACTGATGCATGAAGAAAAAAAGATCCCATTTATAATTTCACAAATCATAAAACAGAGGTGAATTTGCTGAATGCCTCACTGCTGTTTTACCAGAGATAGATTGCTGTTGTCTTGTGCTAAGGTAAATACCAGGCTTTGCAGTGAACAGTGTGGAATTAGCTGTGAAGAAATCAAGGAAGTGTGCAGTAAAACTCACTTTAGCATACAACAGAGAAGTTAATGAGTTATTAACCTCAGGGACCTTGACGGACACCGAGAAGAGTCCTTGAACGCACCTCAGCCTCCTGTCTGTTCTTTTGAGAGCACTGGAACAAGAAATAAATTACTTAAATCATGTCTTCATCTGAAAGAACTGTATTGTTATGATACTGCTTCACAGAATAGTTTAGGGTTTAGTTGAATAGTTCTCTACACAAATGCTTCTGAAATCCAGCCACTTTGCTCTATTGTGGTAAGGTGATAGCTGGAAGTGACTTGAAGCTAAAACAAAGATTGTTTCCAAGAATCCACTTTCCTGCTGTATCCCATCCCCAGAGAAACCATCAACCCTGTTGGCCTAATTAGCACATATAAAATATGAACTAAAGCAATACAATCAACCATGAAACATTACACATGAGTACATCTGTCTTCCTGAAAAGTCTGTCTTGTCTATCGTATCAGTTGCCATTAACCACTTCTTTTTACTCTAATTTCTCAAAGCAGGCTCTCCAACCTTTAAGTTTGACTCATCTCGTAAACTTTAAAAAATATATTTGTTCTTAATTATTGGGTTGATTCTGGGCTGGTCTTTAGTATTCAAAGTATTTTGTATTTTCTTAGCTTTTTTACCATGTTAAAACAAATCCAGCGTTGTTCTAGCGTTGTTCTTGATAAATATCATTTACTTTTATTGAATGTTCTCTATAGTCTTGTTGTACCATTTAAACACAAATTTGTATCAATCTAATAGAGAGAGTTGCATGTACTGTATAAGAAAAAATAAACAGATCTAAAAACTGAACCCTGGGAGCTCCAGACAACAACATAATACACAATACATTCTAAACAAAAAAACTAATACAATTAAACAGAAACAACACAAAATAAGAACCGTTAAATCACAAAATGTTATATATGGTTTGCATTTCTTTTGAAGGTGACTTGAACCTGGTATCCTACATTTTTAATTATTCCATTAGTGGGAAATGTGTTCCCTACGCACTTCCAAATATAACTCCTAATTCCATAAACTCAACAGAATTCCTTGTAAATCTGCTCCACAATGGCTGACGTCACAGTTTTCCCTTTAGTGTCGGCGGGTTTAGGCTCTTCCCAGAGACTCCGGTGCTATGGGATAAATAGTGCTTTGAGCAGAGAAGTGTCTTTCACCTTGACGTCTCCCTCCTCCCGTGCCATGTTTCATATGTACACAGCTCCACAAAGCTCTGCGTCTATAGGTGTGGTCACTTCACCAATGATAGATTACTTACAAAATATAAGCAGGATATGAGGGCCAATTACGCTAATTACTCAAATAAACAAACATACAAATAAATAAAGGTTTTGAATATTTTGCTTTTAAAGTTAACATAAATACAAACTCTTCTGGGATACTTAATGTGGAAATAATTGCTTGTCTAATCCCTTAAATGTTTCATTGCAAAGTACATTGGCTTTTAAAGGTTAAGCGTTAAACAATTAAGCAATTAAATTGGAAGGTTGAGGGTTCAATCCTTAGGCTGTCTATTATTAAACATTTTCTTGGATGTGAGCAAAAGTAAATATGTTTCTTATGTTTGAAACCAAAACAAAAATGCCAACTTGAACACATCAGTACATAAATGTATAAGGCTACATCTACAATCTATTTTGTTTTTTACAATAGTTGCACATATAGTTGCCAAATTTAGCTTCTTATTCTCATTAAGCAGAAATATCTTGCTCAAGGACAAATAATCGTAAGCTTTTTCAGTCCAAAAGAGTCAATTAATTTCATGTTCTGATGTGGGCTTCAGTTTTTCAGTCTCCAAAAGTTTTCTGACTGGATCTATTTTAACATATTTATACAGCAGTGTATTATAAAATTGCTTTTGTGCGTTCTCAGCCAGAGTCGTGACGGGCTCTGCGGTACAATCGCCCCTGAATGCATCACAGAGGGCAGACACACCATTCACCTTATTCTAATCAACTTTATGTGGCCAATGCAGCGTTGCCAAAGTCTGAGGAAGTTCCAGCCACTTCAGACAGTCTCGGAAAGTGGCATTATGGAGGACTTATTGTTCACACTTTAATAACTGTTTTGAAGGCTTTCCATGGCACGAAATTATAGTTTGGGTTTATGAGCGTTTGCAGTGACTTGGCAAAACATTCAATTGTCGTTTACAAGTGAAGTTATAGATCATTTAGCTTATTTTGTTTTGCATCCGGAGTGTTTACATCCGTTTACTGTAGTTATAGATTATCAAAGTAACTAATCTGTAAAGGTTATGCTAAATATAGGGACAATGTTAAGTGATAACTTAAAAATAGACAATATGAAGTAACATGAACTGTATTATTGAAAATCTACAGCGATATAGTTTCAGTAATGCATATGTTTCTGCATGTGTAGGTGAAATTTGATGCATTGACCAAAGAGGATGTACACTGACCAATGATAGGGCCGCAGTCTTACGTAATGACCTTGCACTACGGTTACATGCTTACTTTTAACACACGTTTGAATAGCCTTTTGTCTTTTTCTTAGTTATATTGTATTATCAATATATTTCAAGTCCAGACTCTTGTTAAGATATCTGGGGTTAAATAGCTTTTATGAACAGGATAAATGACAAATGCGAGGTAAAGAGTGAGAAGAAATATTCAGCTTTTTGTCAGTGCCAGGGGCTAGTGATGACAAATTTGGGTTTTCAAAGATTCTCAGAGGGTTCCCCAATCTTGTAAGAAAAGAGGTCTAAACTAGAGCATGTCATTTTAATAGATTGCATTTCCGCAACATCACAACATTGAGGTCAGTTATATTTAATACAGATGTTTGGCACACGAAAATGAATATAATTTAAATGCAGATAGGCTTTTATAGGGCAATGCAAAACGTAAATGGGTCTAGTGAATAATAGAAATGGCTACATTGAAAATTTGCAAAATTAGATATTTCATGGAAAGTGCAATACTATTACCAAGAAAAAACATCTCGCCTTCTCATCCCATTCTGCAACGTGAAAGCAATCTATTAAGGGATGTAGCATTAATTGGTTCTAGGTACTATTTTATAATAATAACTTATCTATGTTCTATCTTTAATAGCAGAAAATAATATAGTCTATTACCTTTTCCTTATCAGACAAAATTATTTCTCAGAGAGAAAAAGGATTTTTGGGTCATCATTTGTTCCCAGGTGCGTTTTTGTCAATGACAGTACTAAGAACTAGATTGTCAGTCTATCAACCTCCAGTTTTCTTTGCTTGTGTTCACACAGCATCAGTAGAAAGAAAGTGGGTCTAAAATAAGTGTTAACATTGTAACTGTAGAGTAAATATTTCATTGAAAAGGGTTAGGAAAGCAAAGTAGATAACCATTTGAGCACTCCACTTGATCTACAGAAAAATATGAGGTGCAAAAAGCTTTAACAAAATCAACAATAAAACACAAATAATCATAGTCTTTTGGGATTTTAGGTCTATTTACCTGATAAGCGAATCTTGTGAAACTGCTGTGTGATATATCTTGTAGGCCGGACAAAAAAAAAGTTTGTCTGAGTGAAAGAATAAATGAAATTGTATCATAAAGTGTTGTCCATGGAGTTCCTAGTGACACTACTCTAGATCTGGAATAACAAGAAAAACCTCCAAATTCCCAGTTTCTACTCTGTGTGAACAGTTTTACAAGGTGAATGAAAATGAATGAATAAGAATCCTACAGTGTGAAAATCATTCATGTAAAATTGTATTTTAAAAACTTGAACACATGCTTTAAATCGTGCCACCAGAATAACCTGCCAGGAGCATAGCGTAGACCTTTAATTCAATTTTTCTAGCTATATTAACATCATCACTATTTGGTCTTGGTTATAGGTTTAATATTTATTACTTGAGAAATAACAAATAGAAAAGCTCTGTTTTTTCACAGTATTAACATTTTCAACCTGGTGCTTTCTATTAATGCCCAGACACATTCATTTTTTACATGACAAAAATGCATTAAAACGTTATTAATACTAGATGCCTTTTGCATACATTAGGTTATTATTGGCCTTTAGAATGTAATGATGGCACTTGAGGGAAACCCACTTGAATAGCCAGACTCTTATCAGCTGCATAAGTCAATCAGACTGGTCTAGGGTTGGAATAACATGCAAAACATACTTATGGATCTGTGACATCAAAAGACATCTCCTGCATACATCAGTCCCCAAACACATACCCCTATGTTTGCCCATTTGCTCAATGCTGTCTGCCCGTTACGCACGCCGCTACCGCCTCCCCATTGGTCGCCTAGGTCCCGCCCACTCCGTAGGTAACTAGTTTCGAAGTTTGGGGCGGAGTCCGACGCTGCGCCGCTTTATATTAGGTAGACTTCAATTACGCCGAGCCGCTTGTCTCCTCGTCTCCACAGCCACCACCGGGGGACCTCATTTTCTTTCCTTTCTTTTTTTAGCTTTTAGGAATTTTTTAATCAAATCGTAAAAAAGAAACATGCCCAAAGACAAGGATGACGGTGGTTGGAAGAAGTTTCTGTGGAATTCAGACACGGGAGAGTTCCTGGGGCGCACGGGAGGCAGCTGGGGTGAGTAACCAAAGAGAAGACTGGTCGCTTCACACCTGTTAATGTTTTTGCTGCATTTTCGATCACTCGTTGATGTGGCGCTCCATGTTACTGCAGAGCTTCACAATCAAACCCAAATCATACTGTGGGGTCTTTTGCTAGCTAGAGTTTGGTTGTTAAAATGCTAAAAGAATGTTTTGTTTTAAATTTGGCACGTTGAGCGAAGCATCCATTGGTTTAGCATTTATTTACGGTTTTACTACTGCAGGAAATTATTGTTTTTGCACACATTTGTACTTAATTGAAAAGATTTATGGCAACATTTAGGGCACTGCACCTGTCACTGTGTCCTTCGCTTCTGCATCATCACTGGCAGCTTTCCACTGAACTTAAAACTTTCTCCTTTCACTAAAGAAAGTCGATGCGTCTGGTAAAGGATGTTAAGCGTAAAAAACGGGGAAAATTTGGGTTAAAACTGCATCATAGCCCAAGGTGACTCGAAGGTTACAAAGACTAAACGCTTGGAACTGGAGAGAACCAATCGATATGTGTCGGGTTCTTGTGATCAGGTGTCGTTGTAATCTAGGCGGAATACCACTGATTAACTCGCTCCGACCTTTCTCCTCTCATTTGGAGTCAGGAATGGCCCTCAGTGCGCATGCCCGCTCTTCTTCTTCAATGTCACCCACTTCAGACTTTGGCACCTGTGTAAAATAAATGTTTATGGTTTTGGGGGGTCTGTACCGGGAAGGAGAGATGTGCCGTGCGTCCTTCTCGGGTCATGGGAAAGTGCTGATGCATTGGAGTTTGGGGACATGCGCAGTGGCGTGGTTCAGACAGTGATGTAAGAGATGATTTAAAGTTTGCTATAGATTTTTATTGGATGGAGAGTTCCGGTTCTTCTTTCTGGAATCCAATGACACTGTGACCCCTTTGACTTTGTGCGTAATTGCGCGTAAAACTGGAGACGCTTGGGGCAGGCTTGCAGTTTTTCTTCAATTAGCCGTTTTGGCTTTGTAATTTGGATGCATAGCTTATTAAATTACATTTTATTGTTCCTGTAGGTAGTCCACGTTTTGTGATTGCAAGTATGTCTATGCTGCTACCTACAAACCACCTTGGCACAGAGGTCAACCCCTAAATTGTAAATTAATACAATACATTTGGAGTTACTTTAAGCTTGAAGCATCTGTGTATTATAATGCATCAAAGT
Organism: Mugilogobius chulae; assembly: GCA_038363315.1. Classification (NCBI taxonomy): domain Eukaryota; kingdom Metazoa; phylum Chordata; class Actinopteri; order Gobiiformes; family Gobiidae; genus Mugilogobius; species Mugilogobius chulae. The sequence continues at coordinate 15,992,422 of CM076410.1, forward strand.
ATACATTTTAAATATACTGCTTTCCCAGGATATGTCCAAAGTAAAAATGAGCATGTACCCTTCCCACCTTTTACCTGTTTCCCAAAGCTACAAAAGCCATAGAAGCCAATGGAGCGCTATGCATCCATTATTAATTGTCGTTCTCCTTACCTGTAACTGTATCCATGTGTGGCTTTCCTCCTGACGGTGGCTCTTACTCACAAGTACATTCTTCCGAGCGGGTTAAGACAATGGGCGCTAGTGTTCTGCTCAATGTGAAGGCTCCCTTTGTGGTTCCTTGTGTCACATGCGCTCATGGCCTGTTCCGATGCATTGTGTCTTCATGTCCTTGAAGATAGAAACAGGCACTTAGTAGTAGAACAACTGGAGCATTTATTCAGCAGTATAAGAGAGGGCTATTACTGGAAGAAACTTTGGACAATGGACACTCTTACTACTAAAAACATGAATGAACATTTTTAAGTTTTAACATGTACAGTAGCTATTAACAAAAACTGCGCATTTTATATTGTAAAATGTACTAAAAGGCTTGTCTAAGAAGTGTTTGTATGATTTTGTCTGCAGCAGAGGATTCAACACATTTGCTAGACATTAGTTTAGGGGTAAATGTTCTTGTTTCCTATTTTGTTTGGCTCAATCTTTTCATGATACAGAGTTAGTTGAAAAGTCCTAATATTTTGAACAGAGCTATAATACTTACTTACAAACAAACCAAAACAATCGAAAGTGTGAATACAATTGGTGAACGCTCAGATTGAAACCATGATTGCTTAGACTTAAGTCCATTACGTGACCTTGCATCTCATCAGATGAAGTAGAGCGAATCTTGCCGACCAACTGAACATTCTTTATGGGCCTCATAAACCAATAAAACCTGATTGTATTTGACAGTAGTGCGCCCTTTTGAACAGGGCATTGCCCTCAATCGCCTCATGTGTCTTTGAGCTGTTCCGATGAATAACTAATGTTCTGTATTCTTGTTACAGAAACCTTAAACCAAATTGTGTAAACTACTTCACTGACACATAGAGAGAAGAAAAATATGAAAACAATAATTTGCATGCTAAGGGAGGAGGAAAAACAAGCACTGATGTAATTGGTAGAGGAGTTTTCATAATAATTAATAACATGGATCATAATGTATGTATTTGACTTAGACTTACAGATATACAGAGGCTGTATATTTGATCTTACTATATGAATAATTTTGTGCTACTCTGTTTTTTCTTGTAAACAAAAATGTATCAACAATGGACACATCTTGTTTGTTGATGCATCAAGAATCCTAGCTATTAAGTAGTAGTAAAAAGCGTTTTATGCAAGGAAAAAATATATGAATAAGACAAAGCACAAAGTCTGCATATTGGGTTGAATACAGTCACTTAAATGTGATTTCGCTTATTCTAAATGTTGTTAATCTTTCAAATCTTCTGACATCCATTTTTTGTTTTCCACAGCTAAAATCACATTATTCTACATCATCTTCTATGGATGTCTGGCTGGGGTCTTCGTTGGGACTATCCAGGCCATGCTGCTGACTCTGAGCAGCTACAAACCCACCTGGCAGGACCGTGTGGCCCCACCTGGTGAGAGCTGATACACTGTGTACCAGACTAAAAATAAAGGCAGAATGTAGGTTATGTAATCTATTGTGACTCTGGGAGGCAAAAATGTAATGCTTTTTAATATATTTTAGTTCTTTTTCATACAAAAAAACATAACCATGAAATGTATTTATTTCTATAATGTTAATATTTATTAAGCTAATTCACGCAATTTGAAAGCTTCCCAACTTCAACTTGTATGTCTTATATTTTGATGACAACTTTTAAATACCTAGAAAAAAACTTCAAATTATTGCTGTTTTTAAACCTATTTAGAATTTCAGATGGATGTCAATGATAAGACTGATGTACCAATTCTTATTTTATAAATGACAATATGATAATTTTAGGAAAACCTATACTATCCAATAGGTCTATAAGTTAAAAAAAATGGCAACACTAACCCATGTGCTTTCCTCGTACCACTAAATGCACTTCTACAGCAACTGGGTTTATGTCCTGCTTAGAAAGGCCATCAGTCCGTTCTATACTTCTATAATGTTGGAAGAGGCATTATTTGGTCCTATAGTTTGACTATATGAATGTCCCAGAGCAGTAGCAGAGCTGACAGCACCGTCCCTTATGTACACAACGCTACCTGGTCTCCGTGGCAACAAAGGCCAGATGGGGGTTGCTGAGACTCACTGAGCGAGTGCAAATTAGTCATAGTGGAGTTAGTGAGGGAAGACCAGAGTTACAAGCCTGCAGTTAGACTAGATTAGGGTCTGCTGACTTGTGTAGAGCCATCACTAATATATTAGTGTTAGGATCAGAGTGAGAGCAGCGCCGAGTGCAGATGGACATTTTCACGCGTGTCACATGTGCTCAGTGTGTCTGGCATGTGTGGAGCTGACTTTAGTTTCACTGCTTTGTGACAAACGAGACTCATGTGAGATACAAGACACTGGCATTAATCTGATTATACACTTTGATTCTTCTACAAGACAAACAACCTGGACAAAAAAAAACTTTAGTTATTGACCAAATTTTTGTTAGCCCAATCAAACAATTACCTCACGCTTTTCTAAGATTCTCTGTTTTACTTACTTTTTGAATCTGGATTAAGATGATACATAACAGAATAATTGTGAAATATAACTGCATTTTTGCTTGACCAAACAACACAGGACTTCCTGGTCAGACAACAATGTTCCAGATGATCTGTAGTAGAAGTTTTATTAGTTCAGTTTACTTAAAGCGCAAGAACATTGAGGTGAAGGCTAAGATTGATTATACAGTAGCTATGCAACAACTACTTGCATTTGCATATTTAATATAACCTTGTATATTTTGTATTAAAATGGTAGTTGCTTCTTTTCTGCTATTGACCTGGTGATTTTACTCAATTTGCAGGCCTACACACACCCCGCGTTCAGACAAGGGTGAAATAGCCTACAACCCAAGGAGTTTGAGTCCTACCTACCATTCACCAAAGACATGAAGGCGTTCCTGGAAAAATATGATGATGAAAAGCAGTCTGATCCTACCAAGTTTGAGGACTGTGGAGGTATGTTGAATTTATCATTTGGTTTTTATTTTTAGGTGTGGATGAAGAAAGTTAATTACTTCCCTAATCCAAAATTAGTTTTTTAACTGAGTAAATCTTTGCTTTTAAACCCAGTACGCAAACAAATGCTGTGCTATATATTTGAATCATGAATTGCCAGTGCTTCCTAGCATTTTCTTTAAGCTGAAGCACTGAGGCGCCTTAGTTTCATCACACTTGTATATTGTAAATTTGTAAAACATAAAATGACCAATCAATGATGTGTAAACTAATGTAGAATATCATTGTTGTGTTTGTCAGATGAGCCAGCTGACTACAAGCACAGAGGAGACCTGGAGAGCGATGTGGGCGCCAGGAGGGCCTGTAGGTTTCCCCGCACACTACTGGGACCGTGCTCTGGGATCGAGGACCCGTACTTCGGCTTCCAGCAGGGTCAACCTTGCATCATTGTCAAGCTCAACAGAATCGTCAACTTCAGGCCTCGTGTAAGCACCCTGACATGTCCACCATCCGGGGAAAGAGCTTCACACCGAGATCATTAATAGTGCAGTGGTTTATGACTCCATCTAGTGGTCGTGGTCAAAGTGGATATGAAAAGTTGGCTAGAAGTTAGAAGTTTTCTAGACTTTTATAATTGTACGTCCTGGTTGAAAATTTTGGCAAAATTGATAATTCCACAAGTCACGACACATTTATTTTGTTAAAGATTTACTTAAACTGTCAGATAATTGTATATTTATGAGGGAATTTCACTTTTTGATAAGGATGCATAGATAAGAGGGATTCTTTTGAAAATTGGCTTCAACGTTTATCGTTTTCAACATCTCTTTGCTACTTTTTCTTTGCATTCTGCGACTTAAGCACTGCAACACGTGGATAAATATTTACTAAAGAGAATGTAACTACAAGTCATAATTAGACAAATATGAGAACCTGTCATATAGGTTTTAAACAGCAGCAGAGCATATGGTACTTTTCTGGTACTCTAAACCTTTTGGTGACTAGCTTTGTTGGGAAATTATTTTACATATGTCACACTTCTACAAAAGTTTTACTTACTTAGATGCAATGATAATATGTACGTAATTACTAAAATTAGGAATAACTGTTTAAAATTTAGTTTTATGATCATCCATTTCATAGTTTGTTTTGAACCTTTGTACAATTTAGTTTTATGTGGAGAGACATACACAACTTTTGTTTTCCCAGCCTCACTTAATTACTTATTTAGATGTTCCAGACAATTACAGATGCTAACGTTAAAGCCAGTTTGACCCACATTCAGAAACTTGATTTTAGTAGTAGTAGTAGTGTTTTTTTTTAATTATTTTGACTAAACAGAGACTTGAGGAATGTGAAAATTTTGTTTTTGGTACTTGCATGTTTGAGTAGAGTTACTACTATTTTGACTTGTATTTTCAGTAGTTGCCAGACGTCATAGACACACGTGCGGGGGTAAGCTGATCTGTTGTTGGGTTGGTCCTGGCTCGTATCCTGGGTGTCCATTGCTCTCTTGTTCCCTCTGACGGACATATCACCTGGAGAGAGAAAGGGAGAGGGGGTGGGGAGATGAGGGACGAGGCAGTGGAAAGAACATCCTGTCAATCTGACTGTCAGTAGACCGCTTTCTAGTACAAGTGGATGAATTCTGTCTGTGGTTCTTGTAATTTCAGCCTCCCACTTCTAATGAGAGCATCCCGGTGGACGCCCAACCCAAAGTGCAACCCTATGTGATGCCCATCTTCTGCACACACAAGGTACAAACAGTGCATTTTCTTTTACATTTTGTTGCTTGCTTTATTTTGCACCAAATTGTCAAATATATTCTAAGTTTGTAAGACTTTGTTCACTGGCAATGGAAAAAGGTGATATGATTATGAAATGGATGTTTAGTTAAGCAGTTAATATTTAAACAATTATCTTATCTTGAAGCTGAGTGATATTGATAAAAATTAATACATCAATGTTTTTAAGTATAACCATTAACAATTTAAAGCTGGCGTACCTAATTTACACAACTAACAGAAACTAGGTGTTTAATTTTGTTCAATAACTTACTAGCTTTCATAAACCTTTTGACAGGTAGTAATTTTTTGCAGCAGTATTATCTTAAGAACTTTTTTTTTCCAGTTGCCAAAGTCAAACTGGGTAGACCATCCAAGTGCAGCCATTAGGTGTGGTTTTAGTTAAAATTGTTCATTATTAGATTTCAAACTCTACATAGTGGTCTGATTTTGTCACAAAATATACTCTTGAATACCTTTGAATATACTCTTTGGCGGAAAAGACAAAAAATACAAATTTGCATTTAAAAAAGGCAGGTACCTCAGCTGTAAAGCAACCTCTGCGATACTGCTCCCCCTACAGCTCTCTTGTGTAATAACACTAGCCTATCGAATCAAAACTTAACATTATTATTTATTTATTGAGCGTATCTTTAATTTAAATAAGGCAGCATATACACATCTTAATACAGTTTACAGAGCAAAATAAAAAAAAAGTTTCTATGGAGAGAAATTCAGGTCAGGAAAATGTCAGAAAGGGGGCGAGGGAGGAAAGTTGCAGTTGACATATTTGCTGCGGGAGACAATTGAGAGAGCTGAAACCTTACTTAGTTCTGCTTCAAGTCAAATGTGTTAAAAAAATGCCTCTAGTACTTAGACAATTGTAAAATTTTAACTATGATAGAAGAAGTAGCCAGTTTTGTTACTTAAATACTGTATACAGATATAGGACCAAAAATCTACTCAAGTGAAAGTAGAAGTATCACACACAACTACTATTTACTTAAGTAAAAAGACTGTAGTTCAAAATCTTTGTCTTTTAGAGTAAAAAGTAAAACAACTTTGCACTTTTGAATGACACTTTGAATATAATTTATTTAAATTATTACATGCAATGTTTTTTTTTTTTTTTTTATCAAAACGAAGATTTGAACTTAAAACTTTTTAGGAATCTTACTAAAATAACAACTCAAACAAAACAAATAACTTTTTACTTTCTAGTTCTTTTAAAAATATAGTGAAGAAGTAATGATTACTACTCTAAAATGTAAAAAACTTTTTTTTTATTGTAAAATGTACGAAAGTAAAATACAAATACCTTAAATTGTGTAAGTACATTACTTTTGTACATTGGTATTTTCAATGACAACTTCATGACAACATTCACATGATCTAAAACTTTATATTATGGCCAACTCTAATGCATCATGTATAAAATATAGTATACTTACTTTTCCCTCCCCATGTGCCTTTTCCCAACAGAAAGAAGAGGACGCTGGTAAACTGGGTGAGATCAAGTACCACGGCATCGGTGGGGGTTCCCTCTGCAGTACTATCCCTACTACGGCAAGCTGCTGCACCCCCAGTACCTCCAACCGCTGGTGGCCATTCAGTTCACCAACCTGACCACAAACACCGAGGTGCGCGTGGAGTGCAAGGTTTTCGGACAGAACATCGACTACAGCGAGAAGGATCGCTACCAGGGCCGCTTCGACTTCAAGATCCAGATCAACCTATGACCCGGACAATAGTCAAATTTCATCAGAAAAAATTAAAGGGAGGTAGTAGCTGTAGCGGCTAAGTCAATCACTGAGAAATCTTTAGCTTTTAACTCTAGCTTGTCCATTCCGGATGCTTCCAACTAGCAATACTAGTGTCTTAGAAAAGCTGCATTCATGTGGTCCTCTGGGTTTCTTTGAGAGGAACGAGTCTAGGCTATCCAGTTGTTCCGTAATTATTTATTGAATTATTTATTTACACTGTTTAAAATGAAAAATCACTCCACCCTCAGACACCCGTATCCTTATCTCTCACTTTACTTCAGTGCTTATAGTTAAACATGAAATCAGGGCTTCAGAGGGCCACTTGAATGTAGCTAAAGGCTGCTTCTTCACATCTTCTTTTTTAAAAACCTGTAGGAAGACTTTTAACGTGGTTGTCAAAGATGCACAGTGGAGGACTGTAATTTGAGACGACCATACAAGTGCTTGCCTAAGATTTTTCTTTAGAGAAATTCATGAAGGAATAGTTTAGGGGGGGGAAGCCAGCACAAGTTCTGAATAAAAAGAAAAATAGCCTTAGATTTTAGATAAATGATTCTTGAAGCCATGAGACAAGTGTCATTCCGTCACTTTTAAATCGCTTTGCCTTCCACTTCTTTTTTTCTATTACCCTTATTTTTATGTGTCGCTGTGCTCATTGTAAGTGCGGAGTGACCCTAACGCACACTACACTGTTCTCTAATCCGAACAGGCTACACTCCAGGGAACAACTTCCTCATTTTTTTTGTTTTTGTTTTCATCTTTTGTGCTATTTTAAATCATTCTTCTGCCTTGCGTACACCCGGTTAGCCACCTTCTCTCCGGTGCTAGCTCTTCCTTAGCTGGACTCCTCGCAGTGTCTTACTCTGTGAATGTTTTAGCCATTAAACATGAATTTTATATTTATGCAGCTGTACATGTTTTTTTTTTTTTTTGTTCTTTTGTGATGTATAAATGCAAACCAAAGTGCTGACGATATTGAGAATGGTACGTCTGACAGCGTTTCATTGTAACATTCAAGTCTTAATTTCCCAGGCATTGTTGAATGTACTGCGGCAGTGGTAGATATTTCTGCACACAATTAATAAATATATGCAAGAAGCTCTTTACAACCAATGAGAAATATGATGGCAGTATCTTTCAGGATTTCACGTCCATGTAAAAAAAAGAATAAGAGTTTCAAAACAAGCTCATCCAATTCCAAAATAAAAACTATGAAAAATACAATTGTGTGGTTTCTACATTATTTGAATGGCTTGTGCAATTGTAAACCAGAAGTAGTTGAACTTGAAAACACATACCACTTTCATTAGGGCTGCTTGATAATGAGGAAAATAATAATAAAGGTAATTTTAAGCATAATTTTTAATAAAAGAGAGAGTGAAGAGATAAAATGAATTAAGTTATGTGACAGAACTCAGAGAAATAAACATAAATGCAATTAACAATTGTAAAGAAACCACCTGTGTTTCATATCAAGGAAATAAACAGCACTTATGAACAGGCATATAAATAATCATGATTACGCCAGTACAGCAATAATCCTAATTGAAATTCGATAAATTGTACAACCCTTTCCATTTCAAAGCCTTTATTCAACAAGTGCTTCTGACAAATTAAACCAACATTTTCAGAATGGGTTATTGTGAAAATGTAGCCAGTTTTTCGCAGTTGCATTTTATGTGGTTTTCTATACAGTCGACCTTCATGATGTTAAGACAGTTTCCATGATCTTAACATCGTGAAAACTATAAAAGAAAAGAAAACATTCAATGCATATGCAAGACATATTTACCGTGTTCGCCCTTTTATCTAGCAGTAGTTAAGTTTTCAGCAGATATTATAATAGATCCATGCAGAAACTTTTAACTTTTCTTCGGCTGCTCTCTGTTTACTTCCGGTACACCACAAGGTCATATAAAGTTTTTTTTTTTTTTTTTTTTTTTTTTTTTCAAAAACAAATCAGAAAACCAAATACTTATCTGCACTAACCTGGTAAGTTTACATTTTTTGAATCAAACGAATATTTGTATGTAATATTTTGCTTTCACGGGCCAACACATTTTTATTTAAAACAATTTTTAGAAATTGTAACAAGCAACAGATTCTAACTTGCTAGTTTTATTTTTGTAAAGTGGCAGTTTTGAACAACAGCCTATGATTTTTTCTCAGTAATTGGAAGTAAATACAGACAATGGGCACTGATTGGTAGATGAAAATCCAATCAAGTCTGATTAAACCAATGATAAGAGGACACTGTAAATAACATTAAGTGTATTTTACATTGTAGGTCTTTTTAAGTGTACTTCTATAAATGAATCTGTCTAATAAACAGAGAAACTATATCAAGTTGAGCATGTGGTTCTATTCTATAATTAGATTGTAGAGCAGACAAAGGAAGGAGTGTTGTTTCAGTCTGGGATTGAGTGTCTGTCCAGAACAACACTGTGAACTCAGGGGCCCTCAAGCAGCACCCAGAGGCCCCTCCACAGTTGCTGTCACTGCTCTCTCATTACTACACACTGGCTAGTTGGATTATCGATTGAGTGAAGGCACTGTTCAGCCAAGAATCAAACTTTTGTTAATGGGGAGTGCCAAGTAGCTGATACACAATCTCCTATGTCCTCCTGTCTACAGAATCAAAATGACATAGATTCCTAATTTGACATGGTTTAGGTATGGTTTATTCTTGGAAAGATTGATATTAATCTTATTTATTTCTAGTTTTAGACCAGGATTACAATTAGTTCAGCCCTGGCTTTTTCACATTATAATTCTTTCAACAATTTTAAGAGATATACTGTAACTGTAGTGTGTTAAAATACTAAAGCATGCATCTGCTGTATAGACTATGGCTTAGTGAAGAGAGAGAGAGTGTCCATAGTCACAGTCCTGAGTGAACAAATGAATTATGCAGGAGCAGGAGGCAGCAGCAGCTCAGTTGATCAACAGCCAAGTTGATCACTGTTAATGAAGAGATACAAGAAACCAGCAAAACACACACACAATGGCATCAATTACACATAGTTTTGTTTTGAATTAGGCCAATATGAAAAAGTATTTACTGACAGAGGATTGGCTGCAAAACTCTCAATTAAAAAGACACAAACATACCATCGTAAATCTAAGGGTTAATTTAAAGCCCATATGACAAACTATCACATGCTTAGAAAATATGATTTCTGAAGAGTAAAGAAGTTAGATATTGCTCTTGATTTCAGGATACTAACAAACAATAAAGAGCTTGCAAACCTCTGTTACCTGGGTCATTCAGATGTTATAGCAGCATTTATTTCTCGTGCTTAAATGAAATGAAAACCTGCAGATGACCAAAGAGGAGTCTCAAACACAACTCTGACAAATCATATGTTTTTTTATTTGTCAAATTGTATTTTATTTGCCAAATTGTTACTATTGTGCCATTTAAGTGATTGTAACTATTTGTTGACCAAAAGACAAATATAAACCTAAAAAAAAGTTGAGCCAAAAGGGTATATTACTGCATGCATACTTAAGAAAGACCTTTTTTCTCCTTTTTTTTTTTTTGATAACTTTTTTTTTTTTTTTCAACTACCGTCTGATTTTTATTCATTTTAAAACTTCATTATCAGAAAATACTCAATGAATACTCAATAGTGTGTTGTGTTCCCTGTGTGTTATAACTAAAACTTGAGTGATGGTGGTATTTATCAGTAATATTGCTTTTTTAACATTTGCAGATCTCAGTTCCTGGTTTGTGAGCTTTGTCTGCAAGTCTCACGATGTTGATTTGATTTTTAATGTATCTACACTTGTACGTCTTGGTGTGATGGATGCTCTGAAGTGGTCCAGCAGGGGGGAGCATTGATCTCCTTAACTTCTGGATCGTCTAACAGTCTCCTCACAAAGGCCTGTGCACAAAGAAACGTTTTGATTAGACCATATTACTCTTTTGATGCTTCACTGTGGATTATTTGAACATTTGTATCTTCTTGTAAGCTCTAAAAAGCATTAGACTTGCCCAGCTTAATCCATGGGCGGAGTTAGACATTGCAAGTCTTACATATTTATGAATATTACTATTTTTATCAATGCGCATGCGCAAAATCAAGTGGTCCGATTCTTAAAAGTTGGCCGTTTTACTGGTCGAGTTTCTTTGCCACGGACGACACATACGGTAAGAGACTTGCATTCATGTTAAAACAAAATTCTTTAAATTGCACTGTTATGAAATGGTAGAAAAGCTTTTGTTGCTACAGACCCAAGCCTTGTTTCAGTTTTCTAGTGTGATTCTTGCTGACTTTCTTATCCTACTGAAAAATGCTATTCATTTCTGTGGGGCGCGCTCGCGGATGGCATGAACTAAAGTGATACTTTGCACGGCATCAGTATCACTTCATATGAGATGGGGGACTTAGCAGCTAACATTACACACTTACAATAGTTAATAATATTTTGAGTAAAACATAGGCCTATATAAAAAATAAATCATAATGCCAGATGGATGGCAAAGCAGTTATACCAGGCGATTAGACACATGCATTACAAATGAAAAACACAAGAATAAATAAATAAATAAACTGCATTTGAACAATACTAGTTTTAGCTGCCCTCCATCTGATTTAAATACTTTTGGCTTTGGAGAATGTTAATCTTGCTTGAACAGAACCTTATCAAATGTTGTCAGTTAATCAAGAACATGTAGTACTTGATGCAAAAGAAAGTAGAGGAGAATCTGTCTCTCTTTTTAGATCCACTAGCTACACTCCTGAAACCACTTACATTACGGCCATATTTTATTTGTCTAGTGTTTCCAACTCAGTGTCTCTTGGAGGACTTTTTATTGAAACTTCACACTCACAGGGTTAGAAAAAACAACATCTGTACATTTTGACCGTTAGCTGACCTTAGCTTACACAAACACAATGGAAATGGTACACAATGGTAAAGATTCTATCTAGTCTTATCTTATCCTGTGCATTCCACAGTTCCCTGTTCTAGTTTTGTGACGCCTCACATAGAGAACGCCTCCTTATATATTACCCTATATCTACATGCAAATGTTCTTCTTTGTTGAGGATTTCTTAAAAAGACATTTACAGTGTGTTTCTATTTTTTCTAGTAAGATGAAGCATCACAACTGTATCACCTGTGGAAAGAAGTGCCCCACAGCATGGGAGCTTAAGCGGCACCAAATAGTGCACTCAACTGAAAGGCCGTTCACATGTGACACGTGTGGGAGGTCAGTCAAGTCACAGCAGACACTTAAAGTGCACAAACTAACTCACTCTGGAGTTAAATTCAGATGTGAGATGTGTGGAAACTCATTTGTTACCCAGTCAATGCTAAAAAAACATCAGAAGATTCACACAGAGGGAAAAATGTTTGCATGTGAGCAGTGTGACAAGAAGTTTGCCAAAAATTCTCAGCTCCGTTTTCACAGATCTGTTCACACTGGGGAGAAACCGTTTGCGTGTGAGCAGTGTGGGAAAACCTTCAGAGCTCGGTCCAAACTCAAAGACCATCAGAATATTCACACTGGGGTTCTGTTCTGCTGCGACCAGTGTGACAAAAAATTTCCCACAAACTATCAGCTCCGTTCTCACAAATCTGTTCACACTGAAGAGAGACCGTTTGAATGTGATCTGTGTGGACGGTCCTTCAGAGCAAAGTACTCATTATTATTACATACAAAGATACACACAGGAGAGAAGAAGCACTCTTGTGACTTGTGTGGGGCATCATTCAAACTAAAGGCAGAACTAAAACAACATACAGTTGTGCACACAAGAGAACGAATTTTTAGCTGTGATGAATGTGGGAAAAGTTTTGGACTTAAAGGGTATTTAGTCAAACACAAACTCATTCACAAGGGAGAGAAGAATCATCACTGTGACCAGTGCGGAAAGTCCTTTCTGAATCAAGAGAGATTAACCAGTCACAAACGCATTCACAGTGGATTACGCTTCCCCTGTAATGAGTGTGGAAAATGTCTTTCCAGCAAAGATAAATTAGAAGTACATCAACAAAGGCATTCAGGACATAATTTGCTCCCTTGTGAAAAATGTGGCAAAACGTTTGCAACATTATATTCTTTAAAAAGACATGAGCTCAGTCATTCAACAGCTCGACCTCACAAATGTGACCAGTGTGGGAAAAGATTTAAAAGGAAAGATGGCCTGAAAGCACACGTTCAAAACGTACACTTTTTTACAAGCCACAAGTGCGAGCATTGCGACAAGTCATATTCCAACAAGTGGCTACTGAGAGACCATCAAAACTTCCACACAAGGGAATTACAGTTCTCTTGTTCACAGTGTGGGAAAGAGTTCTATAACAAAACCAAACTAAAGTGTCATGAGTATACCCACACTGCAGAACGCCCCTTCACCTGTGACCTCTGTGGGGCTTCCTTCAAAGAAAAAAGACATTTAAGCGACCATAATGTGGTGCATACAAGAGAGAAGAACCACGTCTGTGAAGAATGCGGAAAGGCGTTTGGTCTCGCGCAAAGTCTGAAAAAGCATAAAGTCACACATATGGACAAACCTTATGGATGTGACCAGTGCAGAAAAACCTTTGCTCGAGCTGAGGAGTTACAATGTCATCTTCTAAGTCACTCTGAAACAAACTCTACTGAGAAGAAAAATGTACCAAAGCCAGTAGTGTGCGACAAGTGTGGCGGACGTTTCAAATCTGTGTCTTTATACAAACTTCACTACTACATTCACACCAAACACATGCTCTTTCCATGTGACCAGTGTGGCAGTGTCTTTTACAGATCCAAGGCCCTTAAGGCGCACCTGCTGTCCCACACTAAAGACAAACAACAGAAAGTAATGAACAAGACGAGCATTCAGAACAAGCTCAAATCTGGAGACAAAGGAGTAACACTTTCTTCAAATAAAATCATTTTAAAACGACTCGAAATCCGCCTTCACCGCATCCCCGACAGCCAATGAAGTTCTGCAGGTTAATGGCAGTCAGCTACTTCAGAATTTTTACATTTCATTCGTTTAAACCACAGTTTATCTTCAAATGCAAATTGTTGAACTATAAAATGATAGAAGGAATTGTTAATGTGAATATCCTCAGTTTTTAAGTTTATATCGTCTGCTTGAACTTTCTGCTTCTGTACTGTGCAGACGTGTCTTTCTATCGCCTTATGCTGTCTTTGTGTTGTCAAATTTCTTATTTGACCTGTTATGGAAAACATCAAAATGTATTTCACATGATTGTATAATGACTGTATATGCTGTGTGCATTAGGCATGCTGCATGTGGTGTGATCTTAATGACGTGTTTTCCCTCTGTGAGGGTGATTGACCTAACCTAAAGGATCTTGTGATGGGGAGAGCGTTAGTCACAACACATGTCTATTAATGAGGTGTCTTTGTTTAACTGATTGTGCTAGTCATACCACTGCCCCTGTCCTCATGGTGACACGACCTTCCACAGAGCATGAGGGAAAGTGGGATAGCGCATCTGTTGTTTAGACTTCCTGAAGCTAATCTTAATGTTTTCATGGTGTTGTTATGACCAGCCTGTAGGCAAAGTCCATATGTGTTTAAATATGTGTATTGATGATTGTTTAAGTTAGTTAGGGAGGGACTTGGATTATAATAATTTTAGCCCACTACCCACCCTTCTCCTCCTCCAAAGAGGACAACTGACACTAGCTGGTCTACCTTATCCTGCGCATTCCACAGCTCCTGTCCAAGGACAAGCCTCAGAGACTAACTCCAAATATCTTTAGCCTGTGGCTCACACTTGCGTTCATAACTTCAGATACTAACTTGCACCATACACTCCTCCCCCACCCCTCCCTTCTCCTACTTACGTCTGCGAACTCTTACCCCAACCCAAGTCCAAACAACAAATCCCACCACGTGACCACGTGTACTGTGTCTTGTTATGTGTCTGTTATTGTATGTTGTTACTTACGAAGTTACTTACAATACTTAGTTATTTACTTAGTTACTTACTTACTTATTGAGTTACTTAGTTACTTACTTACTTACTTACAATGTAGATCATGGTGAAGACCAGATTCTTGTTTCACACATGTGACTAGACCAATAAACTTTTGTTTACAACAAAGAAATGACTTGAACAAGATAAGTTTTAGCTGAGAAACGTTTAACATTTTGCTTGCTTTGTATTGTCATCTTGATGTATTTTTTTCCCTGTTTTGTAAAGCACTTTGAGTTGCTCTGAGTATGAATTGTGCTATACAAATACATTTGCCTTGCCTTGCTTTCATTTTATGTAGTGTTTTCAAGTATTAAGTAAACTAGAGTGCTACATTGTATTCTTTTCTCATTGCGTTCATGGTCTATTTAAGAAAGAAAATTACATTTTTGTAAGTAAGTTATGATGATGAGCAATCTATGAAATCTCAAATTGATTTTTTTTTTCTAAAGCATTATTTAGAAGCAATTCAAAGTGCTCAGTACAGTAGATAAAGTCACAAAAATATACAGTGCAATCAAAATAAAAACAAATAATCATATTTAAATTGAACAAAAATATAACAGGATAAGGGGATTATGTCACGCAGATTATGTTACGCTACTTTTTTCTTAGATATACAGTGAATTGTAAAAAAAAAAAATCTATGAAGAGTTCGTACAAATAGTATTATGTACAATATGTGAAATAAAAACATGAAAACCTAAGTACTTAGTATGGGCGTTACTCAATCTTCTACAGCTCAAAAGTGCAACACACACTTAAATATTTTGTCCTGATTTACAAGTCAATATAGTTTTGATAGTTCTAAGTGTGTATAAATAAACAACAATGAATAAAATGGTTTTAAATGTTTTATTCTCAATACTGACCCATTTCTGGCAGCACAAGTTTATTAGGACTGATAGCACAATTATCCAAACCAATAAAAGTAATGTCAAACTTAAGGAAACTTTGTTAAATGATGAACATATAAAGTAACTAAAATATAAAAACTAAAATTTCCATCTCATGTGCATTATACTGTTGATAAATTATGCCAGTTGACGTAACCATCTCCTTGGACACCACAGCCACAACATGCTGAGTCTACAGCATCTTTCTAATTAACTGCACAGGAGCACACATGACCTGACTGACATCCAGCAGTGGGACATGCCCAAGGGAAGACAAGCAGCAGCCCACCTCAAACTGACCCCCTAACGCAGAACAGCTGGAGGTAGGTAATACTGTATATCAATTTTTAGATAATGTATTCAAGATATGCAAACATAAGTAAATAAATAAGTTATTATGTAGACTTTCAAACAGAGAAGGCAAGGGGAGATTGCTGCACTTTTTTTTTTTATTCATTAGACAAACATTTCACATTTTTCTGAACCTTTCTAGTGGAGTAGACCTGTGTTATTGCTCAACTTATTGTAAGGATGAATTTTAATGTACTTGTTCTTTTAATGACTTTTCCTATGCTAAGAGTTCATGGAGTTCCTCCTGATGTAATGTTTAGTTTTGTGCATCCTCGGATGTAAATCTTTCATACATCTGGCCCCAGATTGTGGGAATAGACCACTGCACACAAAGAACTCTTCCATTTATTGTATTGTCTCATGCTGAACACCTCCTTTAAACCCACCTTTATAACCACATGCAAATGTATTATTCTTTATTAAGGGTGTTAGCATCTTTCTATGCTTTGAATCAACCCTAATCAGCAAACGACCCTCACTTTATCTCTTGATGATTTTGTAAAGAATACTTACCATTGTGATGCTCCTAGGGCTGGGCAATATTGACAAAAATGGATATCTCGATTACAATATTCAGACAATATTATTTCAAACAAACTGGAAAATGTTCAAAAACATATTTAAGTGTTTCAGTTGAAGCTTAATGATTATACAAATTTGGCTGTAGTTGACTATTCATTCTTTGTCGATTTAAGACATGTGCTATTGTGACCGACGTGGTCAGTACCCGTCCTGAGCGGTCGACTGACAAACGCATTGAGTTAAAGGGAACGCTCCCCTTAGCTCAGTTTGTTTGTGGGTTCTTATACCTGAGGGGGTGAGTTTATCCCATACCACCACACACTTCTCCATACTGGTACCTCGTGTGGGCCTACACCGGTTACACTATCAATCAATCAACTTCGCCTTTCTCATAACTAGTGAGTGTCTCAATGTTCTGACTAATATTGACTCAAAAAAAAAAAAAAACAAATCTGAATAAATTTACAATGTGCTATGTAACTAATGAAAAATTCTCAACTATGACACCAATGTGTGATTAATTGACTAAAACATCATCTTCTACACTATTTTTTACAATAATCACGATAATATCTAAAATTTGATATATTGCCTAGCTCTAGATGCTCCACAGTATGGCATTAAAGTCATATGTGTTCATCTAAATGCAAAAGATGTATTGATGTTGTGTTGATTCATTAGACTTCCTAAGCTCATAACTGTCAAAGCAGTTCCTTCCACTCACAGACCAAAAAGCATTAGAGGTTTAGCACTAATCTCATTAAACAGCCTGACCCTGACAGACCCAAACTATACAGACCTTCCCTCAAAAACACACCACATACATGATCATTTGTTGTCTCTTTTCCACAGACTTCTGCACTGTCAGGAGTCACAGCTCACTCTCGGGCTGGGACGTCCCTTGGGTTCACAGATTAACTGGGAAAGCATTGAGCTGATCTAAGCTTCGACGTGATTGGCCAATAGTGTTTCCTCGTAGCTGCAGGTGTCTAGCTTTAATCTAAGAGGATTGACTTGAAGGGGAAGGAAAAGAACTAAAATGATAGTTTTAGAAAACATACACTTCAATATAACTGTTGGATGATTCTCTAGACATGTCAAAAAGCACAAAAATAATTGATTCAAATCTTGAGGTCGTATTGAAGGACATTTAATGCGAGTACCAAGAAAACATTTATTTATTTTTTGTTTTTTGTTTGTCTATTTGATTTAACCATTCAAATCCATAACAATAGAAAATAATGTCCTGTTTATTATTGTAAAGGAAAGGATTATGTCTTGTAATCATTGTCCCTCCTCTTTTTCTCTTCAGGGGGAGGAGCCTATGTGAACAGCAAGAAGCCACAACAGATCAATCAAAATACAGAACAGACTAGACATTTTCAGTTTTTTCTATACCTGTATATGGGTATGGAAAGCTCTATAGCCTTTGGTTGGATTTTCTTATCAAATTGATCGACTGCAAGGAAACAAATTATTTTTCTATCATATTTTTTTTCTCTTTTTTACTTCTTCAAGGTAAATTGATGATTTTATCATTGGGAATAGTTGATGCTAATGTGATAATATCATGAATAGAAAAAGAGCTAAACCTGAAGCGACTCCAGACTACAGAACTGTAGTGTAATTTTAGCGACTATAATCTGAGGGATTGGACTGAACAGAGCTAAAAGGAGAGTCGTGTTATCCTTGAACAAAGGCAGGTGTTTTCAAGTCCCTGAGCAGTATTTTGATGGTAAATTATAATTCTTAACGCATCTCAACTTGTATAACAAAATATTTGTGACTTAGTGTGACATAGTGCCAGATTTTGCTTTTACTTACATCTCAGCGCTCAGTAATAACTGTTTGTCAAGTAGTATTTCAGATGGTGTGCATTCTGCTTGCCTGCACACTAGCACATTTCTCAGTACTTTATGTTTGTTTACCTAGTCTTTATTGATGATGGGATTGGGATTACCTGTTGTGTCACTGTAAACAAACATTTGACAGTTTTTTTGTGTGCACTTTGCAGAGCACCATAGACCCAGTAAGATCTCTTCAGACACCAGACCCTCACTCACCATGAAGAACAAGGCCAGGTCAGTTAGATTTATAGAATCAATCTCATTCTATCTTATTGTATATTTCACAATTACCTTGGTTATTATATTCTGTACCTAGGTCTACATAGTTACTTTTTCTAAAAGCATTGCATTAGCCTCAAAGTTGTTACTTTAATCATTCATTCATACATATTGACTCCACACCTGAAGGAGGTGGTTTTGGTGGCAGTGAGCACTTTGCAGCCCTGGTTTAAACTAACAAGTGTTCCCTGTTTTCTCTTGTCCAACCAGCCTCAGCTCAGCTTATTTTATGAGCTGGGCATGGTCAGCACATCACCCCAGTTCTTTTTAATCTTCCAGTTTCTTTTAGAATTGATTTTAAAAATTGTATTTTAGTTTTGATAGCCTTGTGCCCTCTTTTCTGACTGAGCTCTTCGGAATCCAAGCTGGTTGCTAAGGTCAACTAATCAACTTCTACTGGAAGTTTCCAGAGCTCAGCTAAAACACTGGGGTGATAGAGCTTTCTCTGTGGCTGGTCCCAGGCTGTGGAACAAACTGCCTCCATGTATAAAGCAGCCAAAAGCTTTATAAATAAAAGTTGATTGATAGATAGCTATTAGTAGGCCTAGTAAAAGTATAGGATGTAAAAGTAATCTATGCATGATGACAGTAGTAGTAGTAGGATAAAGGTCATAAAGAAAAGGCTAATGGGATTTTGGATCCATGAAGATAAAAATGCATTATAACGATGCACAATCATCTTCTGGTCTGACTGAAAAAAGCACTGTTATTAATTAGTTCAATGTCTTTTGCAGTGTTTCTCCGTGGCCTGTAGGCTCACAAAACACTAACTATTCCAATAACAATGACGGGTAAGAGTGGACTAGTACTTACTTCTATTCTCAGAGCTCCATCTTGCTGTTAATATTTTGTACTGCATGTAGAAGAAAAGAATCACCTGCATTTATTTTGTATTCTATTCAGCAAAAAAGATGAGAAGAAGGATGAGAAAAAAGATGATAAGAAGGACGAGAAAAAGGAGGAGAAAAAAGACGAGAAAAAGGATGAGAAAAAAGATGAGAAGAAAGATGAGAAAAAGGATGACAAAAAAGATGAGAAAAAGGATGATAAAAAAGATGACAAGAAAGATGACAAGAAAAAGGATGAGAAGAAAGAGGAACCGTGAGTACTTTTAAAATCTGCATTGTTTTGATTACAATTAAATGTATTCGACATGATGACTATGTTTCTTTTTTTCTGTTGTGGTTAGAAAAGAGGTGTGGATCATGGACCCAGCCACAGACATGTACTACTACTGGCTGCTCACTATCTCCATCCCAGTCTTCTACAACCTCATGCTGCTGGTGGCAAGGTCATTTTATACCAAATATTAATCAAATAAATAGTCTCTAGTCTTAACATGTATGCCAGAACTGAATTACAGTGATGTTAATTTTCACACAGTTGTAATTGGAAGCATTGTAAATTGAAATGTCAAACACAAAAATTAGATCACACAAAATGTATAGATTAAAAACTGTGTTTAGAACATGCCTTAGTGTAATCAGCTGCCTGGACAATTCCAGGCTATGAGATCAGGCCCTGAAGACCAAATATTTCAAATATTAAATCATATATTATGATTGGGAAGAAAAAGAGGTAGAGGAACCCAATTTTGCTGTGGTTTAATAGCCAACGCGCAACTAGAGAGCCTTCTTCAGGGCTAGTACATTTAGATTTATTTGATTTTCGTTTGATTTAGTCCTTGTTCAGCTCTGGGATATACCTAGTTTAGATCTGGTTGATTCCTAGTCTCTGATTCACTACTAATTGGCCATGTTGTAAGACAATATTTTGTTTTGTTTTGTTTTTACCACAAAAACTAATTCACATAATCTTACCAAAACCAATCTAGTTCTCAATAATTCTGGTGCGTTGTTCACCTATCCGGCTTAAAGGCCATAAACCTTTCAAGAATCTGGTTCTCAAAATATTTAATCCCCCGTCTGTGTCATAGATCATACATGCTCTTTCATTGCAGTTAAAATAATTAAAAAAACACTTGTTGCTAAACATGTCTTATTGTGTCACAAATACTAAATCTCTCCTCTTACCTTTTTAGGGCTTGTTTTAATGAGCTGCAGCGGCAGAACACCACCATGTGGTTGGTGTTTGACTATACATCTGACTTGCTTTACTACATCGACACTTTTGTCAGACTCAGGACCGGTGAGTAACACATCTTATGAATACTAAACTGAACAAAAAGGCTGAGACAATATACTGTTTTGCGATTCTGTGATACAATTTGTTGTATCCTACGTCACATTCACAATACTTTGAATAATGATTCAAATGCAGAGTCAAAGAACACTTAAATGCACTTTTAGGATCTGTTACATTTAGATAAGTCACAGTTAAAGTTGCTGTTCAAATCAGGATTGTGAAAAAGGAAGACATTTTGTATTACCATTCATTTGATTGAATACATTTGAATAAGCTTCACCTTTGAATTTCTTTGAATTATTTCTGCAAAATTGTAGTTCTACTGTTTTGCAATACAGATTGACTTTATTATATATTTTTTCATAAGTTATTGTAAAATATCACATATCCCAATATCTTGTCTAATGCAATATGTATTGTATTGCCTCTTGTATCGTGATTGTATCGTATCGTGATAAAAGCATATCGTCTCAGCTCTACAGTACACTGCGCTACATATAAAAAAAAGGACTCATTCTCATTTACAATTCAATAATATACTTTTTTATTGTGTCTATCAGGTTTTTTGGAGCAGGGCCTGCTTGTGAAGGACGAGAAAATCTTAAAGGAGAGGTACACAAAGACTCGACAGTTCAGACTGGATGTCATATCCATCATCCCCACAGATATCGTCTTCATCTTTCTGGGAGTGAACAATCCCGAGTGGAGATTCAACCGACTCTTCCGCCTCTCTCGCCTCTTCGAGTTCTTCGACCGCACCGAGACCCGAACCAACTTCCCCAACATCTTCCGAATCGCTAACCTCGTATTGTACATCATCATCATTATCCACTGGAACGCTTGCCTCTACTTCGCCGTCTCTAAAGTGTTAGGGTTTGGCTCGGACACTTGGGTTTATCCGACTGCTGAAAAAAATCCAGATTACGGACGCCTGGCTCGACAATACATCTACTGCTTCTATTGGTCAACTCTAACGCTAACCACGATCGGCGAAACTCCCCCTCCAGTCCGAGACATTGAATATTTCTTCGTGGTAGTCGACTTTCTAACCGGCGTTCTCATTTTCGCTACAATTGTCGGTAACGTCGGTGCCATGATCTCCAACATGAGCGCGGCGCGAGTGGAATTCCAAGCCAAAATCGACTCTATCAAGCAGTACATGCAGTTTCGTAAAGTTTCCAAAGAGTTAGAACACCGAGTTGTGAAATGGTTTGACTATTTGTGGACTGAGGAAAAAACGTGTGACGAGAAGCAGGTCTTGAAAAATCTCCCAGACAAGTTGAAGGCTGAAATCGCGATCAACGTCCATCTGGAGACCTTACGAAAAGTGCGGATTTTTCAAGACTGCGAAGCGGGTTTGCTGATCGAGTTGGTTCTCAAACTTCAACCGCAAGTTTTTAGCCCGGGCGACTACATTTGTAAAAAGGGGACATCGGAAGAGAAATGTACATCATAAAAGAAGGGAAGTTGGCTGTTGTAGCGGACGACGGGGTTACGCAATTCGTTGTGCTTAGCGACGGAGCATACTTTGGAGAAATTAGCATCTGGGAATTAAAGGCAGCAAAGCAGGGAACAGGAGAACTGCCAATATCCGTAGTGTTGGATATTCTGACTTGTTTGCGTTGTCCAAGGAAGATCTTATGGATGCGCTAATCGAGTATCCGGATGCTAAATACGCTCTGGAGGACAAAGGGAGGGCCATTTTGATGAAGGATAACCTGATCGATGAAGCTCTGGTCGCAGCCACAGACGCTAAAGACTTGGAGGACAAAGTGACTCAGATGGAGGCCAGTGTGGACATCATGATGCTGAAGCTGAAGAAGATGACGGCGCAGTATGAGTCATCTCAGAGGAAACTCAAGCAGAGGCTCACCAACATGAGCAATGAGGTCCGCACGCTACGCTAATATACAGACAGAGTAGGGGCCTGAGCTGAGTGGTATTCTGGGAATTATTCACCTTATTCTGGTCCGCCCACTTTTCTTGGCAGTACATTTCCTGTTTAACTCTGTGTTTGCTTGCCTGTCTTGCGAGCGATCTCAACCAAATACAACTCTGCTAAGAAAAGTGGGTGGGGTTAAAATGAGGAACACACTTTATTTCGAAATTAAATAAAAACGTGTGAGCAGATCATTCAGTTGTTAGCATGGAACATGCCTTTGCTCAAGTGTATTTTGGCACTACTCTAGACCGGCTGCAATAATGTCTTTTTAGTAGTTGATTACTAATCACTTTTACTACATACATTTATTTATTTATTTATTTATTTATTTATTATTTATTTATTTATTTATTTATTTATTTATTTATTTATTTATTTATTTATTTATTCATTCATTTTAAATGAAGAATGTCTTATAATAGTTGAACTTTGACATTTTTATTCAATAAAACCACTGTCTTTGTTATAAAAAGTCAGTTGTCATGTGCTTTGGAGTGCTGGTTCAAAAATAACTATCAAATGTAATAATTAATACATACTCTGCCAAAGAATAAATATCTAATGTGAATATTGGATATATAGGCAATGATGGAATTTGTTTATTACTTGTGAGATTAAATGTAAGTTTTTGCATTGTGGAATATATTGAGTAAATGTATGAAACATTCCAGTTTTGTTGTATTGTGATTATTTATGAAGCGACAACTCTGGCATGGAGGCCACCGAGACCACTGACGGTCAAGACCAAGCCAAAACTAGGACCGCAGTTCATCAAGACACTTACATTTATCAGTGTTTACATGATCTTATTGTGCAGTGCTTACTACAAATTGTGCCTTGGACAAGTCACTGTGCTAGGATCATGAACTCCTTCTGCAACTTAAGCAGAACATGGTGGTAATGAAATGTGGTCTCGATGTCAGACCCTGAGACCAAGAGAAGGCCAAGTAAAATGCACTCAAGTCCAAGAAAAGACCTTTTTTTTTTTTTAATGCTGTCGCGAGACCAGTCCTGAGACCAAGTTTCAAGTACTGCTACACCATTACATTCCTTATAACTTGAAATTGTAAAGTGAATATCATCAGCTCACATGGCAAGATTTTCTATAACAAAATATTAAGTCATTTAAACTTTCTGACTTTCAGTGCGTTTGCGTGATCAAGGAAATCAGACTAAGCTAAGAAAAATGGTCTTCGCCTGAAACCGACTGGACAAGTTTTGCTCCTGTTTACATGAAAGAGAGTAAAGCAATTACTCCCAGACATGACGCTGCTGTGTCAGGTTCCACTACTCCACTAGAATGTGCAGACTGTCTGATTACATGTCTGAAATCTGTCTACAATTGGTCGGGACCACATGTAGTTTTTTTTTTTTTTTAAACCGGCTCTTCAATCAATGTGCCTTGGTTTACATGAGCTTTGGTTTAAATCGGACTAGACAAATTCAGTTTTCCTGGCCTGCATGTAAACAATTGTAATATTTGGCCCCTTTTTGGTTAATGGAACCTATTTAGAAGAACCTCTCCAAGGAAGTAAAAGGTTACGATCAGAAGAAAACAATAATTAAAACAATTTGGATTTAAAAATGGGATAAAATAATGACAAAGCAATCAAGTTGGAAAAAGCAGTCATCTTTATTGAGCATGTTTTCACAACACTGAATACTTAGCGCCGTCCATCACTGTTCAAGAAGTCAAACCAACCAATCAACTGCTTCCCTTTCCCAGGTTGAACTTTGACCTTCACTAGGCTCTAGAGTCCGTTCACATGTCCGAGGTGTGTGCAGCATCTGGAGCGTCCGTAATAATTACAACCGAGGTACAACGTAATGAAAAATAAAAACTGTGTGTGTGTGTGTGGAACCTGGCTCTGAGGAGTTACGTAGCCACATGCTAACCCCGCTAACGAACGCGCCGAAAGCACTACTGGCGCCCTTTTTTTACGATCCAGTGTTCCAAATCCGTGCCGTTTTCAAATCAAAAAGGTTTTTAAATAAGCAACCCGACAAATAATGACAAAATGTTATCCCAGCAGAACAGAAAAAAACAAAATGACAACAACAAAAAAACAACATAAGTGCATTGATAGAGAAAGAATGGCTCAGGGATTTGTGGTGTGAATTAGTGGCGTGGTTGGAGTCCCTTCCCATTCGCGATGCTTTCTCTGGCGGCCATTTTATTAAGTCCACCTGTTCGGAAATTTTATGTAGGCTATTCAGGTAAAAAGCTGAAATGAAACAAAAAAGGCATAGGGTTTTTGTTTGCTTGGAGAATGATAAAAAAAAAAAAACATTTCAGACTAAGCTATGTTGATTAGATTGTTGTCATAAGCAGCGTCAGAACAGGTGGATTTAACAATCGGTGTACAGTCCATTTATCCTAAATCAAACAAAAAATACCATTAAATTTTACAGAACATTGTACAACTAGCTGCAAATCTAGGACAAACCCACATTTGAATTACAGTCGATTCCTAACTGTACTGTAGTAATTCATTTACCAGTCAAATTGTTACACACTGAGGACAATTCACAACCAAACAAAATGTATTTGCAATTCTGTCGCTCAACATTAGTGTAACCAGTTTGTTTTTTATAATCTCTGAAGCTTTAAATGGTGAGAAAAATGATTTGAATCTAACATTTAACACCAGTCGACATTATGGCACAATTTGTTGCCATGTAATTGTGCTAGGTTAATGATTGCTTGTTTTGTTAATATTTAAGAAGCCCAATTAAAAAAGAATGCCTGTTACCAAAATCAGTAAACCATCAGCTTTTGCAAACTGGAATAATCATAGCTTCTACTTCTAAACCCAAAATGGACCTCGTCACTAGTGGTTGGCACTTGAAGAACTCCGTCTACACACAAACCACATGTAGGTCTATTATAGTTTGGTTGTTCCGTCTAACAGCAACGCTCGTCTTTAATCCGGAACACAGGAAGACATCAAATGCTTTGCGACAGTCGCGGCAACCTGTGACCAAAAAACATTCGGAAAGAAATGTCTAAGTGCACTTTACACAGCTCAGATTGAGTCTCCTCCTTCAAAAAAGTAAAAAGAAATGACAGATGTTGAGGAGTTTGCTTAAAACACAACCGTAGGTGCAAAAAATGGCAAACAAAATATTCTAAACGATTTAACTCAAAAAGTCTACAGTGGCCAAGAAGTGCTGCAGAAATGTACTTTTGACAGATTAAGCGGTCTTTGATGCAACGTCTGGTGGAGGGTCTGCTTGTGTTAGCCTGAAAATGTTCAGCAGTATGGCATTAAACTCCATGCAAGCAAGCCAATCTTTGTTTTTTCCAATTTTTTAAGAGGTTGTATTCAGCACACTTTTCTTGTTCGAGCATGTTAGAAAAGTATCTTTTAGGGTCAAAATGAGACCCATGTGTGCTGTCTGCATTCTATTATAGAGCTTCCAAAAAAACAGAAGTGCATGTAGCTTTTAGCATGCCGACTGTTGCTAGCTTTTCCTATTTAATAATAAGCTTATCAGGATGAATTATGAGAGGCTCAGAATCCATGAGAATGTGAGAAATATGTATTTGGACCGCTGCTTGAAATAAACTTGCACTATTTTTTATAATGCTTGAATTATTTTTAAAAAGCCTTAAAAAATCCAAGATAAATAGGTTGAATGCCATACTGTGAAACATTCCGAGTCAACTAACATCATCTATATGGATACAAAAACGGTCCACCAGAAGATACATAGTCCAGCTTCAACTTAAGAGAAGCAAAAATACAAAATACAGGCGTATTGAACATACTATGTAGTTTGACAATTGACATTTTGACAGCTACGCTTTGCAAAGGTTCCGCGTCATTGCTAACAAGGCCTTTACATATCTAAAAATAAATGCCCATTAATACAGTCCAACTGAATCACTCAACTGCAATAACTGTATTGCAACTAACAGCTGACCAGGTTATGGTTGTCAATGTGACAAAAATGATGCTTTGCCTTTACATAAAAGCCTTTCAGGACGTTATAACTTCATAGGGCCGTTTATGGTTTGACTTAAGTTAGATTAAGGAAAAACTTGCCTGTAAGTTTGGTTTGACGCAACTAATTTGGTCCATTCTAATAAAGCAAAGCTGCAATGATGTTTTTGGGCTGACATATTTATAGTTGCTTTGTGTTCAGTATTTTACTTGTGTACATTTGACAATCTTCACTGTATACATGCGTGTCCTGTTTGTTGCTACTTCCTGGCCACCATAGAAGGGGCTACATAGTGAGATGGTAACACGTGCTCACATATTCAGACTCCACTCTCTACACAGTGTACCCGAACAGAAGACAGCGAACATGGCTAATAAATAATCCCGTAATGACGCTGTACAGAACGGCGGCGGCGGTGGCGGCACATTCAGTGTGTGGGAGCGAGCTTTTGGATCTGTGCTTCCCGGACGACCGAGGAAGGGGGGGCAGGCACCGTAGAGCTGCTCCGTCTGCTGGACTCCCGTTGGTTGCTCTGTGGCTGGTAAAGGGCTGAGGGCGGGGCCAGAGGTTTTCATGTTGTGGGCGGGAAGGAGGGGAGGGGCCGTTTGGAAAGGTGGGCGGGGCTCAGAGCATACCAAACCCTTTGGCATAGGTAATGGCTTTCAGCAGTCTCTCTCTCAGCTTCTCTTTGCTGCTGTACTCCGGCAGCAAGAGCACGTTGAAGCAGGTGTGGGATGTGGGTAACCTGTGCAAACACAAACATCAGCAATTTAATAATTCATAAAGACATTTTGGAGTGCTGTTAGTTTGTTCAGGTCTCAATGATGACGTACATTCAGGACAAATGTGCATTATTGCCATTTACTTTAAAACGTGGACTCTGAAAGAAAACTGTCACAATACTGCTTTTTACGTTCAAGTGGGGCTGAGCGGTGAGATAACTGATTATATAATATTTTTCTTGCATTAGATTCATATTTAAAGTAAACTTAAACAAT
Source organism: Mugilogobius chulae (assembly GCA_038363315.1). Taxonomy (NCBI): domain Eukaryota; kingdom Metazoa; phylum Chordata; class Actinopteri; order Gobiiformes; family Gobiidae; genus Mugilogobius; species Mugilogobius chulae. The sequence continues at coordinate 16,019,954 of CM076410.1, forward strand.
ACTGTGTCTGTGCTCGGCGGTGCATGAAGCCAAAAAAAAAAAGTTTACTTCTGCATTTCCTTCCTCAATATGAAACATGAACTGCGTTACCACCACTGAAAGTAATTCTAAGCTAAATTCCACAAAGCTTATCTTGGGCTCTTTAATAGAAAAAATAAATAAATTATTCAAATATAGAGAAATTTATGCCACAAAAGACAAAAACATTGCTGCTCTATGGGAAATTCATTCTTGAACTGGAAGTGCAGTATCTACAGAATTATCAATATATTATAGCTCTACAAATATTTTGATGCAGCCAAATTACATCATTCAGACCAATGACTTGACAGAGGTGTGTAATAAAAAAACGAATGAACAAGAAAAAGAAAGAAAGTGCATGTGAGACCTGTCTGTGTCGGGCCATTCTTGGCGATGATCATCTTGAGTTTGCCCAGGCCTCCCACAGGGCTCTGTCTGTGCCAGTGGTGAACTGGAGGAACAGGCGCTTCTGCTCCTCTCCAAACGAATGCAGCGTCTCCCAGAACTCCCTGTAACACACAATTGAGTCAACCATCTGCATAGTGCCTTTTTAGTACTTTTTTACATCTACTCTGGATCCAAACTAATAGTGATGTTGACAACTTAGTGCCATGATTTTGGGGGAGGCCTGAAATATTGATTTTCTTTAAACTCCCTACTAGCTAACTGCAGTGGTTCTCTAAACACACACTCCAGTTCAACAACACTTCTGCCTCACAGCGAGCTGAATGTGATCAATCTCTGGGCCTGGTGCCAGCTGTCTGCAGTGCATCCTGTATGCCTCTGTGTCTAAGGACCAGCAAGCTCAAAATTTGTGCTTTGGTTAGAATATTAAAACTGGAAAATTGTTCTAAATTCTAGTTCAAATTTATGTCAGTTTGAAAGCTGCCTTGCAATTTCTATTAACAAAATTGTTCCACAAACTGGCATAACAATGGCATACAGTCTTTTTCAAGTTTAAGAGTTATAAAAATGCATTCACTGTAGTGTTTGTATGGAATCTGTTCAATTAAAATCATTTTGACTGAAAGAAAATTCTAGCAGCATAGACATTTTTTTCCAATACTAAACCAGAAACTGAGTATTCTGTTTTCTTTTTGTCACTTACTTAATAATTCGTGAATCTCTATTATAACCACCGTCATATTCTGTCGTTTCTTCAAGTGCTAGAAAGTCGAGGTTCTGCAAGGACAAGACAAAGAACAGATGAGAACAAGAGCACACTTAAAACATTAAGGATTTGTGCAGGACCCTTACCCGACTCCCACAGATGAGCAGCTCAATCTCCTCCGGTCGGAATAAGTACTTGAGCGGTGATTCGTTTGTGACCATATGAAAACCTCTCCTAAAAGCTTTGAACTGTTTCTCTACACTTTTGTTCAGTATATAGTCCGCGTACTGGGACACAAATTCCTGGAGAGATAGAGGAAAAGTTAAGATGTTATTTTCAACCTTAAATACTCCATGTAACAAACCAGCCTTGCCTTTCTATTATCATTGGTGACAGGGATCTTGTCCCCGTTTTCCCTTAGGTTGTACATGAGAGCGTTTCCAAACAGGTCCGTCTGAGAGATCTGAAATGTGATCATCATGTCGTCCTCCACGCTGCCCTCATACTCCAACAGCTCCTTCAAACTCTGGTGCAAAACCTACAAGTAGACACAGGAGAATCAATGAGAATCTTACTGCCCTTCCAACATTTTTTTTTTTTATTATCTTCTAAATTGACTAATTCATGATATTTTTTTTTTTTTACATTGATTCAGTGTTCGTGTAGCATGCTTTCAATAGATGTATTAGCTGTAATACACCAGGAACACCAATCAAAGAGAGCCCTGTTTGGTTTATTTGATTATTAATTTTAGTTTGAGGAACTGATAACCCAAAAAAGGGAAGAGAATATTCAGCTTTTTTTCTGATTGGACAAGTCCTTCTCCTAAAATGCCACAATTTGTGTCAAAGATAAAGGTTTTTGAGACATTTCCCAAACTAATGAATAGCTGTAGCTCATTTGTTTCATAAAATGCATGTGACATTGACATTTCAAATCGCAACACTGAATTACGGTCAAACTGTCGTATATGCCGTGTCAATAAGCCCAATACATATTTCTTTAGAATAGTGAGTAGTCTAAACATGTGCTCTTACTGGGTTCGCGTCTGCCAGGTCCCTGAAAGTGCCCTTCTTGCCCATGAGTTTCCTGTAGACCACCATGGGGAAGTGCACGTCCAGAATGCAGTTGTTGTAGATGGCCAGGCCCAACACAATGCCGATCAGCGTGTACTGGCCCTCATTCTCGAACGACGACGAGTTGAACCAGAAGAGCCGTGTGCGTTCCTCGTATGTGAACATGCCTGAGACAGAAATCCCATTTTCTATTACTATTGTTGACTGTGTATGTATTGCAGTAAATAGTAGAAGGAAAGTAGTCTAACCTATGTCTGGGTTGAAGATTTCCTCTACCACCAGCTGAAAAAACTCTTTGGAGACACCTCCTTCATCTACGCCTTGTTCTCCTTCAAACTCCACGTACAGCTGCTTCTTCAAGTCTGCAGGATTCTCCATGGCGATCATCTCCAGCTACACACACAGTCCATTTTACAAACACATTGTCAATGCTGTCAGTTGAAAAGATTCCATGCATAAAACTGTCCAAACATACACCAAATCTGAAAAAGTTGAGTTTTAATGAAGAGCAAAAATCAAACCAACTGACAGACTATTATAATTTCTACGTGAAATGATTTTTGTAAAAGTTATTTCACACCAAATCAGAGAAGCGTAGTTGAGTTTATTATTATGCATTGTTTGCACAACCGAGGCTTGTCCAGGGTGTGACGTAAGACTCAACTGTTACCCTAATACTAATAAAAAACAAATTAACTTCCTGCCTTATTCAGTCTGTCTAACCATGTTTCATTCCAAGTTTGTCCTCGGTGCATCTGATTTGTCTTTTGAAACAAATTATTTAGATTTTTATAAACAAGATAAAACATTTTGGCACTGAAGTAAAAAGTTAATTGTGATACTTTCTTACCTAAGATAGATTTGAATACAAATCTATCTTAGGTAAGGAATGAATACTTGAATACAATCACGCTTCTGTAAATGATTTTATTCCAATAAATAAATTAAAGAACTGTTTCCTTACTCTAAGTGGCGATAAAATTGACTCTGGTTTGGAACAGGGCCTCCTCCTGCTTGTTTCAATAGAAAAGTTAATTTTATTTAGTTAATTTTCCAATTTCTTTTTCACATTTTGACAACAAACTTATCTATACAAATGAAGAAGTGTATGGTTTTGGCTTTCTATTTTGATGGAATTTTGTGGGTCTTTCCACCTAGAGAAAGTTACACGGCGCAAGTATCAAACTAAAAATGAAAGCGTAAAAATAAAATGCATGCATGCAGTGTACAAATATCACTTAAATGAAACAAAACACAGCATGTCTAATAGCAATTTCTGATTTTTCTCTGTATAAATTTGCAAACACTAACCTAAAAGCAGATGCTATTTTAATATTTCCATTTAATTTTCCTAAAGCATGAGTTAAAAAAACAAAGTGGAGCCGTGTGCCTTACCCGGACCAAAGCGTCGTCAATGATGTGGTCGCGCCGCACTTTGAGCCGCAGGTACGGGTTGAGCTGCTGTCCCTGCACCAGACTGTACAGTACTGTGATCCGCCGCTCGCTGTACATGCGGATCCGGTTGTCGTAGTACAGGCCCAGGTTCTTCGTGACGGCGTTGAGGATGAAGGGGCAAGTCATGAAAGAGAACTTGTTTTCCGTCTCCACCTTAAAGAAAGTATAGTCCTTGTCCATTTCCAGCACTTCGTTCAGGGGCTCATTGATAAATTCTTCGAAGGGCACGAGCGGCCGTCTGCAATCATTAGTGCGTATGCCTAATTCTGTCTCCAGCGGATCTACTCTGGGGCCCTTCTTGTTCCTCCTCTCCTCACCAAGCAGCTCTTGTAAAGTAAGCTCACTTGACTCGGGGATGGGCTCGTCGTCTTCCTCCTCGTTATGCTCCACGTCCAGATCTCCACCCAGGACGTTTGCATAGTACACAATCTTCAAGCACTTGGTCGCAGCTACCACCGCGTCGTCGTCGTTCACAAGGTTGCGGCTGTTGAACTCGTTGCTGATGACTTTGTAGGTGATGAGCTGCTGAAACGTCTCTACCATGCGTCGGATCTGCTCGGCTGTGTAGTGCGACCAAAGGCGTGCGAGTTTGGCCTGCGCTGCGAGGGGGAGTTTACTCATGGCCTTGCAGAACTGAGGCAAGGCGATTTCCAAGTACTCGGGGCTGTGGAGGTTGCTGTTCTCCATGACTATAACAAACAAGTTCAGGTAGTTTGGGTCTCGGGAGTAGACATTGTGGTAGGTCAGGTCGCACTCCACGTTGGGTGAGAGGTAGACCAGTGCGTTGAGGAAGGCGGCCTCGATCTTCTCGTTGGACAGCAGGCGCTCGTAAACCCGTCGCACTGCCTCGATATCTACGGAGACTTCATCTGGAGCAAGCTTCTGCGTGTCCCCGTCCCGCGCTGAGGAAGAGGAGGAAGAGGAGGCTGAAGGAGAGTCTTCCTCCATGGCCACAGCAGAGCACGCCGCAGCTGCCTCCTTCTCGTCCTCATCCTTGTCCTCATCTTTGCCTTGAAGGGATTTTAGCTCCTCCTTGGTGTGGGGTTTGGAGCGCCGGAAGCTCTGCACCAGCCCTTCGGCGCTGGAAAAAACCCGACCGATGACTCTGATAAGGGGCGAGTAGTCTTCTTTCTCTCCGCAGATGTCTAGGATTTCGTAGACCTTCTCCTCCGTCAGGTATGTCACTTCTACAACAAAAGTTAAACAAAACTATTAAAGGGACAGCTTTACATTAGTGGAGAGAACAGAAAATTTAAATAACGTAAACTGCCTGAATTTAATGCAAAAACAAAGGGACAGAATACAACTTTGCAGAATCTTGAAAAAAAATATGTGTACATTATTAGTTGACATAAGAAAATTTGATAAATAAAAGTTATATATTTTCAGATTGCTTTAAGAATCATAATTCTTACAGAAACAAGCTTAGACAGAGTAATCTGAATTTTATCTCTCTACTAAATAAATTATTGATAAAAAGATGCAGCTATGAGACATACGTACAAAAAGTGCCAACATTTGGTTTGGCAACCAAGCACTGGACAGGCAAAGTAAGGTGTTAAAATGGTTTTACAAATGCCCATCTATGGCCTCATTATAATGACCACACCCACCTTTGAAGTTCTCCCTAACCGAGTGGTTGTCCCTATTATTCATCTTGCTGTTGCCGTCCTGATTGCTGTGCGTCTCCAGGTAGGCGGATGCAGTGCCTTTTTTGGAGGGGTGGGGGTCGCACAGTTTAGCATTGACCTTGTAGAGCTCCAGTGCTTTGACCGCCGCTGCGTTGTTGTCCATGCGGCTGAACCCCAGCGACGACGCGCACCACGAGTTGGAGCACGACTCATTCCCACAGCCCTCCGTTAACTGGTGGTAGTAGCGCTCTATGAGGTGTTTGGCAGCTGCTCGCTTCCTGTAGTATACAAAGAAAAAATTATTAATTAGAGGATTTGATTTTTGGGTCACTGAAGAAACATAATAATTAAACAAATCCCTGCTCAGATTTTAAATTTGATGTATAAGAGAAAAAAATTCTTAAAAGCAATCTAACTATTAGTATGCAACAAAATGTTTAAAATACAGTTCAACAACCAGTTATAAAAGCAATTTAACTAAATGAAAATAATATTCTTAAGTGTTTTCAATTTAACATTAGTTTGATTTACTTGGGCAATAGAGCACATACATCCAAAAGTGAAACATGTTACAAACAGAAAGTGATAAAATGTGACATTCATTCACAACATCAAGTAATAAGTTAGGCTATAACCATTATCGACTGAGTATCCACACAATTCTCAGCGTACAACAAAAATGTGAATTTTTATAAATCAGTATTCTTTTGTTATAAACTAAACAGGAAGTGAGACTTTGAAACATGAAAACATTTATGGTAGCCTACTACTACTTACATTCGGCTTGCTTCTGGGTTTTCGTTTTCAGACTCCTCGTTTTCTCTGCAAACACAAACAAACAAAGCATGTGATGCTAGAACACAAAGCACAAGTAGACATTCATATTTTAAATGAACCCAGGTAAATCATAAATACTACAACAGTGTAACAAGGGCATAACAGACTGCAGCATTGATCAAGAGGCTTACATCCAGACGCTAAAACTGCTATTATGTTCCATTCTTACATTAAATTAGCAATTGTTTTATATCATCAATGGCATAAAATGTAATCGGTGTTTCTAAAACGGCTCCAAGTAAGCATGTAACGTTGCTTTAAACCAATGCTAACTAAAATGACAGAGCAATGACAGCCCGGCTGCTACTATGTGGCTAGCAGCTTTTCTCCGCAGAGGCCCCAAATCCCCAGTCTTTCCTGCACATTTGCCCACCTCGCGTCTCCTCTCGTTGGGCTAAGCTGGGCCTGTGGTGGCGCACACTCACAGTCCTCCTTCTCGTCGGAATTCATACGACTTTATCCTCTGTTGTTGATGTTTTGGGGGGACTCCGTTGCTGTGTGTGCACGTTTCGTTCGCTGCTCGGGTTAAGTCCAGGAGAGCAGGGGGTTTGGATCAGCCGCGGAGGGTTTGCGGTTAAAAACTTCATTCACGGCCTTGTGCTAAACCAGGCTCTTCGCCCCGTCTCAGGTGCACAGCCATCTTGACTACAGCAGCAGCCCACGGCCCACAATGCACCGCGGACGACGACAGGAGCCCGGTGTCTGGTGCTTAACGAGCATGGACTGGAGTAACTGGACTGGAGTCAGCAGCGCTCAACACTTTTAGGAATATTATTTTTTGTACAGTTTTGCATCAACAGGTCAGTGACATCAACACAATAAACTGAAGTGAGTTTACTATAATTTATTTTGCCATTAACCACCACTAGCATTCAGTCATAGGCACTAAAGACACCGCGGGAGATCCAAAAACATCATACTATTCTATTCTATTCTATTCTATTCTATTCTATTCTATTCTATTCTATTCTATTCTATTCTATTTTTTTCTATTCTAGTCTACTCTAGTCTAGTCTAGTCTAGTCTATTTTATTCTATTAAATAAATAAATAAATAAATAAATAAATAAATAAATAAATAAATAAATAAATAAATAAATATATATAGGGTTATATATTTATAGGGTTATATATATATATATATATATATATATATATATATATATATATATATATAATATATATATACGCGGGTGGTCTCATCCGCTTTCCAAGCTCGGGTCCTCTACCAGAGGCCAGGGAGCTTGAGGGTTCTGCGCAGTATCCTTGCTGTTCCTAGGACTGCACTTTTCTGGACTGAGATGTCGGATGTAGATCCAGGGATATGTTGTAGCCACTCATCCAGTTTGGGGTCACGGCCCCCAGTGCACCGATCACCACGGGCACCACTGTTGCCTTCACCTTCCAAGCCTTCTCCAGCTCTTCTCTGAGCCCTTGGTATTTCTCTAGTTTCTCATGCTCCTTTCTCCTGATGTTGCCATCACTTGGTATTGCCACATCCACCACACGGCTATATATATATATATATATATATATATTATATATTATATATATATATATATATATAATATTATAATATATATATATTATATATATATATATATATTATATATATATATATATATATATATCAGCTTAGAGGAATCCATTTCTAAAGATGTTCCGCATCTTCAGGACTGGCATACTCAGCCTAAGGAACAAAGAAGCATTATTAACAGAGCAAATGCAAGGAAGCAGACAGGTCCATCAAAACTAAAGAGGAACGGGCTGCTGATGAACAAATTAGAAAGGTAAATGAGAAAAAAGTGATCGACTTTAGGCCAGCTCCTGCACCACCGAGAATTTGGGATTCGATAAAGGACAAGTTTGCGCAGGAGCCAAAGACTAACCCAATCACGGCAGCTCTTGCAGTAATAGGCAATGTTTGGGAGAAAAGAAAGAAGGCGTTAGAGAAACAACGTGCAACTAGACCTGTTACTGACACGAATATCAAGACAAACCAAAAGGTCAGCTGAGAGGAATCCATTTCTGAAGATGTTCCACAACTTCAAGATTGGCATACTCAGCCTAAAAAACAAAGGATCATTATTAACAGAGCAAATGCTAGGAAGCAGACAGGTCCTATTAAAACTAAGGAAGAACAGGCTGCTGACGAACAAATTAAAAAGGTGAACAAGAAAGAGGAGCTCGACTTTAAGCCTCCTGCCCCACTGAGAATTTGGGAATCCATAAAGAAGCCAAAAACTAGCCCTATCGTCACACCAGCTCCTGCAGCAATAAGCAATGTTTGGGACAAAAGAAAGACAACATTTGAACAAGAACGTCCAGAGAAGTTATAGACGTTTCTAAAGATTTTCCACAGATTAGTGAATGGAAATCTCAGCCAAATGAAAGCAAAAACACAAGTAGGAGAGAAAATGCAAGAAACCAGACATGTTCCATTAAAAGTAAAGAAGAACAGGCTGCTGATGAACAGATTCGAAAGGTGAACAAGAAAGAGGAGATGGACTTTAGGCCAGCCGAAAACTATTTCCAAGATCACACCAGCTCCTACAACTGGTAATGTTTGGGACAACAGAAAGACGGCATTGGAGCAAGAACATCCTGCTAGAATTGTTAGAGACGTTTCTGAAGATTTTCCACAACTTAGCGAATGGAAAACTGAGCCCAAAGGAAAGAGAAGCATGAATAGGAGAGAAAACAGGAATCGGACAGGTCCTAGTCCAACAAAGCATGAACAGAATGTCGATGATCAAAGCAGAAACGTTCAAGAGAAGAAGAATCTTTACGCAAATCCAACTCCGGCACCTGCAAGTATTTGGGATTTGATAAAAGACAAGTTCATGCAGGAGCCAAAAACTAACTCTTCAGCTTCCACCAGCAACGTTGAGGCCAGTAGAAAGACGACATTAGAACAGGCAGCTAGACCTGTTACAGATGAGAGGAGAACAAACAATGAAGGATCGGATTCTAAAAATATGCCGCAAAATTACAAATGGGAAAAAAGAAATGTGAATAGGAGAGAAAATCCTGGGAATTCTAGTGGTTCCAGTGTGAGTGGCGGTAGACAAAGTGGAAGACAACAAGTTGAGCCCAAACTGGCTCCTGGACCATCGAACATTTGGGATTTGATGAAGCAGAAGTTCACACATGAGCGTGCACCTAGTCGTACGTTCATTCCACCTTCAGTTTGGGACGCAAGAAAGGAGAAACTTGAAAAAGAAAGGCAGGCAGCTGAGCTAACATCTGCACAAGCTGATGCACCAATGCCACCAGTTAAAGACATGTCCACCGAGGTAGTAAACATGTGGAACTTTGAGGGAGACGAAGCAGACTCAGAGTTCCCCCCGCTCCAAGACAGTAGGACATCAAGGGAGAGTGGAGCTTAGTCCACCATCTTAGCTCTACTAAAGCTCTCCCAAAGAAGGCACTAACAACATCCTAGTGTCTGATGAGCTCTAAGGCACTAACAACATCCTAGTGTCTGACGAGCTCTACTAAAGCTCTCCCAACAAAGACACAAACAACATCCTAGTGTCTGATGAGCTCTACTAAATCCCTCCCAACAAAGGCACTAACAACATCCTAGTGCCTGATTAGGCTGTGTACAGGGGGTGAGGAGTGGTAGCTGACTACTGCTCAGCACCCCTGACACACAAAAAAATACAAAAACAACACAAATAAAAAAATAAATAAATAAATAAAAATTACAAAAACACTTATTGTATGTGAACATTGCGAAATGTATTTTAGTGCGTTTGTGATGTGTGCGTGCATGGTGCCTCCTATGTGTGTGTATGCATGTGTGAGATCTATGTTCTAATTTAGTCTCTTTGTAATTTCACAAATAATTGTTTACAGCCTTTCTTTGCATGTTTTATGCTCTTAAAATACAATTTAAGTTAATAGCTTCTACAAAACCTAAAGCTATTTCTGTGGCTCATTTTAACTGACGAGTGACTTACGTATTTTACTCATCGTATGGCCCATTTTACCTGAACACAGCACTAAAGATTTTTGGAAATGTAGAGTTTTCAAATGCTCTAGCACATAGCCTAGATAATTTAATTCATTTGCCTGAATTTCATCTTAAAATATAACAGGCAATATAAAATAATGTAATTTTCCTAATTAGTTTCATTGACTAGTCTATTTTTTTTCACTGATATGCCAAAAAATTTCAATTTACCTGTTAAGTCTTTATGGCGTTTTCAATTTTCCTTTATGGTGCTCCTAACTGTTGCAACTGTGGAATTTTTCCCTTGTGGGAATCAGTATCTCTTTTGGTCTCTATCCTTAGAGAAGGCCTTGTTTCCAAAGAGAACAATACAGTCTATGCATAGTCTCTCCAAAGACAACATAAGTTACATGTAGGCTAGGCCTACTAAACAAAAAATATACAGTACTGTTTAAATATATATTACAGCACGAAACAAAAAATAATCATGCCACAATACAACAGCTGTTTTTAATGGTTAATCGACCTTATCAATGTGCAAAAAATATTTAGGCCCTTTAATGTTACAACTACTTACTGTTTCATATGTTTCCAGTTAAACCATGAAAACAGACACTTAATGTAATGCTTAAACATCTATAGTCAGACACACTGATAATTCATGATAAACATATTTGTTGCGAGCAAGACTGGTTACAACATTTTTCTATTCAGTCTTTATTGTCTCATACGTATAAATTGTGCTGCCAAATTTTGTATTTTCTCTCTGTAAATTGTGAATTACTTTTAAAATAATAATCCAGAAAAAAAAACTTTTATCTTCGAACTTTCCTACTGAGAAACATGGCACGCGCTACAGTTGGCGGAAAGATAAATCAATCAAACTTCTGGCCTCTGTGATTGGACGAGCCTGTGCGCAGTAGCTCAGTGACTTGAACGTGTCTCAGACCAAGTCCAGTCGTTCACGGAGGCCGGTCGCTTTGGAACAACATCCACCAAATACAGCAAAAGACAGAAAAAACACATTCTAGTTCGAATGTAAGTATTGATTTTACCAATAGTGCAACATTTAGAGGAATTTACTAGGTATTTTATCCGTATCGTGCACATTTCCGATGCAAAAGTAAAGGCCGCTCACGAGGATTAGCGCCATTAGCCACTTTGTGCTAGCTAATGCTACTGAGCTAGTTAGCTAGCAGAAAAAAAAAGCTTCGCGGCCATCAACGTTATTTTTGAATTTTCTTTAATTTGTTTAATTTATTTACGGTCTCAGTACTCAAGTTCAAAATGTACATTTTCTTCAACCGTCCTGAAACTATGTAACCTCAATATAATGCTGAAACCGCAAAATTGCTGCTAGGCTAACTACACGTGTTCGGTTTTTCAAAGGAATAGCTTTACTCAGCTCACGTGGCTGCATTTTTAAGCTGCTCCGAAGACATTGCTATAAAATATATGGTTCATTTTATCTGTACATTATTATAATGAAGTTATATTTAATTGCTTTTTTTTCCAGAAGCAAACATGGGTGACGAATGGGAAGAAGAGGTGAGCAAATGAATCAGGTTTAGATTATTTGCAACAGGTATAATGTAATTGTGCACTTTTCCCACAGACTACTACAACCACCTCAAGCACATCATTTTTTTCAAGCCAGTCAAACGGAGGTAGACAAAATACAAGAATTGCCTCAACTTAGGTCCTTAAGTAAAACGATTAACTTTTATTTCACTTTAGATTCGAAAAAGGATTTCTGGAACAGTGATGGGGATTCTGGAAGAGGTAAGCATGCTGCGGTTAAATACAATGTACACACTCAACTGCCTATTTCTGGTGTAGGTCGTGGAGGCAGAGGTCGAGGAGGAAGGAGGGGTGGCTTTAAATCATTTAATGGTAAATATGTATACATTTTGAATTTACATAGATTTTTCATGCTTTTTGGTAATTACTCTGAAATGTGACATGCATGTTTTTTACAGATGGGGATGAAAATGCAAATACCGATGGTAAGTTTTAAAATGAGGGTAAAAGAGTATATTATAGCCACAAGCACTTAAATCTTGTTTTTTTTCTATCAGAAGATGGTGGCTGGAACAAAACTGGCGGTGACAGAGGAGGATTCCGAGGACGAGGAGGCAGAGGTGAGGTGGTCGTTTATTTTAATTTTCCTTATATCTGTTGGTATCTTGCACACAAGTATCATTCTGTTTGAATAGGTCGAGGCCGTGGGTTTGGCAGGACAGAAAATGGCGACTTTAATGGTAATTTAAACATTAAATTACATTTATGTAGGTTACGCACTCTAACTTATGGTTTGTTTTTCAGATGACAACGATGGCGGTTCTGAAAATGGTAGTAATGAATGCATGTAGTATATTGTCATTTTAGCAGATGGATTGGATGTTGTGTCTATGTAAACAGGCTTCAGAGGTGGAGGCAGAGGAGGGCGAGGAGGCAGAGGGGGTCGTGGAGGCTTCAGCTCAGGTATGCTTTGCTGCAGTCGCTATACACAATCACCTTTGTACTCCTGTAATTCATGTAACGTCTGCTAAAGGTGGTGAGCGAGGTGGTCGAGGTGGATTTGGAGGAGGTGGTAAGTTAATGAATTACATTTATAAAATCATCTTAATTCATTCTAAGTGAGTGTGCTTTGCAGGTTACAGAGGAAATGATGAAGAAACATTTTCATCAGAAGGTAAGACAATGCTTGGCTTACAGCGACATACTTCGGTGTGATCCTAATTTCCTTTTGGTTGCAGGGGGTGAAAAGAAGGATGACTCAGGCGAAGGAGAAAGTGAGTAAAAGCTAAATTAACACATTTGTTGTTGTTAAATACAACTTTTTTTTTTCAGAACCAAGGGTTACGTATATTCCTCCCAGTTTACCTGAGGACGAAGACACAATTTTTTCTCATTATGAGTCTGGAATCAATTTTGATAAATACGATGATATCATAGTTGAAGTTAGCGGCACTAACCCCCCTCAGGCAATCCTTGTGAGTTTCTCAGTAAATCTTAATGCTAGCTTCTCAATGATGATTGAAATCTTTATAATGTTTCATTGTTTCAGACTTTTGAGGAGGCTGGGCTGTGTGAGTCTTTGAAGAAGAATGTCAGTAAATCGGGTTATGTAAAACCCACACCTGTTCAGAAACATGGCATCCCCATCATCTCAGCCGGCAGAGACCTGATGGCCTGTGCTCAAACCGGCTCGGGGAAAACTGTGAGTGCAGCTTAAGCCGGACTTTCTATTTACTTAAACTCAATCTAACTCGTGTGTTCTGTGTTTAGGCGGCTTTCCTGCTGCCTATCCTGCAGCAGCTCATGGCAGATGGGGTAGCAGCGAGTCAGTTCAGTGAGCTGCAGGAGCCAGAGGCCATTGTAGTGGCTCCCACTAGAGAGCTCATCAACCAAATCTACCTTGAGGCCAGGAAGTTTGCCTATGGGTATCTATCACTGTAGTGCTGGCATAAGTCATGAGAAGTCTTGAAAATTGCTGTTTTGTATTGAAATGACTTGTCTTTTAGAACCTGTGTTCGCCCTGTTGTTGTGTATGGAGGAGTAAGCACTGGATACCAGATCAGAGACTTGTGTAGGGGATGTAATATTCTTTGTGGAACTCCAGGAAGACTACTGGATGTGATTAATCGAGGAAAGGTAAATGTTCTCCTCAGACCCCTCACCCTCTACTCTAAAGGGAAACATTGCTGAGCAGGTGTTTTTTCAGGTTGGCCTGACAAAATTGCGATATTTTGTCTTGGACGAGGCTGACAGGATGTTGGACATGGGTTTTGAGCCCGACATGCGTCGTCTAGTGGGCTCCCGGGAATGCCCTCTAAAGAGGATCGGCAGACTTTGATGTTCAGCGCCACATACCCCGAGGATATTCAGAAGTATTTGTATAAATAATGTATGCATACGGTCTGAACACCTCTGATGTCATGTTTGTGGGAACAGGCTGGCAGCAGATTTCCTCAAAACTGACTACTTGTTTTTGGCTGTCGGAATTGTTGGTGGAGCCTGTACAGATGTCCACAGGAGTTTGTAGAGGTCTCAAAGTTTGATAAAAGAGAGAAACTTCTAGATATTCTCAAAGCAACAGGTATTACAATCTAATTTCCTCCTAATATGTTGGCATATGCTAAATTTATATTTTTCAGGAACTGAACGCACTATGGTCTTTGTTGAAACCAAGAGACAAGCAGATTTCATGCTGCTTTTCTCTGTCAGGAGAAGGTTCCAACCACCAGTATTCATGGGTGAGAAGAGCCTAATAGATTCACTTTCTAGAATGTGATGATACGTCTTAACAATCTTTTCAGCTGTATTTGAGTAATATTGGCCAGTGGAATGATGGCATGTGAATGTGAACAAAACCTATGTCCGGCTTACTGTAATGTTTCTGTCTTCAGAGACCGGGAGCAGCGGGAGCGAGAGCTGGCTCTGGCACACTTCCGCTCAGGAAAATGTCCTGTTCTTGTCGCCACCTCTGTGGCTGCACGGGGTCTGGACATCCCAGATGTGCAACATGTTGTGAACTTTGATCTTCCCAATAACATAGATGAATATGTGCACCGCATTGGGAGAACAGGCCGCTGTGGGAATGTTGGTAGAGCAGTGTCCTTTTTTGACCCAGACAATGATGGTCAACTCGCCCGTTCTCTCATCTCAATTCTTTCCAAGGTCTGTTTGTGCTGCTAAAAATTTGTTAAGCTGTTTTACCACTGGTACTATGAGTCATAATATATTTGTGTTCAAAGGCCCAGCAGGAGGTCCCATCATGGTTAGAGGAGAAAGCTTTCAGTGGACCTGGCTCTGCAGGACCTGCAGTGCGAGGTTTTGGAGCCACAGACTCAAGGAAGGTAAGAAATGAATACTAGAATTCACTTTAAACAGTTGTGAGTTTGATTTGACTCTGTGTTTGTCTGATGTCAGGGAACCCAGACCACATCTTTCCAGAATAATGGCAGCAGCCAACCTGCTGCACAGAGTGCAGCTGAAGAGGAAGACTGGGGCTAGACTACTTCTATCCATGTTTTAATGCTGTTTTGTATTAATTGAGCACTATTGTCCTGTTCAGTTTGAAGGATGTTTTTCTACAAGCCATTGGAAAGTCTGTGGACAGTTTATTTTAGTTTGTTTTCTGCCTTTAAATTTTAGAGTGCATATTGCATGTTTGCTAAAAAACGTGGCATCTAATGTCAAGATTTGAATATTTCTGTTTTGAGAAGCAAGAAAATAAATCAAAAATGTAGAAAGTGTGTCAAGTATTTTGTTATCTAAAATTTATGTATGTAGCTAAGTTTTATTAACTAACTAAAAATGCTGAAACAGGAAAAAACCTATGCATTTTATAAAGCAGGTTGATAAAAGTATTTTTTTTGACCCCTGAATGCGTATGTCAATTGGTCCCGAGTAGTTTAAGTATAAAATTAAGCAATGACCGCACGTTAATAAATGCGCCGCTTATATTCAGTGTACCATATTGAAGTATTTTTATTTTTTACAGCAACTTTAAAGAAAAGAATATATTTAGTATTGTCACTAAACTATGCTGAAGACAACAGAAAAAAACATCAGAGGTGCAGACTTTTTTTAGAGCAGCCAGATCCAGATTCACTGTCCCTGATCGGCTCAATCTACTCTCATGGGTGTCCTCGGCTGGAAGACAGTGCCAACTTTTTAATTCCTTTAGTAACAATGGTCCGTCCACACACAGCTGAATATTTCTTTTGTTCCGTATAGGCTACAAGGCCTGTGGCCTTGCAAAAAATAATTTCTGTACACAGGGACACATTTGGCTGTTTTTCTGCATCTGCCTTCTGAAAACCAAAATACTGGTTTTCTGTATTTTCCAGGCAACCCACGGATGGGCGGGACTTTGATCAAAGCTCTTCATTAATTGGCCAGTTGTAAATCCGGTTCCTGTTTTGAAGCGCTTGTGTTATGTTTTAACATCAGAACTGTATCTGGGAACGGTGACTGTAAATCTGACCAAACTTTTCCAAAATCCTCGCAGCTTTACCCGGTTTTAGTCCATAAAACTCCGTATACTACAACGCTTTAGCTCTGTGTCAGTTCAAGAGGCGCCATGTTTACTCCCGGAGGCACCGTCAGAAACAAAGTATGTTACTTTTTTTGTCATTATTATTCAATTAAAATTAGCAAGGCTTAACATTGGTTATCTTAATAATGTGCTGTGCGAAGCTGGTGACCTCGGGCAGGCTAACAGGAGTATGCAGGAGGCAAGCAGACAGAACCAGGTAAGAATTACATCTGCTCGCCCTAATCACAAGCATTACACCAGTGTTTTCTCTTGGATAATTTAAAAAATATGTTTTATAAGGTGTGATTGCTGTTGGGAAAGCAAAGCATCCGACTTCAGTCAATTATTTTTTCATGTAACATTTTCTTTTTGTATAGTTTGTATTTGTTTTATTTTCCTAGAAAATCTCCTAAATTCAGACCAGAGCCAGCCTACTCTTTGTACTCCACAGACTCTGAAAACCAGGTGAACTCATGTCATAATGTGCATGCTACTGTAGATGTAGATTGAAGATTGATAATTGGTTATTTCTGGTAAAACAAATCAAACTGTCATCATCCCTTTTTCTGTGATTTATTTATTATTTTATTTTCAGGTAGCCACTCTCCACAAAGGCTTGGACCGCTGTGCTGCTCTTCTCACTGACATCCTCCAATGTGAAAATCAAGGTACAAAAAAGAAAACCTAAAATAAGTGTGGAGTGGAGAACTGTCGTCTACCTCTTTGTGTTGATGTCCTACATTAGATGCTGTGCCAAAGCAGGACAGATCAGTGAAATGTGCTGCACCCAAAAGTCGCCCTCACACTCCCACCACCGGGAAGAAGGCCATAAGGCGGTCGCTTTCCAAATCAGGTGAGGATCGTATTTATATTTGGATAAGCGGAGTGAACCTCTCCAGTTTGGTTGTCTTGGCGGTTGAACATAATTTTTTTTATAGTCAACCAGTGAGCCACAACACCAATGTTAAATGTTAAAATTGTTGACCAAATACTGCTAAGTTTGTCTGTGGGATTTTTTTGTTTATTTAGTAAAAAAGTGCTATCATGTTTTCTCAGATTTGTTTTTTAGTTAATGTCAAACAAAAAAAAAAAAAAAGGAAATGTGCAGATGTCAGATAATATGATTCTTTTATCTTACTCTTTCAGTTCCAAACCCTCGGACTGCTCAAGTGGTGCGCAGGAAATCCTCCACCAAACTCTCCACCAAACCCTCCACCAAACCCTTCACCAAGCCCTCGATGACCACCCCCAGCGCAGTCCCGCCCCGCCACACTCCGGTGTAAAGCTCCATCCACCAGCCAGAAAAGCACACCTCCTTAAAACCCCATCTAAACCATCAAGTCTTGTACCCCTGTGCTTCCCTGTGAACGCAGCACAGGCCCTCCATGCTCAAGATTGTATTCCGGAGAGCGACCAGGGGCCGGCGGATGAGGGCAGAATGAGGAGAATGCAGTGTCTGTTGGGAGAACTGAAAACGCTGATGGTTGGACACGGTAAGAATTTAAAGGAGACATGTTAGGAAAATTGACTTATTTGAGCTTCTAACATGTTCATATCAAGTCAAGGTCAAGTCAAGGCATAGTAAAAAAGCTTAAAAGTTGTCATCTGGACAGTGTATTCGGAAATCGAGATGTTTTGATCATCCGACAGTCATTCAAAAACGCCGTCCAGATGACAACTTTGAGGCCTTCCTGCAATACACAGGCTCTAATGTTTTTCATTCCTCAAAAACAGGCCTGGAGTTGTATTTGTTGTAATTTAAACTTGTTTGATTAATCTTGTCTAGTAGGAACTTCAGAAAAATAGCTTGGTTTGTAGTTTCATCTAACTGTGAAAACACTTAGCTGATATAAAGCAGTGTGCTTTTATTGACATTTTTGTTTTAATATTTTTCTTAAAGCTGATTTTAAGGCTAATGCAGATGATGCATAATGTTTGTTATTTAAAAACACATTTTATTAACGTCTTTAATGAAATGGGGAAGACCACTTTTTGTGTTGAATCTGATAAAATTGTTCGACTTTAATAAGTTAATTTATGTTAGTATAGTTGATCGTGTCCATTTTAAAACACAATTTCACAAAACGTATGAATGAAGACACAAAAACACATTAGTTTGATTATAAGAAACACTTCATTGTTTAGAAAACCAAACTCTTCTTAACTGTGACATCTTTGGTTGCAGACTCTGCTCAGGCATGCCTACATTTGCTGGAGCAGACTTTGTCCTCAGCTCCCAGCTTTGAAACCACTAAGCACCAGGCCCCAAGTACAAGTAAGAGCCAGACGGAGACTGCAGAAGCCCAGCTACAGAGGTAACATCATGACATAAAGAAAAGAAATGTCCTATGTCTTGATTATTATTCGAAACATGGGCTTGAAGGTGTAGAAAAGCGCTCACAAGCAGCTGAATCTGATATGAAATGACATTAGTAGCATGCAGACGTTTGTAGCTTATAATTCCTTGATGTGTTTCAGACAGGTGAATATTTTGAACCAGCAACTGCAAGATCAAGAGGCCACGCAAAAGCTTCTAAGCTCACAAGGTACAATTTCTAAAGCACAGCAAGATACATTTAAGAGTTGTGTTATTGTTTTTATTAATCTCAAATGCTTGTGGTCAGTGCTGAGTTTACAGGGCCAGCTGAGTGCAGCAGAAAAGGAGCTGGACCAGGTTCAAAAAAGCCTCCAGCTGACGCAGAGCAGGTTTCAGAGCAAAGAGGAGGAAAACGTCGCCCTTAAAACAGGTGGGAAACATAAATGTACTGCGTTTTGTGTTGTGTCGGATTTTTTGTTTACACGTATAATAAATAAGACAAAATAGAATTCTTTCTTTCTTTTCTTTTGTGTGAACAGAACTTGAGAGCACCAAAAGCAGGCTGAGAGTGGCCTTACAAGACAAGTTCAAACTAGAGGGAACAGTTCAGCAGAAACAGCAGGAGAAAGAGGCGCTTCAAAGGTAAGTGGAGAATATATTTTTAATCAAATAAATTGACAAATTGTATGTAGCAAAGTTGTATTAGTTTTGAAGACGTTAATAAAAATATATGTTTTTGCATAATTTGAGTTATTATATTGTTATTATATTGAATTAGTGAGTTATTATATTGAATTAGTTATTATATTGAATTAGTGCATATTGCATAACCATAAGTAAATTGAAAACTATTAGCAATTATGCTTTTCTATTTTGCTATACTCTCAGCAACTGGAGACAAGAGTATTCAATGAACACATGCAAGATGATGCATAGTTACTATATTTTTGCATAAAGTATTGGCAGCTGGAGATGTTAAAATTATTGTTCATTGATAATTTTATTGATTTTTTGTCTTACAATAATTGTAACTGTAAATATGTGATAGTGTGACAGATAAAGTATGTAATATTTGTTCTCATGGTTTCTAACTAGTTTACAAAAAGCTTTGAGTACCTTGAAAAGATGTAAAAGCATCATTTAGCATTAGGCTCTATTTAGTTTTAGTGGGAAAACATTACAAAAAATCATAGTTACTTAAGCACTCAAGCATTCTTCTGCTCATGTCCAACAAAGAAGTTAACTTAATTAACTAAATTCAGGTAAATTTCAGTAACATTTTAATCATGTTTTAATGTGTAGTCTACATGCTCTTTAGGCTAGTAAGCTGAACTTACAAAGATAAAATACATTTTAATTAACCTAAGTCTGTCCTCCTCAGAATAATCGACAGTTTGGACTCATCAACACCCACACCAGACCACCAGCCCGCACGTCCACCGGGGCCCGCTAAAGAGCACATCACCCAGTACCTCCTGTCACTGGAGCAGACCCGACACATGCAGCCTCCCTCCACGCTCCAGGTCCCAGAGACACAACAGAGGCCCGAGCGCGACGCGGACTCCGTGATCAGCGACTGGAGCGTCCAATCAGAGTCCAGCTTTAACACCAGGGACGAGGCTGCGTTCAGGGACGGGCTGGCAGCTCTGGACGCCAGCATCGCCAGTCTGCAGAATACGCTCAAAATGGACCTGATCAAAACATAGCAGTGCCATAGACTTTTACTGAAAGGTGGACTGTATAGAGTGGACCTTACAGATTTTTAAGATGAATGAATGATTTCGTGAATATTGTCAAATTATGGTTTCCAGAATGTGTGAATATATAAATAATAAACATATAAACTCAAACTATTAGTACTTTCTGATTCAAAGTTCCATGCTGCCTCCAAGCTTAAAGATGCTCAAGGTTTGCGGTTCTCTTTTACATAATTTTCTCCATGTTTCAAACTAAATTATTGTAAGATCGTAGTCACAAAAATGCAAGTTAAACACGTTTGAAAATGTAATACTGCGTTGCTTTAATATACAAACGGCTACAAAGTACAGAAATACAAAACTCGAAACATTGGCTTACAATCCTATTCAGCACCATTTACCAAACAAAGTCATCTAATACAAAAGTCTAAAGCTAGTAGCTGGTTTATAGTACAATACATCCCTTGAGTGCTAAAGTTGTCAATAGTGCAAACAAAGTCATCTTTACATACATGTCATAACAATATAGTGTTGCAGCAGAACAGTCATTCGTGTACAAAATATTTGGCCGGTGTATCAAAAATAAGCTTTTGTCAAAAGCTTGTTGAAAGTTATTATAAATACAGTACAATTACATTGCAAAGTGCTTTGAGGAGGAATTTGATTCGAAAACATTCTATAAATTTAACAAACTATCAACAATTCAAACAGATTAATACATGTAACAACATTCATATGGTCTCGAAACAGTTAATATTTAAACTGAATGTAAGTCGCATGGACAATTAATTAATTTTAATACAAATATGACATTTTTCCACTGCTGTATTTAGTTAATATTTCATTCATTCATTTATTATAGTGCAAATTTAACTTATCAATCAAAATGCCCCTTTTTTCAAAATTTTATCTTTAGAATATCTGGAATCAAAAAGGAATAGGTAGATTTTTACAGCATTTTTCTCACATATACAGTAATGCCAGTGTGTTTTAATAGACAATTCATTTTTCCTCAAGCCAGAATTTCTCTGGTTCTAATCCCTTTCTACACTCTATAAAGTGAATCCTAACATTTTCTAATCTGATATATGGCTATGTGATGGAAAAAGTAGACTCATTACTGTGCTCATCAAATTGTGGAGGTAACTGGAATCAAAATGAAACCAAGACCAAAACATATTTTCAAAGACAAACTCAGATACATTCTCACCATGTATGGTACTAAATGTTAGCATAGTAAAAGAACAAATATGGAAATTTTTATATTTTTCAGGATGGAAATACAAGCTTGCTTTTTAAATAAATAAAACAGGATGGGGTCTTTCTAGTAAAACCTAAAAATCAGGATAAAATGCTTTGACTATCTTGTGTGGGGTCTATATAATTAATGTCTAGGATTGACCATTTTCCCCCACATAGTTTGATTATACCTTTGCTTCATTTACACGTACCTTTAACAGCTGCTTTAATTCAAGTGAAGAATGGTAAAAAAAATACACTAAGCACACACTAAACTAACCTCAAAAAAGCGAACCATTTTGAAACCTTTTTAGACAAATTTGACGGAGAAACCTTCATCCGATCGTCATGTCATTGTCATAGCGACGTGATCCGCCTGTGTGTAAACTGTTAGCTCCTCCGCCGTGTCTCCGAAGCCATGGTAGTGTCCGTAGAGCAGTTCTGCTCCTTCTCCGCCTCTAAGCTCCCAGTGTCCCAGTCGCTCGGACCCCCAACTCTCCGGACTGCCGCTCAGATGCAAGGAGCCACACCTCTCTGCTCCATCCTGATCCGACGCGGAGCCAGAATGCCTTTGGTTGTCAAGCATGAAGGTTGCGGTCTCATCTGTGGATTGATCAGACATTAAAAAAAAAGGGTGTATTGCTTTGCTTGGAATCTTCTAATCTCATCATCATTCTAGGAAACACTAGTATGCCTTGAGGTATTGTGAAATGTGCCTCAAAAATCATTTAAATTTGGGTTAACTAATTCAAATTTGTAATTGAATGTAACCAACAGTATTTGTTTTTGCCCTGAGCAGACTTGTTAACAAAAAAGGACCAATATTACAATTCTGTTCAAATTTACAGTACAGCATCCTGTGACACTACTAGCAGATTTGTCATATTTAAACAAACACAGACAATTCAATAATAAAAAAAGAATGTTACCCATAAGCACAGTTGTCAGAAATTGCTATATTGTTCTAATTATTTAAAAGAACAAGTTTTACCTTGTGGAACAGCACATTCCATGCGCAAGTCCTCAACTCCAATCTGCCGCTGCTCATCTGTAGAAAAAAAAAAGCCGATTCATAGTGTACTCAATGTAGGTTATTTAAAAAGATTTTGATATCAATAATTTCAAGCTCACCATCTGCTCTGGCCCTCTTCTTCTCGCAGTGTTCGTGTCCATTGAGCAGCCTCTTCCTGCTGCCCGTTCCCAGGGCGCAGGGGGCGCTACGGAGCTGCAGCAGGCTGGAGATGAGCTGGAAACAGTCTAAGAAGCCCTGAGCCTGAGCCAGGTCAGCTGCAGTCTGTCCACAAGCGTTCCTCACACTGGAAAAGAATGTATTTGTTATTAGAATTATTTTTTAGGAAGCTAAACTAAAATTTAACTTTAGAATTTCGCTTTTTGGAACTTTTTAATAATTAATATTTAAACCACAATGTTTCCCCTAATATATGATTAATGTTACAAATCAGTGAACTTCCAACTGTTGGTTTAGATGTATTTTGCTTCCCTCTACTGGCCTGTTGTTGTACATGTATTTAATGAGTTCAGTCTGATGCAGGTTTGAAGCTCTACTGACACCTGGATGAATGTGGATCTTATGTGGATATACTTGTAGCAACTGAACATAAAATAATATACAGTATATATAATCTTGCAAACCACCAAATAAATATACTTTGCACAACCAAAAATGCAGCTACAACTGACCAGCTGTTTAATATTATAACTAACAGGGTACGACTTGGCGCATCAGAACTGCAATTTCTTATCAAACTCACAGACAAATTTAAGTTATTATTAAATTGTTAAGTATTATTGTTTGCTTGAGAGTTCATAATTGGTGCAGCATTGACTTTTCAGTTTCAAAATGTAAAACTAGGCAATGCTAAGTGGTTTTACTCTAAATTACACTGAAAGGCTGCCGGTAAACCCAAAACATTGACGTAAATGAGCAGCCTACAGTGCGGCTGGTTTGTCGAGTACTGACAGTGACGTGTACATACTGTGGTTTGGCTCCGGCGATGAGCAGCACCTGGATACACTCCAGGCTGCCTGTGCGAGCCGCCTTGTGGATGGGAGCCTCCCCAGTCAGGTCCTAGACATACGGGACAAGATTAGACAAGTAATCCTTAGAAATACATCTTAAGAAATGTAAATCTCACCAAACTGCCATTCAACAAAATAATTATGTTTTTGATGGTAAATTAAAATACTTAACATAACTTGTTATGAACACACGTTAGCTTTGTTTACATGCACATCTCAAATCTGGTTACTGACATTTCCTGTAAACATTTAAATTAGATGAGAGTAAGCAGATTTTAGAAGCAGAAGTGTTGATTGAAAAAACTGCACAAAAAATAACAATGCTTATGGTTCATTCATTATACCTTGTCTGTTAAGAATAACCAAAAAAAAAGTGATCTAAATCTATTATCTGATTACTATTCTAGTGCTCTTTATTCTGGTTATGGACCCAAAAATAAAATTAAAAATAAATGCTGAAAGCCCTGAATAGTATTAGCTTTTCAAATGAAGTGATTTGTTTATTCAACTAATGTGTCGGAGATGCTGTCACATACCTGTCTGTTGACGTCGGCTCCAGCCTGAGTGAGCCACACCACACAGTGAGAGTGTCCCCCAAATGCAGCGGTGTGGGTGGGGGTCTGATCAAAACGACTGCTGACAGTGTTCACCTCACATCCCATCTGCACCAGCAGCATCACACACTCCAGCTGAGGACACAGCACAACATAAGCAAAAGAGCAGTATTTTATCAAAGCACCGCATTATAACTTTATTTTGCTTGTATTTTAATACTTTACTTGTTATTTTATCATAGAATGCAACCTGTCAGATGAGCATTCTAACTGTATTAATGATGTAGGGCAGCAACAACTACTCTGTACTGTAAATACTTTATCAATTAGTACACGACAAATTATTCCGGTATATTTACATTACAATTCCTTTTTAATAAAGATTGAAATATGGTGACTGAATTCCTCTAGATAGAAATATATACAAAAAGCACATTCTTGATGAAATAACTATTTTTTTTTAACTTATGATTTTGTAATACCTCCGTATTTGAATATAAAATTAGAAATAATAAAAAATAGTAAAGAGTTTGAGTTGCAAATAGTTTATAAAAACAAAATTCATTTGAATTTATGCCTTCCGGAATCTACCTCGGCTCCTGAAAGCCCATTGGCTGGACTGCAACCAATTAAAAAACAGTAACCTATTTTTAATGGATGAACTTTATTTTACAGTACTATTTTCCTTGGAACAGTGCTATGTCTTCAAAAAGTAATTAATAAATTAACAAACACGTGTTTTGGGTTGGCTTTTCTACTAAAAAAGATTAACCTAAATAAAGGCTACTACTTCCGACGTAAAGCGCTCCAGAGACAGCGTGGTTATATCAGACACTTCATAATGTACTTCTAAAATAAATTTTAGATTTTTTTAAATGGTTGGCCAATTTACCTGCCCATAGTGAGCAGCCCAGTGCAGAGGGGTCCATCCGTAGCGGCAGTCCTCGGTGCTCAGGTGCCCAGCGGGGGCTGCGTGTCCGAAAGTCGCCGAAGCAGGGCGAGCAACCCAGCTACATCCCCATCCCGACAGGCGCGGTGCAGAGGGAACCGCTGGGTGAACGTTTCCTCACTGCACAACTCCAACTCAGCCCCTAATGCATGATCAAAGTGCAGAAACAAAAATCCAACAGCCCCAAAGTGACCCCCGAGCACCTCAAGCATCAAAGCCCAACTGATGTTCCAAGTTTTAGCCACAATGAAAAGCTTCTCTAGCCGGTGCGATGCAAAACACGGAGCGGATAATCACGGCTGGCACACGGAGCTCTGTGGCCCCGGCAAAGGAACAACCAATCCGAGTGGAGCGGAATGGCGGGAGCTAAAGTCCGGCTTGGTGTAATGACGAGTTCAGCTTCCCTGCATATTGTTTATTAATTTTCATGTTTTTGTTTTTTCACAGTATGTTTTAGAATATCTATAAAGTAGACATACTGCAATAAACATACATATTTTTTTCTATCAGTGAGTTTTTGATTATGGAGTTAATTATTCATGTTTGCGACATTCGACCTTTATGAACTGGGATGCAGATTTCGCTACAACACCATTTTGCTAATTGTTTACCCAGGGACCCTGGCGACATATGTCTCATTTTGATATCAAGCGCTTATTTTTAGTGCTTAGCTTTCGATATTTTGAATGATATAATATTTTATGACCACAAGGGCAACTTTTATCATGCAGTGCGGAAAATCAGTCAACAATGCTGACAAGGTGAGGACCATTAATGTAATGAATGTGTAATTGATTATGAAATTTTATAGCCTATGTTTTATTATGCAGTATATTATCTTTTCTTATTTTTTCAATGTATTCAATTGGAAACATGCAAAAATCAACTTTAAAGACCTAATTCACAACATTATCTCACTAATAGTTGTAATTTGGTCGAATTAGCCATGTTTGAGCAGCCCTATATTTTCCTACTTGAAATGTCAGAAATTTCATCTTAGGAAAAAATATAAATTTCCAACGAACAAAAAGTAAAATGATCAGTTACTTATTAAAGTTCATTACAAGAATGAAAAATGTATTCTTGATGTGTGTATCAATTAAATTTACCAACCTGGGCTGCTAAATAGTCATTTATGTCTCATATTTGTCTTGCAGGATGGTTTTGTCCGAGTAAGGAAGCGTGAACTGGACAAACTCACCACAGAAGTAATGCAGCTGAGGGAGTTCCTTCCCAGGGTCCTAAACGGAGAGCTCATGGAGATGCTGAACAAGGCCAAAGCTGCACAGTCAAGTACAAAACACATCACCTTCATTTACACGTGTCCTGCTGTTGGACTGTCTCATCGTGTTGTTTTTGTGCCAGTGTCTGCATTAAAGGAGCAGATGGCCCAGGAGAAGGAGAGGCTGCAAGATGAGTGCCTTCACCTCGAGAGTCGACTCAGGGCTTCACAGGGCGAGTGTCAGAAGGAGAGAGAGGTCAGAACAAGCTTTAAATAAGATGACATAGTTTTTATTTGTACCCACAATTAGAAAACTCCAGTTTTGCAATACACAGTTCAAGAACAGCGGAACAGAAGCATGCAATAAAAAAAGAAAATGACTTAGATTTAATACAATTTCCAGCATTTGCCAAGCTTAATTTACAACTTTACTATAACTAAGCCTTAATATGTCTTAATAAAGGATGAACTAAAACTTTACTGAAAAAATGGGGTTAGGAAAGTAATAATAAGGGTATTAATTGTAAAATGTAAAAATTAAACGTAAAAACACCAGATTAATTTGGGTGTTATAATGAAAGAGAACAATAATAATTGGAGAATGTCTGTAAATGTAGTGAGAGTTTTCGTACTTAACCACACTGTATATGTGTTTTGTGCAGATGAAGCTGTCTGTGCAGGAGGAGCTGTGGCAGAGTCACTCAGAGCTGCAGATGCAGGCAGACTTCTGTACAGACTGGGCTCGGCCTGCTGCTGCATGCTGTGGGCCTGCACTGCCAAGGAGGACAACATCACGCTCTGGCTCTCTGATGTCAGCACACCATTACTCACATTTCTTGATTTTTGGTTTCAGAGTGTTTGAATTACTGCAGAAAAGTTTACCATAAGCTTCTTTGATATATTAGGTTTATGTAGACATGCTAATCTTGAAATGGCCCAATCAGAACCAAGATAAAACAGAAATAAGAACTATCATCACATGTTAGAAATGTGAGAATTCAAAATTTAAATATCTGAAACAAAAGGATACAAGTAAGGGTTAGTTAAAAGACTATGTTTTTTTTTTTTTTTTGTCTTTTTAGCATTTAGCATTGTTTGCAAATGACAAATAGATAATGTTGAAAGAGAAAACATAATAGGCCATTAATTTCACAACTAGAGCTATTTTTATTATTGACTAAATAAATATAAATGAATAAATAAACACAAATTTTCTGAATATAAACAAGATAGTCATTGCAAAAGCACAATAATGGTCAAATTCCTTAAAAGTCACTAAAACACTTTTTTGACAGATATTTAAAAAGTCAACTGATTTCTGGCAGGTTTAAATTATTTAAATAAAGTTGAATTATATATAATTTATTTTATAGTTTAATTCTCTAGTTCTACTGTTTAAAACATATTTTACATGGTAATTTACAACTCATTTTTTAATTTATGTAATCAATACATCTATGCATAAGCCAGTATTTTGTCACTAATACCTTCTTGTGCATATCCTTACCTTCCAGCGTGAGAAGTTGCAGTCATTCGTATCAGTCGCCACTCAGACTTTGGAGAGTTTTGTCCGCTCTCTAGATGGAGATGTTAAAGTCCAGGTAGAAAACCAGGACTCAGAGGAACACACGTTTGTACTGGCCATAGCTGGAACCATCGCCAGTGAGTATTTGTGGAATATGTCATTTAAAAGTAAGTGTATCTATGTTTTTATTATTTCAATTTCTCAGATATAGCAGCTGTCACCAATGGGCGTGACTTCCTGGCCAGTCATAATCACGTGCTATTGGACTCTCTGATCCGACTGTTGGAGATGATGAAGCCAGGAGCATTTCCCAGACTCAAAGTGTATGTACCAAGTCAACTTACTAAATGTCTGGTAGCTTTGACTTTGTATTATATTTACTATTATTAACGGTGTGTCCAGGCTAATGTTGATGGCTCTGTACAATTTGAGCATCAATGTAAAAGGGCTCAAATACATGCTGAAGAACCCCGGACTGCTGTCTGTGGCGTTGAAACTGCTAGACGGTAAGACGCGTAAAACACCATGACAACACACAGACCGAATGTGTCATTATTGTGAGAAAGGATCCAGTGGTACTTAAACAAATCATACATTTTTAACAGTAGAAAAAAAATTCTGCATAGTTGAATTCATATCTATTTATTTTTTGTAAATTTGAGTAATCGTGCTTTTAGCTTTAGTTTGTCTCTAGTGCATTTTGTATCTGTTTGTCTCCTCAGAAAGAAAGGGGTCTCTTCTCCACAGATCTGACATGAATCTTGACTTGTTAGTGGCATTGAGCAATGATTTTTAGCAGTCTAAATGTGATCAATAGATAAATGTGAGTTCTATTGGTAGGGCTGGGCGATATTGACAAAAATTAATATCTGGATATTTTTTTTTAAGTATACCAATAACAATTTTAGACAATAGTTTATCAGTCAATCAAAAATTTGTTAAAAATGTGTTAAAAAATTTTCATGTTAATAGTTTGCGTTCATATGGACTTTGATGTCATTTGATACCAGTATATCCAATTAATAACATTGTAATTTCACACAATTTGACTAGATCCATTCACTTTTTGTGTCACAACACATTTTTTGCTGCTTAATCCCCATCTGTAGTCACTTATATACTGTTTTATGTTACGTAGGTACAACGCCTTGCCAGATAAATATGAAAAGTTGGCAAAATGAATCACAAAAAGGCAAATATAATAAATTTAGACCCTTAGCTGAACATTTACAACATACAGTACATTTTTTATTTTTTGTTGCCTCTTTTAAAGCATGTTTTTTGTAAACAATATACTCGATATTCAGTTTTTGGGTATTTTGAAAACAACATTCTCGATATTATCTAAAATTTGATATATTGCCCAGCTCTACCCATTGGTTCGTAACTGGCTAGATAGAAACCGATAGCTATAGGAACCCATACGAGAAACTTAAAATCTTGCTACCGTAAAAAACATGGTCCAGTAAATGAAAATCCTATTTAATTTACAGTCAGTGAACTTTTTTGTAGGCGTCAGATCAGTATTGCAGCTTACAATGGACAAAATGTAAAATGATAATCTTCTGTCAAACAGCATAACAGTTTGTCTCATTTAAATCATAACTGTGAATGACTGAGGCAGTCAAAAAATTTGATAAAGCTTGAAAAATGATGTAGTACCTTAAGTACCTTAAGCCTAAGATAAATCAAAATCTTTATCTTAGCAGCATTGTGAGTCTAATTTTCTCTGACACTGCCCTCTGGTGGCGCAGACAGAGACTGGGAGGTGACCCTGCACGCTCTGCGCCTGCTGCAGTCTTTGGTTTTGGAGGATGAGGCTCTGCTGGTGCTGGGACCTGCCATCATGGACCCGGAGGTGGAGGTCAGAGTGAAGAAGCTGACCACCAGTGGGACGCCCTGTGTGAGAGAGGCCGCTCAGCAGACACTGGGGGACCTGCAGGTTGCATATAAGGTATACACAGGATAAATCGATTTGATTCTTATTCACTGCTCTAGTATACGTAAGTAAAAAGGACAAAGAAAAAGATTTAGTTGTAATACAAAAAGTAAGTTGGTCTAATGTCTAATAGAAATCATCACCACATTGAAAGTATGCTAAAATTAGGGCTGCAACTAACAATCATTTTACTAATCGTCTAGTTGAGCGATTATTCTTTTGATTCATCGATTAGTTGTTTAGAATGCAAAAAAGACTTGAATACAAAATCTTTACCGAATTTAAGCTGAGGTAGTATCGTTTGAGGACATCCTGGATATTTTAGGGTTGTCAGAAGTATCGAAAATTAGATAAATATACATAAATCAATGCTAAAACTGGTATTGAAACTAAATACATATTTGATAGTCACTGACACTTCAAAAAATAAATTCAAAATTTTCTGAGGAGTTTTAGAATAATTCTGAACTTTATCAAAGCTAGTTTAAAACCAAAATGTTAAATGAAGAATGTATTTGTATTTAGTTGAAAATGTCTATTGTACTATACAAATTTGATGTTAAAACATTTATCATTGCGGTTCATTATTAGCATCAACAATCGAGATTATTCTTTTGTATTAAAATTGAGCTTGAAATTTAGCATCATAACAACTCTGGCAAAACTAGTTTTTAAATCAAAAATTCAAAATTTAGAGAATTTTCATGTATTTTCGGTTCATGTGCTGTTTGGAACCTGTATAAAGACCAGTTAACAATTATTCGATTATGAAATTAGTTGGTGATTATTTCAATAATCGATTGGTTGCAAATAATCGATAAACTTGTTGCAGCCCTAGTTAAATTACATTTTAGATACTGTGAATCATGGCAAAGTACTGTTATTATTAGGAAAAACTGTTTCTTGCCAGTCATTTGACCTGATGTCATCACATTCTTGAATCCTTTTCTGATTTTTTTTGCAGCTCTAATTCAACTACTGCTGAAGTAATTTTAATTTGTATAAAATTGTCTTTTTGTTCACTTACTTTTTG
Source organism: Mugilogobius chulae (assembly GCA_038363315.1). Taxonomy (NCBI): domain Eukaryota; kingdom Metazoa; phylum Chordata; class Actinopteri; order Gobiiformes; family Gobiidae; genus Mugilogobius; species Mugilogobius chulae. The sequence continues at coordinate 16,050,603 of CM076410.1, forward strand.
TCATGTGTTTCAGAATCAGAAGTGTAAAACCTCCAAGTCCTAAGGAAATGTCAGCTCCTTCAACTTTACATCACCACGTTCGTTCCTTCACAAGTGATTCATAGTTTGATCAAGAAACAATTTTAACATAACACTGTTATTTTTTAATTTGTACCAGTTCTTTTGTTCATAACAAAAATAAATCCACACAAAACCGTTTTTAATTTGTGAATATACTTTAATATGAATTTCTAGATTCCAAAGTCGTGGCATTTGTTATAAACAGGACAAAGCTAGATTATAATCACAATACATGAGTGAGGGCGCAAATTGTTTTAAGAAGACATCTCACATTGACGTTAAACTATTTCCAAAACCAGTTAGGTTCTATCTGCTGTTCATAAAATTACCTCTTGCCTCTCACTATGATCAAATTCAGTTTGGTTTATGGGAACATAGATATACTTTTAGAAGAAAAGGGGAAGAGAGAGAGAAAAGAACTTTTTGGCAGCCGTTTTTAAGTGGTAAGGCTTTTTAAGAAGATGCAGCAGTGTTGGTCTTGTCGTCGTGGGTCACGGGAATGCTGCGCTCGCCACGGCCGGCCTCACTGCCCCCGGTGTTCTTGGGTCCGGTCACGGTCAGCATGCCGTTGGCCGACAGGGTGCAGGTGATGGCTGATTGGTTCACGTTGGAGGGGAGGCGGTAGCGGCGGCGGAACTCGCGGGAGACAAAACCGTGGTCGTCCTGTGCATGGTAAAAGTATGTGAGTTTAATCATTTTATTATTTCATGTTTTTTATGGTGACATTTAAACCTCATCTTATAAATTGTGAATTCACCATAAATACATGTTTTGATTTTACTGGACTGCAACAGAAAATACGATTTTGTCAAACGGTTAATATATTTTATCATCTAAGAAGCTTTTTCAGTCTTGCCAATTTTTTTGTTATGTAGTTGTCTAAATAGATCCTTATGCGCTTTCAGAACTGATAAAGTTACTTGGATTTAACTCTTAAAAACGTATGTTTATGTCATTTTGTTTTCTTTTACACTGATGACTGAGGGATTACACGTTTTACTTGACGTTGCGACTGAAAAACGTACATGGAATAAGTTTGCATGTGTGACAAAAAACAAGAAGCAGAAACAAAAGCAAAGAAAGAGCCCAGCTTGAGACCTGACCTGTCTGTCCTCATGCTTGCCCTGGATCTCCACATAGTCGTCGGTCACTCTCACGTTGAGCTCGTCTGGAGAGAAGTGCTTCACGTCCAGGTAAACTGTGAACTTGTCCCTGTCAGACCACAGCTGGAAACACAAAACACAAGTTCAGATACACTGTATCCTTGTGATTATTATAGCACATTATACATTAAAGGTAATTGTGAATGATAAAAAGACTACTTACTGAACTACTTGGAAAGACAGGGCAGAAATGTGTGGTTCATAGATAATTGCATATAGCTTTCCCACAAAATGTTTTAATTGTCTATGCATAATTTACTTTAGACTAGAATTACAATTAAGAACATTAAAATTAAAAACAATAATGTATATGTTTAAGACCGTCAATCTTGTCCAAGTTTGTCAAACCTTTTTTCTTGCTTTCTTCAGTCTTATCACACTGTAATGTACTGTATTCTAAACTTAAGTAGATCACTGTTCCTTCATTTAATTCAAATTTTAACAAACTAAAATGATCTTGACTGTATATTTTGTGTTACCTCAGACACTCCAGAGTTATTGAAGTCCCAGAAGTTGCGGAACAGCGCCTGCCTGTAGTACGGGCTGATGGTGGAGGCTGCGTACGGGAGGATGTCGTGATCAAACAGCCCCTCTCCGAAAAACTGATCGAAGAGTCTTCCTGGGTACGCGGAGCCCAGTCCACGCCTGAACCATGGGTGCTGGATGGAGATGTCCATGCTGAAGCTCCGGAGACGCCTTTCGAATCAGTTTAGAAAAGCAAGTTCAGAACGTGAGTAAAATGTTGTGTGGAAAAACGGACTGTTGAGACTGCTGCCCCCCTGCTGCAGTGCCTTTTATACCTGAGGGGTGTCACCAGGATCCCTCTGGAATGGTATTATCTCATGGCTGTCTGTCCTGTCAGCAGAATTGCAGCTCTGCCTGGGTCAATGGGATGCCATGCCACTCTCCAGCCCACCAGACAGATAGACAGACAGCCAGGCCTGCCAAAATAAACCGCCCGAGGATGCACAAGCCAGGGATATCAGACAGGAACTCGGGTATAGATGCAATCACTGATGATTCTCACTTAGACTTTTGGTACTGTTCTGTGTAGTATTTTACTCTTATGTATTTGTGTAATTTAGGAATAGAGTTGGACTGTTAGAAAGATTAAAACTGACCTAAAAATTGACATTTATACTGACTAAAATAACATACATTTTCATCAACTTACAGGACAAATATGATGCATTATTGGCCTTGTTCTCTCTGAGCATCCATACACTGCAAAAACTAAATATCAAGACTTGCTTAAAGTGGTTTGGATTCAGAATTTCTGGATTTGAGTCATTTAGACTGGATAAGATTTAATTGCTAATGTAATGTAGAATAGTTCACTGGATTCAAGGCGTTTGTGACTGGTTCTAAGAGAATTTGTCTTAAAATAAGAATACAAATTTGCCAATGAGATAAGAACAGTTTTCTTAACCCATTGGCAAATAATTTGCCTCAAAATAAGAAGGAACGTCTTGAATGTTTGAAACAAGTAAAATGATCTAGGTCTCTATAATAAATAGAGCTTAAATTAGTCAAAGTGGTTGAAATTAGGGTTCAGATTCTAGAATCAAGCAATTTTAGCTTGAAATTCACTTTTTGCAGTGTACTTTGGAATCCCATTCTTCAGAATCAATAAAAAAGTGTGTAAAGTGTGTCTTGACAAGAAATTAGGTAAGCTTCATCTCGTGCAGGGATACCCACATTTTTTCTTCAGTGGGCCAAACTTTGTCAAACAATTTTCATAATTTTTTATCAAAGGCTAGTGTGCTGAGGGACAAACCTAATTTTATGTTGTCTAAAACATTTATTGACAATTAGATAGTGATTCCATTGTAGTTTATCAACATGTTGTAGCAGAATAAAACTGACTTGATGTTCATTGACGATCTTTTCAACCTAAAATGTAATCAAACAGACATTCTAAACAAATCTTAGCCTTTTCGCAAGCCAAATTAAACTCTATGAAGGAAGTCACAGACAAAACTTCAGTTACATTGTCTATGTGAAAGCAGTGTTAAGACATAATCACAAACTCATAGTAAGTAAATTTTAGATAATACTGTGTGTTTTCATGAAAGTTTAAAAACACAGATATTTTGGTTAAATATTTAAAACATAGCATACCAAAGCATAAATTAATGAAAATTGCTACTATAATATTGTAGTTCCAATTTTCAATTCCAAAACCCCAAACCAGATCACCTTATTTCACCTCATCCACTTTTACTTATGACTGTTAGTAACCAGTTCACTTGTGGTTTGAAATTCCGGTTAAGCAGGAATTCTATTCTAAAGAAAAGTGTCTAGACTAAAATAACTAAAGTATGTTGATTTGTGTAATTGTTTTATGTGAATGTGCATCAACAAGACAGCGATTCTTCTTGCTTTGAACCAGCTTGAGAACGGTTTTGTAGTCTGATTTGAACTTTAATATGGCTTATGGAGGGCACTACAATTTATCATCTGCTAGGAATACTGTTTTTGACTAAATCTTGACCAAAACAACAAAAAAACAAGAAAAGAAAAGAAAAGAAAAAAAAAAGTCAAAAACCATCAAAAGACATCAAATAAATTCTGTTTTCTTTTATTTCAAACTTTTGTGTCAGATGCCGTTACCTACTTTTATTAACTGACTGACTTAGGCCGTGTTGGGGAAGTGTTTTGCCCATAGACGCAACAACAACATGTAGATTTGACCCAGTGACCCTCCTGTTTCCGGGCCACTGTTCACCCAACTGCGCCTCTGTCTAGCCATCATTCTCTTCATCTTAATTCCTACATTTATGGGTTTATGATAATTTGAAAGCAGACTTGTGCAGATTTGTATTTTATTTTTACGTCACACCTTTCCTGTTTTTCTGCAACGAGTCACATAACTGGTATGGGCAGTTAATCTTGGGATTTAAAAATAATTACATAGCACTGATTAACTGAAGAACCTATGATCTGGAATGTGTGGTATGTACTAAGACGGAGTCAGCCCTGGCATTAGGCTAACTCCAGTAGGCTTTGACCATTCACGGAGGAGCTTACCCACCCATCTCCCAGTGCTCTGGTCCAGGCGAGGGGCAGTCCTCCTGGGTGTGACCGACCGGACGTGGGTGATGTGGGCTCGGCGTTAGCTCTGGCCCCGGTTCAGCGCAGTCAGCTCTCTGGGGGGTTAGGGAGCCAGACGCACACAAAGGATGTCGTCACGGTAACCAGCATGTTTGGAGGAGCAGGTTAGGTAATGCAGGACAGGTCAAGAGGGCGCCGCTTTCATAACATGTACATATAGATTGTCCAATTATGAGGCACGCACTTAAGAAATGACAAGAACTGATTTCAAACTTGAATATTCATAAAATTCCTCTTATTCAGACAATACTCCAGGGCTGGGCAATTATTTTTTCTCATGATCCATATTCAAACCCTGACAAGAGGTGCAGGGCTAGACTGTGGTCATTGATGTAACAAATTATTGTTTTTATTGTGATAAAAAACCTAAAACAAAAAAACATCTTCTGTAACAAAGATTGCAGCATTAACTCAAATGTCAAAAAAGAAAAAGAAACAATTCAATTTTTATCAGTAGTAGTGTTCAGTCACCATATTTCAAAGTTTGTTTAGCATTAGAAAAATCTCAGTCACTATACAATACATAGAAATAGAGAAATAAGATAAGAGAGGCTTTATTTGTTCCACAATGTGAAAATTAAATTTTCAAGAGAGAGAAGAGAAATAGAGACATGCAGTAAAAACAAGATGATAATCTTTACACTAAATTAAATAAATAAAAAATAAAAATGTGAAATTGTCGCTATTGGCAGTTCTCCCATAAATGGTTAAGCACTTACTTTAGAATTCACTTGCATGTCTTTCTGCTTTTACTTTAATTATAAAACGGATATTTGAATCTAGAGAAAAGAAAAAATATTTTGTATTGTGTAAATTATTATTGTCAAATGTCTCTGTGTTTGAAATCATTTTAGATAGACTTAAAGAAAAGACTTGGTCTTTCAATCCCAGACTTAGTCATTTTAAAGTCTATTTAAAATGATAAATAATAAATTGAAATAATTTTAGATAAAAATCAATGTATAACTAAGTCAGTGCACGATGTTAATTATATCTATTAAGGAGAGCTAGCCTAATGATCACAATACAATTCTCATGTCCTTACAGCGGTCCTCTGGCGGCCTCTAGCGCTGACTGTGGAATCGCAGGCAGAGGATTGAATTGAAAGGGGGCGGGGTCAGAGAGACAACTCCAGATTATTTCCTGCAACATTCTCGTCTGTGAGCACGAGCCAAACGCAGTCATAGTTTGGACCTGTCCCGTCTTCTCAACTTCCACGCTGCTCATGATTGTGTGCTGCATCAGGACCAGATAGTCCTGCGCTTGAGGGGGCGCCATATGGATGGGGCTGGTCACCTCTGAGCGCACCACACTTTCTCCTCCTCCTCCTGCAGGGGCGCGGGACTGCCACTTGGCCAGAGCCGCGGAGAAGACTCGGAGAGCGCAGGCATGATGAAGGACTGCGGCGCACCGGCTGTGGAGCGGCTTGGACTGGAGGACGTGGCCGAAGAGGAGGACGCTCCGCCCGGGGAGAGCTCCGTGAGCTGTGCCCCGGAGCCCGGAAGCAGCAGTCAGGTGGGAAGGCGCGCGGAGGTGGGCGTCTGCAAAACTTTCCTCAGCCACCTGTCCTGCATGGGGATACTTTTCCTGAGGGGCTGCAGCGTAGAGTTTAATACAGCTTCAAGTTCAAAGCTAAACTTAAGGAGCAGACTAAGTATTTACGACTTATAAATTGTATTTTTTATGAATAAGTGGTTGAGCTGCAAGAAAACACTAGCCAATCATATCCAAAGATGGCTACTATGACACTGCAGGAAGCAGGAATCACATTCCTCAAGAAACTGACTTTTACAATAGACCCAGATTGTATGTGGTAACATTTGACTGTTACATTAGACCATAAAAAAAACAAAAAAGAAAAACGGTCTGTTCTTGTAATGTACTGTTTAATAATAATAATAATAATAATAATAATAATAATAATAATAATAACAATAATAACAATAATAATAATATTATTTATAATAATAAGTCTATAAAATGCAAGGAACAGTGGCTTATAAAGAACAGTATGGTCACTTGTTTTTTGCCACTGTCACATATATATATATATAAAAGTAAAGTTCTACAGTTATTTTTAAAGCGGAGGATCTTGTTTTTCACATTGTTAAAGGGGTTTGCTTGTTAGTCTGACTTAATTGTGTTTTACCCTCCCAAACCTGTTGGCACATTGTCAATATCATATGCATTTAGAGCATGGATATACTGCATGTGGAACCCCAAGGACAACCAATCAAAAATGCTAATAATGGTTCATACTTCCCAGCTGAAGATAAGAAAAATACTTTATTATTGAATTCAGATAGAAGAACCAGTGTTGTACTGTAAACACAAAAGGCCTGATTTATCATCCAGGTGCTAAATTGCCGGTGCAAAAAAAAAAAAAAAATCATGTGTTTTTTATGAGCATTTTACACAAACTTTAATATTGGAAGATGCACATAGAACATACTAAACAAAACAGATATGAACCACTTCAAATTCTCCATCTTTAATGTGTGTGTGAGAGAAAAATGTCACCTCTGCCAAGGTTTTGCTCCCTCTAACCTGTTTTACACATGAGAAAATGCTTGATAAATCTGTCCCAAAATGTACTAATCTTCAAAGAAATAAAGTCTGGCATTCGATCTTTGCGCAGTTGGTCATCCCAAACAAAATGTTGGTCTGTGCTTTAAAACCAAAAGCTTCAATTGTTGTTGCTGCGGTTTTGTAACTTGCAGTAATGACCATGAGTAAATGGTCATAGTTTGAACATGACTAAATTGTACCTGTGACTTAAATGTCTAGAGAACCTGAGAAGAAACGAAATCTAAGCTTTAACGATGTTAGTTTTTTTCCAGATCTGATAAAATATAAAATAAATTAGACGGCTTTTTAATTTCACTGAAGCTTTCCACTATTGTATTACAGATGAGAAGAGAATGGGAGGCAGCGATTCCGGACAAACTCAGTGAGCCTCTGTCCCAAACGGAGGACGATTTTTACCAGCTCAACTTGAGAAAGCAGTCATCCTACAGGTACAAACTAACTGTCAGCGATTATCTATGTCAGCTATGTTCTTATATAGCGTGTGTTGGTGCGAGGACGTTTGTAATGTCCATGTTACGATAATTTGTCTGCCTATGTGAAGAGGAAATCTGATTGAAAACATGACAGCAATGAAGTTAGCTGTGTATTTAAATTGCGCATTAGTCTGATTCCTGTAATTGGATCCTCCTGCCTCCTCGCCACAATCAGCACTCGCATGCATAAATGAAAATGATTAGGATCAGATTGGTTCGCTGATTGTCGCAGTTGTGAGAGCGCTTTGTCGATTCACGGACATACAAATCGACCATTGTTTGCGTGTCTGTCTGACGGTTGGAATGATAACTGTGCATAATTCTTGTTTGACTAAGTGTGAGTGGGATGGTACAGTGCATGAATTTGTAAAATGGTTAGTGTGTAGGCTCTGTTTTTTAGTGCTCTTGATGGATAACCCGACGTGACCCAATTTTGTTCTAAAATTACATCCAGTCCATGGTCAAGATTAATTCCAAATGGACATAAACTGCTTAAACCAGCGTCATATTCCTTGCTTTTATATTATTATATACACTTATGCTGAAAAGTGTGCTTACTACTAAGTCTGCACAATAATATTGCAAAAAATGTGGCTAATATAACAATCAACATGGCCAAATATCTGACAGAAATACACTGTATTGACAATATTAACAAAGACTGATCTAGATTTTGATCATTTTAGTTACTCTCTGGACTAAACTACACATGTAAAAATATTTTTTTAAACAAGCAGTGCCGTTATTAAATCAAAATGTAAAAATAGGACTCATAGATTTTCATCATTAATGCACATTTAAGTTGTATATTTCTATATCTAGAAGTTTTATGTCAGGCTTAATTTGGTTAATAAGGTTTGCTAAAGTTTCAATTTACAACAGAATACAATAGAATAGAAAACAATTCTGAATAATTACTATCAAATTCTAAAATGAGAGCAAGTATGTAATTTGTCTGTCTGCTCTTTTTGGTTTGCTTTCCTCCTGATATTCATTTGTCTTCCACATAAAGAAAAGCTTTCAGAGCAAGCACTCAGAACAAGACATGATGAGACCTTGAGAAGGGTCTTTGAGCGCCGTAGGCCTTGTGTGGGCTCAGATATGGTTTTGACAAGCTCTAGCTTCACTGCAGGAGGGTCACATGTGCCCAGTGGAGACACACAGAACATCCTAAGGTCTGCTGCTCGTTTTTGTGACATGTTGTTGCACAAATAGTTGTTCCAAAGAGTCCAATTATGTTTCCTGTCAGTGGATGACACTATCCATGGGTGTCACCATGGTAACAAGACAGATTCTAACCTCATTATGTAGCTTTTTTGTAGTCTGTCAATATTTTTATCTAGTGTTTTCTAATTATAATCAAATCAAGGGTAGCTAGAATAGATTTTTTCACTCTGTTTATTTGTCCCACAATGGGGAGTAGCAGCAGAGGAAAAGAAGCTAGATATAAAACAAGATATTTTTAAATTCGACTTAAATTTAGTTCATTGTTCAGCAGAAGCAAATTTGCATTACAATGATCAAGATTTTGCAACACAAACAAAAATAAAACAAATACACGTGATAAATCACCATAAAAATAGTAAACATGATTATGATTAAGATTTCACTAAACATTTAGCTTTTTTTTATCCCATTTGGTTGCTTTGATAAAGTTTATTATCGTCTTTTGTCCAGTAAATATGCCATATGTGGAGGGGAATCCACAAATGTTACCTAGCAACCACATTGTAAACCTGGGCCAAAATCAACATACATAACACAGGAGTCATAATGTGACAAATTAATATAACTTGTACCACTTCAACTGTGTTAAATGATTGTTTTAACTTACAGGAAACTGTGCCAGTTGTTGTGTAAAATAAAGTACACCGATGTTAACAGTCCAATGCAAAAACAAGCTTAATTTTTATAGCAAGCAAGACAAGTGTAATCAACACATCAAGCCATATTTTTGAAACGGTATTTCTAGATTTAGTAGCAAAACATATTTATATTTTGATATTTAGCATACCACAGTTGATATCAAGGATATGATTTATATATATATATGACCTATTTGTCCGCTACTTTCTAGGAATGCACTAGGCTGCATTACCGTAGATTCAGTTGATTTATAACATCATTATATTTAATTAAAATGACAAAGACAAACAAACAGTCTTTTATTATGGGATTATACTTTAGTCTTCTCCATGTTTTGTGTAAACATGCAACGCATGGATTGCGGTATCTTATATAGGTACCGCACCGGTATATATTGACATGCTAGTTCAGATTTTCTTTACAGAACTGGTATTCTGTTATTTTACTTGTGTTATTGGCTCGCTGCATTCTCATACTAAAAAAAAATCCCAGGTTGACCAGTTATGTGGATGGACTCTCCTCCGGCTCCGCCTCAGTGTAGTTACGGTGCTGGTGGTGGCTGTGTGTATCGGAGCGGTGGTAATCCTGCCGGGATAGTGTCCTGATGGGACAGCGCGTGTCCGGGGCTGGGGGGAGGGGCACACCCAAGGGTTATGTAAGGATCAGCTGTGCCCGCCCTGTCTGCTCACGTATACTTTGTTTATCACATCATGAGAAGTGTGAAAGTGTGTGCTATAAATATCACCATTGTCATTTTCACTTAAAGAAATATAAAACGATTATTATACAGTATATAAAAACGGCTAAATCATGGAGAGAGTTACAGATTTTCTGTTCATTGTAACACCTGAATATGGAGCAAAACAACATTTATAAAATACTCAAAATGAAGATATAAGAAGAACTTTAACAACACTGAAGTGACAGAATTTTTCCTCTTTCTTTTGACAGTTCCTTTTCAACACAGGAGTTGAGAAAATCTCTATGTAGAGCAACAAAACCTGTAGGTGACATAATAACTAAAGAGCTTACCCTGGACAGAAAGTTTAATGTCACACAGCAAAGACGACAAATTATTTGTGTTCTTGTCTTTTTATCATGCTCTTGTGAACATTTACTTTAACGCCTTACGCACTAGAACTAAAAAAAAATCTACTTAAGATAATTATGTGTTTCTCATCTTGTCTGATATGGTAACGCTGCAATTAAGTCTGGATGAGTTGGCCCTCTGCGCGGAACCTTAGTTGGCCTGTTTATGTTTAAAAAAGCGAACTTCTGTTCTTACAAGCATTTCTTGTTCAATTCAATTCTTTGAGGTTTTCATCATCCTAGTTTAAAACAAATAAATACTTGGACGATCTGACAGTGAACAGTGAGTTGTTCACTTCAGTGAGTTGTTCATTGTCAGATCAACTACAGAAAAAAAGAGTTTTTGTCTAAATGCTAATGCTAACAGGAAATGCTCATAAGTGCCAAAGTTGGCTATTTTGAATATAAACAAACAAGCCAAATGACATTCCGTGCTCAGAGCCAACTTCGGACTTACAAATAGCTGAGATGCTTGTACCAGCTTCTAACTTTACAGCTTACTTCTATCTATCGTCCTGGAGAGGGGAGAGGGAAGGCACTACTGGACTTGTTTTTCGTGGTAGGAGAAACCAGAACACCCATTGACATGGGGAGAGCACGCAGACTCCACATAGAAATGCTCATAGCGAGGCCAGAGTGCTAACTGCTAGCCACCGTTGTCTAGAAGATCTCCGCAATGACAAATCTGGGACATTCAGTGTTTTTTTAAGCTCAGAGAGGAAAGAATAGTATCTCAGAGTTAGAACTCCAGCTGTTCTATAGATAGGGATGAAAAGTTAAGTTTAATTTGTGGCCTTTAAAGTTTTTGATGGCTGAAAGGTATTTTTTTTTTTTTGATAAATTAGTTATTAAAAACTTAACTCACCATCTATTGTGGTCTCCCTATGTCCACCTAACTTTTTACCAAAATATTTATTTTTCCCTCATTGTATAGTACCAGCCACCATCACTGACATTGTTAATGTAGCCACTAAGGCTGCTTTGGTTAAGGTCAAATTTGGCTTATTTATCAGATTGAAAAAGGTGTACATTGCTTCAGGACATGTTCAGTGCAAAAAATGGGACAGAAAATAAAACACAATATAAATAATTTCAGATACCCTTGCTTCAGCGATACTTTGTTTTCAGCATTGTTCGCTAAGCAAAAAACGTAAATATTTTTCCTGGCTGGTTTTCAGTACCAGACTGTAGTATCTTATCTGTGGCTACTGTGCTCCGATCAACTTGAAAGAGTAATTAGCGCTGTCGATGTTGTAAAATGGCTGATAATTATTCCTGGCAGCCTGTTTATATTGTGAACTGGGCATCAGTGGTTATGCCGAGCTCCAAGTTGTGAACTGTGTGTGTGGAGCCAGAGGAAGTGGGTTAATCAATGAGAGTCAATGACCACAACTGTCAGAGAACAGCACTTAACCTCAGCATTACATCAGAACCTTATTGTATGCATACACAGGACACATTTCACAATCATTATAGGGAACTGGAAGATGTTTCCAAATTTTTGTAAGAATGATGTGGGGATGATCAAAAAAACATTTTTTTTTTTAAATAATCAGAGGAAAAATAATAACAAGAAATGGGTCAGGCATATTGACAAATATTAATATCTCGATTGCAATATTCAGACGATATTTCAAACCAACCATCAAGCATGTCTAAATGTTTGTGAAGTTTAATAATCAGAAAATATAATAATAAAATTTTGGCAACTATCAACGAATGAATGATATGACTAAAATATCATTGTCTAACTTTACTTGACATGTGAATTTACAATGTAATTTTCTTTATTTGTTGTTTTTAAGAGCCTTTTTTGTTGCCTTTTTATTACAAACGTTATACTCAATATTAAGTTTTGGCATATATTCAAGACAACAATCACAATATTATCTAAAATTCGATATATTGCACACCTCTCACAAGGCATTACCTTTTACGCCATGAATTTACAAACTTTAACAGATCAATGATCATAAAATGACAGTATAATAATATCATTTATTTGTGTTGCAATAATGACACCAACAAGGGAAGCTAATTTAGCAATAATTAAGTTCAGATTTTTTTCTTTACCAAACTAACCACCACCAAAATGAATACGGTTTCATTTTGTGGAAGCCGTCTGATATCACATCTTCGGGTTTGTTCATTCCACAGCAGACAGGACGCATTTGATTTCAACAATTTTGGTATTAGGCGATCGTTGCTATTTCTGTAAGATAATCACACAAATTAAGAAGTATGATATTATATTCTAAGTTAATATTTGAAATGTAGTCAAAGGAGTAGAACACATACAGTGTGCAATTTGACCAACACACCTCTTTGCTCCTATTTGCTGAATGGCCTGTACTTATTGCTTTTGATGAAGCATCTGTAGTTCTGTGATACCTGACCTAGGAGCTGACACTAGGTAGTGCCAGCCGGATATTAACATATAGCAGTGGTTCTGAAACGTTTTATTATAATGATTTCACAAATGTAGGTATAAAATTGGAATTTATCAGTAGTTTTACCCAAGAAAATACCCAAAGAAGGACAGAAAAATGTGATAAAATTAACTAAAAATAACCAAAATTTAAACTGTAGAGCTTGCCTGCCACCAGTGGTACACACTGAGAAACAGTGAAATGTGATTATGTCATAAGTAGGACTGGGCGATATTGACAAAAATAGATATCTCGATAATCTTTTGGCATGTCTTGACGATATTAGGTCAATCCAACATGACAATCTTCAAACATGTCTTTAAGCATATTAGTTTAAGTTAATTGCTTAGACAAATAGAGTTATAGTCGACTTAACACATGCCCTAGCAATCCGTAAATTAAAAGGTCTCAATCATATTTCACCAAATATCATACCCTAAGTGCACTCACAAAACCACAGGTTCAGATATTTACATTTTAAATACCCATTTGTAAAGAAAAATGCAGCTAAATGAGATTTTCATGTCTAAAAAATCTAATTCTCACTAATTCAATGAAAAAAATGTATGAATTTGGTTGAAAACTTACAATTTAACTTCCTTAATTTGTGTTTTTAAGCACCTATTTTTACATCATTTTTGCTATTAACAATGTGCTCGATATTTACTTTTGGATATCCTCAAAACAACAATCACGATATTATATAAAATTTGATATATTGCACACTTCTAGACTAGCCATAAGTCCAAGTGGTGGGCAAGAGACAGTTTTTTTCTATTAATACCAATTTACTTTGACATTATAGTAAAAGGGAATTTCATTAATTTTCAGTCTGGTAATTTCTTTTGGGGACTAAGTCTATTTACTTTGTGTTCCAACAAAAAACTGCATTTAAACAATATTCACTGTAGCTGCCTCCCTCTGTTTTAAATATTATTGGCCTGCAGAATGTTGTCGTGTCACGTAAACAGAATCATTTGTTTTTGTTCACTTAGAAATCCCATTATACATTTGTCTGATCATATTCTAGAAGCTGAAAACAGCCAATTCATTTCCACTTTTCTATTATTTGCATCATAACAAGACAAAATTATCGCTGACCCATTTTCATCGTTATTTTTAGCTTTAAAATATGTCCGTGAAACCTCTCCAGGTATGATTTATGCATATGCCTAGTAGTTGATAACTGGTGCTAATTGGTGGTATCCAGGAGAGGGCTGCTCCGGGTGAACAGAATGGGGCCAGCGTAGGAGGGCTGTGCTGTCTTTTTGTTATGGAGATGTGAGTGGGTGAAGAGGATGATGAGGATGATGATGATGGAAGAGCAGAGGAGAGAGCTGTGCGGAGTTCAAATTAGGATCAACAAGAATTCATGATGTGCTCTTGTCGTTTAAAACCAAAAGAGTACTAAAATGTAGCCCAAATTACAGTCAAACAGAATTTAAGTGGCTTCTCTGAGCGACAGGTGGTTAGAGCCAATCGAAGGACTGTCAAACGAAGCAGATATTATTCTTAAAGCTAGTTACGTATACTAACATTTAAGTTTTAAATTTAGGTGCGCTTTATGGATACCACAATGATAAAAATACAAATTGTAACACCATAATAACTGGGGATGGACTTTAGTCACAATACTGTTCACTTTATTCTACCCCGCTCACTTTTATTGGCAGGGCACTTCCTGTATAACTCTTTTAAGGGAGCTAACCACAGCTAAACGGAAGTACAAGCAGAATAGGGATAATATAATGACAATACGCAGCCCAATATTGTATTGTAATTTCATTGTATCGTTAATACTTTAACCAACATATATGAAAAAAAATTTTTTATTTGTATTGCAAAAATTACACATAGGCCTTGTTCACACTTAAACACCTAAACCACACATCATCCACCTGAAGCAGGAGTTTCAGGAAAACCGAAAAGTAATATTTTGAAACCAGGTCCCAGAGTGAAAAGATTTCACAACTCTGGTTTAGTGTGTCCGCAGTTACGCTGTATTCACAACTTTTTTTTTCCATGACAACATCACTTCCCCAGAGTCACGTCTCATCTGCAGAATGTACTGACCTTTATATTATTTTCACTGGAAAAATCTGCGACTCATTGCAACATAAACCACAGAAGACAGGGAAAAATTAAATAAATCCACTACAAAACTCCATTAAATCGGTTTTGAAGCTTTGTCAAAATATTCCAAAGACTTCTGAAGCATAAAGCCACAAAAAAAAGTTTTGGATACAGTGTACTGTGGAAACGCTAAACTGGAGTTTTGAAGTCTTTTCACTTTGGGACTTTGGGACTCAGAAGTCTTCGTTTTCAGTGTCCTGAAACTCCTGCTTTGTGTGGACGGTGTGTGGTTTAGGTTTATGTTTTAATAACAGAATTTTGTTCATAATTAAGATAATAGACATGAGCCAATATGGATATTTTTGAGCCACTTCTGTTAACTGTGGCCGATATTTGCAGATACCAATGTTAAAGTTTGCATTTTAAAATCCTTGGCAAGGGCTACAAAACTACAAACTTACTTTCACTTAAAAAAAAAGCCTGTTCAAAATAAGACATTAGTTTTTTTGGGGGAAAAAAAGTGATTTTTCTGACCAATTTGCGATTTGTTTTAGTAATAGTATTTGGGTTAGATTTGGGTTTTCACTGTGTTAGGAGAATTGACGAAATGAATTATGTCAATGAACTGACAAATTCATAAAATGTGCAAGTAAGCCTATTTTAAAGCATTTTGTACAGATATAATAATTTGCTTGTTGTTTCAAAAATTGCAGTCTATAAGATAGGATAATTCTCTCCATAAAAATGTTGATTAAACTTTGATTAATAGTGCAGCCCTAGTATCCGGGTTTGCTTTATTTGTTTGTTTGTTTCTAAGGGCAATTCTTTTTAAAGTTTAGTCTAAATTATGAAGAAATTGTGATCCTTCTGCTTTTAGTACTAGTTTTTGCTTACTGTTCATACATTTTCTGAATAGATGTATTTTCTTGATTAAGGTAGATGTTAAATTGTAACCTACACTCCAAGAAACAATGACACGTTTTGCCTATTGCCTTCTATACGTACGTAACACAGTGACTAAATATCCTTAACAAAAAAAAAATCTATTAGAGCTGAGTGATTCCTTGTGCACAGCTGTCTTCATGGTGTCACCACACTTGTTTTTGTCAGCTCGCCCGTTGTCTGCTCCTCCGACCACCGCTAATCTAATAGAGCGCTAATCCTCCCAGCAGGGGCCACTATCTGACACAGGGCCCACTACCTGCTCTAAAAATAACACTCTTTAATATAATAAGATGTGATTTATGTGCTGGGACAACAGTGGCCTCTAGTGGTGCAGAGGTTTAGTGTAGATGTGTAGAAGATTCAACCTATAGTTTTGTAGAGGCTTTGACTGAATGCATTTTACATTCTATTAGAAAAAATTAGGACTGCTGTTGTTTGATCTATGCATATTTTTGGCAATATGTTTCAATTGTAATAAACATTATATAAAAATACAATTATGGTGATTGAGACGGTGTAGTCCCTCATTCATCCAGGAGTGATCCATAGTAGAAGTCTTCAAAGTAGTCATCTGGACAGTGTTTCCGAAGATCAAGACGTTTCGACTCTCATCCGAAAGTCATTTTCAATCTGATCATTCAGATTGAAAATGACTTTCGGATGAGAGTCGAAACGTCTTGATCTTCGGAAACACTGTCCAGATGACTACTTTGAAGACTTCTACTAATTATGGTGATTACACTGTAATAAAAAGTATAATTGATTGTATAATTGACCAATCTTTTTTGTCCTTAGTACCCTCTAAATTTGGTCTTATTTTGTCTCCCGGGCCAAGTCCGCCTAACTTGGGTTTTGGGTAAAGATTTGGGTTTTTAGTGAAAGTGGTTTTTGTAAAATGTATGCGTAACTCCGCTCAAATTATTCAAAATAAGACAACAAATAACATTTTTGAGTCAATTTTCCAAAATTACATTTTATCTTCTTTTAAAGTGTGAAATCATTCAAAGTAACTCCTGGTAAGTGCTCGCCTACTTCTGGTTGGGAAGCACTGGTATAATATATGTGTTTATAAAGATTTTTTAAGGATGCTTATTGTGCTAAACTGATTTGGTTGCACTTTTCAATGTTAAACGTTTGTGGCGTTAGATTTTGTTTCATTCATGCTTGTTTATATCTTGTCTTTTCACAGTTTTGTGATGTTATGGGTGGATATCCAGATGTCTTCTTCTGTACTATTCCAATAATCATCATGATCGTGATGAGGGATTTACCTGATACATCCTATTCACACGGCTTAATATTTTCCTACGAACGTCATGTAAATTGTAATCATTACGGACGTCATCTGAGTGTCTACTCTCGTGCGAATTGCCTATGTCTGTAAAAATGTCGGTGAAGTAGAAAGGAGCAGAAACTCAGATGACGTTCTTATTTATTACAATTTACATGAGGTCCCTAGGTAAATATTATGCTGTGCGAATAGGACATAAGACAACCAAAGCGACCAGCAGCATTTTTTCATTTGTAAAAGTTTTGTTCATTTGCTATTTTTGGATGTGTCAAAAAAATACATGAAACACAGACATAAGGACATATTTTTGGAACATATAATTGTCGTCCAGTCGCAGCATGTTGCAGAAAGCACAGAGACACCACAGACATACAGAGTTCAGTGACTTTTCTACAGAGGGAAGTGTCACGTGACCAAGGCTCCAGGCTCCAGAGAAATACATTAAACTACTCAAGCTCTGCTTCCTTACTTACTTATAAAAGTGGATTAAACCTGGTTTGTAAGGTCACAGCAGAGCGGAGTCATTAGGTAAAGTGCTGGTTACACTTTACCTGACTATATTAAACAATTTTTTTCTACATTGGGAGAGCTCCCAAGGCAGACAAGCCCGATGCTGCTTGGCTGTAGTAAAGATCCTCACCCTTCACACCATGTTGGAACATTACGATGAAATTCGTGACACTTAATATGGGGCCAATACACCTCTAGTTTGTAGAAGACTTTAGCAAAATCTCCTTAGAAACATGAGATGACAAAACCCGTTCACAAGAGCATGCTTCATGATCAGTAACTATACAAATAATGCATGTGTGTCCTTTATTTCTAATCTAAAACAAGCAATAATAAATTGTGTATACAGATTACATTTAAATTCCTAGGTTAAAAAGCAATAATCAATAATACCAATGTTTTTTTATCAGATCATATTCGGAATAAGTCATATTTTAGCAATAGAAACACTATGATTAACACTGCATAGATTACAGTACCTATGCTCATGTGTCTCCACCCAGAAAAGCCCATGTAGTATGTAAACAGCACACGATTGGACGGCTCTCAGTGTTTAGCGGTCTGTCACTTCCTGGTTCAGCTGGACAGGAGCAAGGACTGCATGGCTTCAACAGGTGTGTGGAGTGGAGTTTCTATTGTAAATGCAACGCACCGCCAGATAAGATAGCGTTTGTTTGAATAGCCGTTAGCATATATACGCTATAGGCTTGAAGAGTGAGGAATTCTGGGAAGGATTATCTCTCCATAAGGTTCTAATCTTGGGACTGAAAGAGATTATTTGCGTTTTGTCTTGCATGTTGCTCACTATACGCGTGTAAGTAGTGGCAAATCTGCTTTTGAATCAATTTATTATTTATTTATTCATGTGTTTTAACGAAACATGGACAGAACAGCCAAAGTTTTGTGATATTCAGCACATGTCAAATCCCAGTTTAACTAAATATATCTGTAGTTGAAGTATTTGAAGTTATATTTACAACAGGTGTACATTTTTGCTGTGTTGTTCTCTCAAATTGTAGTATGTTTTGAAGTTTATGTGAAGTCCAAAGAACGTAATCATTAGCCGTGACCAGAAATAGGTAGAATAGTTGAAAGTTGTACACTGGTAAGATTAACGTTACTTGGGATGATACTGTTTTACAACTTTGAATATTGTAGTGTACTTAAATATGACACCTTAAATGTGATAAAAGCACAGTGTGTTTGTGCTTTCACTGTTAAATTGGACAAATTATTAAGTGTAACTTGTAAAATGAGTTTGTTTACTATGGTTTTCTTTCACGTGTTTGCTGTAGCATTAGTATTGTTCAGACCCACTTTGGTGCTGATTGATTCAAAAGGAAGAAATATGATCTTACAACCCCTTACAGTTATTTGCTTTTGTACATTTACAATTGAGAGACCGATTAACTGTTTAGTTGGTCATTTCTGTTGCATAGATGTTTGGTTTTTTTTTTAAAGACAGTTTTAATTGAAGAGAAACTGTTAAAGAGCACTTTCTGTATGTTTAGTTTTTGAAGACATCCAACAAATGTCAGATTGACAAGCATGTTTTATTAAAGGTGGAGTAGGTGATTTTCACACTACAAACATAATTTAGGTTTTAACTCTGAAAAATGTCTCTCATACTGTATATCCTTCAACACATTGTTAATATCAATATGTATTAAGTTTTGGTTGCAATTTTAACTTGGAACCCTATTTTTTTCTCTTTTAAAGTGAAACAGGAGAGGACCACCCAAGCTCAGCCAATCAGAACGCTGCATTTTGCTCCTGATTAGAAGTAAAATATTTTATTATTCAATTCAGAGAGTACTCAGTGGTCTAATTTTTCATAAAGTACTGCATTTATCGTAGAGTTTTTGGTGGGAAACACAAAGTTTGCTTATTCACAATAAAAAAAGTTAGCTACCCCAACTTTAAATATAGAAAGAATATCAATTCATTTGTGAAAAGTGTATCGCAATATGTCTATCTGGCAGTTAATATTGTGATAAATATAAAAATGATGTATCGTCCAAGCCCTGCAAATAGGAGTAACATGCATACATCATATTTTTTTTATAACATGGATCCAAGTGGAAATACAAAACATAGTAATATTTTATCATTTCAAAGAATGGACTTAAAAATGCAAAATTGTGTATTGTCAATTGACTTTTTATTATTTAATTTAGCTCACAGTTGAAAGAGGAAACAAAATGTAGTTCTCATTAAAAACATAATTTTTTAATACGATTGTCACTAATTATTATTTCGTGTTTTCAGCTAGTCACGATTGAACATTCCAGCCCTGTTTTTGAAAATGAACATAGCTAAGTTTGTTTTAGGTTTCCACTATTATAATGTATTTCTTCTTGTGGTACTAGCCAGTGTCTGGTGTCTCTGCGTGTGGACACCTAAGTTATTGTCGTTGGAGTGCATTTTAAAATTCAAATAGTCAAAACAAATGAGTCCATCGTGCCACACCGTTCTTGTGATACGAGACGAGACAAATGACATTTACAGATCAGCTTCTCAGCTTAACACAAATCGAAAACCATTTGTGCTGTTACATTATTCATTATCAGATTACACATTAGGTGTTGGAAATGGCTTGAGTTGGGAGACATTGGCATCGGGAAATTGACTTTCTTTTATCTCAACAATAGTTATTAGAATGTTATCATAGAATATTTTCAGGTAGCAATAGGGTTGGGCAGTGTGGTGATTAAAAATAGACCATGTTTTCTCTGTTGTCTATTCAAGCACAAACTTTTAAGGTATCCTCCAATGAGGAATGACGACTAGCTTTAACCAATCACCTCTAAGATTAAACTTTAAAGTTGGTTTGACTAACTTTTTTAGTCATTAATTAGTAACCTTTGTGCTTTCCACTAAATACACAGTAAAAGCAGCACTTTGTGAAAAAATGAGACCAGTGAGTAATTTCTGAACATAAATAATAAAGAATTTTATTTCTAAACAGCTCTGTGTTTGGTTGGGCTTGGGTGGTTCTCTCCAGTTTCACATAACTGTTTGTAAGAAGTGTTTTTAAGCCATAACTGCAACCAATAATGAATAGATGTTGATATTAACCATCTGTCGAAGGATTTATGAGAAGAAGTTGTCAGATTTAAATCGTGTTTCAGTGTAAAAATCAGCTTACTCACCTGTAAGAACAATTACAAGTTTTATTTACTTCTTGAATGCAAAAGAAAAAGATTTTATATCTACTCTACTATTAACTTAAATGATGCACAAGTAAAGACTTAATTCATCATGAACAATGAACACATTTTTGGCTGAAAAAAAGTTTTATAAGGTTTAGTTAATATTTCTGTAATACCCCAACCCTAAAATCTAACTATTGAGTGCTGCTCTGTGATTGGTCTGTTGTTGCACTGTGATTGGCTCTTGGCCATTTTTAGCTGTACGACAGGGCTCTATCCAGATGGATTCTTAAGATTTTGTGAAAATCACAAATGTCGAAAGAATCCATCTGTTAGAGGTTACAGTTAACCAAGTACAGACTGTAATAACTCCAGGCTTGCGCAGTTTATGGCACTGAAAAACGTACAAAAATATGTTCCTTCTGTGAACATGCTTCCATTTTCCAAACCTGATTCCTGTTTCTTTGGCTATTATTAAATGATATAAAGAAGATTATTTTTTGTGTCATTTTATACTGACAAAAAGAAATTATATTGTTGGAATAATTATTAGGATGGCCCAGCTCTTTTAGCGCTTAAGCCCAGTATTTTTGGACGAGAGAATGAACTACCGGTAGTCACTTTGACCATAGTGCCAGTAATCATGAATGATTCTTCTCACATAACACTCACATTTGACAGTGTGAATTCATATAGTTACAGTATAGTCGTGCTGTTTTATAGAGGATTAATCCTCAGTTTCACTCTGCCCTCCTGTCAATTGTATTATGTCCATTATATAACAATAATATTAATCTCTTGCCTTAACTGAACGATTGAGCTGCAAATGTACAGTGACAAATACAGTGGCGTCCTGTTGGGATGGCAGAAATATGAGTGTCGTCTGGGTAATACAAACACGTGCTTGTACTTGTATGAACTGGGTTTGTTAAGTAGTATCTATATCATCAAAGCATTTCTGACCAGTTACAAGACGACTTACCCTCAAATAAGAGCATACAGTATACTTCATAATTTGACTGAGACTTATACCAAAAAAACAACTAAGGTAAACTGGATCTGTCAAGTAAGGAAATCTTCAAAGTCAAAACTGCAGAGAAAGTGTATGTTTGATTGTTTTGTTTTAGGTACAACCTGCGGTGAGCTGCCCTTTTCTCACTGTTTGAACAACAAACACATGAAGTCTGTCGCTCTCACGATGTTAGACAAAATTTGACATTTAAAGGACTGCACATAATTGAAATTTTGTAACTTTAATAATTATTGCAAAAAGTGTATAAAATTGAAATGAATCCATAAATTACACAGTAAATAAAAATTAATTGCAATCCTTGATGTAAAGACTTTGGCATGCCACAGGAAGTCACTTTTCAGAGAAGGAATGTCATCTGTATGATTCTGTGGAAATAGAAAGTTAAATACATTCTTCTGCACATGGAGTTACAAATGTTTGATGTCATACTGTTGGTGTGTTTTTTCTCACCAGGAAAGCTATAGCCAAGTCAGGTCTGCGTCAGCTGCCCTCTGACCCCAGTACGTCCTTCCTGAGCAGGATGGAGCCTGAGCCTCACCTCCGCACTGTTGTGGATTGGACAGTGAGTACTTCGCAATCAAATGAGTTTAAATGAGTTACACACAGGAAACGAACTAGCTCATTTTGAGGAAAATCTATCTTTGCTCACCTCACATTAAAATAGTTTTTTCCTTGACTACCGGTAATTGATTTAGCAGAAATCCACAATATTGGAGTCTCTTGTGATATTTTTCCCACATTTGTCCATTTATGTTGTCCTCATAAACAGCCATATTTGTTTTCATGCTAAAGATGATGCATGTCCCTGATTGGCTAATCTCAATCACACCCTCTGAAACTTAAAAGAGGAACACGTGGCCAGACATTATATTTCTTATGTCTGCGTTTTCCAGGAAATTCTTGTTTAACTTTTATGGTAGAGACTCCACTTCCTGGCTGTCCAGTGATGATGTTCCCTATTAATGTAAAATATTATTTGCATGGTCTTTGTCCTTTAAACATGCTCCTATGAACTTCTACTTTTACATCGTATGTAAGATAAACTAAAATAATGTAACAAAGCACATATAATGTGTTTCCAGGAAATGAGTTAGAGCTCCATCTATAGCTGCAAAGAAAAGTACATAGGGGAAAAGTTAAACTAATGTTGCCTGATATGCTAACGCTGCAGAAATTCTCAAAACAAGTCTGGATGATTCATGAAATTAAAACCTCAAAAGATCTCAGAGAATTATATTTCACAGACATAACTCTAGCTGAGTTTTATGATCAGGAAGCAATGTTAGAACATGTTGAAAAACTCAACGATCATGTGGATGGACAGTTTAAAGCCTTATTTTTAACAATCTATTGATAAAATCTATATCATCTTCATGGGAAGAATGTGATTGCAGACTCTTCACCTAAAATCATACACAGTGCACCTAACATATTAAAAATATTAACTGTAGTTGTTTACATTTTGATGCTTCTTCACTCTCTAATTGTAAAAAATAAAGCAGTCAATGTCTTGATTCTAGGCTGTGTTGTTGGCTCCATATTCATTTTGCTCATTTATCAAATTGAAATCATCTGTCAATGTGTCTGTTTCTCTTGTGTGTCCAGGAGGGAGCGGTTTACGGAGAGCACATGTGGTTTGAGACCAACGTGTCTGGAGACTACTGTTACTTGGGTGAACAGGACTGTGTGGCCCGAGCACAGGTGGGGATGCAACCTTCTGTTTAAAGGAGACCTATTGTGATTTTTCTGTACATTTAGGAAGAAACTATAACATAAGTAGATCGGTTTTTCACATTTTGTTCATTGCAAAACACAGAAATGAATTAAAACTGCTTAAGAATAGAAACAGGTTTATTGACTTCCTGTTCAAAACTGCAGAACTGATAAGCCCTCCATTTTTATTGCAAAATATACCTTTAATAAGCCACAGTTTTAACCTTACATGTTTTACTCTTCATTCTTATTTTTGAGTAATTGAATGTAAATACAGACATGTGGGCAGGGATAGGTGGTAGTTGAGGATAGAGATTTTCTGAACACTGGAGCCTCAGCTGCAGAACAAAACAAGATTACTCAAACATGCAGGAATCAATCCAAATACAACTTCGGGTAAACTGATCATGAGAAAGCACATGTTTAAAAACTCAGGACCGTAGATTTTCCATGATGGGTCCCCTTTACGAGTCAGAAAAAATGCTCTAAATTTTTCAGGCGGCACTGTGGCAGAGCGGATAGCGCTTGGTGATGGTCGGAGGTTGAGGTGCCAGGTGTTTAGGCGAATCACCTTTGCTGAGCTGCCCCAGGACAGTTTGCTGTCACTAAGTGCGGAGGGGTTCATTTCACTGTGAAGCGCTTTGTGTCTGTGTAATGCGCTATACAAATAAAGATTACTTACTTACTTACTTACTAAATATTCCATTGTGGCAATGGGGAGTAAGAAGAGCAGACAGAACACGGAATTTTGGAAATAGGTAATTATTAGGAGACTCAGAATCAATGTGTGAGAGAGAAAGAGACTAGTGCTGCAGTTTGTCATATTTTTAAAATGCTAAAAATCAAATTCATCAAATTTAACTAAATAAATTTACCAGTATTTATGTGTTGCACGCAATTACTGATATAAATTGACTTTTACTTGACATTTTACAATGTATTTTTATTCTACACATAAAAATTTTGTTGTCTAGATGTTATATTAAAATGTCGTGTTTTTCTTTGCTTAAAATAGTCCAATTTTCTTACCTATTTTGACAGGTCTGCATGAACTGTGTTGTACTGTATTTTTCCAATGTTATGCTGCCCCCAGTGGATATTAAACAGGCTTGCATTACTCCCATATAAAATGCATAGAGGATACCACATTAAGTTGTTTTCTGTTTTTCTTTAGCAGAAATCATCAAGTCGAAGGAAGTGCGCTGCGTGTAAGATCGTAGCTCACACTGTCTGCATTGAACAGTTAGAAAAGGTACGTTTACTATTATTATTTAGTATAATAATGAATGTAACATGATGACAGAAGGATTACCAAGCTTATATCGACACAATAACAAGCTTGCATTAACTGTTGCGGCATTTTCTAGTTTCCCAGTTCCAGAGCCATGCTGTTGGATTCCATTCTTCCACTCAATGACCCCACTTTTAGAGTGAGACCCCCAAAACCCTTGTCAAAACCTCCCTCTCTCTGTCCATTTCTGGTGCTGTCTGGAGCTTCATCATTTCATTTAAATCAGCTATGATTCTAGCTTAAATTATTCACAATTGATGCCTTTCAGCTATGATGGAAGAAGATGATTGAACAAAATCTATATAGAGCAGACTTACAGTTGAAATACCTTGATTAGAAACTGTCTATGTGGAAATAGTGGCTCATAATCAGAAAGAAATGTAATACTTTTGAAATAACAGACGACCTAATCAGTTTCTTACCTTGGACTTTCACAGTACACTGTTTCTATATCACAGAACATGATCTTTAAAGGTGCACTCTGTAACTTTTGTGGTGGAGACAAGGGCGGGAACAAGTTAATCGAGTAATCGCTACTAATTGAGTATTGAATTAATTGTCAACAAATAGGGGAGAGCGGGGTTGGTTGTCACATTCTTTACTTGATTTGAATTTCTCAAAAACAGCAAATCTCACATTAACCATTTTAACAACAGAGAAAAGCTCAAAGTCT
Organism: Mugilogobius chulae; assembly: GCA_038363315.1. Lineage (NCBI taxonomy): Eukaryota > Metazoa > Chordata > Actinopteri > Gobiiformes > Gobiidae > Mugilogobius > Mugilogobius chulae. Next base: position 16,076,067 of record CM076410.1, read on the forward strand.
TGTGTAACTAATGAATCCACCTGCTGTTCTCTGTCTTATTCTGATCAAAAGTTATTGATCATTAAATGTTAATTGATCACGTGCGACAACCAACCCCAAGTTTGGGTTGGTGTTATGTCAATGGGAGACCGATGACAAATGTGTCTTGTCTTGGTTTGATTTTTTTATGTCTGATTTAATTTTGATTCAAGAATGTTTTACATTTTCTGAATCAGGAGATGTTAAATTACAAGAAAAAGGCGACTGGAAATTTAAAAGATGCATTTATGTCAAGATTCTAATAATATTGTAAAACTATATTTAATTGTGAATTAGTGATTAATTACTTTTGAACAGAATAAACTACATGACAAGAATTAGATTTATTTTTAGTTGAAACTTTACACTCATTCCTGCATTGAATTGGAATATTTAAAATACACAATTTTTGAGAAAATCTGTCTTTTGTAAAAGTGTGACAACCAACCCCGCTCTGGCTGTGCTGCTGTTCTAGGTAGAATCATATGTGACAACCAACCCCAAAAAAATTGTGACAACCAACCCCGACTGGACTTTTTTACTCTCACCTCAGCTTTCTTCTACATTTTTATACCAGCTCAGAAAAAAATAGTCCTAACTGTCACTCTGACCCGCCTCTTTGTAGTGTCAATGGTTATAAGCTTTCAACACAATTTTTGGAAAAAAATAAAACATTTTTTCTCAACATCTGAAAATGTACTTTTTGCTATACATGTTTTTGATGTCATCTTATCACAATCTTGAACAAATGTTTACAAAAATGTTTAATGGACATTTTAATCTGACTTTTTTCAAATGCACCATTCACAAGCTGAGATACAGTGAATGTGACAACCTACCTGTGTGACAACTAACCCCGCTCTCCCCTAATCGAATAATCGTTTTGGTTTTTACAGATCCCAAAGTTGCAAGAACTTAAAAAAGAAGCTTGATAACTGTAATGTGCTGCTTTTACAAGAATAAGTCATCTTAAATAAGTCCACTAAACAAAATTTGATCTTGATTTGAATAAATGTAACCAAAGTCCACAAATTCTGGAAATTCTGCTGAGATTTGCCAATGATTATAGGTTTTATCTCCAGAACAGTACCTTTTTTTTTGTTTTGTTTTTTTTGCTAATTGTATTTGAGAAAATCCTTGTCCTTATCTATTTTTTGTTACAAATCTTATTTTAAGGCAGTAAAACAAGGCTCAAATTTAAATAAATGTTTCTAAATTCACTCAGTTATGAACTTATAATCTAATTTAAGAAAATGTTATGTTATTTTTTCCCGTGTTTAATGGAAAAACAATGTTGTCCATAAATAAAGGCCATCCCTCCTTAATTAATTCATCTTTGTATCAAAATTTGTCAAACATCTTGTAGGCACGTGACTTTTGCCTTCTAAACAACTAATCTTTTCACCAATAATCTTACTCAGTGCACCTTTAAAAAGCCTAAATAAAAAAACAACTATTTAAAAAAACAAACGCTGAAAGTCCGGGAAAGACATTTGATTACACAATACTTTAACAATGAAGCTCTTAAAGTCGGCTTTGGGATCGTAACATTTTTTTTTTTTCAAATTAACCCATAAAGAATATTTAAATAAAACAACGTTCTGGTTCTTTCAGGGAAAAACTTTGTTCAGTTGGTTTATGAATGTGTTGTGTCTACATATTAAATACATATTAATGAATGTAAAAATCATTTCAGAAATCTGATAACGCATTCATAAACTACGTCTCACGAGTCTTTTCTTTTAACACTTCTGCTCTTTTCAAATGTTTACACCAGGAATCATTTGGGGTCTGCATTTCACGTTTATGACAAATTTTAAAGCTGTCGTTTTTCCTTTTCGTTTTAGATTAATTTTCGATGTAAACCCTCTTTCCGAGAAGGAGGGCCGAGGAATCACAGAGAGGTAACACTGATTTAAAATGCAGAGAGTTTGTGTTGGAAAAGCTAACATTGCAGTGTGTGATGTTTTGCAGCCTCTGGTCGTCCGCCATCACTGGGTCCACCGCAGGAGACAGGAGGGCAAGTGTAAGCAGTGTGGGCGGGTGAGTGTCATCCTCCACGAGTTTGCTGTGAATCTAAATCAGGAGTGTCCAAACCTGTTTCTTTTTATACCGCAGGGACACGTGTTGATATATTCTATGCAGAGGGTTGCAGACTAGTGGTCAGCACAGTGGATTCCTCAGACTGGTGCAATGAACAAGCAACTCGACATTTTGATGAGGCTTGGTGCATTCAAGTCTTGTCATTTTATGTATTTGTGAGAAAACAATGTGATTATAATTATTTAGGTCACAAATTCATAAGAACAAACATGCACACGCCAAAAAAGTATACTTAAATGTACAGTTTTTGGGTCTTTGATTTCAACTTAGCTTTTAGGTCGAGACAGTCTGCCAGAAAGTGTTTTCTTCTGTAACAAATAAATATCGTGTTAATATTTTGTTACCTGAATTGATGGTCACTTCATCAGAGGGGTCACACATGTGGTTTTGGTGTGTCTGTTGTTCCTAGGCATGGTCTTGCCAATATTTATCTGATATAGAAGAAAACGCTTTTATATAAATACTTTAGGAAGACATGCTGAACGTCCTTAACCTACTGAGAAAGTCTGGTTGAATCAAGCTGGTGTGTTGGTTTCTAATCTTGAGTAACTTAACGCAATAATTGTAATGCTATAAATGCACATGTTGCAACACCCAGTAACAATGTCATGTTATTGAGTTTGTAGTAGAATTACTTATATTACTTTGAGAAATGTATCTTTGAGCCAGTTCAGTGGGAGGTCTGAGGCGGACCCAAGTTAGCTGCATGAGGGTGTCGCTCTGAAAACCTGGATTAAAGCGTCTTCTCTCTTGGTGTTCAGACCGCCCTCTCTGCGTAGTTTGGACACTTCTGATGTAGAGATACACTTATTCGTGTGCTGAACATCCTTCATTTAGTCTCTCTACATTCACTTCAACAATGGGTTAGTTTTTATGTTGAAGAATGTGATGTCATGAGGCTCGATGGCAGTTTTTCCAGTTAAAAACATTATCCTTTTCTATAAAATATCCAAAGAATGATTTCACAGATTTAAAGGTTTGTCTTTTCTGAGGTGACTAGACTCATTAGCTGTTTTCTTTACAAAAACAAACTGAATTTAAACACTGTTCATTTTTGCTGCTGCTCACCACCTGATTTAATGTAGGGCTACAACAAGTTAATCAATTCATTGAAACAAATCGATTATTAAATTAACCCTCAACTAATTCAGTAATTCAATAATTGTTAACAAGTATATATAGGTTCCAAAACATGTATGAACTAAAAAAATATTCTGAAATGTCAGTGTTATTAGTACAACAGAAAATAAATGTGACCAAAGCCGAACAATTCTGAAAATTCCAAAAATAAAATGTGCAATAGACCTAAATATTTAAGTGACTATTTGAAGTACAGTAAGAATTTTTTTTTTGCTTGTCCAATGACAATGCTTGTCCTTGTCTGACTTTTGCGAAAGAATTCATTTTTATAACAATTGCCAAACATTTTTAAAGGCAATAAAAAAAATCTTAATTGAATCAGTTATAGTCGTGGTCAGTTTAATTTGAGGCAATTTTTCCCCAGTGTTTGCTTTTTCTGGATGGAAATTTGTGAAGATCTTGCAGTCATGTGACATCTAATTAAAAGAATATTCGCCCAATAATCGATTAGCAAAATGATCGTCCTAATTGAATGTGTTGCCATGTGAACGCAGCCTATTCCCTACTGTATCCTACTTAATAAATGTTGAGAATATAATGATTTCTGCTGGTCAATCAACTCATTTTAAAAACAAACTAATGCAGAAATTATTCAGAAAATTGAATATATATGAAACAATGACCAATCTCATTCTGAAATGTTCCCTTTAAATCCTTGTGTCCAGGGCTTCCAGCAGAAATTCACCTTCCACAGCAAAGACATCGTGGCCATCAGCTGCTCCTGGTGCAAACAGGCCGTGAGTCACACAACCTCCCACACGCAACATTATGAAAAGAATGATTCAGAGCGAACACCGAACATCCATCTCGAACAGTAAATCTTGTTTGTTCGCCGTAACCCACTGCTGGTAATCCAAATCTGCTGCTGTAATCACGTCAGCTAATCAATTTTTAAACGAATGAAGCTAAAAGCCCACAGCTGAATGAAATATGCTTCTAATAACGCTTCATAATTACAATGACGAGAAACATAATCTCTGTGATGGACTGAAAATGTGATTGATAATGTTATGTTGTTGTTTTTTTTTTTTCCAGTACCACAATAAAGTGTCCTGCTTCATGCTCCAGCACATAGAGGAGCCCTGTCCAATAGGAGCCCACGCCGCCCTCATAGTCCCGCCCACGTGGGTAGTCGGGTCCGGCGCCACCAGGTACTCGCGCATATTAGGACCATAAATTTGACCGAAAATGCAATCTCAAAAATGCGCAAGCTCAAATTTGCAACAGTAATGTCTGGTTTGATCGACGCTGCAAAAATCGAGGTTGTAAAAGTGAATGCTGCTTGTAATTACAGGAAGAAGTTTTGATAGATCTGTGAAAGATGTTTTAATTGAGCTGTTACCTTCAAGATTTTTGTTTAAGTTTTTGATATAAAGGATCATTTTTGGGTATTTTTAAGCAGATAATGTCAGTCTGGTTACTACTCTTTCTGTCTCTGCTGTTTTAATTTCAGTGATGCGTGTGTTTTATTTACAACTGAATAGAACTGAATGACTCACTGATTCTGCTAGTGCTGTAGTTCTTTAGTCGTTTAGTTGATTATTAATCGGTCGATGCATTCACAGTCGACCAGTTAATCGATTAATTCCTTTTTTTTGACGGTAAGGCTTTATTTTGACTGAACATGATCATCTTAAATTAGAACAAGTGAATCTGAGGCCTATTTAACAGATTAAAGTAGATTTTGACTGGTTTAAAATAAGATTGCCAATAGAACAAGCATAAAAATATCTTGTTTTTACTTAAAATATTAAAAATACACATTCATTCTAACAGCAGAAATGCTTCTGGACTTGAAAAAGAACTAATTTTACATGTTTTATTGGCAAATCTTAAAATATCTCATATATTATGATAGATACCATTAAATTCAACCCCATTTCTTCAACTTGTGAATGTGTTGAACAATGAAATTAGCTGAAGATTTTGGGACCAAATCATTAGTCTTATCTGCATTCTTTACATAAACACGCATACATTTTAGTGAACTCCAGGATCAATTTTAGTCTTTTTGAGCATAGTTTGGGTCAAATACAAAATCAGATCAAAACAGAACATACTTTTTAACTTCAGAGCTTTGGCCAATCCCCTTTTAGTCGATTAATTGGTCGACGGGACAATATTACTCAACTACAGCTCTAGATTCTGCAGAAGTTTGTCTTGTCTTAAAGCAGTTGTTCTCACACTTTTTTTTCCAGTCGTCCCACTTTTTCTAACTGGTCAAAGTTGACGATTTTGTAGTAAATTCATAGCCTCTATTGAAAAATTTTAAGATATGGGCTTTCCCTATGTACATTCAATTCACTGCAATGCTGTTTGTGATAAGTAAGCACACCATGACACGGTTGATTTTTGTCATTTTCAGTTCGTTTATTACTTATATTAGCTTTTTCTTTCACGGTCTTATGCCACTTTTGAAACCTGAACTATTTGAAAACCCAATTATTTCACACTCATGCCATTGTACTGTAACTCTACAATCTTAGCGTTTTGAAACAAGCCGTGATATGCGCCTTGAACTGCAAAAGTAACGTTTCCTTTTGGCTTTTTGTGCCGTTGACAGTCGTCGGTGAAAAGCAGTAAGAAGAACAAGAGAGCGTCGTTCAAAAGGAGGAGCAGCAAAAAGGCCTCCGAGGTCAGGCTTGTCACATTTTACACTTTGAAATCAGAAAAACACACAAATACAGTGTTGGAAATGTCACATGTGTTTGTGAGTCACTGTGCTCTCAAAAGTACTGTCTGTGCCCTAAAAATTAGCTTCTCAAGGCAAGATACACGGAGCTTGGGTTCATTTTATTACTAAGGAATTATTTTTGATAGTATTCTTTATTTTATACTGCTTTAACAGATAATCATGTTCACTTATAGAACAATATACAGTATATTTCTTTTTTAAAAATTATGTAGTTTTATTGCTTGATGACTTTCTGTAGAGCCCAAAATCATAACAATATTGATTTATTGATTTAGCAAACATAATAATAATTAATAACATTAAAGTTGGGGTAACTGATTTTTCCACTACAAACACATTTTAGGTTTTAAATCTGACAACTTCCTCTCCTAAATCCTTTGACACGTGGCTAATATCAACATGTAATCGTTTTTGTGGCAATTGTGACTTAAACACCACTTCTTACAAACAGCAAAGTGAAACTGGAGAGGACCACCCAAGCACAGCCAATTAGAGCGCAGCATTTGGCTCCTGATGGAACTAAAATTCTTTATTATTCAGTTCAGACATTACACAGTGGTCTAATTTTTTCTCCAAGTGCTGCATTTATTATGTACTTTTTAGTGAAAACACAAGTTTTCTCATTTACAACTAAAAAGTTAGTTACCCCAACTTTAAATACATTTTATTTTTAAGAACAATGAAGATAACTTTAAAGTAATCAGAAGTAGACTCCTATACATAGTTAATGTGGTAAATGGCTATTCTAGCTGCAAATGTTTGTTTTTTAGTTCTATATCTAGAGGCCCATTTCCAGCAACTATCACTCCAGTGTTCTAATGGTCCACTGTGTTTGCTCATTGTGTCAGTAGTTAATGTATTATTATGAAACCCTTGTATTTTTGTGGTTTAGCTGGTTAGAGAAGCTCTAAAATGGTCTTTCCTTTGAACAGGTTGAGTATCTGGAGCATCATGTTTGTGGGGTCAATTAAACGCTCAAAATGACCAGAAAAAGAGAACTTTCATTTAAAACTTGATCATCTATTCTTGTACTTAGAAATGAAGGCTATTCCATTCAAGGAAAACAAAATTGTCTGAGTGACCTGAAACATTTGAACATTATTGTACATATCAACAAATGAGCTTCAACTGAGAGTGACGCGGCCCCTAAAGAAAAGAACACATTTCATAACCACTGTGTAAAAAAACAATAATTATACAAACTGTGTGGCCTAGAGTACAGTTTCTATTGCACTCTCTCGGATGGCCTAAAAGTGCAGTTATTATTGCACTCCTATCCAAAGTAATCTTACTATTGCATTCTCCCACATGGCCTGAAAGTCAAGTTAAACAATCGCACTCTTCCCTAAACTGACTTTAGTAGAATTAAGATTATTGCAAACGGCCTAGACGTGCAGTTATTGTAATATTGCACTCCTCCCTGTGGCTTTTATACAAATATTTTTTATCAGATTTTTGTAGCAAACAGATCCCCAAAGTTCAGTTTTATATCTTTTGATACATTCATGATTATACCTAAAATGTATTTTTGTATACATATTTATTGCATTGATTAAGATACAGGAGAAAGACTTTTGTTTCATTCTATTATAAGGCAGAAGAAAAAAACTTATTCCTAGAAGACTTTTGCTTTGCATACATTTCAAAATGTTATTTTTTGTGTTAGTGCAAAGTCAAGATATTGTGTTGCAACATCTTGAGAGATACAATTAGATTGAAATATTTGTACACACATGTTGAATTATTGGAACAAACAAAAAAACAGAGTCAACGCTGGCTAGTTAGTTACATCAGCCATAGTTTCAAAAATCAATTCTATAAATGGCAGCAAAATTGAAAACATTTTACTGTCTCGTATTAATGATATATGCCAAAATCTGATCTAATAAAACTGTGTCCCATTCCACCTTTAATAAATACAAGATATCATTTCTCAAGCCTAAACATATCCCAACTATTGATCTTTTTCCTATTTTATGACATAAATATTTGTGTAAGCCACAGTTTGCTAAAAGTCTGGCTCTAGGATTGAAACATGTCTGGTAGACTTTGTATTGATTTCGTGTGTTTTCTCTCTATTTTCGGGGGGACAGGAAGGGCGACCGTGGAAGCCATTTCTAGTCCGCCCAGTGCCCTCGCCGCTGATGAAACCTCTGCTCGTTTTTGTCAACCCCAAGAGCGGAGGAAACCAGGTAAAAGTTCACAAGACAGGCTTTTTACTCTGCACACAAAAGGGAAACGCATTTTTTAAATTGGACTCATTTTGGAGGTTATTACGGCTACAGTCTTTGGAGTGGCATTAATAACCTGTGCTACAATGTGCAGTGTAGCATTGGGCCAGGAATTTTAATTACGTTTCTATTATGTATCAAGAATTAGTCAGGTCTCGGCGGAATTCCTGTGGGCTGAGCAAATGGAGGCAAACTAGGCAACCTCTGAAAGCAAGCGGCCACAAAAGCTGTTGTTTTAAAACGCAACTGCAGGAGGAAGATATACAGTGGCAGAAAATATAAAAAATGCGTCGAAAATAAAATGCAAATAAGCTTGAATTTGCACTGTAATGGTAGTTTTAAACCCAAAACTTAAAGACAATTAATAAGAAAAATTAAAGGTGCCTTATGTAATTGTTTTTTTTTTTTCAGGCTTTTTATTAAAAATGTGTTTGTACAGAAGTGCATGTTTGTATGGCAGATCACGCATTTTTTTTTAAGTCAGGGGTCCAAACTCGGCCCTCGGTATGATTTTATTTATATGAACTACAGGTCCCACAATGCACTGAAGCTTAGTGCAGCCACAGCAACACGGCAGAGAGGTGAATTAAAACTCATAAAGGGATTTTAAACTTTCCACAACAAAGAAACGGACAGAGCACAGAAGGATTATGAGAGCAGAAGCTTCAGACGCTGGAGGAGAGACTGTCACGGCGTAAACAAGCTGCATTTTTTACAACAGAAATGCACAGATGATTCATTCTTTTACAGAGACGGGTAAGCTTTCCTGAATACAGTAAGTTCGATGTCCTAATGGAGTGCTTCACATGTCGAGCTCCACATCACTTTTTATTTGACAAAAACTGGTTCCAGTATCTGCTCAGAAACGGGCATAATTTCCTGCTGAAAAAGACGCATTAGCACTGCGAACCGGCGCCGCATCAGAATCTAATCATTCATTATCGATCTAAACTTAAAAACTTACATTTCCTAAAGGTCTGTTGTGTTTGCGAAACAGACTGAAGGTTCATGTGAGTGACGAGCACAAGAGGAGAAACATAGACCCGACTGGTAAATAAAATTCATCACCTAGAAGATAGTAATATAAAAATGCAATATACCATAATTGATGTGAATATATTGTTGGCTATATGTTGTATTGAAGACTTTACAGCCTTTAATTTAGCCAGGCCAATATTTTAAAATGCAGCCCTTAACCAGTTTGCCTCTGATCATTTCGGCCCAGCTCCATTTGAGTTAGATATCCTTGCTTTAAGAAGTGATGAAATTTGTTTTTGATGCCACCATCGAGGAACATAATTTTTCTGGAGAATGGCTTTTTCGATAGTGGACTAATTAGAACACAGATATTTACATCAAGCACTGGCCAGAGTCTTTCACGTAGTACATAAAATCAGTGCAAAAGGACAACAGCAAGTTGCAAGTAGAAGATAGAACAGATTCCCGTAGTCTTAAAAAAAAGCAAGCAAAAACAAATTGAAATTATGCCTTTTGTTTTTTTTATACAACATAAATATATACAACGAATTAAAGTTTATTGTCAATCCTAGTTCTTCTTAAAGCTGTTGCATTAAGCTAAGCTGGTTTATTTAATCTATTTTTAGTGTGATGGGAGTCACCTTTCTACAGATCTGACTTGTCACCTGTTTCCATGGAGACAGATATGCTTCATTTCATGCTCTGCACATTAAAGGCAAAGCATTGACATCTGCTACATTGGAATATGCGAATGACAAACAATTTACTAGAAAAATTACATAGTGCCCCTTTAAACTAATGAATTTTAAATTTTTAATGCTGGTTTGTGGCTCATTTTCTAAATATAAACATGTTTCTCAAGAATCCTATCATTTTCTGCTTCTCATTGCACTTTGCAGAACGATTACCCTCTTTTGTTATTTATTTTTATCAGAATACTTTATTTGTATTTTAGTTTCATTGACGCATTTCTGCATTTTTGAGACAATCATCTGTGCTTGAGAACTGTCCAAATGCAATCTATTGACGTCTTTGTTTGCGCTCACATCATCAAATCTATTCTTCACTTTAACACATTATGTTGCCCTGCTTTCCCTCTCGCACTTACTGGGTTGAAGAGTGCTTTTGCATTCAAATCAGGCCAGCAGTGTCTCACATAAAGTAGGTCGTGCTGTCATTAGGAGTTAGTAAACAGGTTCGCCATCACCAGGAGGTCAGCTGGACCGTGTCATGTGATCTCATTAACCAACATATCCATATGGCAGACGGCTTAAATGTAACTAGATGCCACATTTGGACTGTTTTAAGCAAATGTTTATTTTAGACAAGAAGTTAGTTCACAGTCAGGGTACATTTAGTGCGACAAATATGGTTCGAGGTTGGAACAGTTCATTTGCTGTAATTGAAGGAGATTTATTGTGTTTTTTTATGTATTTTGTTATAAGTTATATAGACCAGTAATTTATGTTGTTCATTCGAATGCACAAAACTGTTCTTAAAGGGCTTAGAAGTAGAAACCGGTTCGTTGCCTTCCCGTTCAAAACTGCAGAACTGATAAGCTCGTAGGTTCTGTACTGTTCTAGAGTGTGACGATGTCAGATGGGGGCAAGAAGAATTTTTCCTAACCTGGCCAGGTTGCAATATTTGTGAACTCATAAACTCGAAAGAAATCCATCTGGGCCTCCACCAACCCGACAGTTTTGCAATCTGAAGCAGTGGCCCAGCAGGAAGATGGCCGCTCCAGTGAATGTTTTTGCTGCTATTGATTCTGTTTTAGCAGAAATACAGAGTATTTCATTTTTAAAAGAAAAGTGAAACTTGCTCCATCCTACGCGCACATTGGATATACGCCATTACGATTTTTTTCTGAGATTGGTAAAGTACAATCTATGGTAGGCTGCACAGCCAAGCAGCTCAAAGTATTTCATTAAACAAGAAACACCTTTTCTCGAACGCTTTCAGTGAGTAATGTTCCAGATGGATATTGTGAAAGTACTTGAATTGGAGTTTACACATATCCATCCGGGGGGAATCCAGGTAGAAAATGTCCTATTAACAAATTATTCTCTACTTTGCAATGCAGTATCCAAAGAAACACACACTTTTATTCTAGTCATTTCTATTAGTGACTACTCAATATCTTTTAGTATCAAATATAAAATACAAAATTTAATCAATATTCATATTAACTGCCTTCCATCTGTATTACATATTATTCCATAATTACTAATTATATGTGCAAATGTAATTTATTTTATTTATAGGGTTCTGCTCAAAATTCACATGTTTAACTTATAGGAGAAACCATAAAACGTTTATACAGTTTATATGTGGAAGAACTTAATAAAAATCGCAGTATTTGCAATTGCATTTATTCAATTTGTGATTTCCATTTGATTGAAATTAAACTTGCAGAGCTACATGAAGATGTTAATGCTTTCTGGTCATGCAATCTGGTTCTCCTCTCTGATAGGGCACAAAGATCATGCAGTCGCTGATGTGGTACCTGAACCCCAGACAGGTGTTTGACCTCAACAACGGAGGGCCCACGGAAGGGTAAGACCACTACACAAGTACTGTATAATGACTACACATGGTGATTATATTTAATATCTGACTTATTCTTTAGGCTGGAATTGTACCGTAAAGTGCCAAACATGAGGATCCTGGCCTGTGGAGGCGATGGAACAGTAAGTAACAATAAGTAGCTCTTATTTAGTAAATTATGTAATATCTTGTCAATATTTGCATATAAATACATACGTCGTGATTGGCAGTTTTTGCTTGACAGACATGACTTTCTGCATTACCCAAAGTGGCAGTTTTGCTTGCCCTATACAAAGCCTTCTGAAATCTTTTGATCTTTTGGGAACAATTAGGGAAAACAAGCTCGATTTCCAAAGTGGCTATTACACATAATATACCAATTTATGCATCAAAATGTATCCGACGCGTTTATCTAAGTTGAAAGCGAAGGCATCAAGGCTGTTTTCAAATTCAGATTTTGTGACCTTGGATGAGTTAGTTTTCTGTAGTGTAAAACTGCTCAACTTTTAGCAAATGTATTCAGATAGGTTTTATTATTCTAAAATTACCCAGCCAAGCAACATAAGACATTTTACAAACTATTTTAAATAACTTTGCTCATGGGTAAAATACATTAAAACAACAGACTAAAGACTGTTTTTAAACTCAGGTTGGGTGGATCCTGTCATGTCTTGAAGAGCTGTCGTTCAACCCACAACCCCCTGTCGCCATTTTGCCCTTAGGAACCGGGAATGACCTGGCCCGAACTCTCAACTGGGGCGCGGTGAGTATACTCAACATTTACCACCAAAAGACTAACCCTGGGGTGTAAGCAGAGGCAGTTACTCTTGGCCTGAGTTAAAATGTTCAGGTTTCTCTTCACCTGTGTGTAAATTTAAAAGTGAGGTACAAGCATATAGGAAGTAGACATATAATTTTGTCCAGGAGCTACTTCCTCACTCTATAAATTCCTGGGCACATATTTACATCCAAATGAATTTTTGGCTGTGACTACACGTTAAGAATCTCTTTTTACAGACAACAAAGTGAAACTGAGGTGGACCACCCAAGTACAGCCAATCAGAGAGCTGCTTTTGTCTGCAAATTAGAACTAAAATGCTTTAATATTCAATTCAGACAGAACACAGCGATCTGACTTTTTACACTACATTTTTTAGTGACAAAAAGAACAAAAAGTTGTCTCATGAAATAATTCGAACACTATGTTTCTTGCGCACCCTTAATTTATATAAAAATTATTTACATTTTTAAGTCTATTTCACAAAAAAGAATTTGTATTTTGTGTGTGTATTTTTGTTTTCTTAGTTTAGTTTAAATCAACTTAGAATAAAAAAAAAAATGGATGTTACATTCAAAAAGGTATTCTTGCATCCATACCTCACTCATACTGTAGAGCAGGGCTATTCAACTAAATCTGAGCAAGGAACAGATTTTTCAGAGTCATGGCCACTGGGCATGTGACCAATGTGCAAAAATTTGGGTTGTACAAAATATCTATTTGTTTCAGTAATGTCAGTCACTACTGTTACAGCCTCTAATTTGAATTGCTGTACAAAACATCTAAACCAATACTGAACTAAGAATAAACAAGGACTAGACTAGTACTAGACCAGCCAAGTCTGAACCAAGAGTAACCATCAACTCCTAAACTCCGATCTAAGATACACCCAGAAAAAAAATTGCTAAATAATATAGTTGCAATATATGACAGACTGTTTTAGGGCCGGATCAGACTTTGGAGGGCCAAGTTAATAAGATTAGTAATTAAATTCTCACTTGAGCAGAAAGAAAGTGTGTTCAAATAATACAGTACATCTATCGTCAAATTTTGAAACCGAAAGCTCATATTTCAAAATTGTATTCAGTAGACATTCTTGTACTTCCTAGGGCTACACTGACGAGCCTCTGTCTAAGATCCTGTCCCATGTGGAGGACGGAGACATGGTTCAGTTGGACCGGTGGAACCTGCAGGTGGAATCCAACCCCAGCGCCCCCGCAGACTCAGACGAACAACAGACCGACAAGGTTCAAACTCGAGTCCAATTATTTTCTATTGAGTTTATGTTGTACTAGTTGAGTCAGCGTCCATTCCTGGTCTAATTAACAAAAAATGAATGACATATAACGTAATAGTGGCCTGCTGTTGTCATGGGAACGTCAGGAAGTGGCAGACATATTAATATGAAAGATGGTCAGTCGTGCTTATTATGACTTGTATAATAGTGGCTGCAGCTAGGAGTTTTTTTTCTGTATAAATGGTGACAAACAAAAACAAATTTGTTACAAAATGTGAAAAATCTAAATCTTTTGAGATGTTTTTGATTGTGTTAAGTTTCTCTATTCATTCAGTTTACCTTTTTTTGTAAGCACTGAAAACAAGTAGAGATTCCTGAATTTCATGCTTCATTCTTAATAATTTCAGTCTATATTTAAGAGGAGTCATGCTGCATTGTATTTATTCTCAAAAGTCTAAAATAGGACCAGAGTATTTGTATTCCAGTTGTCAAGTCAATAAGACTATGAGAAAATATTACAATTTATATACTTTACAATTTTCGCACTCTAAACCGCTACTTTTTCACAATTTTGAACATTTTTTTACATTTGCAAATTATTAATCAAAATTTGAAAGTGAATTTCTGTTTTTGTTGTTAGCTCTTGTGTAGACATTAGCGTAGTATTGCATTTATAGCATCAGAGACTCTGGAACTGGTTCACTGACAGTAGAGGGTAACTAAAAGGGAAAAAAAACAAACAAACATACTATTATTAATGTAAGCTCAGATATTAAAGGGACTATCAGATGTTAAAGGGACTATACATTTTTTTTCACAATAAAATAACCTGGCATAGCATTTTGCTAATGTATCTGTTCAGGTTTAAATGAGTCTGAATACAACTAATAAGGTCGCGATTGTTCACCAAGCTGCACAACATTCATCTGTTGTTGTTGCTAGCATTGTGACTTACTGCTATTAGCTTGGGTGACCAGACGTCCCTATTGACCTGAGACAGTCCCTGTTTTTAGCCGTGTCCCATGTCCCAGCAAATGGATCTTCCAGTTTTACACAAGACATGTCTCAGTTGTCCTGATTTTGACCTTTTGACACTTCCCAACAGTAAAGGGAAGAATAAATTGCTTTTTCTTTGCTCAAATTAGACAAAAATTGTGCTTGAAAATAACCAAAACACACACAAAAAATCCATTAATATTGCACTCATAAAAGTTTTAGACAATACGTGTGAAGGAGCCTCGCATTAACTAAATGCATAAGAATGTTCTTATGTCCCAGTTTTTAATTTTGAAAATCTGGTCACCCTACTATTAGCATACCTGCACGTCTCGCTTATAGCTGTGAAAAAAGCCTAAAACGCATTGTGAGGCTCAGAAAACATCAGATAATTGAGCAAAACTTGTAGACTGATGTAGGAAATTTAAAATTAATTATTTCGATTTGTTTGCATTTTTAAAGATGCAAAAATCTGGTACCGGACCTTCAAACTCCCCAAATGCTGGAATCGACATGTTACATTGTCTTACTGATAAACGCTGAGTTCTACAACGTTGACCAAGCTTCCTAGCAGGATTTCAGAGATGTATGAGTGTTCGATTTTACAATTTTTACCAGTTGGAATGCCAGAGGGCAAGTGGAACGCAGGATGGAAAGTTGTTGCTGCAGCTTTTGAATATTTTAAAAGAACATTACAAATTACACATATAAATTTCTTTACATTGACAACAAATAAGCTCTTACTATAGTCCTTGAACAATGAATTCATAGAGATAAAGTAAACAAAAGAGTATTTCGTGTGTAGCATTTAACATTTTTTCTGATCTATTATTAGCTTAAAAAACGATATAAACCTTGCAAAAGCTGCTGTGCCATGGTGTCATGTAAATATTTAGCACATTAACAATATTCTGCAACATATGGCCGAACACAAACATGAAACGCCAATCATTATGCCGCCCTGTTCATTTCCACTCCATCTGTGCGACATATAAATATCTTCTCACATCCTTTTCAAATCACGTCTATAAATGAGACAACACATGCGCTTCAACCGACAGAAATGAAGAACTGAAGACTGTCGGTAATGCTAAGTGAACGGTAACAGCATAAACAAGCACACTTCCTGGACCTACG
This sequence comes from Mugilogobius chulae, assembly GCA_038363315.1. NCBI lineage: Eukaryota > Metazoa > Chordata > Actinopteri > Gobiiformes > Gobiidae > Mugilogobius > Mugilogobius chulae. Next base: position 16,091,927 of record CM076410.1, read on the forward strand.
TCAAGAAAAATGCTCTATTTGTAGATGTAGACAGGACATTGCAAGCTTATTTTACATACTTTAACAATATTGTGGTGCAAACAGATATTGAGTTTATTTACAGTATACAGTTTAATAAATGAGTTAAATTTTTAGCAAATTATGCACAGCTATTGTTTAGATTCCTTATAATTCTTTTTGTTCTGTAAAATAGCTCCCTTTAGATGTTTTCAACAACTACTTCAGTCTTGGTTTCGACGCCCATGTGACGCTGGGGTTTCACGAGTCCAGAGGTATGTCGTATCATCAACAAAAATCTATAAAGCTATTCAAAAACATAGCTTCATTTCATTTTTTCTAATCTGATTCGATTTACAGAAGCGAAACCCGAGAAGTTCAACAGCCGCTTCAAGAACAAGATGTTTTACGCCGGGGTAAGTAGTTGTATGCGTCTTTACCGGCCACATTATTAGGGACAGGTAGGCTCATATTGTGCTTGTTAGCTCAAATTATGCTGCTAGCTTCAGTTCCGCTAATAACCCAATCTGGCTCTCACAGCAGGACCGCTCGTTTTGTAATATTTTAATTGCAGGAGCTACTCAGTCCACAGTCCCTGCCTCGACTAATGGGGCTTTCAAACGGTGTAGGTAATTAGTTTTGCCAAATATTGCTAGAGCTACGAGCTAATACCTCCAGCATTTTTTAAATTATTATTGAGGCTTATGGAATTATCAATAAACACTTTGCAAATAAAGTTATATTAAAATTTAAAACTCTTATCGACTTTCTTCCACACTGCTATAACATTTTTAGTCATGTTATAGTTTGCTTAAAGTTATATTTAGTTTGATTCATGCATGTCTGAGAAGCTGATGCTCGCCTGTTCAAAAAAAAAAAAAATGCAGTTTTCACCTATAACCTACCCCGCCCAATTGTCTTTATTTACTTGTGATTACTCAAAACGTTTAGATTCTGAGTAAAACATTGAAGTGCAAATTACTGATGTACATACAGTACAGTATGTCGTAGATCAGTCGTTCCCAATGCTTTTACTTTGAAGCCTCCCCTGCCTGAACCATAGACATGTTGGCCTTTCTGAGAGAGAGAGAGAGAGACGCTGTCCCTCTAGTTGGCTGATGAAGCTTCTTTGATTAAAACAACAAAACATGGCGAGAGCTAGCTGTTTTGGACCCTAACCCCAGTTTTTTCACTCACCTGAATGTAAAGTGTATGGGTTGTATGGCTAATTTCATTTACACTAGCATAACTTTTGTTTTGCACAGTGATAAACTCTTGTAGTTAGTGGATAACAGCCCTGGCTAGTATTGTTGCTACAGCTTGTGTCAATCAGCTGCGGCTCTTTCTGCGTTCTGTTTGTCTTCTTCTTCCCATCTTGATAACTTGATAAACAAATAGCCCTTCTATATTTGAGCTTTTTACTAATAAAATTAAATTTAAAGCTACTAGCTTTATGTTCACCGCTTATCACTTTTCCTGGAACCTTTTTAGAAATTCATTAAACTTGAATTGCTGTAATTGCATAAAAAACCCCACACATACATCCATACACATTGAAACTACTATACTAATTTAAGTGGGCTGGCCTCTTCACAGATTTAACCTGGAAGTTGGATTAGAAGAACACTCAGAATACAGTTACTGTTTTTGCAGTGCTTATGAATGCAGTCTTTTTGCTGTGGGATTGTTCCTTAATAATGAATTTAAAGAAAACTGATGTATCGTATCCTATCGTTATTGTCCCAACTATCAACTTTTCCAACTGTGCCACAAACAAAAAGTACAATGCTTGCTATACTACACTGTAATAGTTTTTTAATTCAATGAGAGCTAGAAAAAATTAGGGCAACTTCAGAATTGTTTAATACGGTTAATACTAGGCCCAGAATGTGTTTTTTGTTTGTTTTGCATGCTGTTTTTGTGTTCATCATGAGCAAGTCACTTTTACCACTTTTGATTATTGCATCCACCTGTTGTTTGATGTAAAATGCTTGGATTGCAAAATGCGGCTATGAGATTCTATTATTTATTATTTACAAATTCAAACACACTTTTCCACTAGTGTCATCTCTAGTTTAGAACACAACTTTACTTTCTAGAAGTCAAAACCTCCGACTATAGCTGAGACTTGCAACAGCCTTCTTCTAACACAACTTCTCCGCCTGCCTTCTTCACATGATTCTTTGTTCTGCCAATCACATTTCTAGTTACCGGCGCGACTCTATCATGTTCCCTTGCTTTGCCTCTCTTCTGCTGTCACGTTTTAAGTTCCCTATCCCTTTCCCGCAGACCGCCTTTTCCGACTTTTTGATGGGGAGCTCCAAGGATCTGTCCAAGCACATCCGAGTGGTGGTGAGTGCGCAAAGTCCGGCCCTGTAAGACATTTAGTCCGCTCTCCCTCTCACCGTGTTCTCTGTCTGTTCTGTTAGTGCGATGGAACCGATTTGACAGCCAAGGTGCAGGAGCTCAAGCTGCAGTGTTTGCTCTTCCTCAACATCCCCAGGTTTGTGCGTTTAGTAAGATATAGCCGGTTTCTGACAGGTAAGGCTGTCAGATTCAGCAGGTGTATTGGCGGCGCTACATTTCATCCTAGTGGGAAGTTTCTGATAACATCCAGTGTTTTCCATTTCCGGAGGAGACTTTGGTGCTCTCTTCAGTCAAAAATCTTCTCCACAGTCTAAAAACAACCTGAACTACACGTTTGGATGTCAGTTTCATTATAATGGTTTTTAAAAGCAACTATTCGATTCTAAAATGACTAACAAGATTATATACAATTTAGACTATAAATTAGGACTGGGAAATTAATCAAAAGTTAGAGCTCTATTTACTGACTGAAAAGGAAATTTCACAGGGTAAACAATCAGATTGGTCTTGCCTGATGTGCTGAGGCTGTAGAAATGCTCAAAACGGGTTTGGATGATTTATAAACTTAAAAACACTAGAAGATCTCAGAGATCTATCTATGACATCACAGATCAGGAGCATTCAGAACAGTGTTTTTGAGGGAAATGAAACATATCTCACAGACAAAACTTCAGTGATATTTTTGATGAGGAAGCTATTTTAAAATGGGAAATAAAAAACAACAACAATAAAAAAGATTTTGCATAATTTGTCCCTCTAAGTCAAGAGTCTGTCAGCAAACATTTTTCTGTGTTAGATGTCTGTATAGTTTATGTTCACATCATCATCATTATTTAGTTTTTAAAAACATAAAATCAAATCAAAATTTGATTAATATAAGGAAGATAATTTGGAAAAATTTCGTCCAGCCCCATTACAAATATTAAAGCTGGGGAACCAGCAATTTTAGTTGAGAAAAAGTTAGTCTTTTTCATCAGAAAGTATATATTTTTATTGAAAATTAAAATTAGACCATTGTGCACTGTCTGAATCTAATAAAAAAGTATTTGATTTCTCGACAGCGGCCGAAAGCAGCGCTCTGATTGGCTTTGTTTGGGTGGTCCACTCTACTTTAGCTTGCTGGCTCTTAAAAAATGCTTTTGCACTGTAATTACAGGCAAAAATGTGGATAACCATGTGCAGAAGGATCTGTGAGAGCTAGCAAATACTTGGAAAGCTGCAGATACCAACTTCAGCTGTTTCAAATTGGGCACCTCAGCTTTAATGCTCTAAAATCTGCTTGAAAATCTTTAAATAACGGAGGACTCATTCCATGCAAGTGTGCTTTGAGTGTCAAATATGACTTGTTTCTCTTTTATTCTAGCATTGCTTCCTCAGACATTATTTCATTGTCAAAATTAATATGCAATGTTCGCTTGCAATTTATAAAATTTCCCAGTGTTTTCAGCGCTCTTTAATCCAGCTATAGACATTAATGGTCCTGTCCTGAGATCATTTGTAACAGTGGGCTTGGTATCTGTTGTAAAACAGGCAAACAACATGCTGCACAAAGCAATCCAGCACAATCCATTTCCCTTTTCCACAGTCTAAGCCAAACACTGTATCGCTGTTGTGTGCACTATTAACTCTCCTTTTTACAAATCCATTAATGTATTTAAATTAGACAAACGCAGCCAAAACTCTTTCCATAGTTTTCATGTGTATTGTAATCATAATAATTACAGAGGCCGCTTAATCAGGAAATAATTAGACTGCCAAGTAATTATACTCTGCTTCCTTAGAGACTGTCCCCAAGGTCAGAGCTCCAGTTTAAGAATTAAATGTAGAGGCTCTGAATATCAGCCAATTTACAGTCAAAGAATGTACTCATTGTAATACTTATTTATGTTTTTCTTCCACCTGAAACACAGCACTATTTTTATCATTGTACCACCATTTATCAGTTAAAATACTATTGAATAATCTCAGTTGTTCCTTTACACAATCATTGTCAATTGCAGTAAAAATGACATTCATTAAATAATAAGTATTCCGGGTTTTGATTTAGTATGCAGTGTGAGCCGAGGCACGTTCACATCCTCACATAACTCTATTATATAAAAGATCTTTTAAAAAGTTCTTTCTTACAGTTAATAAAAATCTCCCTCACAGCCACCTTCAGCGTCGCTCGCACTACAGTCGGAAGTTTTTGGTCTTAATTGACAGGCCTGTCTTGTTTCGAGTTAAAGAATTGACTTAGAAAAAGCTGCAGTCAAAGAAGTCCTCCCAGAATCTGAGAAAAGTACATTTCATTCATGTAGCTCAATGACACGGACAGGAGGCTTTGTAGTCACTTTGCGTCCTTCAGCTCTCTGCTCAGGTAAAATGCACTAGTTCTGAGATGTGGGTTTGCATTTACCAGCCAGCACCAGAAAGGGAAAGAAACGCTGCTAAATTATGCTAAAATGACTCATTAAATTATGTCGTCTGATATTAAAATTGTGCATAGAGTCTCGTAATAATCTATGTTTTTAAAGTCCAAGCTATGTCCTTAGTTGTGTCATCTTGGTACTAAAATTACAATCTATTATTTCAATACTGAGGAATAGGTTTAATGCTTGACAGATACACACTTAACAACAACTGAAAATAAACAATAATTTACTTATTTGTATTACATGTGGTCTTCATAGATAGTTATGATACATTTCAGGATCATTCTAAAACTGTTAAAGAACAAATTTAAGCTTTTTTATTGATACTTAGTCCAATTTATTAATACATATACCCACCTATTTTATTAATGTGAGATAAAAAATACTTAATACAATACATTTATTATAAACTTTATATGATAAACTTGCTCTAGTTTTAATTTTATTTTAATACGACCAGTAATTGTGGACCAATCCCCATTAAAACTTTGAATATGCACATATCGGCAGAAAAACTAGCTTGTGCGTGCTATACATGGTAAAGCTGCAACAAGTTAATTGATTATTCACAAGTAATCCATTTTTTAAATAATTGACAACAAATTTAGTAATCGAATAATTGCTAAATGGTTTTATTGGGGATTAAAAACATGCCATGTACAAAAAAAAACCTTAAATGAACAAAATGAATGATAATGACCAATAAAAATTGTGTTTATTTATTGTTTTTGTGATGTAAACACTAGTTTCTACACTGTCAGAAAATACCGACTTGATCAAGCTAATATTAAAAAGTACCTGAATTAACTTTAATGTCTTTTGTTTTAGGCATAATTTGGCTTTCTTTTAAAATTAGATTAGAACAAGCAAGTTTCACTCTTATTTGAAGTGACATTTTTTCAGTTTTCTAAGTAAAAGTACAGTTTTATATATTTTGTTCCATTTGGCAAATCATATCTTAGGACAGTTAAAACCTAGTCAAAACAAGATTCAAATTTCAAGTGGTCACCCCTTTTCCAAACCTCGTGCCGTTACTCCCACATGATTGGCTGATAGACTTGTCTTTTAAAAAGCTCTTGTCGATTAATGAGATTGACCAAAGTTTGAATTTTGGGGCAGCTATACACTCTTTTGGTAAATAACTTTTTAACCAAATGATAAGTTGTGTTTACTTGAGTGTTGCCTGAAATAACCAGCATTAACCTGTTTGTTCACTCTTAGATTGATTCAAGCAGCAAATTCAAATACAATTTCTCTTTTACACAGCTGGTAGTTTTTGAGTTTGATAATTATGTCTAGACGGTGTGTACTAGTTTTAAAGTCAGAAGTCTTAAAATGGCAGCTACATTTACATTCAAACATTGTAAACAGATTCAAAAGTCGACTAGTACTGATGTTCTGCGGTTCCAGGTACTGTGCCGGGACGACTCCTTGGGGGAATCCCGGAGAACACCACGATTTTGAGCCTCAGAGACACGACGACGGGTACATAGAGGTGATCGGATTCACCATGACGTCCCTGGTATGTGGAGATACATGTGAGGTCATGACTGTGTGCTGTTGCTAATGTTGGTTCAGATAAGTTGCACCCAAAGGAACAGCAGGCTTTCTGGAGTTGCAGTAAAAGTATATATAGGGCAGGATGAAATGGCCTACATTTTTATTCTGACATCCACGGCATTAACCTCTGTATTGTCTATTTCTCTTTGCGACTGCAGAAGAAACAGTATACAAGAAATAGAGAATAGGGCTGGGTGAAACTTGTTCTTATCTCATATATGTCTCAGTGTATCTTAAGTGTTTTTTTCCGAATATTATAGATTAAAGCTGATAATAATATTAGGAAATGCAAAAATAGAAAAGTCTAGACTGTGCGCACAAGAGTAGGATGATCTTTTTGTGGTTTTTAACCCTAACCCTAACCTCTGTATTTGCCCAACAGCACAGATTCACATTGATTGCTCGTATTATGACTTGAAAGTCGCATCAAACCTCTGCAACCTCTGAGAAAAACAGACTCTCTACAGTAGTGGTTCCTAACCTTTTTTGTCTTGAGTGCCCCTAAATTGTAATCTTGCACACGGAGTACCCCCTATGTCATGTGTGTTTTTAGGGGCATTTTATCTTTTTTTATTTTATTTTGATTTATAACTATTTTTACTTTTTTTGCTTTTCCATGTCAAACAATTGTGCTGCAAATAACTTTTTTCCACATGACAATCCTTGCAATTCTAACTTTCTTATAAATCTGCAATCATCCCAAGTAACCCCTGGGGTCCACGTACCCCTGATTGGGAAACACTGCTCTATAGATTCTTTCCGCACTCTCACACGAGTCTCGGATGTGCGCTTGCACTGCTCCGAGGTCTGTCTACAAGGGAAGATTGGTTTGAAGCACTTTCTAAGTTCTGTGACTCATATCGAACTAGCACTCAGTGTATGGCAGGGTCATCCTCGGTGGGCTCGTGTATCAGCAGTGGTAAGAAGGCAGGAAAAAAGAGGGCGGAGCTAGAGCAACACATACAGATGTGTCAATCATTCTAATCAAATGATTAGATTGATATCACTAATAATATTTAGAATCATGGGTAAAGTGTGATTATATGTGATGCATTGAGGTTTAAAGTGCACTTTTAATGCACTTACTTAAAATGTAGTTAAAATTGTGAATTAAATGATTTCAAAATCTCAGCTTGTGGACCCAATCATACGGTTTTGTTCTTGTGAAATCTTGTCTTATCCCACGTTGGTCCTGTCTGCTGCATGGACCAGTGTGGACTTAGCTTAGTTTAGGACAGTTTGTAGTCACATTTTGCTTTAAAACTGCAAAACAAGAAGCTGTTGGCAGCTCACATGGGAAAAAAGTTTTGAAAGAGGCTAGCTGAGGTTCAGGAAGGCAGGCTGTATGTATGTATGTCTGCTTTGAGTTAGAAGGAAGAAGAGGAGAGAGAGAAACAAGGAAAAGCACACTTACTGGCAGAGCAGCGGCGTGGTTCTATTGACACAGGATTAAATTAGAATGAGATTTACCATGTGGCCAAATGCATAACTTTTGCAAAAATTATGTTGATCCATTTTAACCAAAGCTTGGAACAGTTTCCTAATATTCTAAATTTCATTATGCCCCAAAAGCAAATGATTTAAATACAGAATGTTAAAGTTGGTATTCTGAGAAAGTTGTTAATTCTCCAAAAGTGTGCAGAGGATGTAGCAGCATCTCGCTCCTCCTGACCCAGAAAGTGTTGAACAGGAGGAAACCCCGGGGCTGTGCAGGTCTGTGGTAATAAGCAGACCCATCCATCACGCCTGGCCCGCTGCAGAAGTGGGTCGGGGAGGGGGGAGAGAGGAGAGGACCCCTTCTCATCCTGTGTCTGTGTACGGGACAGGCGGCGCTGCAGGTGGGAGGGCACGGAGAGAGGCTGCTTCAGTGTCAACAAGTCACGCTCACCACAAACAAGGCTCTGCCCTTTCAGGTATGTGCAGCTTTTTTCTACCTGCGCTGTCAGTTTGGTCATTTTGTTTATCAACTCAACATTGGTCTCAAATACAGAACTGAAATGAATGAGAAATAACTGTTCAAAAAATGCAGAACTTAGTCAACATATTATCAAGCAATGACTTTAATAATTTTTAGATAAATTAGCGTTTATAAGCATTTGTACATGATTTTCATAATTATATTTTTTTGTTGTAGTCCTAGTCCTAGTCGGTTAGTCAGTTATTTCCTAGTCGACCAAAATTTTCAATAGTCGACCCATTTTTTTATTAGATAAGATAGATATTAAGATAGATATTGAACAGCAACATAAAAGTAATGATTTAGCTGAAATTTTGCCTTTTTTGACATAAACACATTGTTTCTTGTTCATTTTCTGTATAATTTGTTGTTTTTGCATGAACTCCACAGCATTTTTTAGTCTTTTCAAGCATAGTTTGGATTAGATAAATGATCAGATTTAGCTTCAAATCGATCGATGGAACATGCCATTGGTTGACCAAGAATTTTTTGGTCGTAAACCTAATACTTTTTAACGAATTGCAAGAATTGAGTTAATATTGAAGGACAGGAATAGGGACTATGTACAAACCGAAACTGCAGGACAGTACAAGACTACACACGTATACACGAATTAGCCGAAATGAAACACTGAGAAAAAGTAAACTTGTCTAATTATAAAAAAGTCTTGCATTTTGTTATGATAAAAACTTGACATTGCCATAACATGTAGTGAAAAGTCGACTTCTATTCAGTTGAAATATGACGTTAAAACCACACTTTGGAAAATTCTTAACAGACAGTAATATGTTTTATTCCATAATGTGAAAAAAGTTGGCGAAAATAGCAGATTTTTCATGGAAATGAGCAAGAAGAGGCCCTCCTCTTGGGCAAACAAAGTTACTTTTGTGACAATAAATGCTAACGGTCAAATCTAAATCACACGTTTGTATCGCAATTACAAAATAGCTTTTATTTACATCTATTTTTAGGTTTTAAAGTGGTCACCTGTGTCATCTGGTGATACAGGATTTCACCGTCATCTGTGTGTTGTAAAACTACAAGCCTCGGAGTTTATTCATGTTTATTCAAAAACATACTAGTTTTTCTAAGATCTATGATGTGCAAAGTGTCCCTTAAAAAACATAGGACTTTGATGAACTACAAGAACCAAGAAAGAAGCAGAGGGGAACTAGAAATAACCCAAAACCAAACTAGAGAATACAACTTTTCAGAGCTAATATTGAGTCTAAAGTTGGACTAAAGCACCGCTGCTGGTGATTTTTGTAACTTTTAAACTTTATTTTCATTACATTCATTTTTCAGCTCCATAATACATTTTCACACACAGCTCCAAACAACAAAATAATCCTCTGTTTAACATCGGATCACAAGACATTTTAGCCACATTTTTTTTGTTTTTACAGTGGAATCAACAAAGATCTGTTTGTGTTTGTGCTGTGTTTCTTTTGCTCTACTCCGCGGCCCAGCTTGTTAAATTTTGGAGTTGTTCATAATCGTGTGGGGTGCCCATCAACTTTTCAGAATTGGCTAAGATGAAAAACATTTTGAAGTGTGCTGTGAGGAATGCTCGCACTCTTTGAAGCTGAGAAAATATAGATCGAGAGAATTTGGCAAGACTTTATAAAAATGTTCTTTTTCTTTTGAGAGTTGTCAGTGGTTGCATAATCTGTTTGCATTTTGTAATGTAATGGTAAACATCCTGTGTAAGCTTAACATACAAGAACTTTTAATCTATCAGAAACACATGGCATCCATCTGATAAAGCACATTTAAAGGAGACCAAATGTGTTTTTTTCAAGTATTTAGTAAGAGATAATAACATATGTAGATCAATAACACAAATTTTGTTGATTGAAAACACAAAAATTGATATCAAACAGCTAAGAATGGACTGTGTGCATGTGAGTTGTTTACTTACCGCAACTAATCAAATAATCGTCAACTAATTTAGTAATTGAATAATCAATAATGGTCTTCATATAGGTTCCAAACATCTAGGAGTCTCAGATTAAAGACAAAAGTTTTTGGTGTAAAAACCTGTTTGCCTGCATTAAGTGTTATGATACAAATTTTAAAATAGTAGACTTAGACTACTAATTGTGTTACTGCAATAAAAATTTAAAAAGCTGTTTCACGTCAAATATCTAAACAATCAACTGACATATTCAGCACAATAATGCAAATGCTTTTTTTCCAGAAGGAACCAGCATTTTTTCACTATAACACTGACAAAAACTGTTAAGATTCAAAACAGAATTATTTCTGATCTTTGGAGCACAAACAAATGTCTGGGTCTTTGTGAACTCAGGTGTACAGTTTTCTTCTGATGTCTAATTGACTTAATTATAAAAGAGAACTAAACCTGTACAGAATATTTTTTTTCTGATTATTTTTCTATAGCTAGGCCCTAGCTGGGGCCAGAATAGTACAGGTTTGAGCAAATTTTGATTTTACAATTCTTCTCTTCAAAAGATGAAGTATTTAACTAAAAATGATTTTAGGGACTTAAAATAAGTTTAAAAAGTTTAGGCGAGCCCATTAAAAGTTCTATTAAATCTTTTTTTTTTTAATTTGTTGTTTGTCATAAGAGCTTTTGAACAAACAAGGAGCTCAGAATGGCTGATTTGACTGTAACAAGAGGGTTACATCTACTTTTTTTTCTTCCAAATAAATTGAAAGTAAATATACTATTATTAATTTGTTATATGAGAAAACTAACAAAATTGAAAAATTTGGGAAAAAGTGGGAGGTACCGCACATTCCCCTTGGTTCTTAAGGGTTGATTTCAAACTATTTTCATCAGATTATTTTAAAAACGTCAAATGTTGTCCTGTTAATGTGATTTTTTTTTTAAGTATGGATGCTAGTTTTGGTATGATGTTGATTGATGAGAATTTGATTTTCGATACTTTTGACCAACCTAATTCTCATGAGTTATTTCGTATTCTAGTCACTTTTGCATTTTAACAATCATGATTAATCGAAAGAATAATTAGCCAACAAATGATTACCAAAATATTCATTAGTCGCAGCTCTAATTGATAGTTAGTAATGTGTTTGTATTAGCTTAAATGTTGAAGGATCACCGCAGTTGGTTTACAAATATTGGAATTGTTCTTTCTCAAATAGTGTTTTTAATATTGCATACATTGTTTTTCTTCTACTTTCTTTCTTTTGTTTCCAGGTGGACGGTGAGCCATGCAAACTGTCCCCATCCGTCATCCACATCAGCCTGAGGAACAAGGCCAACATGCTTCAGAAAACCAAGAGACGGACCTCGGCGCTACATCTCAACGAGTGCGTATCCCTCCACTCATCATGGCAGAGTGATGGAAATGTCCTACACTGCGACGTAAAGCAGTTCTCCCGTACCGATCCTTATTGATAGTGTTGTGCTGTCTGTGTGTGTGTGTGTGTTGTAGCCAGCAGGCCGTCCCGGAGCGGCTCAGGATCCGGGTGAATCGAGTGGGAATGGCAGACTACGAGGCGCTGCACTATGACAAAGAGAGACTGCGACAGGCTTGTAAGAAAACACACAAACATACAGTATGAAGCATGAACAACTTTCTAAACTTTACTTTTCCTCTCAACCTTTTACCTAGTTTAGTAATTATTAGATTGTAAAATTTTAGTTAAATTAAAGTATTCTCTACCATCAAACCCTCACTAACAAACATTTTACTATAAGACTGTCTCACTAAAAGGTTATACTTCTCAAATAATCTGAGATAAAATAGACAAACCTTCGCTATCTGCACTAATCTAAATAATGTCGATTTAAAGACACTATACCCAATTTGTATTATTATTTTTTTGCACAATAAAATAAGTTAAAATCACTTTCTCCCAGCACAGATCTCTTGTTAAAGAAGAGGTAGCTTTTGGTTTAAAAACTACTTCTTGAATCATTTTGCACTTTTCTAAGCGAAATAATAACTAGTTTAGCTTCCTGTAAATGTTCAAATAAACACATATTGTAGATTGGCAAGGTTTTTAAGTGAGTTTAAATTAAAAGTCATAAATTACTCTAAAGTAAGTAAGAGTAGTAATTACTCGACTAAAGATATGTCCCATTGATCGATTAATCGACTAAAAAGGGGCCGTGGCTAAAGGTCTGAAACTGAAAAGTATCTGATTGATCTGACCCAATTTGTGCTTGGGGTTCATGCAAAAACTGCAATTTATACAGATAATGAATAGAAAAGTTCAATTCAAGACAGATTAAACCAACGATTAGTCTCTATCTTCATTGATTCACCACTTTTTGTTGCTATCCATCATAAACCTTATAATCGACATAAAATACTTGGTCAACCAAAAAAAATGTGGTCAACTAAGGATCCATTGACTGATTAATCGACTAAACAACTAAAAGACTAGCTCTATTACTTTGAGTTAAAGCAGAACAAAGTAACATTTTTGTCTTTGTAAGTTTCCATGATGGTTTTCTTTTGGGGCGTCTGATGCTTTTGCCTGCTCATTAAGCTGCCTCCTGGTGGAAAAACCTGCCTTGCAACTTGCCCTTACAGTTTGTGCATCGACCCGACAAGAGCTGTTCAGGAAAACCCTCGCTCTTTGATTTTTTTACTATTAGAACGGTAGAATTTTTTTTCTATACATTTTTACTCTTATTCAGTTTCAAAAAGAAAAACTATATTTACACAGTGGATTATACAAGTTGCTTACTTCTGCTTTAAGAACCGCAACCCAAAAACACATTTAGTTGCTTAATATTTAGTTTGAACTTTAATGAAACAATGCAATTTCATCAATCTGCAGTCTAAATCATTGTTCTATGTAGATTTATTTATTAAATTAGATAAATTTTACTGATTCATACTGGAAGGTCTGGACTTAAAACATTCAGTAGTGTTTATTTGATTTGACTTGGTTCCAGTGTTTGGTTTCACACTACCTGAGTAAAGTCCAGACTTTCAGACATTCTAAGAAACTGTCTACAGTCGACTTGATGATACGAGAGCTGCGCACTTCTCTGCTCTGACAAAATTGGTGACTTTCCATAGTTTTCAGGCCGTGTCTCTCTTTTCTCCTCTGTTTGAGCGCCGCCTTCGCCACTTTTGGCTGTCTGTTCGTGATTGAACGTCTGTCACTTCTTCTATTTCGTCTGAAGTCCGAACTTTCTCTATATAGCTCTAAATGATTCCTGAAAGAGTCAAAACCTGGTGGTTGTTGGTGGTCCAGTTATTATCATAGTGTGAAAAGAACAAGTGATGCTGCTGGTTATCTTATTTTAACTTCAGCAAAAAATAATAACATCCATTAAAACAAGAGTTACCATACCATCTCCCCACATTCACTTCAGTCTGTTCTATCACCCACATGGGGGCACTGTTCCCCTCCCCTGCCCATCCTTGGTTCTCTCCGGCTTCAGTTGGAGATGACTAAATGTACTTGTGATTTCTGGCTGAAGAGGCTTTGATGTTATATGTGAACGCCGATGCTCACTCGTCGACCGCCCACCGCACGAGACGCTTCAAATCATGTGGATCATAAACATAAATCAGCGCAGTAAAGGTCTGCTTAATGGAAACATACATGGACGACACTAAAGAGCCTGTTGTAAAGCAATCAGGAGAAGGGAGTATATTGACAGTACATTAGCTATGTAGCTTAATTGCATATTTCCCATAGACATTATCTTTAAATTGTACTGTATAGCTGCTCTCAGGTTTAATTTAATGTTATGCAAATTGGAAGACCGTAAATATGAACATATACAGTACAAATGTTTACATACCAGCTATAGAAAACGTGTTCTGTTCTTCTTTACTAAATGTCCTCCTGTTTTATTGAAGCACACTAATAATTTCAGTTCAGAGTTGCAAAATGTTATGCCAAGATCTTGTTGATTATTTGGACTCCCACGTTCCACCAAGTCATCTTTTTCTTCGTCGCATCCCAAAAAGTCTCAGCAGAATTCAGGCCTGGAGTCTTAGTGTCCAACTCATATGTGGAAATAAATGGTGCAAATTTAAGCTTACTGGATAAGAAATTATTAAGTAGTCTACTCAGAGGTTTACTCATTTTAAATTACTTAAAGGACACATTATGTCAAATGTTCTATGTTGAATTTTACTCCTGTGCCTCATCAAAAACATTATCTTCTGAGCCTTAGAAAACACTTCTGAATTGACCACTTTTGTGATGTCTGTTGTCTTTTTAAATTCCATAACTCATCCAGACTAGTCTGAGCATTTCTGCAGCATTAGCAGGACAGATTTCAGCCAGTGGCTGGAGGTCAAACTCAGTCCCTGAAATAGGAAACTGCCAAATTTGGTTTACTGTATATTTTTGAAATGATCATAATTTAAGTAAAGGTTCACATCAAGTCATCAAGTTCATAAAGAGAAGAAGATTATAAACAATAGCAGGCAGCCTTGTTCTTTAAGTAGAAGTTACAAACAAAATCTTATTTTTTAATGATGCCATTTTAAGTTAACAATTTATAGATATTCCACTCATGTCAAGAAAAACATTCTTGACCTTAAGTTTTAGTTGTTTTCCTTTTCTGTGAGGCTTTTCTCTGTGAGATTTGCACGTTTCTCCCCGTGTCTGGGTGGGTTTCATTCTGGTTTCCCCCAGTAACCAAAACATGCATGTTAGGGTAATATCCTCCTTATCTGGGATCCAGGGCTCACGCTTCAGCAAATTGCACATCAACTTCACATCGTACCGGCCGGATGAGATTAGTTTATTCGCGTTACACAGATGAAACAAAGGAGCTGATTGGTCTTCACCTCACCTCACATTAAGATTGTTTTTTGCCTGTGATATTTTTCGATGATATTTTTTTCGAGCACATGTTTTTTTGTCGTAAGACAGTGCTCTTGGCTGTTTTCATACGATGAAACAAGAAGGACATGGTGCAGACGATATATTTTTAGATATTGTCTGGATTTTCCCAGCAAATATCCTCCAGCTACAGTGCTTATCAAGCCTATTAAGAACACCTGGAGATTGTTCACGGGCGATGCACTGTGAGGAACTTTTTTTAAATTATTTATTATTTTGTTATAGTTTGTTGTACATTGGACCGCAATGTAATGTTCATTTATAAAAAAAAGTTATTTTAAGAATAATTAAATAATAATACAAATAATATGATAAACATACTTTAGGTAAAAGCAAAATGTGACTAATTCTATTGGATAAAAACATGTGTAACTGTGTAACTTATTATTTTCGTCCATCACTATTGCCAACAGTAATTTAAGTTGAAGTAGATTATAATTATCTTTCGCAGTGCGCCGAGACTTTGTCAAAACAAAGGCCGGAGTTAAAAGAGCAGCTCTCCAAAGGAACGTACAGTACTTTTGTTTTCTCTCATGGACAAATACAGTCTGTTTACCAGCCCCACAGATCAATGCCTTACTCCGCTTTAAGAACCCAAACATCTGCTCTTGTCTCACTGTCCCCACTCAACCGACGTCCTGTGGCACCTCTCAGTCTGCGGAGGAGCCGATGAGTCACTTCCACAGGGACGTGACGACGGAGGAACCTACTGGAAGTTTTATTTTTATTTTTTTTTCTGTTCACAATATCCCCCATAGTTCGTATTTATCGCATGCTTCAGGGAGAATCTGAATAGAAGCGTAGAAGCGTGCATCACCTTCATTTTGGATTACTGCTAATGCTGCAGGCACTGAGAGCTGCTAAAGCATAAATACATAGGCTGAGGTATTAGTACACGTAAACACAATGTATGTTCCTCAGAAAGAGACAGTGTTCAAAGGAATGCTCAAACTCCTCTTTCTATGACATACGACAAACCGCATGTGACGAAAGATTCAACTTGCAATAAAAATCGAATCAATAAACAGTATGATTCATGCTACACAGACTGGTTAACGGAAGCATCTAATATATTTATTTAAGTAATAGATAAGCATTGCCTTAACTCTTCTGAAGTGTGACCCAAGTATCATATAATGTTTGTGGGCTAAATGTTTACATTTTAAAACTATGTTGTTTAGATCAGAAGTTTCAAACATACAGTATGTGAATGAAGGGATTATTTGTTAATCAATACATGAGGATATGCGTGCAACCTGACAGCAGAAAACCCCCCTTCTGCATTTCACAAGCTGTAGCACCAACACTTTATCAACAAAAATGAAGAACCGCCGCTCAAGACAAGTCGAAAAAGCACCGTTGTCAGCTAACTAGAGTTTATCACTGTGCAAAAACAAAAGTGAAGTTTCTAAATCAACATTTGTTGAAATTCGACCCTATGACCCTTAAAAATTACATTCAGGTGAGTGAAAAAATGCGAAAAAAAAACCACTGTCTCAAGCTTCAGGAGACAGACGTATGTCAGATCGGTTCAGACCCGATGGAAACAGCTGTTCTCGTTCCGTTTGTTTCCCCATGTTATCAGATATAGAACGACTTTTTCTGCATAGCGCATGCGCAGTAGGGCGGAAAGTGACGTCGACCAAAAATCCATCTATAAGCCCCTACAGGAACTTTAACACAGCTGGTCGGTGCGACCAGGTAACACTAAGTTCTGCTGCTTTGTGAGATAATTAGCTGCTGCATACTCGATATTTTATTTCGATGTCCAAACTTCATATTGCGTCAAAAGCAAAATAAAGACAATATAGGTATATTTATTTATTTATTTATTTGCATAGCGCTTTTCACAGACATAGTCACAAAGTGCTTCACAGTGAGATGGTTTACTGCAACCCTCCCTCCACACTCAGTGACTCGCCTAAACACCTGGCACCTCAACCTCCGACTACCTCCATGTGTTCCCGAACCTGCATGTTATTGGATGGTGGGGAAACCGGATACCCATACACGGGGGAGAAACATCCAAACTCCACACAGAAAGGCATTAACAATACGATAGTTAGTAGGAGATGACATGACATTATTGTTGGAATTAGATCACAATTTTGATTTTATCACGATTCATATATACTGTTTATTTTCTTGTTGTTTTTTAATTAAATAAGGCTTTGGAAGCGATAACTGTTATCATAGAAATAATGGCAATATGGACATGTTTCTTGTCTGGTTTGCTTTTCTTTCACAGGGAATACATGAGCAAAAACAATATAAAAAAGTAATCAAAACAGCCGTGAAACAACGCAATAAACTGCTTGGTCATAATTTTATCTATCACTTTTTAGCATCAAAATATGCTTTAATAAACTCTATTTTTAGTATTCATCAATTTAAATCTCCATTGATTTAACATGAGAACATCTGAACATTCTATTGATGTGTGATGTCACCTTCCCAAGCCTTGTAACATGACTTGTTTCTTCAGAAAGTTCATACTTCACACTGATTGGTTAAATCCTAGTTAAAAAGATTGCAAACCCTGGCCAATCAGGGAAACAGATGACGAAAAGTCTGCATTTGAATAAACAGCTGCATCAAGCAGAGAAATACAAATAATAGCATGACAATTTCCAAAAAAACAGCATTGGTCTTTGTTACATGCAATATTATTACTGATACTTCTATAACAACAACTGTTGCTACAACCACCAGGGACTGTAATTTATTATTATTTATTTTTCACATTTTTTCATACTTCTACTGCTATTTTTGGCCCTGCTTTCTATCTGCCTGACATGACATGTTTTTGGAGATGGACAGCTTAAAGTTGAATAGGAATATTTCAACGATAAGACATACATGCAGAGATAGATCCGTTTCATGATCGTCCTGTTCCGATGGATTTAGCTGCTTCCCAGCCTTGTGCAGTGTTTGAGTTCCAACCCAAATGTGTGAAGTGAATCCAATAGTGTTTGTTTTTCAGTTTTCTCTCTCTCTCTCGTGCTTGTGTCCAGCTGCCCTGAGCCTCCGGGTGGACTCTTGTCTCCCACTGATGATCATCCAGCTCCGCACTGCTCATTAGATAAAATCACCCAAAAACACACAGTCAAGTATATTGGTTATGATCCTCCAAACATATAGAGGAAGTTCTGTTACACCTAGAATAGATTTATTTTTGTAAGCTAAGCAGAAAATAACAATTAATTGTAAAAAAAAAAAAAAAAAAGATTCGATATATTTGGAATCATTTAAAGTATTTCAAAAGTATCATGAATGTGGCCAAAACTGACTTGTGTGAGCTCTTAGCCATGTTCGACAGATATGGGTTTGATTTTACAGATATGGGTTCGATTTTGTTATTTTAGTTTTAAAACCGTAACTGGATGAGATAGTATAACCAGAAAACCTTCAACGTAAACTACTGTTCACTACTGTACATGTGCATCTTTCACACAATTTAATGACACTCGATTGTATTTTGGCCCAAGAAACTATCGTTTCATAGCATGATGAAAGACACTCCTGCTGTCATAAAACAAGAATCAAACTTAAAGTCATGTTAATGACAAAATCAAAATTGCAGACTTAGTAATGAAGAGAGATAAAAGAAGTCTTACTATTTCTCTCCAAACCAACTCAGACTCAGCTGATCACTGTGAGTGCGGCACCACAATGGATCAGATATCGGCCAAAACTGAGGCCGATAGCCAATATGGCTGCTATTTTTAAATATCGGTCAAAAATAAATATCCAAAATATCTGTCTATATCTAGTTAGAATGTAGCTACCTCATCGAAACCATCTCTGAAACTGTGTTTATTTTCATTTACAATTTTTTAAGTAATTCTAGATTGTTAAAGTGAAATGGTGTCACTTTTAAGGTTAAAAAGTCAACACAATTCAGCAGAAATAGAAAGTTACTCTGTAACATCATTCAAAGTAATAAGTGTTTGTTCACATAATGTAAAAAAGTATGGCTTCTTTCATTGGAAACAAAGAAGAAGCGCCATAGAATACAAATACAAGTATTTAGTACATAAGAAGCATCTAAACGATAACTTGCTTTTATTCAAGCCTATTTATGAAAAACGTCAATATCTTCTGTTGAACTGAGTGAAGCACTTTAAAAGTAGTTAATACAATAGCTGTAACCTCGAATCAAGGCAAAGCCAATGCACAAAGTATTTATCCTATTCGTATTCTTATTTTTATTCCTTTTCAGGATGTGTGTAGGAATTATAAACACAGTGGGGCACTTAATGACAAAGTCTTTTTAATCTGAGGATGACGAAACAACATCATAAAAATAATGTAATACTTTTAGTGACACAAAAGTAATGAAAAGTTTTCTTGTGTAGTTTGATTTGTAGAGAACATGGCAACATCTCCTCGTCTTGGCACAGCGTCTTTGGGTCCAACAGTTGACCAAATGGCCCTCCCTGCTGTCTCTCGATCAAGTTTTGAATTCAGCCCTGATTTAATTTTTACCAAATCCAAATTTCTGCTCGAGACAGAATGTAAACTCTTTTGTGTCCCTGTGGTTGGATTTCTGTTTATTTTTTTTCTACAAACTAATTGCTAGTCACTTCTCACAGTGTCAGGTTTTAGGTGTTACAGTTATTGTGATAAGAAACATTATTAGCAATAACATTCATAGCTTGCACTTGCTAGGGGTTTCATCGTTCGTGGACTTTTTTTTTTTTTTACTTTTCCCCTTGGATCATTTCTATACTTCATCTTAAGTAATTTTTAAAGTACAAGCACAATTTTAAATACAATATGCTATTTTGCTTTGTGTAACTTGGTGCCTTAACAAATGATTCTTTTGGATATTGATTATTTGTACGATGATTCTTTTGATTAATCAGTTAGTTGTTGAGAGCGCAAAAGGCACTTGAATACAAGTATTTTGCAAAATTTTAGCTGAGATAAAGTCACTTGAAAACGTTCTGAAGTTGTAGATTTACAGACATCAAACACATTAATGTATGTTTCTTAATTGTGTGGATGGATAGATTTTTTTTGATACTCTAGGATCTAAGGTCAAAGTTGAAAGTTGAAATTCACGTCACTGCTGTTCAATGTTTTCTTTTCTTCAAAAGCTATGTTTTAAAGCTTATTTAAAGCCTAGTTAAAGCTGAAGTACCTGACTTTTTGGTTGTAAATTAGGAAACACACTTTTTCCACACACAAAAAAATAAAGTGGAAAATGCAAGCACTTTCAGCACAAAAATTAGATCACTGTGGACTGTTTGAAACGAAAGTATTTTAGTTCTCCTTAACAAACAAAAGCAGCACTCTGATTGGCTGTGCTTGGGTGGTCCATTGTAGTTTCACTTTGCTCTTTAAAAAAAAGATGTTCTTAAGCTATTATTGCACCCAAAAATGATGATATGCGGATATTAAGCAGAAGGTTTTGTGAGAAAGTAGTAAGACAGATTTAAATACCTAGTTTTTGTTTTCAGGTACTCCATCTTTAAAAATAACTAAATTTGATTACTAAATTAGTTGCAGTTATATGAAAAATCAAATACTATTAACTTGTTGAAGCTGTGGTGTAAATATCACAAATCAAGCAACTTTTTTCAGTCTCCCTCCACTGCCAAAACCATAAAAACAATGTGTTTCCTCTAATTATATTTCCTTACTCCATTAGCGTTCAAAAGCTAAACAATGCTGCCAGCGCGATCATTCACCCCTCTGCGCATCCTAAAAGCTTCCCCTCTTGTCACGCCGGCTGTATTAAACACGACCAGTCTGATGTGCTAACAAGGTGCCAAAATGCCATCCCGGAGGTAGCGCGCTGTCACTCCGCACGGATTAGCCTGCTAGCAGAAAATAGACCCTCACAAAATGTATATATATGATGGTTATGATGTCCAAATAACACGTCCGCCTCCTCCCGCCCGCAGCAGTTAGGGAAGACTGAATGTGTTCATTATAGTGCACAGTGGCAGGTCCAGACACTGACTTTACAAAACAAAGAATCATTGTCTTAAACTCGACGATATTATAGTCTTGCATTGTCTTTTTGTCGCTGTTGTAAATGCTCTGCTTCTTGTTTTTTTGCTGCTAGAAGCTTAATTCTCAAATGACGACCGTGTTCCTGTAGGAGAGAGATGTATTGGCCACAAGCTGTCACAAGGCCAAACAGATGCAAAGAGTTGTTAGCAAAGTGTAAATAAGTTGCAGTGCAGTCTTTTCCAAGAACAAGGATGTAGTATATTGTTAAATGTTTGAACTTGGTTAGAGAAGATGTGAAGTTTTCAACTTTGACTTTATTTTGTTGTATATTATCTGTTGTAGATAGAAGGTATAGCTTTAGGGCAAAAGAAGCAACACTGCCAAACAATAAATTACCTAAATTACAAGACAAGGTGGGTTTACGATTTCCTGTTTCTAGTTGCATTTTCAAGAAAGAAGAAGTGCCTTTTAATTGTCCTCTTATCGACTAAAAGCTAATGATGCTGTCACCTGTAAGACTTTGTGGACATATATTGGTCCCATGTTGGCCACTGTTGCATCATTTTGTCTGGTGACAGCAGAAACTGTGTAAACACCAGAGCTAAAAAAGTGCTGAGGCTGTGGTCACCCATCAGGGCGCTCACGGGCAACTGGCAGTCTGCAGCACGGGAAAGAACGGAATACTATATGTGTTTAACCACTCTGTCATTGGTTCATTTTAGAATCTGTTTGTGTTGTTGGCCTATTGTGTGCAAAGTTAGACCACATTTTTCAGTAAAACCTAGTGGACATGAGTATATTCAAGATTTTGACAGTCATGTTGCTTTTTTATAACTTTTTTTTGTCCAACAATTATGACATGTGTAAACTTTTTTTTTCCTGGATTGATAGTGTTTTCAGTGTCAATAGTGGTTCAAAATTCGCCTTTTCAGCCAGGACAGTAGACTGTAGGACTGTGTCTTTAAGAAGACTATCTAATGGGCCCTTTTACGCTGCGGCTATGCTAGCTCCGGTTTGCGTGATACCTGTGGATAGTTCCTTCTTGTCCATTCATTCCTTCATTCCAAAATCTAAGCAGTGAGCCGATTTCAACTAGATAGCCACTGGCAGCAAGTTCAGTGCTTCACATATGAGGTAAATACTTCACCAGAGAAAGACCGTGTGTTTATAAAAGTGAGTAAGTTTGGCGCAATGCTAAATGCTAACAAATAAATTAGCGCAAATATAAAGCAGACAATTTGATAAAAATACATGACATCCTAGGTCGAGTGTTTTTGTATAAAGCTAGTTCAGTTTGTAGAGGTATTTTAAAATAAAATAAAAATAGCTTCAGAGACAAAATGGCACATTTTATAAACACAAGGTGAAGTATTTACCTCGTATGTGAATCTCTGAACTCGCTGCAAATAATTGTCTGGATGTCACTGATTGTCCAGTTTGTGTCATTTAATTATTTTAATTAGTTTACGACATTTGAGCGAGCCTCCCGAGGGAATGACTTGACCGGAAACAACGAACCGCTGGTATATACACACCGGAACTAGCCAAGACGCAGCAATGTGAAAAGGGCCTATATTAAACCTTGGCACAAACATTATCACTTTATATCATTATAAAAAGAGACAAGTGGTTTATTATATTTAGAAACTTGATAAGCTTTGTGTTGCCATTATCAATACTGTCAGAGAGAATCATTAAGTATCAATACTGTCAGTACATATTGTAACTGTTTTTATTTTTTGACTCATCAAATTAAATAAAAAGAATAATTTTCACTTTGCAAACAACCAAAGTTAAAGAAAAATTGCAATATATACAGTATATCGTTGGTGGCCTCTGTATTGTAATGTATTGTATTGTAACAGTGTAGCGTGAAATGTATCATATCGCCAGAATAGATGCATGGCACACCCCTACTTGTGTGTCGTCTAGTCCAGAGACAGGCAATTTTCGTATTGTCACTTGTTCTATTGGAAATAAATGTACGTTTCTCCCCGTGTGTCGAGCCCATAATAATCACAAAACATTGAACAAATCGAACAGCTTAGTCTGAATGAGCTTAGTCTTTAGCTCAGACAAGTGCCTTTTGTCTGAGTCTCTAAGTGTGTAAAGATGCACAGCCAAATCTGCACAAAGTCATTCAATAGCCTATTTCTTGACTATGAAAGCGTTTATTAACCATTGTACAGGATGATTAAACCAGAGAAATCATCTCTCTCCTTTATAAATCTGTGTTCATTGCATTGATATGAAAGAATACGCCATGGCTTTCCCATATACTCGTTTCTCTACTGCCTCTTTTTTCTCGCTCTTTCTTCACAATTGCCTGAACTTTCATTTCTAATCGGCCAGTGACTCATCTTTTGAAACTACTCAAGAACTTAACCTGATTTGGTGCAGGTTATGAGTTCACCACATGCATGTCGACATAGAGATCTGTGACTCTGACTGTGAAAAGTGCTATACAAATAAAGCTTACTTACTTGCGTAGAACAGGGTCTTGGTAATTTGAGAAATTACATCATTTCGATTGCTCTAATAAAACTGATTCATTTAGGCCTTGTATAGACGGTAACTTTACAACTACTGCTTAATGACAAGATGCATCTCTGGAGAAATAAATTGCATAAAAAGCAGGATTACTCAGACACGTGTGCATGAAACAAAACACACTTCGGTTGTGTATTTGATGATGTAACTACATTCAAACATGACTAATACCCCACAAGAGTCTAGTTTGTGTAATATGGGACCTTTAAATATTGCCTGCAAGCCAGTATTGGATCCTTTGAGAGGCTGATTACTGTACTGTGGGATGATAGAATAGATTTAAGCGAGAAGAACTGTAAAAACACAATTTGGATTTAAACCACGTTTTGTTCAAACTTAAATAATTCAAACTCTCTATTCTTTTTCATTTTTTAATTCAACAATTGGGTTCAAACCTCTTCAAACATGTTCTAATTAAAATATACGAGTCTTGTCTTTTCCTGTGTTAGTTTTCAGTTCATATTCCAGTCTCTTCATTGTTAATAGAAACCACACGAGTGAGCAGAATCTTGATTTTTAAAAAAACATCGCAACTCTAAGCTCATTATATTTACATTTTCCTCCATTCTTCATCCACTCTCTCAACTTTCCACAATTACACACATGCCCCCGTAATATTGTTATTTCCCGGACACTGTGAAGCCCCTTAATGACTGCATACACTGTAGCTGTCCACTCCAACACCTCCCTTTCACTTTTTCTCCCGGTGCGCTCCTCTCTATAATGGCGTTCCGCTTTTTTCCCCCACTCTCCCTCCATTACCGCATATCAAAAGCCAGGCCGATAATTGCCCCCGCTCCTGTGTTCTCTCCCCGCAGCCATACCCCTGGGACTGATCGTGGTGCCCGGTGACAGCGACTTGGAGACGTGCCGGGAACACATCCAGCGCTTGCAAGAGGTAAGGCGGGCGGGGTACGCGACTGGAGCTGACAGCGAGGGCATCGGGGGTGACGAGATTAAGGCCGGAGCGTTTGACAAGAGGCGTTTAGAGGCTGATATTATTCCGCTCCTGATACTTTTAGGGTGTGTTGACATTTGCGCGGACGTCGTATCAGAGCCGTGACTAAGCGGAGTCTGAACTGTGGCGTTTGGTTTTTCAGCTTTTAGCGAAATGATGACTTTGTTCTTACGTCAAAAACATACTTGGATTTTTTTGACTTGCTTGATTTGAGTTTCTTCTCTCTGAGCCTCAAAAACACTTTGTTGCAACTTGTCCAGTTTGTTTTGAGCTTTTCTCTCATTTCTGGGTACTAAAAAGACAAAGCGTTTTGGATTTTCACGTTCCAAACCCTGAACCCAAAAGGCCTAAATGATGAACTATTATTAAATATAATGTTGTGATGTCTGAAGAAATGTGGTAGATGTTTTTCTCTAACAATTGTACAAATAGTAAATTGAAAATTAAAAAAAATAGCCTAAAAATGAAAATGTTACTTCCCAACAAACCCATGTTATTGTTGAAGTGCTAATAATAACCTATATTTTCTAATTACTGTTCTGAAGTTTCTTCTTAAATATTTTAAATGATGATTTTGTGGGTATAATTGAGGTATGATGATCCATATTTTCCACGTACGTGATTGGTTGTTGCTGTTATGGGGCGATCTTATCTTATTTAAAGTAGCAGAAGAGGCATCCTTATTCTTTCAGAAGGTCAGAGGAACTGAAACGTTATGTCAATGAAGCACAAAGAGTGCAGGAGTTTTTCACAAATTCTTCCTAAAGTGTTTTTTTCCTACGCACTCAGTGAGGTGTCATTTCCCTCTAGTGTTTTCACAATATTAAGATTTCAAACTTTGTATACTTTAAAAAACCTCTATGTATTTTTATACCACTTTAGCAACTTAAAAATATATATATATATAATATATAAATATATTATTATAGAATAGAATAAAAATTGTATTAGTTTAACTTGATTCATGATCCTTTACGTTAAGACTGGCCTGTTCTGTTTTCACACACATTTGCTGTTTATATAGTATATACTGTATATGTAGTATTTGATATTTCATCCGTTTTCATGGTTCAGTAAAGCAGAAGGAAGCAGGGCAGTAGTCTGAGAGAGAAGGTTTCGGGGCTTAGCCTGTGCAGAGCAGAGAGGAGAAAGCTCTCAGCCTTGATTCTGTTTGAAGAGTCAGCCTCAGACTTGTAATAAACTAAATTAAAAGAGAATGACTAAAAGTACAATTAGTGACAGTTTGAAGGAAAAGGCAAAAGAAAAGGAAAAGACGTTTGCTGTCAGATTATTTACTACGGGTGTTCATCACAAGTCTACAACAAGCCTAGAAACTTACACTTTGCTGTGTCAGAGTGTAAAACAGCAGGTCTCTGGGCCAAATCCTCTTTTTGCTGCACTGTCTGAAAGGGAAGGTTTCTGTGACAGAGCTGACTGCTAAAGTTTAAAGAAATATTGTGTTGTTCAAACGAGAATCGATAAAGTTTTAGTATTGATTGGTATCGGGGGAATTGATTTTTGTTAACAACCCTATTTTCTCATCATAAATGTATGTATCAACAGAAAGAATACATTACATTTGATCAGTCAGGTAATCTCTCAACTAGATTTATGCTAGTCAACAGTATTCTTTCTAACTAAGTCTCTGACATACTAATCTAAAGATGGACAATATACAACTTAGATAATAGTGTGAATGTTGTTATCAAGATATCCAAATATTGATGTACTTTGACAGTGGTGTGTTTATATTTCTACCTATCACATCACAAAAATTTGAAACTGAGTGTTTTTTGAGACTCAGCAGGAATCATCAAACAAGTGCGAATGAGGCTAAACATTTGTTGTTGGAGTGAAGCTTAAAACAACAGCTGTTAGTTTTTGGGTCAGTGTGTAATAAGGTGTGTAGACTTCATCATGGAAAGAGTTTAAAAAGTTGTGCTAAACTATAGTATTGGGTATTAGATTGTGTAACGCTGGTGCACTCCTTCCTTCAGGATGTCTGCAGCTCGACTCTGGCTCGACAGGTAGGTGGATGCAAAGGGTCAATGCTGGAAAAGGTCTGGCTCAAAGGCACGTGGGAAACTAGAAACTACAACTAAGCTTTACATTTGGATTGGATTTTAGAGACAGTTTGACAGTCTAATATTTTAAAATGCTATAGCACAACAATTAATCAAACTAAGCATTCAAATGTTACTCCTTAAATGTTAATTACACGTCATCTTCCATTTTGATATTTCACACTTTAATAGTTCTACTTTTTGACGAGTTATAATTAAGTCTTATGTTGTATATGTCTTGTTTACATGTTTGAATCGCAGACTCCATATTCCTGTTTTCTTTGCAATGTTCCCAGACTCTTCTAACATAATTAACCGTAGGTCGTGACCTTTAGCACTAGAACGCTGTTACAAGCTGTCCAAACAAGTCAAGTCAAGAAAGTTATAGAGGAAAAACTGCACTAGACAACTTTATTTATTGAAGATTATTCCAATTAAATCCGCATCGACTAGGATTTCTGTTTTTATGTGTAAATGTCGCAATCAAATTCACGTTTTTAGCTGGAAAATTAGTTGTTTTTGAACTTGAAGTTGCCAGTTTTCTCCGCATAAATTACACCATAAACAATGAAACACATCACCATTAAAAAGACAAACTCTACCGTAGAATTACTTCATCTCAAATTGCAGCTGAATTTAATCACAGAGTCATTTCCATATAAAGAAAACATCCAGATCGTTGCTCCGTTTTGAATCCACGAGCAGGAGACAGGTGTCGGCGGTCTCTGCGGACTCTGTAAGTGGGTCTAGTCATGCATGGCTTCCTCATCCTCTCCATCATTTTAACAACAACTCCCAACAAGTCTGAAAGAAACCGGGACGATGTCGGCGTGTCGGGAGGTTTTTAAAGATGCGTCGGCTATTGTCAGGGGTCGAATCCTCTCATCACCTAGTCTGGATTCAGATTTATGTCAGCTTTCTGTCAAGATCTTCATTATGTTACTGTCCCGTGGGTTAAGTAGACACTAACAAATAAAATACATACTGTACATTTTAAAATCAGTATGCTTTGGCGACACGAGGTACCTTTTCTAGTGGAAGAAGTCCTCTACTTTCTTGTCTCAGTGGAAATATTGTTTTGCCTGAAATGCTCCCCAATATTACTTTTTATTCTATCTTCCAATGGCTACATGAACTAAGTAAATTGTTATTGGAGTAACTTGACATACAAAACTTTGGCGTAATACCAAGTACAGCACATACAAATGAAAGTCGCTTTCAAAATTTCAGCTTGCTCACTGCATTGAATTTCCCTTTCTCCTGTTGTATAAATATATTCTTGCATGCTAAATAATTTAATAAATAATAAAACATTGTATTGATTAAGTTAACCCTGGCTTTAGAACTAAAGAATTACAGCTTTAGTTTTTCCTGTTAAGGCAGGCAAACACTACAATGTTTTCAGTCGTGGATATGCAGCGTCTGCTCAGGGTCAAAAGTTAGCAGCTCAGCTCATGATTTATGTCCTCACACTACACGTCCGAATGGTCTTATGTGATCTGAGTGCTCACACTGTACATCAACCCACGACACATCAGACTCCTGTATCCGGAAGCACAACATTAAAGGTGGAGGAGAACAAGAAGAATCTGAAAGTGGAGATGCGTCCAAATAACCTGCTGCGCTGCCATCTTGCCTCGTTTTTAACAACACTTCTCGTCACCCCATGTACACTACACGGTGCACGACACACAACTGAGCTGAAACTCGGGCCGATCTCCAAAATTGTCAGGAAAAATCTTGTCAAAATGGGTCAAAAATTACACCGTGTCTGCCCACCTTTAAACACACATTCTTCTGTCAGATGACCTCTTCACCTCCCAGTACAGACTCACAGATCCATAACTTGGCCTATATATATTAATGCAATGAACATCCCAGGCAAATCTCTATGGATATTAGTAGGCTTTGATGGACCTTATATCTTTTCACTAAAGTGGCGTGGTAACTGAATGCAGATAGCATGAGAAGTGAAAGAAATAGTCATAAATACATTTCACTTCTCTGTATTCGCCCGTGTTATCAACAACAAAACACTAGAGAAGTTTTGACCAATTTAGGAAAACTCTGTCTCTCCAGGAGTTTGAGGAGCTGGATAAAAGGCTGCATTGTTTTCTCCTTTACAAACCTAACTTTTCCTTCCCAATGTTATTGAACCATTTGTGGTCAGGATCCCAGTCGCCCGAAGACTGTTCTGACACACTTAAAACCATTTGAGAGACAACTTTTCTGAGGTCATCAATCTGAACACCTGCAGGCTTCCACACAGCCCAATTTTCTTTCCTCTAAAAAGATTATGAGAATTCCCCCATCCCAACAAGACATATGTGACTCTGAAGTACAACTGAGCAGCTGACATAAATAACGTGACTTTGAACAAGTTAATTTTTTAAAAGTTCCCAAAGAGAAGAAAAATAGAAAGGCATTAAAATGTGAAGCACCCCACTAGTTTGTAATGACATGGCTAAACTTGCACGATAAGTCTGTAACAATAAAAATGCATTAGATCCATATTCTCCTTTCCAAACATATGCAAACAGGGTTACGTAAAGGCGCGCTCGGAGCACTCGTGTTCGCCCACACACAGCAACACAGCGGACGCTCGCTGCTGGTACAAAATGTGAACACCTAACCTTACACAACACAGCCCCTCGGATTCAAAGAACTCTACTGTAAGACAAAGACAAGAGTATTAATAGATCAGTTCAAAAGCTGTATTTCAGTCTTGTGTAAACAGTCAGTCTTGTCTCACGTGGATACATAAGTTGAAGTGTAGAAAAAGTTATCGGTGTGAACGTCCATATATACCGCTCTGTATCTAGCTGCTTAAAATGACTTGAAATCAGTTTATTTTAAAGTGTTAACTATAGATTTAATCACTCGATAAATTCATATTATTTTATTTATTTTAAGATGTTTCTGATGTATCTAACAATTTGCAAATAGAGTAAAAACAATGTGTTTGTGTTGCTGTCAAAAAGGTGTATATCAATATTAGGGCTGCAACAAGTTAACTGATTAATCGCAGCTAATTGATTATTTAATTAATCGTCATCTAATTTAATAATAGAATAAAAGTTAACTGGTCTCTATAGGTTCCCAAATGTTTTATGATTCCAGTTGGATAGCAATGACATAGAAAATATGTAAATTTGCTGCTTTTACCAGAAAAAAACACAATCTTAAATATGTCAGTGTTACTAGTAAACACACATTTGATCTTGATTTGAGTAAATGTGACTAAAGTCAAGTGATTTTGAAAATTCTACAAATGAATTTTGCTAATAGAACTAATATATTTATGTGATTATTTCATAAACAGTAATTATTTTTGCTGTTTTCAGATGAGAAAATGCTTGTGAACAATACATTTTTATGATCGTTCCATTAGCAAATCTCTTTAAAGCGGTAAAAACCTAATAATGTCAGTCACAAGCTCTTGGTCAATTTAATTTTAGGCTTTATCTGGATCAAAATGTAAAAAAAAATCTTGTAGTAACATCACTTTTGCGTTCTACAACTAATTCATTCATCGAAAGCTTAATCAACCAACTAATCGATTACCAAAATGATCGTTAGTTGTCAATATGTCAATATTGCTATAAATTATATAAGCCCTTTGGTTTTTCATTTGAAATACAAACCAGTAGGCCTAAAGATAAACTTAAGCCTGGTGAAACTCAATTAATATGTCTCATTATTTTATAAAACCACTGGTACAGATTTGAGTCAGTAATTTTCCAAGTTACAAAAACTAACCAAAAACAAAGAAAACTGCAGGAGAGCTTGGAATGTTTACTTTAGTGTGCTAAATGTGCTAATTATCATACATTTAATCACGAAAATGCAAAAATATCACATTTATACTGTAGTACTGTAGTTAAAGTAAACTCCTCTCCAACTTGACAGTGCAACTCAAACCCAGACTTACATTTGTGTGTTTTTAAGCCATTCTATAGATTAGATTTGCAGTGTATCGGCTGCTCTGCCTACAAGTATATCTACGCTTGCGTGGGTGGAGGAAAACTGTGCTAAACAGGCTAATAAAAGATTTGAAAAACATCCACAGTGTGACCCTCACCCGGACGAACTGATACATCCAGCTCTACTTTATTTCTCTGTTAATGCAGGTAGGCCTTTGAACCTCACTTCATCTACATTTATTTTAATTAAACTCAACTTCTACTGTAGTTCTTCTAGTTTCCCACTCGCCTGCTTCTTGTTGCATGATGCATGAGGTTTTGTATTTTATGGCGAATATGTAAATTTGTCTTAAGCCTTTTTTTGGTCTTTACAGAAAAATTCTCATCAATATGTTTACGCACTTTCATTCCTCCAAGTCTTTATTTGTGTTTATCCACCTAAAGCTTAAAAAATGCATTTCCTATCAGCCAGAGAAATGGCCTCCTGATGCGTCGGAGGCTGCCGGGACTTTCTCATATCCACTCAGCCGTAACCCTTAGCCCTGCGCTTTCGGAGCCGGTTTAAGGACCACTTCACTGTCCGCGTCACCTGTACGTACGGTGAATAGGTCAGTGAACGCGTCGCGGGGTAGATACAGTATTTCATGTCAGCCGTGTCAAACTCATTTCCACAGCGGACTACGCCATTTACCAGGATCGTATGGAGAGCTTTACAAGTCGATAATTATGTCTGGAAAGAGTGAAAAGAGCTTTGTAATGTTCCTTTGAAACCTGCGAAAATATAGATCATTTTACTTTTAGAGGTTTTTAGCTATGTCATAGGTATTTCTACTTCTAATTTAACCTTGCAAAGTTGTACTTCGATTGATTCATGCATATTTAAGACATTTTTTGATGCATGATTTCCAAAAGTTGCTTCTCTTTCTGAGCTGGAGAAGGTAATGTTCACATTCCACTCGCAATCCACATCTCATTTTCCCTTGAATGCTGTCTTGTAAATACTCTTGTGCAGATGACTTTTGGATCAAGAGTATAAGACCACAATAAAACCACTGCAGGACTGTCAGAGAGATATATTGACTTGGATGAACAGTGTAACGTATTAAACTTAAATCTGATTAAAATTGAGATGTAGTCCATGCTATTCGTGTAGAGTGTTTAGAATGCTGCAACTTGTTAGACTAAAGCACATTGCACCCGCTCTGTACAACTTAATTTGGCTTCCCATTTCTTTCGGGTGAAATTCAAATCATTATTGATTGTTTTTAAATGCCTGCATTTTATCTGAGGAAGTTACTTCTAAACTCAGAGGTGGCAGACTTTAGACCAGAGGTGACAGCTTTTTCATTAGCAGTGCCTAAATTGTGGAACCGTTTTCATCAGTCTGTCAGATCCTCTGTATTAATTTAAAACCCACATCTGTTTACAGTCATTTCATGTAAAGCACTTTGGTCAGGTGAAGTTGTTTTAATTGTGCTAGATAAATATACTTTAAGTAACACCAAGACGCACAGCTCCGAGTTGTTTAATCCGTTTATAATATGATCACAGGTCCTAAACTTTATAATACATGGAAAATGTGTTTAAAATCTCAATTTATGCTTAAGAAATGTATTTTTGTGGCTAATTTGAATGTGTCCAGGCTTAAAAACATGACAACATTGCATATTTATATATTTATAGACTGCTGTAGACCACTGTTTTGAGATCGCTCCTCTGTCTCTCTCTCACTCTCTCTCATTCTCTCTCTCTCGGTCAGGACATGTGTTATTTACCTCAGGACAAAAGAGAAGATGGAGGAGGATGCAGTCACTCAGTTTTCAAAGTCTGCAGGCGATGTATTTCAACCAAATGCAATGTCTGTCCTCTCATGTTGTTTAGTATATCCAAAACATTATTCTATCAAAACTAGGAAAAGTTTTGTCCTAGTTGCGTCAAGACTCTGCCAGTTAAAGTACAACTTCCTGTGTCTCCTGCACAATACAAGCCTAAACATAATCTTGCAGAAAGCAAAATCTTATTATGAAAGAATGCTGTAATTGAATTTAACATCTATTAACACAAGAATATGTAATATATAGGCCCTTTTGATCCATATTCAAAACAACATGGGTTATTATTACTCAAAAAGATGAACAACCACAATACAGTGGTCCCTCGTTTATCGTGGGGGTTAGGTTCCAAAGATAATCCGTGAAAGGCGAAACCCACGAAGCAATGATCTTCATTTTTTACCAGTAATTTCAGTTGATAACTTGCCTGGTTCTGATGTTTAGTGTCTTTTGTACAGGTAATAATGCGCTGAACACATGATTCAGCACGAGATACAACAGTGATGCTTATGTGACGCTTAAAGAGGGACAGTGCTGTGTGCGTTCATCTGCTCTGCTTTTGACACGTTGCCCGTCCCGCTGCACTCCACAGCTGACCGCAGAGCCATGGCTCACACGGACTCCGAAGCCGACAGCCACAAAACACATCCGGACTTTAGCAAAGTCACAACACGCTCCTCAAACACATCTCTGAACTACACAAATGACGTTCCAGCGTGAACAAACTTATCATCGTAACTACGAGCTCAAAGAGTCAAATCCTCACCTGGAGAAACGTCCGAGCGTCAGGTCAGCTCCTCCTGCATGATCCAAACTGTCTAAAGTTTTCTAAAAGAGCTTCTATCCTGTTGCTTGTGAATGCTGCGATGTGATACGGTCCAAACAGTGAAGCACGCTTACAGCGCACGTCTATAGGACCAAGCACTGAAAAAAAAAAAAGGAAAATTGCACACACAAAAAATCAGCGAAACACCGAAGCTGCGGAAAGTGAACCGCGATAGAGCGAGGGACCACTGTAAATACAAAATGTAGACTTCACACTTCTAATACTTAGTTCTACTAAAGTGTAGTTTGGGGACTGAGAATATTTCCATCTTCATTTTGAGAATCATGTCTATAAATCTTTTCATTTATCCATTTGCAGTTCTTTGAAGCTTCACCTGAATAGTTCAGACACACAGTTGTAACAGTCAAGTTCATCTTAATTTAAAATCTTATCATATTTCCTCTCAGTTCTAAGTTTTGACATCCTATTTTGCACGTTTTTCATAATAATCTCCAACCCTAGTCACGACATTGCACTGTCTTAACTTCACAAACAACATTATAAAACATGCATTCTCTAACACTTCCTGTTTACACAACTCTACCAGACTCGTACACCCAATTTCCCTTTGCTACTTTCAAAACTTCCAACTCGTTACAAAGAGAACCAACTGCATTTATTACTGCTGAAAGTTGTGGCTAGTTTCAAATCACATGGGAAAGTTATAACACAGGCTGCGGTCAATTGGGTAAGGCAGCTCTATGCTTTCTATTGATGCCTGATCTGAGGTCCCTGACAGCGCGCTAGGGCCGGGGCAGTTTACGCGCCGCGCACAGGGGGCCCGGCGCGCTCTGATCTCCTCCCTCGCAGCGGCGGCCTGACATAATTAGACGTAGGAATAAAAAAACACCAAAAAAAAAAAAAGTCTTACAGCGAGAGAAAAAATTGGGGAGCTAGACCAAACAGAGATGTGAAAGCTGTGCGACAACAGAGAGCAAGTGTAGGAGATGCGACACCAGATAGGGCCAGCGTCTGAAGATTTTCTCTAATTAGGGAGTACTTATTGTTTGTCAAAGCCGGCAGGATAATAGGCAGGTTTATGCAGATTTAGAGGATTCTGTGAAGTCAGTATTCTTGTCTGATGAAAGGGATGGAAAGGAGATTTCACTACAGTAGCAACTCCACTGAACCAATGCACACGGGGAAATAATTATGAGTTTAATTAGGTTTTGTGGATGGGTGATTAATTATTAACAATAGTTTTCCAACTTTATACAAGCAATAATGCAGGGATGGTCTTTCTAACGTTTTTCACTGTGCAAAGTAACCATGGGGAGCATGTTTTAGAATGAATGGTTAGATTTTTCTCTCACTCTGATGT
The DNA here is from genome assembly GCA_038363315.1 of Mugilogobius chulae. Lineage (NCBI taxonomy): Eukaryota > Metazoa > Chordata > Actinopteri > Gobiiformes > Gobiidae > Mugilogobius > Mugilogobius chulae. Next base: position 16,126,475 of record CM076410.1, read on the forward strand.
GATGAAAGTGATGTTAAGCAGAACAAGTTGACTTATGATTTATGGACTTTAAAGCAGAACTAAGCCCCCTACAGTTCTCTTGTGTAGTTAAACTAGCCTAGTGAATTGAAATGCAACATTATTTATTTATTTTCTCTACCACCATGAGGTAATGTTTGATAGTTTTGGCGCCTGTTCTTTGGAAATACAACTCATAAAATATAAAAATTTAAAACTCCAAAGTGCTATTTTTTGTGTATTTTGCGGTGGCACAGAGGCTGCAATAATCCAATTGACTGAAACTTAGTAAAAATAGAGAATCTGGAGTCTGGAGATGGAGAGCCTCTAATGACTTGGTGTAGAATTATTACTTTGGTGCTTCTCGGGTTGATAAACAGATTATTTTTATTGACTAATTCAATATTTTACCAAACAGGCCAATTGAGACCACATTTTTCATTTCCTTTTCAACAATTACAGGCCACAACGGTAATACAAGCATGCTGTTTTTAGACAGCAGACTATGATTTTCCACACGGCATAGTTTATACTCGCTCAAGATCATGGTAAACTGCTTCTGTTTGAATGCAGAAGACAGTGACACCAGAGACAGAGCCAATCACTTCATCGTCCAAAATTAGGACAGTCCAATCTCAAACGGCCGCTCCCCTCCCCTACCAATTTCAAACCTTTTTTCTAACCATTTAAAAACATTGAAGATGGCAAATGTAGCTAATTTTCTTCGACTCTTGTTTCGTTCTTGAAGAATTGGGAACATATCAAGCAGCAATTAGTGTTGCGAGCCTTCATACTGAAAAAATCCTTCCGCTACATATTTACGATAGTCATGACTCTATTATATTATCTGGATACGACATTGCTAGCTTCTATCTGTTGTAAATAGCTCTAGTGGCTCTCCATTGGTGCTGCAGCGGGAAAATCTCTCTACAGGCTAGAAAGCTATTTTTCCCTGAGCGCAATGCAAACACAAACTGCTCGTGTTAAGCAGAAACAGCATCTACAGCTTTAAGAACAGATGGATTTTGTGGCAATTCTTACCTATTTTCACATCATAAACTTTTTTCTGGTGCAAAAAGTTTCAGTTTAGTCTAAAGCGGCTTTTTAAACTTTAGCTTCGGCTACCCTCACTCTCTAATTCCCGCTCTTTTGGTCCGCACGGTCAGAACGTCCCGCTCCTCGCGTAAATAATCATGGGGGACACACAACTGCACATGTTCCATAGCTTGTAGCACACCTATCAAAAGGCTAAGGCTAACAACCATAATGGCAACAAATGCCAGTGACACCCATCATCTTTGATCACAGAGGCTTGACGATAACATTCGGTTAAGCGTGTCGCTGTTTTGTGGTAATTTCGGGTTTTCTGTGATTGGTTGACTGGCGCTCGCAAAGCCCGCCCTCGAAATTGAAATACAGCGCTCTAATTCAAGACCATCATGTCTTTGTAATGTTGTCTGTCAAAATGTGTATCGACTGGCTGGTCAGGCAAATCAATTACAACAGTATTATTTTTACTACCTTAAATTTACCAAAAGGTTTGCCCGATACTTCGTCATTTCAGTTGAATATTGGTTGGGAAACGTTTATTTTTATAGAGAGCTTTCACAATCAAATGGCAACTCCAAAACAGTTTTCTTTTTTTTTTTTTACTTGTACAAGCTTCCGAATTTGGAAATTCGGCAAACAATCGATTCAGTGACTTCTGTATTTCCTACATCTAGTCACTTTAAAGCCACTATTACGGTTCAACTGTTTCTCCATTCCAGGTCGATCACAACACAATCCATTCTCTTGCCGGTCCATGCATGCCTCGATGTGTCAATGTCTTTTGTGCATGTACCTTGTCTTTATAGTGCTGCACCTGATAATGCCGTGCGCTCCTCTGACAATAATCTCTGTGTGTTTTGTTCCAGGAGGAAGCCAAGATCGTCTCCTCCCAGCGCCTATCTCCAAAGTGGTGTTTTCTCGACTGTAAGTTTAATAACGTTTTCTACAACACATGTTCTCCAGTTCAAGGTATAGCAAGCAGCAGCATGTAAGGAGATATACTTTGTTTAGAAATGCGAGCGGGCTGGACAATAGGCTGATCGGTGGAAGAAGGGAAAGTGATGCAACACAAACGAAATGCTTTTGTATTAAGAGGCAGCGCATGGTGGAGGATGGAACAATAGGCTGCGCTTGAAGACTCCGGCGACGCTTTCGTATTGTCAACAAAACGCGCCGGTTTGAAAGAAAGCAAGCATCATTTTACTGTAAATGTTTTGGACGTTTTAAAGTTTCAGCTCTAACTAACTATTGAGATGTGCAAAACTTCTCCTGCTAAATTTCAACTTTATGACATAATTCAAGGTTAACTTTTCTTCCACAATGAGTCAACTGTTCTAAAAATCAAGACTTTTTGCCATTCATTCAGTCTGAATGCAAAATAAAGTGATTAAGCAATGTGACAATCAATTCCAATTATAAAATTCTTATAAAACTTTCATAATATAATCAAAAGTCCTGTATCTTATCCTCATTGTTCTCTTTTTATTATGTCCCTTCATCATCAAAAACATAAAGTTGTGTTTTGCTTTATGCATGCTATCTTTCATGTTTAGCGTGTATTCTTTCCACAAATGTAATTCCTCCTTGTGATGTCATTAAGTCAAAATACGGAAGTACTCCACTGTGTTTTAAGCTCCCCAGCCCTTCACTAGAATCAACTGAACTTTTAATCTGTGGATTTGCTTCAGTTAACCTTGTTTATACTGCTTCAAATCTCAGTTCAACCGAAAATATTAAAGACTTGCTGTAGTAGAGGAATTATTTGTTTATCAACACAAGAAATGCACTCGCAACCGGACAACAGTAAGAGCCGAGACTGATTGACACAAGCTGTAGCTGCAACAATAGCTAGCTATGAGTATATCACTGTGCGAAAACAAAAATTATGCTTCCAAATCAACATTTGTGAATGAAATTCGTCTTTACGACTCAGACACGCTACATTCGGGTGAGCAAAAAAACGCAGAGAAAAATACTGTCTCAAGCTTCAGAAGCTAAACGTCCGCCAGACATACCTGATCGAAACAACTAGCTCACGTCCAGTTTTGTTGTTTTTATCAAAGAAGTTGTCCCAGCCAACTAGACAACCGACAGCTGCAGGCGACATGCACAGTAGAGCAGAAAATGACGTCGACCAGTCATTTCTCTATTTAAATGTCACAAAAGAAAAGCTAAACAGAAAATATCAGTCAAAAAGGCAGTTATTATCAAGTATAATTGCTTCTTTCACTGCGTCATGACATCACACTTCGCATTTTCAGCTTTGGAAATGTAGCCAGTTTAACAACCAAATCCATTCTTGATCGACAAAGGCATGTTCCCATCGAGCGATTAATCAATGTGGCAGGAAGTGTGACCAATTATTTGAAGCTGCTAAGTATGTTTTTGATCTAATTATTAATCCATCCCAAACAGTGGCAGAACAAAACTACAACTCGCTCCTTTTTGTTGCTATTAGAATATTGGTCGACTGATACAATTTTTCCACCATTTGCGAATGAAATAAAATGCAACTTAAGGGGATGTTTTGGGTGAGGTAGCAATATTTTAGCGTGACCAAGAGCTCACATTAGTCATATCTATGCAGTAAAAATCAGACAAATGAACTAATCCTGCACTTTTCAAATTAATTATGTGACAGAAATAGTCTTTAGTATTTTATGGCAGTAGATGAGAGACTAGTAGCATTAGCAGCTATCTGACTTGGCATCCTGACATCTTTTTCATCCTATTCTTTATTCTTTTACTTGTTATTTAGCTGAAGTCGCTATGACCAGCCTCATCCAATCACTCGCTCATATCTTCTATTGAAAGTTGGTCCCGGGGCTCCGCATAACCTCACATCCTCCCAACTCGGACACATTTAGTCGTAACAGTGCAGCTCTGTTGGGACTTTACGATCCATATCTTGCTGGCTCTCTTCTGTGCGCTGCGATCAATGCCTTTGTGCTTTGTTGAGCCTGTAAATTGTCCACGGCTATGACATGAGAATGATAATCTATAGAGTTAAGGGAGTTCTCCGGGGAGGTTTTTGCAGTCTTTATTTACCTCAGACAGGACAAACAGAGAGCCGGGGAGGTGAGGTGATGACAGGTTTACTCGAGGGAGCCAGAGAATGTGGGTTCAGCGTTGCCAGGTGCAGTGTAAACAATATAGGAATCAATCATGGCCGGTCCAATAATGTGAATAGTGACTTCTATTGTAGTAGTTTTGTTTTGTTTTGTATTTTTAACACAGCATTCAGTTTTACTAATTTTAGAAACACAAACTATGTAACTTATATATGCTGTACAAAGTAATGTTTTTCTGGAATACCTAATGCATTCTGATCCTCCCAATTCTTCACCCAGTTCTTCAGTTTAGAAGCTCTTTTCACTGCATCAGTTTAGCGTATTAGTATTTAACACCTAGCAACAAAACAAGCATGCTTCTGGTTTTAACAAAAACAAAGTTAAAACACTAGATTTTTTTCTTGAGCCTTCTCTTGGGTCTTTAGGGAACAGCAAAGCGCCCATTATTTTGAGAGACTAGATGGGATTCCAACTGGTTATGAATAGACCTGTGAACTAACTTACACCCAAATTGATAGATATGGGAATATGGGAAATACTGTATGCACAGCGTATACTACTATGCAAGTAGTTGACCCATCATGAAATTGTAAATTTACCTTAAGGAGTTGTGTTCAGCTTAAGAAATGCCTTAAATTCTAAACGCAAATATTTCATGGTGAAAAAGAAGCTTACATAAATATTATTTTGCTGTGTGCTTTTAGTAGGTCATGCTACCAAGTTGTTGGATATCTGAATAATTACTCAGCTAATAGTCTATAAAAAATCATATTTTTGTTTCTATCATCATAAGATGCAGTAGCAACTACATATCTTTTACCCAACATAAATATACTTACATATATAATTACTAGTGCTGTCAGCGATTAAAACATTGAAGAGATTAATTCATTATGATCTGTAATTAATTAATCTAATTAATCTATTTTTAATCTCACCTAAACATTGCTGAGAAAACACTCAACTTAAGTGTTTTGTTTTGTTTTTATCCAATTTAATTATATTAATATATATTAATATTTCCATCTACATTATTGTTGCAGATGGAAATATTAATATATTGCAATAAATGAAGACTTTAGAAAGTCTTTCGTTGTTAAGTTGTCAAGTTGAACAACCCTTATGTCCACTGTACAACTCGCATATGGAAACAATGAGCTAAAGATTTCAAACTAGATTACTGCAATAAAAAAATAATAACTTGATTCATATGTCTGTAATGAATTAATGCACTAATTGACACCCGTAATAAATACCTCATGTATGAAATGTATATAGCAAAAAAATAGAAAAACACTTAGTCCAACATTCTAACCTAAAAAGATAGATATTTTTGGCGCATTACAATAATAATGCTCAGTTTTGTTAATCCAATTATATGCATTAGTTGAAGAGGAATGTGAAATATCTCCAATGTTCTCTACATGTACAGACATGACACTTTTTTTTTTCATTTGAAATAGCATTTGTAGTAGATTTTTCCCATAAACAATATAATCAGTTTCAGTTATATAGTATATTGCATAATTTGATAAATTGCCCTCCTAGTCCAAAGAGTAGGTTCTGTTATGCTTTCAGCCATTCACTTTCTATCTGTAGACTTGATAAATGACTTTGAACTATTTCACTTAAATTAGTCTTCACTAATTATGTGCTGAAGTGCTCCAGACATTTCCCCTTCATTGCATTTCCATCCTATTATATAAGTTTCGTGTCAACCCCAAACTCCCTCAGGGTCCCTCCCGCAGCTTGAGAAGCGCTGCTCTAAATAACAACATCCTGTTTCCCTCAGAACGTCACACATATCAATCTCGCACAACCGCGACGTGCCAAAAATACCCCAAACCCAAAAATACACCCGCGCTCACACACTCACAGACTTGAGAGAAAAAGCCGATTGAAGAGACAGTCATAAATGGAGCTAATATGAATGAATAATGAATATATCTTGAGTAATCTTTTCACAGGCAGCTCCGTCGTTTGCATGTGCCGGAGCGATTAGCAGCTGTCGCGTTGGCTAACCCTTTATCGCAGTTGTTCCCACACGCTTGAGCCGTGCTGAGACTTAAGTGTGAACCATTTTGCAAACATAATCATCATTTGTCATTGCAGAAGAAATGCCCCGTGTTAGTCTATTGAAATCTAGAGGGAATGAGCTTTTTTAAACATGCATGGAACAGATTCCTTTCATATCTACAAACTCTGCGCATCATTAGTTGTAGTTTGAGCAACGCTACGCAGTTCTGTGGCAAAGTATTTAATGAAACACTGAAGACTAAAAAACTAATAAAAGGCCTTAGATTTCACATGTTTTGATGTCAGATTGGCTTCTCTTTTACACTACAATGAGTCAGTCTGTGCTCCACGGAATAAAAAGGCTGAAGTAGGTAGTTTGGTTAAATACAGGAGGCCATTTTGAACCCCTTAATGCAGAATTTTTTGTCGCAGTGCTGTGATTGACTACCTGCAAGACGGATGTCACAAAATCAAATTTTAATCATACAACTATTGCAAGATAAAATATCACAATTTGACAAAAATGTGACTTTAGATTGTATGAAGACTGAATTGAAATTTTTCGAAAAACAGAAGGGTCATGTTTTAGATCCGGAATTTTAAATCCATGGCTCAAATTTCTTCACCTAATGTTGGCTAACTCTGCTGAGACCAAAACTGAAACTAATACCATGTTGGTCCAGAATAAACTAAAAAGACTTGTCACCTGCAGGGATTACATAAAATTTGAATGATTTACTTCACATCTGCTCATTTATGTCTAAATGCAATACAAATTGTGCATTTTCCTGACCACAGTTGTCATCAAGAACAATTACAAATCAGTGAATTCAAGGAACATGCAATTGAAGCTCAAATGTCATCGTCCACCAATCCTGAACAAAAAATTGTATTCACGTGTCCAGCAAGATGTTGGGAAAGAACTAAACTTCAAAGGGGACATAGTATGCTAACACAGCTTCTATCAACTTGTTTCACATATTTCTTCATCATTAGTCTACCACTCAAAAGTCTATGTTGAATAATTCCTGACACAATTTTGATTTCATCACAATTATTGTAGACTGTCTATTTCCTATTGTCTTTGAGGTAAAAACACAAGCTGCTGTTTCAGAAAGTTCTTTCTTCACTGTCGGTAGTTGAATCCAGCTGTCAAAAGGCTGACCAATGTTGGCAGATTTTCAGAGAGAAACAATCCACCGAGCCTTTGAAAAAAGTCCTAAATCAAGCGACCTCATCCCTTTAGTAAAAATATATTCAAAGTGTTAATAATATTGACATATTTTAATATTTTTCTAACATTAAGAACGACTTTTAAACATTAAAATAAACTAAAAATCCATCTTTCAGTCATTAATGGACATGCATAATTTTCTTAAATCAAACCCGAAAATTGCTTTAACTCACCTTTATTATGAGTCATAAGAGACTTTAAAAAACAAAGCCCAAAAAGAAGTATGTAGGAAGATGGAGAAATTGGAGAAATATGAGGATAAGCTCACGATTCGATCTCCATGACAATATTACCTATCTCTATTTACAATATTGACCGGCAATACCTATCCCTGTACTTAGTTGTGAATAATTTAAAAAGTATCATACTGTGACTCTGTATTATATAATGTTTCAACAAGTCACAAAGCCTCTTTACAAAATAAAAAAACATTTAAAGTTTTTCTATGAAGATGCAAGCACCATTCTAGATCAATATGTGTTATACTTAGGACATAGTTTAACAGACAAATCATTACATCTTCTTTAAAAACTTTTTCAATGGTGCAGTTTAACTCTTATTTTGTTCTTTCTCTCTTTCCCTCCTTCTCTCCATCTCTCCGTCTCTTTCTTTTCTCCTCTTGCTTCGCTCACTCGCAATCTCCCCACTCTCTCTCTGCTCTTGTTTTCTCCACTCTTGTTTTCTCTCTCAGTTTCTCTTTCTTCTCTCTTTCTCTCTCTCTCTTTACATTCTGTCATTCCCCCCTCTCTCTTGCTCACACTTTCTCTGACTTTCTCTTCTCTCTCTCTCTCCCTCCACTTTCTTTCTCTCCTATCCCCACTCTCACTCATCTCTCTTTTTTCTCTCTCTTTCCTCTCTCCTTCTTTCTCTTCCTCCTCTCTCTCTCTCTCTCTCTCTCTCTCTCCTCACTTTCCCTCGCTCCCTTGCTCACTCTCTCTCTGTCCCTGTTCCCTCTCCTTTTCTTTCTCTCTCTTTTATAACTTGGCCTTATGACATTTTACAGTTTATTCTCCTTATTAGTCATTAGTTACTACAAAATTAATTATCCTTTGCTGTGCCCAAAATAAACTGCAAATATTTGAATTTTCTAAAAGTCTATGAGAAAAACAAAAAGGAAAAATCTTCTCGCAGAATCACAGCTGGCTCCCAGTTTCTCAAGTTTGTTGAACTCCACCGGGTGCTCCACAGTTTCATCCTTGTAATTAAACATGCTAATTTCGCTAGATTCAAGGAGATTTGCTTTTAAATAATTATTCATGACTAGACACAAGTGCATGCTTTTGGGAAGAATGAATCCGTTTAACCTTTTGGAATCGTCACGTTTCTCGTTTACTCACATTTATGTTGCTTAAACGCGTGAGACTTTAATCCAGGTCTCAGTATTAGAAGACAAAACAGTGTGTAATTTGGATGAGTTCTGTCGGAGCGCGCTGATCCATCTGTATTTCTCTAATGATGAGGAAATGGAACGAAACAATTTCCTTTCGGGATTAACCAAATATTCCTCTTCAGAAAAAGCTCTTTGCTATCTCAGGCTAATAGCTTTCATTTTAAATGCATAGCTTCTGCTGCTTTCTTTTCTTTTTTTTTTAAACGGCCTGCAGGACTCCAGAAATGCCAATGCGCAGTTTTCAAAGTGCTGTCGAATCTTTTCTCAAACTTGACCCATCCAGCGTCTCCAGATATTTGTGCCTCCTGTTTGTGTCATTTTTGGGGTTTGTAATATATTATGCTGCAAATAAGCTTACAATGGTGAAAGATTAATGAAGTGCTTTGAGTCCACAATACAAACACTAAAGCAAATATGGTCTTTTGATGATAGAGCTGTGCAATATATTACATTTTAGATAATATTCTGAATGTTCTGAATCAAGTATATCATGCTGTAAAACATGCTACAAAAGAGCTAATTTGTGATGCTGTATTCTTTCTAATACACAAAGGAAGTTTATTTGTGTCAGAGTTTGTAAAAGAAATAGTTCAAAGTGCTTCACAAAACAGGACAAGGAGGATGTAATAGAGATTGCTGCACTTTGAATTTGACAAATGTTTGTCTGATAATTAAACACACAAAAAAACAGCCTTGAAAAAGTAGTATTTGACATCTTTTGAATAGTTTTGTTTTGTTTGGACTAAGTTTGCCAATGGAGCAAGTATAAAATAACTTGTTTGGCATAAAAAATGTTTAGTTTAGTTTTTTTTTTTTTTCTTAGTTTTAATTGTATGATTATCATTGATTATGGCCATTTGTGTTATGTTATGTAATGGAGAAAAGATGTTAATTTGCCCAAGACAAATAAAAATTTATAATCAAATTTAAAAAATAAATAAATAAATAAACATAAAAAAAAAAAAAAAAACATACACATTGGCTTTAAATTATGAAAAAAATGCTTCTGAAAAAACAACAAAAAAAAGAAGTAAATTTACTTGTTCTATTGGCAAAGCTTTATTTAAAAAAGTCGACTCTCGATAAATCAAGTCAATAAATTTTAAACTTGCAGGCATATTTCAAGTGGCCGTTTTTCCAGTGCAGTAACAAACTTGAAGACCAGTTTTAACTAGTTTATGTTGGACTGACAGAATATCGTGCAAATATCAAGATTTGCCAACAATTATTGAGATTTTTGTTTTTGTCAATATCGCCCAGCCCTACTTGAGGCTGCACCTGCTCCTCCAGCTAAGGCCCTGACTAAGCCAAGCACAACATCATGGAGATTGTCCCCGAGCGCCGTTCTGCGGCAGCACACTGCTCCTGACAGACGCCCAGAGGCTCTGCAGGATGGGTCAAATGCAGAGAATGAATTTCCCTCTCGAGGGATCAATAAAGTATTTATCTATCTATCTATCTATCTATCTATCTATCTATCTATCTATCTATCTATCTAAAGAACAAGATGAGGATACATAATATAAATACAAGTGTATGTATGGCTAAAACAGGCAAAATCTTTTCTCCATGTATGTCTATGTTCATATATAGACCATACTCTCCTACTCCAAATGCCTCATACAATCATTTCCCCTGAAGCCAATTTACAAACCCATTGCCAGGGTTCTTGGTTGCTGAAGCTCTTTTGCAGGATTCCACATTCTACAAATCTAGCCAAGTGCTGTTCCAATTCACCCAAGGTCCTGAGGTCCTCACCAGCTGAACTCCTGCGTTTGGCTCATTTACCAAAGAGGTGTTTCCCAATAGCCAGAGTGCTTCCTCCAAAGACCACTTTCTGCAGCGCTTCTCCAAAGCAGAGCCAAGTGTCCAGCTAATGCAGCTTTTGCAACAGGCTCCAGTCTAGTGGGAATGACTCTGCCGATGAAACTCAAATATATAATATAATATAATACAAACAGAAATGCACAAATGCCAGTATTTCTCAGCTGATGAAAATACAGCCTTGTGAATTGAGAGCCTATTGAGATCTTCTGCTGGTCATTTTAACTTGCTGGTGACACAAACACATAACAAGTGTATGCTGCAAATAACCAGGCTTTGTGTTATTTGAACACGTAACTGAGTAAAACAATATAAAAGTATAAAACAATTTGAAAACAATGGAACAGAAAATATTATGTTAAAATCAAGGGCATTCAGTTCAAGTGTTTTCCCTTCAGCACTATAAATATACTAAGCATAATCACAAATTATTGTATTCACACAGGCTTCAAAGTTCACTGTAAAATTTTCTGTTAAAGACTCCACCTCCTCCCTGACTCCATGATCATTTTATTGCTTTGCCTAGAATGTTTTTAATATTGCTTTAAAACATATTGCTAGATTATTTTAATTGCGCAAAACATGTTTGAAAGACATGCTTTATTACATAACATAGTCGCACCTTCCCACAGATCGGACTTTTATCTTGTCTTGGTAGTACCACATGCCCGTCTCCATGGAGATTTCTAAGTTATACTTGTGCAACATTCTAAAGCAATGTCATCTCGATAGAGAGTTTATTCCATAGCCAGGCTGGCGTCACCTAGTGCTTCCACTCAATTTCAATCTCCAGAAACTAGGTCAGGTATCGCAGGACTGCAGACAATTTTGAAAAAGCAGGAAGTACGGTTGTCCAATCAGAGAGCAGGAGCGAAGTGGCTTGTTGACCAGAGCCAACCCGTTGAGACAGCAGACTGTATATGTTCTCCAACTTTGACCTTATATATTTTACCTTTTAATTTGCAACTTTACCACATAGAAACGGCAACAATCACTGACACATGTTTATGCTCTACTTCCCTGACGACAAACAACCAAAAAGCAGTGATTGGTTAATTCAAAAAAGCCCCCGCCTCCTGTGAGCAAATGAACTCGAGTAATACGTTGTCAGACGGTTTCCACAAAGTGAAATAAACCCAGCTGATGCATCAGACTTGTATTTCTAGACGCTCCATTAAAAATCCTACACAGTGCAGCTTTGTTATGTCAATTATTATGACAACTTATCATTTTGTGCACAATAATTAAAACATTATTCATTCAAATATTTTTGTCGTAATGTATTTATTCAGTCTATAGACATGATAAAAGTTTAAATCAAATCAGCTGCATTATACAAAACAGAAGTCATACATTTGCATAGTTCTAACAATTGTACTTCTAATTTTATGCTTCTAAGCTAGTCGTTTTGAGCTAACACAATAAAGCCTATGCTGATCACTTTATCTCTGTTTGAAACGTGGTTGTGGGCTTAGTTCCACATCAAATTAGTTTTAATGAAACTTGGATAAAGTCTGGTATAAAAGCTAAGAAAAACCCTATACTTCTGATAATATCTACAAACTGAGAGCGTCAAATAATACCCAAATACAAACTTTGCAGGTAGTAAACTTCCTCTCCCAAATTGACTTCAAGTACCGATCGCAGGTGCCACCTTGATTTATCATGCTGCGTCTACTTTGTAAACCTCCTGATATTTAAGGAGAGTATTTTTGCAGTTTGCTCCACTTTTGTCGCTTTTGGGAAATACAAACTACCGGAGTGTGTACTTTTCTGTGGCGCTGTCAGGAGCTGGGAGACGAGCCCTTGCATCAACGCCAAGACAGCAACAGATACCAAACCGTCAGAATGGAGATGTATTGTTTTGATGCAAAGACTACTAGGTGCGTTTTTATTCTATTTGTGGACCTGCCTGCGTGTCGACATTGTTATGACAGTCAGTCACTTGAACAGGCATGTCTGATCGTGTGAGTGCTGACATAAGGATGACTGAATCGTTGATGATTAATATTAAAGGGACATAGGGTAACAGTTTCCTCGGGGCAGAAAAGGGCACTCAAAGCATTTTTTTTTTTTTACACTTTATTACATTTTTACACTTTATTTGTTGACGCCATCACTCCTTTGAGAAATTGCAAATGTCCAGAAAATATCATTTTACTATTCCACATATAGTCCACATATACAACAACTTAAGTACCGTAATGTTTGCACTATAGAGCGCAAGTTTAGAGTGCAATTAACTATATTTAAAAAAGAAAATAATAAAAGAATAAATCTGACCAGTAGAAAAATAAAAAGCTAGCTCTATCATAGTCAAGTAACATTTCGAGATGACAATGTTACTTAGGTTTCACTAGAAAAACGTCATATTTTTTTCTGAGAATAAAGTTGAAGCCATAAAAAAAACTATTTTATAGATAATATGGGTTGTGTAATTGTTGTTACTGTGGATATGAATTTTGTTCCTTTTCTTTATGGACTGTGTCATCTCGATTTTAAATCATATTTGTTGATATGTCTGTAATGTCCAAGACAATTTTCTCCTGTGAGAAGACCATAAAGGCTAATCTAGTCTAGTCTAGCCTAATTAACTAATCATGATTTTTTCGGAAATTAAAACTTGAATTTTATGCTAAATATTACAGGACTTGGATGAGTCAAACACACAATAGATGTTTATATTTATAACACTGTTTCATGATCCAATTACACTTTTTCATTCATTCTTCATCATTCATTTCTACCTTAATCCGTTATCCGTGACTGAGCCTATCCATGACTCGTCAAAATAGCTTTGACTTTATTCTCATAACATTGTGAATTTAATCTTGAAATGCTACAAGTTTATTGTTGTAGCCCAATTTTTGCCTCTTAAACCTCATGCATTTCTGTTTCTCAAAAACATGCCATGCTGCAGTGCACCCAGGTCTGCTCTATACATTGTTAATGTTGTAGTGATTATTCTAGCTGAAAATCAATTTTTAGGTTCAATATCCAGAATCCAGTTCCATTAACTATCACTCCAGTGTTATAATTGTACACTGTTTGCTCATTGTGCCAGAAGACTAATGGTTGATTGTTTTGTATTCTACAAAATCACAAAATTGTCTTGGTGACCCAACACTTTTGAATGATATGGTGTATAAGGTGTATATTTATCTTATTCTGTCTTGCCCACTTTTCTTGTCTGCACACTTCCTGTTAAGGTAGCCAACATGTCAACACCGTCTGTCTCAAATATTGACTGTTAAAATAAAACCCAGCGACTGAATTCTACAGGCTAAACGCAGCAAAACAGGAAAGTGGGCGGGGCAGAATAAGGCTTGTAGTGCAAAATACTGTAATGTTTGCAGAGTTCAGTGAAAACATAACAAATGGTTGTTATGTGGAATGTAATGTGTTATTTTTTTGTTTCCAAAGAATGAAACCTAAATGAATAGATAAATCAAATACAAAATTATTTATTAGGCACATCAACCATGCTTGTATCTGGTGCATTGTATTTTATGTTTAGTGCAATTTGCTGCAGAATATGTCCAGCTTCTGTAGGTCATTTTTATGTTAAAAGTTTCTGTTTTCTGACCCTTTCTCTTGTGTGTTTTTCAGCCACGACTGCAGACCGCTTTTACCGAATAGATCGAGCTCAGGTATTTTTCCATTTGTCATTTTTCTCTCCATTCGCAGCTATTTTTCTTTGTGTTAAGGGCTGTTTTTCAGTTCCACGCATGTTCCAGTTGAACCTGACTTTGACCTTAGATTTGCTTTATTTAAAAAGAGAAGACATGTAGTTCTATTAATACAGTGTGTTGTAAATCAGAGCTCTGCAATTATTTTTCCCCAAAGGCCATTCAAATCCAAACATGTAGTGAAAGGCCGGACCACAGTAATTGGTGTAGCAAATTATTATTGAAGGTACATTTCTGAAAGTAATAGGCTGTTTTTTGTCCATTTATTGTGACATTTATTAAGAACACATTTGCTCCACAGCTTGGTCAAACACAAAAGATGAGTAGTTTAACTGCACCGTGGGCCTGAGTGTACCTTTAGGGCTGGGCTATAATTTTACCCCGAGGGTCATATTCAAATTCAGACTAGTGGTAGAGGGCTGGATCACAATTATTGGTGTAAGAATGTACAGTATAATCATCGCAAGCAGTATTAAAAAAAAAAAAAAGGTTGTTTAGGCTATTATTTTGTATATTTGTGTGATAAGTAAATTAAATATACTTTTGCTTATCTTATTTTATTTTGAAATGGGACAAGACTGTATGGAGGTAGGGATAGGCAATCGGCCAATATCGGGGGGAAAAACAAAAAATTCCAATTTTGTTTTCAAATCAGCGAATTTGTTATTTGAAGAAACTAAAGACAAGGGGTAAATGATGTGCAATATAAATGCAAATGCAACAGAATATTTTATAGTCTTGATCAATACATTTTGTTTTTTTGTGAACTTTGTGTTATGGATAGCACAGCAACGGCAAATAACCGATTATCGAGCACAGCAGGAGGCCAAATAACGGTATTGGCTCAAAAACCTCATAACAACCTTAGTTTGATCGCTGGAAAAAGAATTGACAGACTCTGAACCATTTTAGTTTCTTAGTTTTTCCAAAAATAAAAATGGAAATGAGATTTTTCTGCTGGCTCAGGCGAAATGTCATTTTGAAGAAGAAAGACTTACCATTTCTGCAATTTTGAACAGCAAGTCAATACACTTGTTTCTAAACAATTTGACGTAAATATTGCTGTTTACAATGAACAAAGTCTTAATTGATTGTCTACTTATGGCACAGTTCAAAAAGTAGATGGACAAAAATGTCTTACGTCTCCTTTAAAGCTAGCGGAGCTGTGTTTATACTTTTCTAGCACTTTTTTTTGGCACACATTGTTAGCTTTGGTCACTAGCACAGCCTTAAACTATATGTTTTTTCAGTCACAAATTTGAACCAGGCTTACTACTGTCTACACAGACAATCAGCTCTCATCCCAAAGAGTCCTATAGTGACTCACATTTGTCTTTTTTGAAAGCTTGAATAGTTAAGATGTATATTAATTAATTAAAGTCAGATATTTTTTCTAATTCTCTTATGTTCTGTTTGTACAATAAACTTACTGCAAGAAAAATATAATAAACTAATTATGAGGAAAAATCTTTAGGACCCTTAGGGCCATGTATGTGTTATTTGTGAGCATTTTGCACTGAATTTACGATTGGAAGATGCACTTTTAGCATATTATACAAAACAAAACATGTGATAAAAATGTGAGCTGTGTCAAGTTTTTGCTCCTCTTAACCTTTGGTAACACTTTAGAATAACTACAGAATAATTAGGCTTAATAAATCATTAATAACACCTTAATAAAGACTTAATTCAATATGAACAAATGATTAATTAATAGATGAAAAAGCTTATTAATGCTTAGTAACTACTTAATCACTCCGAATCCTGCCCCCTAACCCTAAATCCTAACCTTAGCTCCTTAGTTAAGTAGTTACTAAGCATTAATAAACTTTTTCATTCATTAATTCACCATTAGTTCATGAATAATGAAGGCTTTATTTATGCTTTATTCATGGTTTACTAAGGCCAATTAAGGTGTAGTTAATATAAAGTGGTAGCTAACCTTTTTTTTTACACATGAACGGTTACTTGATAAATGTAGCCTTTTGATTTTTATTACCAAATATTGCTAAAACCTTACACAAAACAGCAGAAGTAATTGAATCATTTAAAACTCCATTCACCAAACGCTTTTCTCTCCCTTTGCTCTTTCCATTCTCCGCGCTGTTCCGTCCATCGGCAGGAGCACCTCAGCTACATCCTGGAGCTGTCCCACGAGGAGATCTTCATCCTGGACCCGGAGCTGGTCGTCATGGCGACTGTAGGCACGGACCCGTCAGACACGCTTGACCCGGCCGACTCGGGGTGCAGCGGCATACCAAAGCAGAGGTGGGTGAACTGTCATGGCCGCCGCGCGTTAGCCTGTGGGCAAGGTTAAACTCAGGGATGCTCCGACCATTTCCATAAAACTGTTCAATCAGACTACGGCCGGTATGGAGGAAGCGGAATAAATTATGGTTTTGAATTGATTTGGGGGATGCTTCTTGACAAAATGTTGGCGTAGGCGGTTTAATTGGACATGGGAGCGCGCTATGAATTTTTAAATGTATTTCAGCTCGTAATTAAAGCTGCATAAGTATAAAAAATGTATGATAGGATGTAAAATAGGCAGTAATTTTGATTAGTTTATTTTTTGTCTAATTTATTTTGTGGGTGTTGTAAATAAAAGGTATAGTTTTAC
Organism: Mugilogobius chulae; assembly: GCA_038363315.1. Classification (NCBI taxonomy): domain Eukaryota; kingdom Metazoa; phylum Chordata; class Actinopteri; order Gobiiformes; family Gobiidae; genus Mugilogobius; species Mugilogobius chulae. The sequence continues at coordinate 16,143,366 of CM076410.1, forward strand.
TAACTAATTTATGAAGAAAAGGAAAGGTATGTTTATATACATTTTATTTTAATGCTTATATAATAACATATTTCTGATTTGATATAATAAATTAAATGCTTTAGTAAACCATAAAGAAAGCATAATAAGCTTATTTATTCATGCACATTTAAGTGAATTCATGAATGAGTTATTAATGCTATATTTTACTTAATGACTTCAGTTGTACTAGAATTAATGCTTTATTTTTACACGGAAAAATAGGTATTTGCATAAGTTAAAAAGGGATTTGGGTTAATGGGGGGGAAAGGGCTTTGGTGGGTATTAAGTAGTTACGAATTTTAGATAATATCGTGAATCTTGTTTGCTAAGATATGCAAAAATTGAATATCGAATATATTGTGCAGTAAAACACGCTACAAAAGAGCAAATTTCTAATAAAAGTTTCTAATACAGTAGATGCAACCAGTTTATATTCATAATCAGAATTAGTATAATGAGTAATTCAGAGCTCTTCACAAAACAGCAAAATTATGATAGGGCCTATAATGAAAGATTCCTGCACTTGTAATACATTTGACAATATTGTTTGATATTTAAACAAACTAGAAAAACTAAACAAAAACACTTAAAGGTAGGGTTGCTAACGTGTTTAGTAAATTTGTAAACTCCTTTCCACTTAAAAGTATTTAGTAAATACAGCACTTTGTGAAAAAATAAACCTCTGCGTACTGTCTTAACTGAATAATAATTAAGTTTACTTCTAATCAGGAGCTGAATGTTGCCCTCTGATTGGCTGAGCTTGAGTGGTCCTCTCCAGTTTCACTTTGTTGTTTGTAAAAGAAGTTTATCAGCATAACTGCAACCAAAATAAATAATGTAGTTATTAACCATGTGTCGAAGGATTTATGAGAGGAAGCTGTAAGATTAAAACCTAAATTGTGTTTGAAAATAAGTGAATATGTGAATGAGAAGTATTTTAGGTTTTGAGTCGATTATGATTGTTTTCATGCTACACGCTTACTTCCCTTTACTGAAAAACATATCCTGTTCTTGAAAAAGAGCTACGTTTTTTTGTTTTATTGTCAGATTTGTATATATAAGTCAAAATGTGAAAATCACGATAAACACTAAGTCAGTCAAGGCTCATTGGAATATTTAATTTAATATTTAGTTTTTATAATGTCACAAATTTGAAGACAGGTTTTAAACAGGTTTTATGTTGAACTAACAAATTATCGCCCTAATATTGTTATCGAGAAAAGCCATAAATGTTTTTGACAATATTGCCCAGCCCAGTTACAAAGCATTATTTAACTTTTCATGACTACTAATCGTTTGTTCATGATGAGTTAATGTGTTATTAAAGATTTATTAAGTCTAGTTAATCTGTGGATAAGTGTTACCAATTTTTTCTACCATTTCAAACACTATTTCCATTATATAAAATGTTTTACGATGTTTATCTTTTCCAAATCATACATTATTTTAGATTATAGATTAGTTTTGGCCCAGTTTGCACAGGTGGTTGCTAAGTAACAATTATACATTTCCTAGTGTGACGTCAGAATTAATAGGAAACAACATACTAAAAAAACAAATGGCCACGATGTGATGTGAACAAAATGTGTGTTGTTTGTCCTGTCTCAGCCATTTTCTGATTTATCTACAGTATAGAAAGTTCCGCTGAATAGCATTATCTTTACTGTATCTATGCTGCATTTATTCATGTCTAGATGCTTTTATGCTGAACAAAACCCTTTTTTCCCCGTTACTCACCTCTGTACATGTGGCTTCACCTGCTTGTCTCCATGGTGACAGAATCGTTAAATCCATACTGTGAACAATTCCAAGCAAAAGGATAACATTTCAGCGATAACAAGCACCTGAGAAGTTATGTATGGTATCTTTAGATTGAAAAAATGTGACTGGTTAAATTCAGAAGTTGTATAATCTACTTAAACTGTTCCCCACAGATTAATGGCTGTAATTGTCTTTAATTGAACAATTATGTGAAGAGGCACTGTGTGAAATTTGGATAAAAGGAAAGTGATAAAATAATAGTCATAAAGTAACTTCTTCGTCTTAATATTCTGTCTTTGACTGACATATGTTTTTCTTTGTGAGTAGTTTGCAAGGTTGCAGCAATTTCTCTGATCTGGTTTTTCAAGAGGGTCCAGGCTGTATTTTTATTGCATTATTGGGGTTTGTTTGCTTAACAGTAGGAGGGGACTTTTTTAGCTTTAAAAGGACCTATTATGTAAAATCTACTTTTTGCGTTTTTAAGCATATTACAGCAGTGGTCTCTCATCATTCGTTTACCCAAAGTTGTATTTGGATTGATTCATGCATGTTTGAGTAATCTTATATTGACCTGAAGCGGATGTTCCAGTGCTCAGAAAATTTCCATCTTCACCTACCACCTATCCCCTCCCACTTGTCTGTATTTGCTTGCGTTTACTCAAAAATTAGGATTGTGAATAAAAGATGTAAGATTCAAAATTGTCATAGAGACACCTTCCAACAACAAAAATTAGTAAGTTTTAAATCTGTTTTTAAAGGTTAATTTTACAATGAATATGCAGGACTTATCAATTGGTTCTGTGCACAGAAGACTTATTTATTTTCAAAAATGCTAACATTTTGCCGGCAGGTTCATTTCCTGTTTAGTTAATTTCTATGAGGTTTTCAATACCTACTCAGCCTAAAATGAAAAATTTCTAAAGATCGGGCAGTGAACAGTGAGTTGTTGGTGGTTTTCTCTGAAAACATGTTAAATCCTTTACAAATGAAGAGAATATTTCACCAAAGGACTAAAGTGTGTTTATAAAAAGATGTGTTTGTCTCTCAATGATAACGCTAAAGTCTGACCTTTTGAAAATTAACAAAATTTCACAGGGTCAATTCTGCAGGGTAAATGCTTGATAGTCAGGTGCAGCATTGAACAGGAAGTCAATGAAGCTGTCTCTATTTCTAAGTCGTTTTCATCAATGTTTGTGTTTTGCAATTAACAAAATATGAATTATTGTTGTACTTATGCCATAGTTTCTTTTTAAATATATGTCAAAATCACAATAGGTCTCCTTTAAACAATCATTGCGTTTTGGTTGTTTTGTAGTACAGGAGGTAATGTACAACACATGTTTATGAGTATAAACATATGTGTTGTACTTTCCATGAGATAAACTTACAAAAGTACATGAGGAAGACATATACTGTACTGTCTAATAACTCGAATTGGTTGTGGCCAACATGCTGGTTTGCTCCTGTTCGCTGATTGGACGACTGTACTTCCTGCTTTTTGGGAACCGTTTACAGTCTCGTGATACCTGACCTAGCAGCTGGAGTCAAATGAAATTGAGTAGAAGTACTTGGTGGCGCCTAACAGGGTGATGGGACCTAGACTTTTTATAGCGATACAATAAAATATGCTTCTTTACTGAGATTTTTATAACATTAGTACTTACTTATTGTAGGCTATTTATGTTATATTTGTAAAATTTGCTTCCACTCCTCACGTCTTACTTCTTATGTCATTATTGATGCTTTAGCCTTTGCAGAATCTCCATAGTTAAATCTCAAGCAGGAAAAAAAAAAAGCCAAAAAGACTGCAAGATATACAGTATTCACAACAAAACTCAAAATGTTGTATCTTCAAATATTGTGCATTTTGTCTTGGTTATTCCTGACGTAGTCGTGGTTTAGTTGTGCTAAAGTTCCAGAAGAGGCTAACTTCTAACAAGTCTGACCCACAATCTAGTGACAGAACATCCAGTCTAACCCTGGTTTCCTCTTTCTACGCTACACTGCCGGTGCTCGCGTGTTCCTTCCCAGCCGCTGTAGCGAGCTGTGGGTGGATGTTGTGACAGCAGCTCCTCTGACCTGCCACAACACGGAATTACCTTGTTCAAGTGCTCATTTTCATAATTACAGCGCTAATTAAGCTCAGATGGAGTTAAGAAGTCAGCTCGAGAAGAAACAGGCTGAACGCATGCCTTTACTCTGCTGCTGCTGCTGCTGTGGTAAATGTCTCAACTTTACGTATTACTTTGTTAGTGTGGCATTGTAAAACTTCAGCAAATGTGAATGATTGTGCGTGACTCATTGAATTTACACTAACCAAAATGCCAAACTCAAGGAGAAATTCAAATGAGCAGCAAAACAGTAACAAGAGTAAATACTGAGAATGAGTCTAGGGATTGTCATCAAAGAGAGCTACTGTGTTTTTTCTCATGTATTTATTTATACACATGTAGATTGGCCTTTTACATTTTGTTCATTGTAAAACACAAAACAGCTTAGAAAAATAATAATAATCGGTTTCTTGTTTAAAATTGCAGAACTGAGCCTCATTCTTTATAAGAAGGAATTCAGAAGGTCCTGAGTTTGATTCTCAGGCGGGATATCTCTATGTGCATATCTCCCCGTGTCTGCGTAGATTTCCTCTGTATACTGCAGGTTTCCCTTAGTACTAAAACATGTCCAGTGTGCCTTCCCCTCTTCCCTTTCCAGGACTACAGATGGAAATTAGCTGTAAAAGCTAGACTCTGGTACAAGCATCTCTGTCTTTTTGTTTAATGTAATTACATATCTTCTACCTTTATTGTAAAATGTAACTGTAACAAGCTTCAAATATTTAAATACTATATCTTGATTTTTGCTATGATAATTTGAGTCACATACTGTACTGTATAATAAGTGTGCAGGGTTAGGTGGTTGGTGGAAACAGTGATTTTCTGAGCATCAGCTGAGGGACAGTATAAGATTGCACAAAATTGCAGGAATCAAGCCAAATACAACTTTGAGTACATTTATTAACCGAGGTGGAACCAAGTCACTGTTTTGCAAGTTTCAAGTCTTTGGTCTCAAGTCTGAATCAAGTCCCAAGTCAAGTCCCAAGTCCTCTGATTTTAGTCTTTTTAAGTCTTTATAGCTTTAGAGCCAGGTGCTAAACTGCAGGTGCAAAGTAAAAAAAAAAAATCATGTGAAAATCATGCAAGAAATGTATGCAAACTTTATTATTGGAAGATGTACAGTAGATATAACATATTACACAAAACAGATATGCTCCATCTTAAATTCTGCGTCTTTAGTGTCTGTATGAAAGAAAAATGTCAGCTACGCCAAGTTTTTTTTCTCCCCTTAACCCCCTTGTTTTGCACATGAGCAAATGCTTGATAAATCTGGCCTTTAGTTTTTTGACCTCAAGGCCTGAATATTTAAATGCAAAGTTTATCTGATGCACTTTATCTCATATTAAATGTTCTGTATTTTACTGAATGTGCGACCCTCAAGTAGGTGCTTGTGGCCTAACTAAGAATCACTGATCCAATATGACCTAATATTATGTATCTAATTGATTTTTTAAAAATATAAATCACCCATCAATTCGGAGAGAACTTGAAGCACTTTCTATTGATAAAAGAGAGAACAATGTAAATTATTAACTAAAAAAATGAATTTTTGAGTTCAAAACGGTCTTTTATAAAAGTTTAACCATCAACATTATCATCATTTCTTTCTGTGTGGGCTACTTTTGTATTTTTAGTGATTGATGCAAAGCCATTTTTCAAACAAATGAAAACACGCAGCTTGCAACACTAAAACACTGCAATAAAGAGAATTTGTACTGCAGGAAGTTAATGAATTCTATTTTATGACTTCAAATCAATATCGCATGTTACAAGATAAAGCCTAATTCATCTCCTTTGCGTTAAAATATCAAAATAACTTGTTGAGGCTCGAGATCAAACATTTTATCTGTTCCGTTTCCACAGCAACAAACGGAGCATCCCGCGTTTGAAATCCTGTACCTAATATTGTGTCCGTCATCCGTCACATCTGAAGGCAGCTGCGTGGCTAACTGGCTGTCACTTCTAATTCCCCTCTTTTCATCATCCCGTAATCTGATTGGTCCGGACGCTCCTCACACTCAATTAGGCCTCCTTTTCCCCCCACATCGAGTAAATTTGAAATCATGAATCACCGTACGTACGTGACCTTTACCGCGCCGCGTCGTGGCCGGCTCGTGTGAAATTGCCGGTGACATATTTACACGTGTTTAGGCAGATTAGTCAAAGCTGTGAGTGGAGCGGGGGGTGTGGGATACTACCGACGAGGGAGGGGGAGGAGGAGGAGAAAAAATAGCTATTCCCAGAGACTACGCTGTGAAAAGAGCAAAAGGAATAATGCATCCGTGTGTGAATGTGGTTGTGTGCTGCAGCTTTGAAACCAATGGATTTCACAGTAAATATTTACCACTGTGTGCGCGCTACATGCTACAATGGAGAAGGATTTTGTGCTTATCAAGGCCCTGTAGCTGATTTTAACAGGTGTTTTCAAGGATTTTTAAGAGTTAACTAGTCAAATCATGACTTCTATTTTACAGACAGACTTTATAAATATATTATTAATCAAATAAAGGTTGAAATATGGTTTCTAAATAGAGAATAGTATAAAGTAAATTATTATTTGATTTTATAATGTCACTGTCTTTGTTAGAAAATTGTATTTTATTGTGTTTTTGAATCCATTGAAGTCAACTCTTTAGGCCAGGGTCCAGTTGGAGAAACTTTTTCCAAACCAAGGTCTAGAACTTCATAGCAGAGTTTCTACTATATAAATAAAAATAATTACAAAAATGTTTATTTTCTCAATATCCCACATTCTATTTATAATAAAGCTTTGTTTTTTAATGAATTATTCCACTGCCCTTTTAAAAAAAAGTGTTTGATGGATAAATCTGACCTGTGCTGTTTAGGAGAGCAGTGTTTTTGCACTGATCAGAGCTGATCAGTGAGTCTGTGATGGAGTTATTCTAAGTCTGTTCTGACTCGACCCATTTCTGTCCCACGTCTGTCTGTCTCTCTCTGTGTCCCACAGGCCAAAACAGTCACTGAATGAAGCCATGTGATTGGCTGATTGGCGATAGGACACATGCAATAACCCTCTCCAACTACTGTATATGCAGGAGAAGAATCACACACAAACAGTGATCTGAATCTCGTTCCTTACACGCACACACGTACACGTACACATACAAGCACGAGCCACTGTGGCAATGTTATATTGTGTTCATTACATGCACTCACAATCGCGTTCTTTAAATACACTCTGCAGACCTGAAGTGTGTATTTCTGATTCAGGTGCTGTCCCAAAAGTGATATGCGTGCTACTCTTGCTGTGCTCATGTCTGCACAGCGCTTCATTACATAATCGCGTATACATTGTGTTCTACAAACACTTGTAGAAAGGCTGGACCTGGGCCCTCAGATCCTGACCAGAATCCACCTTTCGGTGACCAGGGCTTCAGGCACTGAGGTCCTCTAAACTTTGCCTGAAGCATTCAAACTAATATTTCTTTGTATCATTTTATGCAACTCCTGGTAGAGTCTGGAATTTTCCAAGCTACTGAAACTTAGCAGAAACTGAGAAATTGGAGTCTGGAGATGAAGAGTCTGAAATAGCTCGAGTTTGGTGCTTAAAGGACAAATGTTTTGTATTATATTTGCTTTTATGTTTTGAACACGGTCGCGAGAACCTTTCCTTTGGTATTTCAGAAATAAGAACTAAACAAAAGTAACATCTGGGTTCACGTTACAGCCAAATCTACTGGATGCAAAAGAAATTCCTTTGGGAAAATAATCTAATGACGTGATTTGCTAAAGCTGCAGAAATGCTCATAATGTGTCTGCATCATATTTTAGACATCTACCTACAGTATATTATCACAGATCTGGGAGTCTTTAGATTTAGATTCAAACAAATAGGATTTCACAGACAGAACTCCAACTGTGTTTGCGATTAAGAAGCAATGTTGGAACAGGATTAAAAACTGTATACGTAGATTAGAGTCAACTAGTCGCATTGTATGAAATGTTAACCCTACTTTGCCTTCTTGACAGTGCACAGAAACAACTATCTGTATTAATTTTGTGAAGTTCTTCTTTTCTATCAAACCTCTTTGTGCTCTTTCCCCGCTCTTGATAATGCACTCTGACAGAGAAAGTGTTTTTCAATGATGCTTAGTGAACAATGTGATTGATTGGGTACAAACCGGTTGCCCTGGCAGTTACCATCTATTAGTTATAGACTCTACAGGCGCTGCTTGCACATGCTGGACTAAGTCTTTGCCTCTCAGTCTCTTTCTCTGTTGGCTGCATTTACAATACTCTACGTCACGTAAAGGTTGTTCATCTTTTAAAGCGGCATTGTGTAACTTTCTTGAGATTAAAAGTAGATGAATCCATGGAAGTAGAACGTTTAAGCTGTACCGTGGATGGAGAAAAAATATGGATACAGTCAGCATAAGAGGCCACACTCACAAATGAACCTCTGTGCGGGAAACTCAACCTGAACTCTGCATAAGAACCAGTGATTGACATAATAACAATCTGTCACCGTCAATATCCGTCATGAGGTATTTTTATCCGTCATAATTTTATTCAATATTGCCTTGTTTTCTGACACGAAGACTGCAGGAGGCGCAAATGAGACATAAGATGCATTACAAAAATGATTAAACTCTGCTAAAATAGTTTCTCAAGATCCCTGAAGCACAGTTTCCGTTAAATCTACACTGTATTTGGCCCAGATTCCACATGTCATTTCTTGATGCATAAAAGCCAGTCCTTCATTCCTACGGGAAAGTTTTTCTGACGCGAGAAAATGCGAGCGAAGATTTTTTTTTAATTTTATTTCACCTTTATTTAACCAGGAGAGCCTCATTGAGATTACAAATCTCTTTTTCAAGAGTGTCCTGGCCAAGAGGCAGCAAAACATTAAAATAAACATCTAGTTCACAAACAAACAAGGACACAAGATTGCACAAAAAGTAAAACAAACTTATAAATTTCATATAAAACATTTACAAGATGAAGACTCTAATACATCTAGAAGCCTTTTACATGTTTAATGATACCAGATTGCTTAGACCAATTTCAGTTTGTAGTTCATTCCAAGACATAGGTACATCAAAGCTGAAAGCCTTTTTTCCCAACTCAGTTCTGACTCTAGGTACAGACAGCGTCAGAACACTCTGAGACCTCAGGTTATAGTCTCCAGAGCTCCTGGGCACCAAATAATCCACCAAATACTGCGGAAGTAAACCTAACATGGCTTTATAAACAAAAAGGCGCCAATGTTTCGGTCTACGTTGGGACAAAGACGTCCAACCAACCCTGTCATAGAGCACACAGTGATGTGTTAAAGCTTTAGGTTTGTCACAAATCTCAGGCTCCATGGTAGACAGTATCAAAAGCTTGTAAAACCTGGGAAGAAGCATGCATGTAAAACACATCACCATAGTCTAAAATGGGTAAGAAAGTAGCAGACACAAGCTTCTTTTTAGCTTCAAAACTGAGACAGGATTTAATCCTGAAGTAAAATCCTAGTTTAATTTTAATTTCTTTAGTAAAAGACAGAGATTCATCAATTAAGAAACCCAGGTATTTATAATTTGTGACCAGCTCAATTTCCTGGCCTTGTAAGGTTGTGATATTTCAACCTTATTAGTTTTTGAGAATAACATAAGTTTTGTTTTCTCTGCAATAAAAATAATTTTGAAGAGCAGTAAAAGCTACTTGCATTTGACGAATGGCCTCTGCCGGAGAAGCATCAGTGCAATAAAGGACTGTGTCATCAGCATAAAATTGACATTTCGCATTTGATCTGGCCATCCCCAAACAAAGAAACTGTAGGTGCGACTTTGCGCTAAGTTTATGAATCTGAACGAATCCTCTTAAACCCAGACCAACACAACAGTATCTGTCCCATTATTTTTGTCAAATGAAGCTTTATCCGTGCTCTCTGTAGCTAAAGTGTGGTCTATGAAACTGTAGTCTCCTGTTTACAGATTCATAAATATGTATTGGCACAAGCGGCAACACTGGCAGAACAACAGCGCACATGAATGGGATCCAAAGAAAGCAGCACTTGTCCCTCGCTGCGTCCTCATTTAGAGAGAGCTGGAGTCCGGTCGGGATGCAGGTCCTTAAATCAGTAGGCTGTGTGTAAAAGAACAGCTCCATTTTTAATCCATCAAAATGACGAAGAGCCTTGAAAATGTTCCGTCAAAAAATAATACTATGCGGAAAATTGATCAGAAATAACAGCTTTATCACTCACTGCTCAACAACTGCATCAGCAATCTCCAACTGAAATTCACGCCGATTCGACTTGAATTAGTTGAGCAAAATACACGTTATTTACCAGAAAACGTCTCAAAAGAGGTAAAAAGTTCAGTTTGCCAAGGCCTGTATCTAGAGCTAAGAGAACAGTTCCATGAAAACAAGAAAAGTTTGGTTCTTTTAGGCTGCAAAAGAGTCCCAACTAAACCCATAAACTGCGCTTTTCATATGTAGACTCTGAATTGACTAGAAACTAAAAGTGATGCAATTTTAGTTCAAAGTGAAATCTTCTCCAACATTTAAGATTCATATATTTTTCATGGAGTTGATGCAAGCTCCTATTCGAGTTCCTCTGGTGCCTCTTTTACTCTGTCAAGTCCCCACAGAGCGGTGAAGTGGAGCCGACTGTAAACATGACCCTCCTGAGGCTCACGCTGGATATAGAAGGCACACAGATGAAAGATCCACAAGCAATCAAAGAACTATCCAGCGCAAGACATTCCTCCTGTCGTTTCATTTGTGCAAAGGAACGAGCCAGGACACTGGGAACGGTTAGATTCAAGTTATATTACAAATGCTGTTCAATCATATTTTGTGTTGCCTTTACTGTAGCTTAGTCTCTTGTGTATATCGTATTACTCAGTTGGTATGTAGGTTATTATATAAAAATCGATCTTTTTTTCTTTGTCTCTTATTATAGAACTGATGCTGTTCAAATTGTTTCTTCATAAAAATAGAAACACCTCAAATTTGCAATTCAAGTAGATATCAAGTGTGCGAATGTTAAGTACCTAATTTAAATACAATAGAAACCATTGGAACATATTATGAAATGATTTTGCTAGAGAGCAAAAAACTCAACAGTTTTGTTACATTTGAGCAGACAGTGGTAAAGGATATGCCTGCAAAATTGACTTTTTGATATTACTTTTATCAAAAACATAGCTAGACTTCCGTCTGTGTAATACTATTTTTTCCCCTTTGAGTCTCAGAAAACACTGTAGTAAATTTCCCAGATTGGTAGATCTTTGGATTGTCTGCACTGTTGTAAGTTCATTTGTTTTTTTTTTGTTGGTTTTTTTTTTTACTTACATCAGTTTTTCTACTTCGTTATGAACATTTCTGCAGCATTAGCAAATCAGACAGATCGGTTTGATTATCTTTTGTCATCTAGCAAATAATGGCTGGGTGATCGGAGAAAAAAATATAATCACAGAGGTTTTTTGTTTTTCTCACGATGAGCAATCTTGATTTTCGATTTGATTTTGCTTAACTTGTCAAAAACAAACAAATATATTTTTTAACATAAACAAAAACTTTATTAGATTTGTTTGTGTTATAGCTCAATATTCTGCCTCAAAGTTTGACTTTTGCTCCTAAGTACACATTTTTGCTGACAAAGGATTGGTTTTCGATCTTTGGATTCAAAACCCACAACCAAATCATTGACAATTCGATTCGATAATGCTCAGCCTAGAGCAGATGGAGCTCCAAGACAAAAGTTTGTTTAAAAGACAAGAACAATGCAAATAATATATTTAAAGAAATGTGGGAAAACCTGGCTCATGCCAGATGGATCTGTGTTGAACTCCTGAGTTCTCACTATATCCATCTGGGCTTACTCGCTGAAAGCGTTCGAGAAAAGGCTGGCTTAATCGGAAAGGTCGGAAAGCGGCTTTGGGGAAATACTTGAGCTGATTGGGTGTGGGCCTACCTTATTTGAGCTAGCCAATCACAGCAACAACTCGTAATGGTGTAGCCAATGTCCGTGTGGGACAGAACAAGTGTCACACATACAGCTCTTTCAAAAAGAAATTACTCCATATTTCTGCTAAAACCGCATCAAAACACGTATATTGACGGGAGCAGCCATCTTTGTTTAGCTTGAATTAGAGTCGGGGGGCGCCTGGCGCTAACAGCCATGTTAGCCCGCCCTGCTACAATGTGATTGGGCCTCAAAACCACGCTGCTGTGATGTGAGTGGGCCTAAACACCACTGGTTCGGACTCTCAAACCAATCGGGCGGCTGGAAGGCCAGATGGTTTATCTCGTGTTTGTGAATTAAAAAATATCACGAGATAAACCATCTGCTGGCCAGGTTAGGAAAACCTCTCATTACTTAAAAAAAGCAACCGAATATGTGCGTATATTGTTTTAAAGTTGGGGTAACTAACTTTTTTAGTTATAGCTTAGCAACTTTGTTTTTCTACTAAAAAGTAAATTATAGATGCAGCACTTTGTGAAAAAATGAAACCACTCAGTGCTGTAGTAAAGATTTTTAGTTCTAATCAGGAGCTAAATGTCCTGCTCTGATTGGCTGAGCTTGAGTGGTCCTCTCCAGTTTCACTTTGCTTTTTCTAGACGTGGTTTTTAAGCCAACCAAAATGAATACATGTTGATATTAACCATGTGTCGAAGGATTTATGAGAGGAAGCTGTGTGAAAATCAGCCACCCCACCTTTAAGTCACATTAAAACAACATTTTTTATAAATGACAGCTATCAATCATGATTTAGTTGAATTGAATTTATTTGTTTTCGCCTTTTTAACAATACTAAACACATTGTCTTATCATCGCACACTAACTACCATCTCTGCTTATGCAATTTGATATCTTCCGTCTATCATCTCCCAAAAACACAAAACCAAATGAAGCGTTTTGAATAGCCGTGTGTTGGCGGCCTGTGTTTTTTGCCTGGATGAGTGCATGGGTGCGTGGGCGGCTGAGGGGGCCGATGGAGAGGCCAGGAAGGCAGGGCAGCGCTGGGAGAGAGAGAGAGATGGGTTCCTCCAGCGCTGGATCCGAGGCTCGAACCCACGCAAGGGCTAGAGGTGAACCCAACCGACCCCTCCCCCTTCTCCCTCAAAACGCCATCGCACACCAAAACACGGCAGCCGCCCACACGCCAGCGGAAATCATTTTTGAATACGAGCGTGTCAGAGAGTTTCACAGACCAAAAAGTAGAGGAAATTGACAAATGCAGACAAGGCAGGGATGAAAAGAAAGGGCGAAAGGAGCTGGTCAGAACTGACTAGAATAGATTCGTTCGTGGACTTAGCTTACTTTTAGGCCGGATCAGAACATATACATGTTGGGGAGCTTTCAGGACCCACCGCGTCAGAAGTTTGAGAGATGTTGGGTTGATTTGATGGGTCATTCCAAAATCTATCTTTTTATTTTAAAAATATTAATTTCTAAGTTTGGTATGAATCAAATTCGATTAGTTTTGATTTTCACCACCTTCGATTTTGTTAGTTCTTCTATATTAAAGGTGGTGTAGCTGATTTTCACACTGCAAACACGATTTAGGTTTCAAATGTGACAATCCTCAAATTCGACATGGTTAATATTACATGTATTCATTTTGGTTGCATTTATGGCCGATGAACTCTTTTTACAACACAAAAAGTGAAACTGTAGAGGACCACCCAAGCACAGCCAATCAGAGCTTTGCATCCGCTCTGATTAGAACTAAAATCTTTATTATTCACTTCAGACAGCACTCAAGGTCAAATTTTTTAGATTCTTTTTGTAAAACACAAAGTTTACTAATTTACAACTAAAAAAGTTTGTTACCCCAACTTTAACTTTTTTTTACCTTAAAGGAACTGGTTGTAAGCATGCACAACTATGGTTAAAAGGTATTACAATCAACAGATTGAACTGGGTTGCAGAGTACTTCCAACACTGACCTTCAGTTTCAAATTGCTATTACACTGGAAGATAGGAAGCTGTGAAACAATGCAGAGACACAACATGGCCTGGCAACACAGAAATCCATGTGAGGCTCATTCTGCTTTCTGAATTGGATAATAAATATAAACATCAACAAGGGCATCATTTCCATTGCTTTTTTAATGAAGAATAACTAACATTGACTTTCAGTAAAAATAATAGTACATTTGACTAGTTGATCTTGTTCTTTAGACACATATAATTCATGTTTATTAAATCTGACATCAAAATCTTACATACGGTTCCTTTAAGATACAAAATAAACCATAATAATTACATTTAATACAAAGCCACTGTTGTTAGTGTTAGAACATATACTGTATTTCTTCTGAACATTTGAACAGTAAACATTTAGAGGTCCACCATCAGTTGTTATTATAATGCACATTCAGTCAAGTCTTTCACAACTTCATGCTTTGCTTCTTCATATAATGTAGCTTTTATTATATTATTGTGTGGATTATACAACTGCAATGTGTGTGTGGAGGTCAGTGACTGCATGAGCAAAACGGATCAATTCTGGCCTTTCGATCGATCGCTGCACTGTACTTCAAACGATTTACTAGTTTCACATGCATTTTCTTTTTTTTTTTTTTTAAACCACTAAAGCCTTCTCCACACTCCAGGAGTTTTGGCCTGATTTTAAGCTTGATGTGCCCCTTTCTGAGTTTGGAGAGGCGTGGCCAGAGTTGGGATTTTCGTAAGAGAGTTTTTGTTGTTTCTCTCCTTATGTTTGTGCATCACTGCGATTCCGTTGCGACTTTTTGCTTTGTGCGCGTACTCAAAGTGCAGGATTCTTCTTTATATCATATTTGCAAAAAACCCTAAACTCTTCTATTGTTCACTCGGCTTAACACAGCTTTAGAACAGGTTTTTAGACCGACCTAAAAGTGGCGTAGCCTTACCACACCACAAAGTATTTCCCATACAATCATTCTCACATGGCTCCTTCTTACAAGTTTGATCTCAAAATGACGCTAAACCCATGAATTTCACTCACTTCCACATTTCAATAAGAGCTGATAAAGCTTTTGACAGCCTTCACAAATAATGATGCAGATTTGGAAAAGTTAAATTCTTGCTTAGCTCAACCTAAATACGCATTTTTGTCTCCCGAAGTCGAAATTTGAATTTAAAAGCTCCATTGAAGGGCAAATCAGACGTCGCTTTTTATTATCGCTCGGCTGTTTTTCTGTCCAAACTTTGCCTGTTTTTTGTAAAGTTTATTGTGCGAAAGTGAATGGAAGCTGCCCATCAATCATAGTGTCAATGCAGCGTTTTGTACAGTAGAGAAAGCCTCCTCATTAGCCGCATTGTATTCAAATGAGAGCGCACTCGTCAAAGTTGGAGAGAGGTGGACAAAACACCGGCAAAACGCATCCTCCCACCACCACCGCACACTGGCATATGAGCAACAGTGACGGTCAGACCAAAGGAGGGGGCTTAGAATGAGAAAATGTCAATCAGGTTTAAGGTATTTTAAAGCATAATGATTGTATGTTCGCTAAATAGTTTTATTGTTTACGTTTGCAGCTCAAATCAAAGTCAGCCGCTTCAGTGCAAAGAAGAAAACTTATTCCTGTAATGAGCAGAACTAGTTTCAAGATGTGACATTTCCAATTTGGGATCACATGACTTTAATTGCAGCAAATTTCACCAACAAGAACATCGCCTGCTCTGCTTTTGTTTGCCACCTGGAACGAATTTACATAGCAAATTTTACCCTGTGCCGAAGTATATTATCTTGTCGTCATCATCGTGTCTGTCTTGTGGTTTAAGTTTAGAAAAGATGGTTTAAACACACACGTTATTGTTCTATAGATCAGATTCAGCACAGCGTGTTGTAAATATAAAAGAGAAAAATCTACATATGTTGCTTATGCATTAGAAAATAAATGTTGAGTGAGAACCGTATGAAGACCAATTTAAATATTGCATAATTTATATATACTGTATATATAAAAACATGAATACTGAATACATATAAATAAATATAACATGTAACTCACTGTTTAGCATCAGGAGAGCATCAGCTGACTTTTGGTTTTCTTTTTGCCATCTTTGTCTGTATCTGCCATTCTAACTTTGTGTCAGATAATAAGGTGATTGTTGATCGTATTCTGCTGCCATGACAGTCTTCTGACCCAGATTTTTTTCACCAAGCTGCAGGTCAAGAAGACAGACGCTGGACATGTGCTGATGTTTTCTGGAACACAGACCTGTTATTACTTTTGTCTGAGGTGTGTCTTCTGTAGGACTTCTTCTGATATTTTGGTCCTTCAGACTTTGGGCTGGTGGTCCCAGCAGTCTTGGACTGATAGACTTTGGGCATCTGAAATGGCTGTAACATCTTCAAACCTCTTCTGACATGTGGTGGTCTGCATAGGCTCATTGTTTTCAGTACTTACATCATTGAAAACCACTTTCAATGACAGGACATGTGGAAGCGAACCTGTAAACCAGGTTATTCAACTTTATTTTCTCGAGGGACAAAGTTTTTGGCAAGTAGTGTCTATTGGGCTGGAGGAACACAACAAGCCACCATTTTAGAGCTGCAACAATTATTGACTATTTGGCAACTAAAAAAATGTTTTTTGGATAAAAATAACCAATAAGAAGACTACTACTACTACTACATTCTAAAATGCATGTAAATACATTTTTACAGCAAAGACCACTGAATTACTACAACAAAACATGAAAAAAAAGTTAGCTATTTTTAGCAATAAATCATTGTTTGAAAAAATTCCTAATTCATAAGCCTTATGTCACCATATTTGAACTTTCATTTGACTAAAGAAATATTTTAAAAGTCTTATAAACAATAGAAATTTTATTTTTTCTATTCATTATTCAACATTAATCTGCTTCAACACTGTAAAATAACTCTCTCACTTTTAGATTTTGTGGAGAAATAAAATACAATGTTGCTGGACCTATTGTACCTCAGATGTTTTTTTTTTTTTTCCGGAGTGACGTCAAGCTCCTGTTGATGCGTTGTCTCTGTCGTCTCCTTTGTTGGTGTCTCCACAGTTTCAGCAGAGACTTTGAAAGAGAAATTTCAAACGACTGCTGCTAATTTGATTTCTGGTTCTCCAAACAACCACTATTTAAACTGCTGGACATTTGGACAGCACTAAAAACGTCACGAGCCCCAAAATAATTTTTATTCAGAAGCAGCCCACGTTCTTCTGTCATGATTTCGAAAACAGTTTGACCTGAAACGCTCCGCACACGTCTTTATTCATGCCTGTTGGTAATGTTCACTTACAATTGGAATTTGTTTTCAGCTCAAATTACGACGCACTATTTTCATACCTGCCTGTTACAGTGAGCAGAAATCGCCTTGTCAAAGTCAAGGTCGACCAGAACCGGCGAAGTAAACACAACAAACTAGCATCCACCGCCCACGGAAGGCGAAGGGTCTGTTGTATCTGCCTACGAGCGGTGTGCAGTCCAGCAGCAGCAGCGGGGAGCTCGGCGAGGACTGTCGACCGGCCGCTGGCTCACTGCTGCTAATTGTTTGGGTATTTTTAGCTCTGCTCACTCACTCTAATGTATTCTATTCAAATGGACTGCCTGTGAGACCTGTTTTTTGTGACTCCTTCCTATTGCGCTTAACAAGTAACAGTTTGATTTTAATTGCTGGAATAATAACTGACTGGAGAGGAAATTAAACAGATTTGGATGTAAATTTGCATGCACTAGTTGAGAATACTTACGAGGTCTGTAATTGATACAAATGTGTAAACAAAAAGAACATGACTTCAGTTTAGAGATCGATTGTCTCATTGTTTAGGCACATTACATAACATTTTTAAAGAGCAATTCAACAAAGTACTGCATTACAACACACTAGTGATGGGACAATTCACTGAAGTCACGATTTGATTCAGTTTTCAGTCGATGTTGCAGCCACAATTTTCGATTTGTTTGATTTTGTTAGTTTATCTATATTAACTTTTTTTTTTTGCTTAAGACACAAAATAAACCATAATAAATTATATTTAAAACTAAGCCACTGTTAGTGCTCAACTTGTTTTTTTTTTTTCATATTTAGTGTCCATATTTAGAGCTTCACCATTAGTTGGTAAAGATGCATTGTGTAACTTTTGACCAAAAATAATCTTGAATAAAAGCATGTTTTTGTCATTAAGATTTCTTTGTTAGACTGTTACGCATCTTTTCTTTAAACCGACTTCCATGGCCACAAAATGAACTGTTATTTGACCTAGAGGAAGGCCTCTTGTTCTATGTTTTCATAAAAATGCTGTACCTTTAGCTGTATTTTTTCACATTATGGCATAAAACATATTTATCCCATTCACATTGTCCCACAGTAGGGCATAGTTGACTTTCATCTCAGAAACATATGCCTATGACGTGTATCCTCATTCATCCAGAGTGATCCATAGTAAAGTCTTCAAATAGTCATCTGGACAGTGTTTCGAAGATCAAGACGTTTCGACTCTCATCGAAAGTCATTTTCAATCTGATTGAAAATGACTTTCGGATGAGAGTCGAAACGTCTTGATCTTCGAAACACTGTCCAGATGACTACTTTGAAGACTTCTACTATAGTGCACCTATGTATAATGTACATTCAGTCAGGTCTTGTACAAGTTCACGCTTTGTTTCTTCAAACATTGTGGCTGTTATTGTATTATTGTGTGTATTATACAACTAGTCTGTGGCTGCATGAGCAAATCGATCGTTTCTGGCCTTTCAATTCAATCGCTGCATACTTTGAACGATTTTCAAAGTTTTCAATCAATTCCATCCCTACAACACACAGTGACACGAAGTGTTTTATCAGTGCACCCACGAGCTTTCTCTGCATTAGAGCACATCTTATTGACAAGGAAACAATCAAAGCTTGTGCTGCAGTCATAGAACAAGAATAAAACTGTTACTTAAAGACACTTTCATGATCAAATCAAAGCTGTATAGTTGGAAATGGCATGAGAGAAAACAAGTCTTACAGCCCGATCTTGCCCTTTGTCTTAGCCGGTCTTAGCGGATGGTCTTAAGTATTTCTCTGTTGGCCGCTAGTGGCTCTCTCCAAGCTCTGTACACTGTCAGTATAGAAGGTGTGGCTTCAGCCAGATGTGGGGTGCAGTTTCCTTTAGTGAACCAGACACATGCTCACGCCTGTGACAAGTGAGCAGTGATCACAGGCAAAAGTTACTGTAGCAGCAGCTTCAGTTTGGAAAAACAGTGTAATAATAGAAATCTATTTTGGTGAAAAAACTATAATAATAGAAATCTATTTGGTGAAAGTCTATTTACTTGACAGACTTTAACAACTTTGTCTAAAAATGTGTCTTTTCTTTTACATAAAGCCTGTTGACTTCTATTATTATAGTTTTTTCCAAACTGAAGCTGCTGCTACAGCTACTTTTGCCTGTGATCCTAACACAGCTGCTCACTTGTCACAGGCGTGAGCATGTGTCAGGTTCAATGAACAAAACTGCACCCTCACATCTGCTGGAGCCACACCTTCTATACTGACAGTGTATAGAGCTTGGAGAGAACCACTAGTGCCAACAGAGGAATAATTAAGACCAAGGCTAAGACCGGCTAAGACAAAGGGCAAAATCGGGCTGTTACTGTTTCTCTCCAAAACACATGAAATTTCAACCAAAACGAAGGCCGATATGCACAAAAAAAAAAAAAAACAAACTGTATAAATAATAGAGCTCCAGCTACTTGCTACAGAGATAATTACAAAAGGATGAAAACTAGCCTGCCCCTGCTAATGTACACAGTTGTAATGAACTTGATTGACAGTACATATTTCCAGTCTAGCAATGATTTGTGGACTGCAGAACCTCACAAACTTGGAATATTTGATAAGGTTGAGGTCAACCAGAGAAATTATAAAGATCAACTGAGATTCAAATAATTAGACGACTAAAAAGGCAAGTATCTTTTTTATTTAATCACACATTTACCCCAAACTGGGCTCAAATTGACTCATAGTGCAATGGAATTCCTGCTAAAACTATGATTTCAAGAGAAAATTTAAACAGAAACAGTGAATTTGCAGCGGTTAGCGCTCTGGCCTCATAGCAAGAAGGTCTTGAGTTCGACTCCCGGGCCGCCCGGGGCCTTTCTCTGTGGAGTTTGCATGTTCTTCCCGGGTCTGCGTAGGTTTCCTCCAGGTACTTCGATTTCCTCCTACAACTAAAAACATGTCCAATGTGCCTCCCCTCCCAGGACTACAGATGGAAATAGCTATAAGCTACAATCTGGTACAAGCATCTCTGCCATTGTGCTTAATGTAATTGTCCTTAATTAAAACATTACCTAAAACATTACCTAAAACTTCAGCTAGGACTAAAAATTGGATTGTTGAATGTAAGTAAGTAAGTAAACTTTATTTATATAGTGCCTTTCACAGAGCAAGGCTCACAAAGCATTTCACAAAACAACAAAAACAACAACAATAAAACAGCAATACATTAATAATAAATGGAATGGATAGGTTTTTTTTTGAGGATTAAAAGAGAGACTTACTAAGCTCATAAATTAAGCTTTAATGACTGATTTTAAGGAGGGAACAATGTCAAAACCTGGCTAAATGCTCAAAATATCAATATTTGTCTTTTTAAATTGTTGACAAAATGGCAAACTTGGAACTAAAATGTTTATTCTGTAGTTTAGATTATTGTATTAGTTAATCATCTCATATTGCAATCGTTTCTCTTCTTCGTGTCAATGCTCGTGGACGTGTTTAAAACGGTCTCTGTCAATGGAATCTCTCTGAAATCTCTCCATTGATTCAGAAGAACGCCATTGTTTACCGCTTTCTTCATCCCAATTGTGCTCATCAGTTACACTAAGCCTACAATGGAGTTAGCGAGAGATTAGATTCCCAAACCTGCTCCTCTGTTGTGTAACCATCTCTCCCTCTGAGCAGCTCCGGTCTTTTGAAGTGTGATCTGACACTCTTTTGACTCGTCGTTTTGATGAATCCAGCATCAATACTCAGCCCCGAGTCATAAATCTTCCATGTGGTCATATGTGATGGATTGTTTAAGCTGTAAAACGCCGCTGGAACACGGTGTGCTTTTGAAGGCAGGTACAGAACATTCAATTATCTCTATTGAGCGATTACAGAGCTTTTAAAATTGGTTGGATGCTTCGGTAGAGTTTAGGCGATTTTTGTCAAGACTGTTCTGATCCGTCAAAGAGATTGTAGGTTACAACATAAGTGTAGAAATGAAAGAATATAATAGTGATTTTAAAACTAAGACTGATCAAAAAAGTTTGGCTTGCATGATCAAACTTGACCATTAAATAGACTTTTTTTTTTGTCGTGGAGGAGTTTCCTGTGTGTTTCCATAGGAAAGAGCTTCCTTTCGTTATATTTTGTGTGCTACAGGAGTTTTGTCCTGATTTTAAGCCCGATGTGCCTCTCTACGAGTTCAGGGAGGTATAGCCAAAGTAAAGATGGTTATAAGAGATTATTTGTCATTACTCTGCTTATGTTTGCACATCACTTTGACTCTCACCTTCTGCACGAGTGCGAGGACCTTTACAACAGAAGCATCTGGTGCATCTGCCTTGTGACAGCAAATGTCAAATAAAGAAAACTAAAATCTTTGATGGATAAATCTGACCTGTGCAGTAGAGGAGAATAGTGTTTTTGTCATGATCAGAGCTGATCTTGGGGGTCTGTAATAGAGTTATTCTAAGTCTGTTCTGACTCAACCCTGTTCTGTCCTACGTCTGTCTCTCTGTGTCCCACAGGCCAATACAGTCACTGAATGAAGCCATGTGATTGGCGATTGGACACACGCCATAACCCTCTCCAATTTAACGCATGAAGATCACACAAAAACGCAAATGCACTCTCTAAATACATGTATGAATCTGCAGACACAGAACCCGCACCAACATTAACCATGTGTTTCTGTCTTTGACGCTGTGCCAAATGTGAGAAGGACAAGTCACAGCAGTGATGTTGTAACCTACTTGCCTGACCAGCCAGTCCCTACTCGCTTTGACACTTTACAAAGACATGAGGGTCTGAAATCAGAGCATCAGGTTTCAATTTCTAAGGCAGGCTTTCCGAGTGGGGAGTCAACCAATCACAGAAAACCTGGAAAATACACCAAAACATCGACGCGCTAAACCAGATGTTATAGTAAATATGTAGCGCAAAGAATTTTCAATTGAGCATTGATTTATGTGAAGGCTCTCAACACGGTTTGCTGCTCCAGTTTGATTGATACCTTCCTAATTGTTCAAAACCAAGCTAGAGCCGAAAAAAATAATCCTAGGCATCTTTAACTTTCTTTCTGAACTAACTAGACCATACCAAAACAATAAACTAACCACAAGGATAAGTGTCTTGCTCAAGAACACAACAGCACCATAAATTATACCTTAATCCTACATTAAGGTCTTGTTAATTTCACATGCATCGCTGTCACATTTTTGTAAAAGTTGTCACTATTTACCCTACTGTAGCATACACAAACTTCAAACTCCACTTCCTAAACACAGACAAGCATTTTGCAGACACTAAACACACTTTGTTGCTCTTACAATCTGTTTTTTTTCTCTCTTTTCTCTTCTTCATCCTCCACAGCTGCAGCAAGCAAGCGCTCATTACACAAGCCACACGTATCACCGTTAAACTATCCAGACCCACACCCCCGCTGGTTCTTTTTAAACAATAACCATCACCTCCCAGTCCCGACTTATCAAATGCATAACTTCAAAGCTCCACGGGGTCGCTTTAAAAGTACCTACAGCAGCCGCGCTTTCATAACATCATAGAAACATATTTAAACGACTATTTCTGGACCGTTTTAATGAGCCGATGCTTCTAAGAACAACTTCCGAAAAAGAAATCTTAAAAAAAATCCGACGCATAAATATTCAACTTTGTGCTAGGATACATTTGTGAGCACATTTTTGGCTTGTTAGTTGGGATTTCATTGTTTTGTAACTAAGCTGACCGTTTTTGAACTAAGCTGTAGGGCAGAGTCAGAATTCTGTGGGAGGTTTTTGCTTTTAAAAGTGCACGTCTAACCCTTTCTGGTCGAGATCATTTAGTTAAAATGCTGAGTTTTTACTATGAAGACTATGATTTGTGTTATGATAAAGTGTTAAAGCTGTCTTGAACTGTGTCAGTCTGTTTAAATGATGCAACAGCTTGTTTCTGACTTTTCAACACATGCCACTCACACCTAGACTGAAAATTATTTTGAGTGCACAATCCATTTAACATCCAAATCTGCTCTACATATACAGTAAACTTGCATTGTCTAATTGAAAGTATACAGTATCACTGATTCTATTTTTTATTGTCAATAGCTCTTTTTGTAGAATTTGTGTGATATTTACGTGTTGCGTATCTTCAAAATGACATTCACGCTATGTTCTAAAATTTGCTATAATGCCCAGCTCTACACAAGCTTTCTTGTTATGCTTAGACAATTGAGAAAGTATAGTTCATCTATGCTTCCCGAACATGCCACCTGACAGTGCAGCCACCTGATACTGCAGTATATTATGTGTCATATTTGGCAAAAGACTCTCCAAATGGCTTTCAAATGTGGTTTTGTTTTGACGTACAATATTATGTAAGTCATGACATCATCCACAGGTCTATTAAATCTATTTTTTTTCAAGGGTTGCATATTGAAACAGACTAAAGTTTGGGGCCAATCTGAGCCAAATAAAAACATTAAAGTTTAAATGAGGTTAAAACCACGGTAGTACACAATCAAATACTAGATTTTGACTTTAAATAAATAGATTTTTAAACTCTTTGGGCAAATTATTGAGGAGGTCTGTGAACCAACAAATATTGCTCTGAGGGATGCATTTGGCCACTGGGCCGCAGTTTGAACATGCCTGGTTTAAACCCTAATGGCTTTTATTCGGCTTGATAAAGTCAAAGGTTAGCTTGAAGAGTAATGTATTATATATAAGTGGTACATGATATAAAAATGAGTTACAGACATGATCATTTTGTTTTGCTGTGAGTGCCTTGTGCAGTCCTTGGGCCAATAGGGAGACCACAATACCTAAGAGTTTTGGAATGGCTCTTCCCAAAGCAAAAAAATAACAGGTCCTGGAAAACTACATAATGCACCTGCAAGATACAACATGGATATGACAAAACTGTTGTTCTAGTCCTTGACAAATGCACTGCTAAACACTTGTGTGCTTTCTGTTTCTGTAGGATTATATCGGCCCATGTTTTCCCTCTTTGCGACAATTACGCCATCAAATTCTTAAATGTCACAAACACAATTTACTGGCAGCGTTTTGTGTACATTCCTAATCCTGCGTTTTGTTTTGTTTTTTTGTGTAGGGACGACCGAGCTGGCGACGAAACGGACGGGAGGAGCGAACAGAGCGCGGCGGATACCGAGCCGGAGAAAGGTATTCGTTACATCTTCGACATGTGTGCAGCTATTTTTAATCGTATGTTCTAATTCCTACCCCGAGCGACAATCTATTTTGCAACATTGAGGCGTCCGTGTTGCTTTTGTGGTGTTGTTTTCTTGTTCTTCTCCTCTCTCTCTCTCTCTTTCTCTCTGTTTCTCCTCAGAAGCCCAAACCCAATGGGCAAACTCCACCGTGTGCGCCCCCCACCCCCCCCTCGCCGTACGAGTACACAGTAACTGGATTAGGGGTAGAGAGAGAGAGAGGGGAGGGGGAGAGAGAGCCCGTATTGAGGTCAAATTCATCTGTGTTGTCTGAATAAGGAGTTGCACCAGCCGGAGAACCGCGCTGTCAGATTCACTCATGATTTAGCTGCTAATTAATACCACATTTAGGCCAGTACTCGTATTGATTTTCTATACAGCAGCCATAGAAAGCAAGATTTCTGTCCTCCGTGTGCTTACGTTTTCCAGTATTAAGTAACATCCACTCACTCTTACAAAAAATGACCAGGTTAAAGCATGCTGTTTATCAGATTTTAGATAATCTGATAAATTATCTAAAATCTGATAAAGGGAGACGCAGATGAAACAAAGAAGCTGATTAGTCGTCTGTCATTTAGACCAAAATCTAACTTCACTCACCTCACATTAAAATTGTTTTTTGCTTCGCTCATTGATTCTGCAGAAATCCGCCATGTTTTTCAGTTCCACGGATATTTTTTCATATATTTTTTTTCGTTGGTTTTTACACGCGGAAGATGCGTGTTTCTGATGGCTAATTACTCTGTCAATCATGGCGACAGGAATCAAAGAGAACACGCTGGCCAGACGATATATTTTTAATATACCGTCTGGATTTTCCAAGCAAATATCGCCCAGCCCCAGGTGCACTGTGCAACTTTCTGGTGGTGAAAAGTCAACTTGACAGTTCAATACAATAGAAGGACACAATAATAGTTAATGTTGTGACCACACAAGCCAGAGTAAAAGTATACATATTTATCATCTATTTAGTGTTACAAAGACATTTAAACTAGAAAAACAGGCTTTTTTCAAGTTTATTTTGTTGGCCAAAAGGTTTACACGGTGTACCTTTAACCCTGTAATCAAAAGAACATAAGAAAACTTTCTCTGTGGACTGCCAAGCTCCAAAAGTAAAGATTTCCAAATACTGGACACAGCCATTATTAAGAAAAACTGTGATATGTTAACTAAGTCAGTAACAAAATTAACAAACACCTCAATCCAACATTGTTTTTCCTCAAACATTCAGTAATTTTTCCAATACATAAGTCAGAGGATAAGCTTCATATGTCAAACTGTAGATCTATCAGTTTTTACCATTACTAACTAAAGCAATAGTAAAAGTGGTTGCTAGACAACTAGTGGATCACCTGGAAAGACACAACTTGTTAAGTCCCATGTAATTTGGTTTCAGGAGACACCACTCAGCAGACACAGTGTGTTTCCACCTTATCGAGAACATAAAGCAGTGTTTAGACAAGGAGGGCATAGGAGGAGCCATTTTCTTGGAACTACTTGAAGCATTTGACACTGTTAACCAAGTGATAGTTTATTCAAAAATGACCAATTTAGCATAACTACACACACTATAAAGTAGATAAAAGTTAACAGAAGGCAATCAATGTGTAATGATAAAGGAAGTCATCTCCTCCCAAAAAACATGCAACACAGGCAAGCCACAGGGTTCCAATCTGAGACCAATCATTGCTTTTTTATATTTGTAAGCCATAAATAAGACCAAATCTGAAGCATTACATTTATTATATTTATAGTAATTTATGAAGAAAGTTTGTTATCTGAGTTCTAAAACCAAATCCTTCCACATGTGATCAAAAAGCACCAAAATGTACAGTTTTCTGTAGTTTAAGTCATTTAACACACTTAAAGTTGGACAAGATTTTAATTTGTGAAATCCTAATGTCTGTATCAGTAATGTGGATTTTAGCCATATTTCCAATGTGGTTACCAAAATGTTTTGTAATTTGCCAGATTGCTCAACCCTTAAGACCAAGTTTGATGTCGTTGCCTTAGACTAAGAACGTGAAAAAAGCTGATCCTAGATGTGTACTATTTGAGCCGCTTGTTAGACCAGCTCCTGTGTACTACAGTTCACGTGATAATGCAGCAGTAGCCTACTCGTCTAATGACCTGAAAACCGCTGCTGTGTCTGGGAGAAAATAGACTCCTTGTGGATTCTTTTGGCAGACCTGCTTCCTGAGGTCAGTCCGCTTAAGATTCAATTGTGCTAGAGCCACGCTGGTTCAAACTCTGCTTATATAACGTTTATGGAAGCTGGAATCTGGTTTAGTGCTGCTAGTTGTCACATTACAGTATCAGTTATAAGTAGAGAAAAAGAAATATTGCATGCTGAGGTTTTCTTTCTTTAAGTTCGTCTGTGCAATCCCATAAAGAGAATCAAAGTACAATTTCCTTGATTGAATGAAACTTTTTACCATTTGCATCCAATCCTCTGTCAGTAAGAGGAAACAGTTTGGAGTTCAGATAAAGATGTTATACCTTTTTGTGTGAAATTATAGTAAGTGAAAGTCATTTTGTTCTTTTTCAGTTGGACAAAATAACATAGAACGCAAACTTTTCAGAAAACAATATGCTTTCTGGGGGCCACTAGACTAAACTAACATTAGTCTTTGTCATTGATACATTACCTATGTCTTACTATTGGTTGTGTATGGCAAAAAATCAACACAGTTTTCTAGAGGCTAACAAAAGACAGAGTGAATCATGATACTTTATTCACAATATGATATTTATAAATAAAGTAATTTCACAGAAACACATTTCAAACATTGAAGTAAGTTAACTAAATATTAGTGTAGATGACAGTCTTAGTATTACTGCTGCCTGTTCAATACTGACTCATCCTTGTCCTATAGGCCAGCCTTTGGTTGTTCGAGTGACAGCTGGATGTAGCCAATCACAGTGTGCTTATCTCCATGATTGAAATCGTCCTTACTTTCTGTTGGCTTGAAAAATAAATTGATAGAAAGCAAATTTTAAACCAGGCACAATTCAGCGCTTCGACTAATGATTAATTTGGTAATCGTGATTATTTTTTCGAATCATCAATTAGCTGTTTAGAACATAATAGTCACTTGAAAATTTCTGTAGAATTTGAGTTGAGGTACATCGAAAAAAATTACTTCTAATCCCTATTTCTAACTATAGTTGGAACAAGCATAATAATAGAGTTTTCTTCAAATAGAGAAATGAAAGTCTTTTGTGACTTAAAAATAGGAAACAGATTAGAATAAAACTGGGCAAATCTTAGAAAGTCAAATTATACTTAAAGCAAGATAAATTGGACTTCATTTAAGCACTTTTTTCCATATTAACTTCTTTATTTAGGTATAATTTTTGTAGTGCAAAGTAGCTTGAAAAACTATTTCGAATGTAGGTTCACAAGAAAACAAGGCATTGGTTGCGATTAATCGATTAACTTGTTGCAGCACCAGAAAATTTTTGATCAACCTCTTGTCGTGTAGCTCTGTCTCATATTTTGCAGCAACTTCGACAAAGATTGACAAAAAAAGAAGAGAAAGTGCCTCGAAGTGTTTAGCATGCCACGCTGTTCTGTCCGGAGCCGCTTACACCAGCCCGCTCTGACAATGGATACCCAGCACAAGTAACTCCCAAAGTGGCCCGTCCAAAGCCCATCAGCTAAGCAGGATTAGCTCACAAAAAGAGTTTGAACACGGCAAATATTTGAACAATCACACTAGCCTCAATTGCTCAAACTCTGCTGGTACTTCAACGCCTTTCAAAGCTTCCAAAAAACACCCTCTACTTCTCAATATTTTGGATGTTTTTTTTTTTTTTTTAAATCTCTTCAACTCTATTCCCAGATCATGTTTTTCAAATTGCTGCGTGCGAGTTTCGAATCGTCAGGGGCGTCGCAAAAGTCTGACCCAGCTAAATTATCCTGTCAGTATCCAAGCGAATTGCCATAGGTGGTGATGAAAGATGTATGGAGGACTGTAGGGAGGATGCTACAGGTTACAAATGCAAATGAGTCTGTGTGTGTATGTGTGTGTAAACTTTCTGTTCCGCTAAAAAATTGTGCTGTGTTTTGAAAGGTAAAAGGATTGTCAGCACATCCACAGTTGAAGACGCAGACGGAAGCGGTAATTAAGGCTCGGTGTGGAAAGAAAGCTGCGTGTTTGTGTTGGGAGAGCCACGGCGCTAACTACTTGTGCTAATAAGAAAGCTCTAAGAGTATATAGCTATTTAACCATTTTTATCGAGATCCAGATATTTGTTGTGTGTAGTGTGCTCTTGACTGCATGGTCTGTAAAACTGAACAGGGACCAGTTTATTAAGGTTGTGCCATCAAAATATATGAAAGTATCCATAAAGTATTGAGTGAGTGAGATGGCAAATCTTGTTATGAATGTTCCAAGTATGTTTCATGCGCTAGAGCTGATAAATACTGTGAACAATTCAACAATTACCATAGAAATAAGTGCCTATGACAGGTTTTTACAAATTCCCTTTTCTTTCAATTTAGTAGATTAACTCTAGTTGTCAATATAAATGATGGTTTTACATGAATCAAGAACAAGTTTGTGAAGAAAAGTTGGAAAATATGTTGAAAAAACAGGAAGCAGAGTAGAAAAGCAGAGTAGTAGAGTTCTAAACTGATGACATCACACTAGAGAGACAGACATTTTACATTTTCTCTCAATGAACATATTTTAATGGCCCTTTAAACATAAATATAACAAAATGAGTGTGCTGTTGTTTATTTTTATGTCTCAAGTTCAAAAACCTGTTAAATTAAAAGATTTTGGTCCAATTTATGACATGGTTGCTAAGAACTCCCTAGTCTCACTAGAACAGGAAGTACTTTTGTAATCTGAAAAAACAGCTAAACTGGGATGAACTTTGTAAAATGTTTAGTGAATCTTAAATATAATGATCTTAACTTTGTAGTGTAGCACACAATAGAAAAAGTGACTTTTTAAGGAGACTTGAAATAACCCTAAATATTTTTTTTTTTCACTTAGGGACATTCACGTAAATAATCCAACAAACTGTATGCACTTACTTTAGATCTGTCAAAAATTCAATTTTAGTCATTTTGTCTCAATGCACAAATCAAGGTATGATAGCTGTATAAGCCCCACTCCCTTTCACTCTTATGCTGCATTCAGAATGGACAGCGTCCGAACTTCCAAATTTGCCTGAAATGCACACATTTTAATGCCCTACATTTATGAAGTTGCCGACCCAAAGGCCTTGTTGCTGCAAGAACAGATGTGAAAAAATTTTGTTTAAACGTTCCTGCTTTTTTCAAAAGATTTTGTTTTGGACGTAGGTAAATCATGTTGACAGAGATAGTTGTTGCATCTAGTATATTGTACGATGGCACTACTTCCTCACTTCTCCTTCTCCAGACAATGTCCCTTTTAAGCCTCTCTGTACTCCTCCGTTGTCATGTTGTACAGAAGTGGTTTAAACTCTACTATGAAGATCTTTGAATAGATCCATTTGAGTTTTGTTTGTTTTGCTGAGACAGTTGCCAGATTGTGAGAGAGCAACAAATGACAAAGCCTTTGAAAAAAGCTCAAATCAAGCAACCTCAACATTTCAATAAAAAATATTAAAAACAGTTACTGTCTTTTTTCAAGTCACTATGTCACAGTAGTGCCTGATTGGTAGACGCTCATGTTCAGGTGTTGAAAGTTCAACATTCCACAACTCTAGGGTTGATACCTGATGAGCGGCAAAAATGGCGGACGTCCTCTGATGCGTGAATGCGCAAATTTTGGCACTCTGGACACAAAGCACCAATCTAATTCGCAGGATTTTGGGATAAACAAATAAAAAAATCTGTTTCTATGCTTTGTGGAACTTGAAGTTATAGCTGTGCTTTGTAGACTGAAAACAACTGCGCTTTGGATATGAACTAGCACATGAACTAGCTCGGGATACGCCTTTAAACTCTCAGTTATCATGGAACCTTCCACTGTTGAGCTCCATTTCTAATGCTCTTTCCACCACTTTTACTCTTGTACTAGCTTCATAATCCAAGTGCAAATGTAAAACTGTTAAACAGGATCACAAATACAGTATAGAAAAGAGCACTCTTAGCTCTTTATGTGTAGGATAATGAGAGTGACATTTCAGAAAGTACAGAGTCTTTCACAGCCGAGGGTAAGTTAATACTCTACCTACATTACCATCACTCTGAGGCATGTTTATAGTGTGACACTGCTGCTGCTCCAACCATAAGAAATCATTTAGTTTCAAATGTATTCAATTGACCCACATCATACCAACAGCCCTTTCCCCTTTGAGAAAAACGACTACTTCAATAAGCGCTCACATTATGAATTATTCTATGAACTGATCTGAATTCGCTGTTACGACTTTTGCCACAATAAACCGCTCATTATTACCTTAAACACAATTCAGTTCGGACTCTTTAGAATTGGACATGAAATGACATTATTCACCTCTTTTTCCATACTTCGGAAATCATCAAATGTATTCTTAGCCGGTGTGTAGGAGAGATTCCCTTCAGGGCCTTGTCAAATGGCTAAATTTTCATAAATCAGTCACAGTTATGCGCATACAGGAGGATTCAAATTTCAATCCCAGCGCACCGCCGAGCTGTTATGCAAGATATTATATCATATTTAGCATACATCATTCAGCTGTCTTTACACTCTGAGTTTATATACAGGGTTTAGACAAATGGCCAGCAAGGCAAAGTCAATATTTTCTCTTTTCTCATGTCATTTATTTTTGTCTTTTTTTGTAGAAATATTTGAATGTGTAAAGAAAAGCGATTTGAAACAGGTAAATACATTTTTATATGTTTTCATTCTTGGCAAATTGCAAAATATGTCTTAATAATATCTCTATAAATGTTTTGCAGCTTGAGGAATTGCATTCAAAAGGGGCGGACCTCACCGTCCTGGACCAATCAGGATGCAGTATTTTACACCATGCTGTCAGCGTAAGAAGTAAAGATATGGTCAGCTATATTTTGGATAAAGGTAATCACTTTTAAACTTAAATAGGTTGGTTAATCAAATGTCTGACTGTAAATTGAAATCATGATATGTGCATTTGTAGCTCCGAGCCTGCTGGATGTGGCGGATACACACCTGTAAGTATTACATTAGTTCTATGAATTTGTGAGGGACAAATATAGGCCAATGTGCTCTCAATCTGTCACTGTTTCTAACCACATTTATCAGAACCACAAGGTCATAAATATAAAATAAACCACATCTGCCTCGTCTGCAATAACAGCTTTACATCTGAACTGACAAATGTTCACTTCCAAATGGTTGGCTCAGTTATGTTTATACTTGATATTGAGATAATCAGTTCATGTTTTAGTTGGTCAGTGAGAGCTTCTTAATTTGAGACTTTCTGCTGATAAGTCATTTGTTACGCTGGGACTTTAAAATCCACAGTGGTTTGCAATGGGAAAAAAAAGTACATTTTATGGAACATCTAATGTTCTACTTCAAACATTTTAAACTATTTGTACGTGTTTTTAATCATCAAACTTTTGAAGAGTAAATTTAACATATTCTAATCACATTGATGTTTGTATCTTAAAATAGTATCTAGTTTATAAATGTGCATTATAGTGGACAGAGTTTGCATGTTTCATTCTCTCCAGCTTTCAACGCCAACTCAAAACCTGCACCAGACACTAGATAAAGTCCTAAACTATGTGTTCTCTAAAGCCGGCTGCACACTACAGGAGTTTTGCCCGATTTTAAGCCCAATGTGCCCCTCTACGAGTTCGGGGTGGCGTGGCCAGAGTAACATTTTTCGTAAGAGACTTTTTGTGTTTCTCTCCTTATGTCTGTGCATCACTGCGACTATTTGTAGGGATACATCATGGTGAGGTCCACATGCTGTACAGTATGTGCACGTGCACATAAAAGAAAGAAGAAGCGATTGCCTCATTATCTGTAATAAAATGTAACCGTTATGCTCGCATTGTCAAAGTGCGGGATCCTTTTTTTACGATCATTACCAACGCACCTGCTCCTTACACCGACTTTAGCTACTATAACATGGCCAACATGGAGTTTGTTTAAACTTTTTCATTTCACACCCACAATGCATCAGTGTAACAGCTCCTTACCTCTAACAAGCGACTGTCCTGTGACGTTGATAAACCTGGTTTAATCCACTCACGTTTCATTGTTCACTTTTATACCGCGCCACGAAAGAAAACACTCTGCGCTCAGTCAGTGACACACGCGCTGTTCTCCGCTCACTCCGCCCCCCAAGTCTGTGTCATCTGTGTTCTTCCTGCGACGATGATGCAACTGTGAGACAAATAATCGTGGTAAATGTTCTTATGTCTGTGTCTTCTTTTCTTTGGCACGTCACAATATCACAAAAGATCCTAAACTCCTGTAGTGTGCAGCTGGCTTTAGTTTGTTCAACAGGGCTATGAGGTATATTGAGCTGACGTTCACACACTTGAAGCTAAAAATAGGAGCTTTGGACAAACCCACCCAAACCTGCTGAACTTCTTCTTGCTCTGTTCGACTCACAGAAACCATGTGCTCATCACTAAAATGTAATTCTGCAAAATGATTTAGCAAAATGTGAAAAAGCATGAGAGCAGGCTCCCATGTGCAGCTTTACTTTTCCTTTCTCTGAACTTGAAAGTAATCAGTCATTCAAGTAGGTGTTTCTCTCCAATGACTTTAGAAAACTTGAGTCATTTTCAGCGTGTCAAACCAAGATGAAGTTGTATTTGAGAGGCCTTTGGCTGTTGTGGCTGTGAGGATGCAGTCTTTGATGACTCCCTGCTGTCTCTGAATGTATTCCATATGTTCTGACCATCAAACAACTGCATCTGTATATTAAAGAGAAGAGAGGAGACATGAGACGAGGAGCAGAGCAGCCCCGGGCCTCGTGTGATCAACTCTCATGTGTTTCAATTATTCTGATGTGATTCCAGACATTACACATGTCATTAGTGCTGATAATAGGACACTGGGAAATACACATTTTCTGAATTGATATTATTAGTAAAAAGCACATCAAAAGACATTTATACTGAACCAGGATTCCTCCAGAGTCAACAAAATAAACAATAAAAAAATATATATATGCAAAGACTTTACTGTTTGTCATTCTAACCAATATAAATCAGATTTTTTTTTTCCCCTCACAACCTTATTTACCTGTGTTAATCCAGTAAACATATCAAATTTTGCATCTACATTGTTTAAGGATCCATCTGATGTTTATGTTTGCCTCTCTCTGCCCCGGACCCCCCTCTCTCCTCCCCTCTCGCCCCTCAGAGGAGAGACGGCCCTGCACCGCGCCGCCTCCCTGGGTCAGCGCACCATCTGCGGGTTCCTGGTGGACGCGGGGGCGGAGCTTATGAAAGTGGACACTCAGGTACGAACAACAACCAACCTATTCATTTTGTCAACGTTAATGACATTAATGAATTAGCTTTTACACATTACACATTTCTTCATTCATGCTGAATAGCTCAATGTGCCTCAAAATTATGATTATTAAAGACTATACAATGAACAAACAATTAAAATGTAAAGACTATTCGATTGTTTAATGCTGCGTTCAGAGCAGACGGCATTTTTGCGTTCAATTTTGTGTGTTTAAGCAAATTTTGACGCTGAATATTTATGAAGCTAACACCCCAAAACAAAACGCACGTTATGGAGACAAGGACACTTTTTATACCCAGTCGCACTTTTCTTCATTTCCACTTTTTGCAAAAGGCTTTGTTTTGCTTTGCTTCGTTTAGAAAAGTAGAGCTAACTTACTCGATAGCACAACCTCCTCATTTCTCCTCTTCCAGACTGTGGTCTGTTTAAGCCTGTCTCTGTACTCCTCCAGTGTCACGACGTACAGAAGTGGTTTAAACTCTGCAAAGAGGAATTTTAATAGATCCATGTGAGCTCTGCGTTAGTCTATACATGTCCTGTATTCTTTTGCCGTCTCAGTCTTTTGTGTTGCCAGATTTTCAAAAAGCAACACGTGAGCAAACCTTTAATAAAAGCCCAAAACTAGAGAGCTCAGCATTTAAAAAAAAGTTTTCAGTGAACAGTCTTCCTTCTTTCCCCTTGATGTGAGAGCAGAGCAGCATACGTCCAATCCGGAACTACTCCTAGTTCCGGATTGGACGTATGGAGAAATTTGGGGGGAAACATACTTTCACACATAGATTACACAAACAACACCACACGTTAACATAAAAAAGACCAAAGAACAAAAAGACAAGTGATCGCTGTCTTATTAGGCATTCAAGTTCTACCTTAATTGCACACTTTCTAAGCCTATGATGTGCAGTAGATGACCAGACAAATGAATTTCAATGCTCTGCCCGCAAATTCCTATGTAAATGTGTTGTGGACGCTTCAAGACCTTGGTTTATGTTGACTTAACATGTAAAGCGGACGCATTGACGCAAAAAAATGCTGCCCAGTCGTATAACGAGTGTGTAAATAATGTGATGTAATGTAAAAAAAAAAAAAAAAAAAAACCTTGCAGAGAGAAAGTGAATGTAATAAACACAACAAAAGACCTATGTCCTATGGCACGCATCCAAACCAACAAAAACTTTCCACTTAGTCCAAAGTTTGTTTGTTCATGTCCAAATTCCTTTTCCAAATGATTGATTTTAGTGCATCTCATCCAAAAAACTCAAAAGATAGTGATGGACAGGAAGAAGCCTAAAGCAGGGGTCAGGGTTCAGTCTAACCAGAAGCTGAAGGAGCTAGCAATAACTCTCCAATACATTCCACATAACTCCCTTAAGGGCTTTGGAATCATTTATTTTTAAACTGAAATGTCTTCTGTAATATTCATACATCGACACTTCATTGTACCTCGTATAAGCTCAATTTTTTGTGACAAAAAGAAGTTTTATTTTGTTTTATTTTATTTATTTATTTATTTTTATTTTTGATACAAACGGTAAACAATATAGTGAATCAATACAAACAGTATCAATGCAAGCAGAAAACAAGATATCTGAATCATATATTGAATAAATACTAATACATACATTTTATTTTAAAAGTTCTTATCTTATGTGGAAATTTGACATTGTATGCATATTCAAAGTAAGTAAGGCTTTTTTATTTGTACATTTTATTTAATGAATTGATATAATAATAATATTTGTGTAAAAAAGATTGCTTCGATTTCTGGATTTTGCATTTATGAATATGAAATGTATCCAACAGTAGGGCTGGGCGATATGGCAAAAAATGTATATCACGATTTTCTTGGAGCCAGATCACGATTTCGATTTGATCACAATTCATGTCTATTTTTTGGTCTTTTAGGCAAAAACAAGTATCTTGAGTTTTCAGAAAGTTCCTACTTGTCAATGGCTTAATCCAGCTGTCAAAGTCTGTTTTGTTGCCAGATTTTCAGAGAGAAATAAGTGACCAAGCCTTTGAAAATAAATCCCAAAAACAAGCAACCTCAGCCTTTCAATAAAAAAAAGTAAAAACAAAAAAAAAAATTGATTAATTTCAACTTTGTGTGTTGCCACTAAACAGGTATTTGGCATATTTTAATAGTTTTTCTAACATTAGAATCAAGTTTTAAGCTTGAAAATGTGCTAAGAATCCATGTTTCAGTTATAATGGATATATTTTTGTAAACCAAACTTGAAAAGAGACTTTTTAAGTGAGACTTTGGAAAAAGATTGTGGGAAATCACAATATGACGATTTAATGAAAAAAGCAGATTGTCACAGAGATGAGCTCATGATACGATTGTTATCACGATATTGCCCAGCCCTATCCAACAGAACCATAAGGTTTGTAAATTTATGGGTTAGGTTGTCTTTGTGCTCTATCCCAGTTATGACTGTTTTACAATCAATCTGAATCATTTCTTGGGACTTTGTAATTAGAAATTGTTCAAGATCTAACCATAATTTTAACGAAAAGGTGCATCTATAAAATAAATGAATCAGAGTTTCATGTTCTGCTTCACAGAAGTTACATTTTGGATCTACTGTGCTACTTACTGACATGTGCTGACAGTAATTAGACATGATACAGATCCCACATGAATTAAGTTTGGTTTTACTAAAGTGAAAAGTCAGTTTGTGATCTTGTGAGCCTATATGAATCTTTAACTCAATTATTGGTGTTGGCAGTATTCGGTTATCAACCACAGCAGTCCAATCATCAGACATCAGTACTGGCTCAAACACTGGCCCATAACAGCTCCTTCCTACATATCTAATGCAGCTGAAGCTCTGTATTCTCCCACAGCCCTCCTCCCGTGTGCTTGAGGGTGTAGTCCGCGCGCTGGAGTGGTCATTGGAACAGACAGAGGCGGTGGAGAGAGCTGTAATTGAGGTCCCGAGTGCATACGAATTATACTCTCCAGCTCATCAGAAGCTTTGTTACGCTGGAGCTGTGAGGAGATGGTCAAGAGTTTAGTTATCGGAAGAAACTTGTGAATTAAAACTCAAGACAATTACTGACAAATGAGGCAACCAAAAAAAAAAAAAACTTTCTTTTTTAGATTTCTTGGACAGGAAATGTAAGTGGGAGCAAGCTTTAACAAGTTTGTCTTATGACTCTTGTATTATTTAGTCTGGTTGTCAATATTTGCCGTAGTTTTTCATCTTTTCAAGTTTTAAATAAATGTTTATAACAAAAAAATACAATTACAGAAAGTGAAGTTGAGCTCTGTAAGAAGTCATATCACAAAAGAGAAATAATTTATACCCAAAGAAAAAATGTAAGATTTTGCAGAAATAAATAATTAAAAATGGTACATTTTACTGCAGATAATCAATGAGTAATGCAAACCAAAAATGGTATTTTACATAGATGCACAGCAGTTACCTGTGAGAGTCGCTTTGTGCTCTTGAATTTGCAGTATAGATTCTGAATAAATGTGTATTGAATACTGCTGTAATGTGTATTGCAATAGTACCTATGTTGTCTCATTTTAGTAAAAGATAAGTTAAGATATTATATTTAAAATTTATAATTTATGTTTTTATACAATTCATTTCAGTTAGTGCTTTAAATTTCACACTTAGGGCTGTGCAACTAATCATATGTACATTGTAATTATGATTATTGCTCTAATTGATTACAATAGTTGTAACTCACGTGTGTTCAGAAGCACTCATACATTTCCTTGCATAGGAAAAGTAGTTTTCAGGTAGTTTATTTACAATTGTAAAGTACATTTACTGCCTGCATATTAAGGCACACTAATGTTCTGTACATAATATTATTTGTAGCCCTAATCACACTAGGAAGTTGCACTGGGCCAAAACTATTGTAATATAACTGATGTTTTAATACAACATACAGTACAGACCAAAAGTTTGGATATGCCTTCTCATTCAAAGAGTCTTCTTTATTTTCATGACTATGAACATTGTAGATTCAGACTGAAGATATAAACACCATGAATGACCAGAAGGAGATGAGCTGGCCTCCACAGTCACCAGACCTGAACCCAATCCAGATGGTTTGGGGTGAGCTGGACCACAGAGTGAAGGCAAAAGGGTCCAACAAGTGCTAAGCATCTCTGGAACTCCTTCAAGACTGTTGGAAGAGCATTTCAGGTGACTACCTCTTGAAGCTCATCAAGATAATGCCAAGAGTGAGCAAAGCTGTAATCAAAGCAAAAGAACCTAGAATATGACATTTTTTCAGTTGTTTCACACTTTTTGTGTACTATACTTGTACATGTGTTAATTCATAGTTTGGATGCCTTCAGTGTGAATCTACAATGTTCATAGTCATGAAAATAAAAAAAAAGTATTTGAATGAGAAGGTGTGTCCAAACTTTTGGACTGTACTGTATAAAATACTAGGGATGGGACGAGACAGAATTTTCACGAGACGAGACGAGCCACGAGATTTGGTCCACGAGATCGAGACGAGACAAGATTTTTAAATAATTTGCATTAATTTTTTTCAATTTAGAATTATACAAGGCAAATAAAAAAAATAATAATTCGTAATATTTATTATTGTTAGTTTATATTCTTTTAGTTTAGCTTTACCTTTCATTATGTGTATCACCTTGGATTTTTATTATTTCAACGATATGAGTTTTGACTGAAATTGATCGTCCCCGTGTGTAGCTCAGGCTCCGCCCCTTCCCCTTTCCTTCACAGCGCTGCCGCTGATTCTTCCATGCTGCTGACAGGGACCAGGAGAGTTTCGTACTTTTTACAGTTATTGATGATATAGGACAAAATATCTCTTTGTGGATCTATTTAAACTATGTTTAAGTGTGAAAAACACTGCGCTGTTCCGCGATGTCCGCGCGTATATTTGACGATGATATATTTTTTACGCTAACTTTTACAATGTTTAGGACTAATTATCTCTGTCAATATTGGTCCTATCTTTACGAAATAAAAACTGAGACACAGTTTAGACTGTTTTCTGTCAGAATAGTCCCTACAAGTCTGTGTGTGGAGGAGAAATTTACTACAGCTGCTCAAATTACAAAACTTAATTTCATGACCATGGAAAAATCTCACGAGACAGTTCAGTACGTGTGCGCACAGTATCGTGACAGTTTGATCTCGCGAGATCTCGCGGCACGAGATCTCGTCCCATCCCTATAAAATACACAATAACACAATTATTTTCTAAAATCTATTCTTACAGGTTTATAAAAATGTGCTTTGTGTCACAAGTTTAAAATTCTCCTCTACTTCCTGTTTTTTTTCAACATATTTTTAAACATCTTTCACTAATAAATCTATCTACAATTACCGATAATATATTTAATATTAACCCTTTGTGGCCAATTCTCGACCAAGTGATTACAGAATCTAGACCTCTGTGTCTCCAGACTCTGGTTCTCATTTGTTTTAAAGGGACAATGCCTGATTTTTGACATTAAAATAATGTAACATCACCCAGCACAGATGTTTCTATTCAGATGGAAAAAAGTCCACAATGTCCTGTCTACATCTAATATAGTCTCGTTTGTTAAAAATATTTAGACTCTTATTGATGAGGTAAGTTAGTACTGCAGTGTAGAATGTTGGAGAACATTAGGTCTGACTCTTACATTTTTTGAATGGTCTGAAGAAAAACAGTCTTTTTTCTTTTTTTAGATGTCATAAGAATGTTGTTTCCATTTTAGTGAGTTATTGATATGGTGCGAGAAATGCGAAGGAATCTGTGATCGTGATGCCTTGTGATTTCAACAGATAAACCCAGCAACTAAACGGTTAGATAACAGATAATGAAATGAAAACCTGCCAAACATTCTGAGAAACTTTACAGTATGTCACTCTGCTGCTCGTGTCCAACCAGGAACTACAAGAACTTTCGTAAACTTTTTGACACTTTTACGTCGTACCAAATCTAAGCCACACACGTCAAGCAGCGAACTCTTACTTTGAGGTTACAAAATGTCTCCGCTAAAGCTTTCGTGTCACTCTGAGGTCCTAATTATGAATGTGCAGTCTGCAGTAATTATTTGACTGTGACAATGGTAGCCCTATTCTGTCATTACAACCTGGCACTGTTAGGAGCACGACTTATTAGAAAGAAAGTCTGCTCGCTCAATGTTCTTTAGAAAATACTCTGAACGTGTAGATGAGGAACAGAAAAAACAGCACTTTTTTGTGGTTAACTACTGCCAGGTGTTGGATCAATACGAAATAGGAATTGGACTATAAACTATAAAGAAGCAGTGAGTGGCTTTTCTGTTTCAGAGAGTCACTTTGGTTTCTGTGCAGAATTTTAGAGCAGAGCAGAGGTTGTATGTATTTTTACTCAAGTACTGTACTTAAGTAGCATTTTTGAGTATCTGTACTCTGATGA
This sequence comes from Mugilogobius chulae, assembly GCA_038363315.1. Taxonomy (NCBI): domain Eukaryota; kingdom Metazoa; phylum Chordata; class Actinopteri; order Gobiiformes; family Gobiidae; genus Mugilogobius; species Mugilogobius chulae. The sequence continues at coordinate 16,183,468 of CM076410.1, forward strand.
TTTTTACTTTTACTAAAATATCAGTTCTTTTAAAAGCTTTATTAACCCATTAATAATTGTATTCATCTTAAAACTAAGGTGTATCAGGACTTTGTGAACAAGTTAACAAGTAAAATTACCCAAACTGGATCATTTCTAACTGATGCATTTATCACAGAGGATTATCGGTCTAGTGCGCATGCTTCATGCAGAAAGTTATCAGGTTAGGTGGGAAACTTCTTGGAATAACATAGTAATGATAATTATATTTGTTAAATATTTTTCATGCTAACTGCAATTCAAAGTGCTTTACAGCATTAAAATACACTTAGAAAACACCTAGATTACATTAAAATGCATGTAAAAATGTAAAAACATATAAATACATTCCATTAAAAAAGTACAATAATAGTTGAGAAAAAACAAACAAAAACATCTTTAAAATCAATTCTCTGAACCATGGGAAGCCAATGCAAAGACCCAAACACAGGCGTAATATGATCATACTTTCTAGTTTCAGTTCAAACTTGAGCAGGAACAAAACGGTACAGAGATGGCTGTTTTAGATCAAGCGGTCTGACAGACGTCTGTCTCCTGAAGCTTGAACTTTCTCACTGTTTTTACTCACTTGAATGTAACGTTTATTTGTCATAGGGTCAAAAAGGCGGCTCTTTTCTACAGGTGGAGTGTGCACACATCACCAGTGTTGATAAAACAAATAATCCCTCGATTGGTATTTTAGTTTAGATAGTTTAACTTAATAGACCTAACAGATAATTCACTTGTTCAAATTCTGTTTCATTACATTTGTTCTTTTTTCAAGCTATTTGCTAATGCCTTAAGACATTTTAGTCACTATTTGCAAAACTCAAATCTCTTGAAAACATCAGAAATGTTTGAAACAAGTGAAATAAAATAAATCTTAAGAAATTGTATTCTAAAAATATGAATTTTTAACAAAAGAATAACCTTTGGCAGTGAGTGTACTTTTTACTTTTTGACATAAGTAATTTACACTGGTATACAGTATTTTTGTACTTTTACTCCAGGACTTATACTTTCACCAGAGTAATTTCTTACACAAGTAATAGTTTTACTAGAGTATGAGCTTCAATACTTTTGCCTCCTCTGAGCAGAGACAGATGCTCCCTCTCCACAGATCTGACCTACAAGTACAATCAGATCTAGTTGTGCCACATGCAAGTTTACACATGACCGGTTTTTCTGTGGATTTAATATAAGAAGGTCTTCCAAAGAATTTTCTTCCAAGAAATATCTTTAAAATCTTTGAAAACAACACTGAAAAGCAATGTCATTACCAACAGATATCAACAGAATTCATTTACATTCCCCTCACAACATATTTCCATATTGTATCTACATGTTCATGTTGTCAGAATTCTAAAGCTGAATCTGTAGTGCGTATGACAGGACTGGCAGCCATACTGTTAGCAGAGGTCAGAGGTCATCTAGTTTACATATCAGTTGAATAAATGACAGCGCTGTTCTTCTGCTGTCAGAAAAATAGAGCAAATATATGCAGTGCATCTAGAATTATGGATATAAATGGACGAAATTTTAGACTGTTGGATTTTTATTCAAGTAGGACTGGGCGGCACTGATAAAATGAATATTTCTGTATATTTGTGTCATATCCCGATAACAATATTCAGTATTAAAGATCCAGTTTCACTTTGTTGTTTGTACAAAGAAGCCGTAATTGCAACCAAAATGAAAACAGGTCAATATCAAGCAGTTGCCAGATTTTAAAACCTTAATCATGTTCGCAGTGTGAAAATCAAGTCAATCCAACAGAAATGTGTCAAACATATCCAAAACTCTCTGTAATGTGATGATTGGCAAAGCTATTTATTCATATTAATACCATAACATGGTACATTGCCTTGAAATATGAACACACATTTTCAATCTGGTGATTTCTATCAGTGACCAGACCAATTCACTTTTATATTACAACCAAAAATGCATTTCAATTATGTTCACGTATTTGTTTAGAAGTAAATATTATTGGACTGTAGAATACTGACACAATGTGATCAAATGTTTGCAAAATGTATCTAAAAAATTTAAAAATATGAATTTATATCCTCAATTGGAAGTTGGAAGCATCACTTTTCTTATTTTTTATTTTTATTTTTTTACCAGTAATCACATATTTTTGTGGCATTATTCACTGTAAACGATTTACTTAACAGTAACTTTTTGATATCTTGACAAAAATTTGAAGAAATTATAAAAATTGTATATATTGCCTCTGCCCAGTTTTTAATTGCGTTCTAACTAATTGATTAATTGAAAGAATAACTGTCCAACTAATCGTTTACTAAAATAATTGTTAGTTGCGACACTACAGTGGTGCCAAAGTTGGGACCGCGGGCCAAACATAGCCCTTCAGGGAGTCTAATTTAGTCTCAAATGAGAGATTAAAGTTGAGATGACAAACTTTTTTAGTTGCAAATACATAAACCTTGTGTTTTCCGTTAAAAACTATCTGATAAATGCAACACTTTGTGAAAAAATGAGACCACTGAGTCATGCCTGAATTGAATAATAAAGAATTTTAGTTCTCATCGGGAGCTGCGTTCTGATTGGCTGAGCTTGGGTGGTCCTCTCCAGTTTCACTTTGCTGTTTGTAAGAAGTGTTTTTCAAGCCATAACTACATCCAAAAATAAATGTATGTTGATAGTAATCTTGTGTCGAAAGATTTTGTAGAGAAAATCGTCAGATTTAAAACTTAGTCTGAAAAAAACTACCCAGCTTTAAATTTGCATAAAAACCCAATTTATGGTTTGGTTCATAACTTAATATTATTTTCCAACCTAGCCTGTTCTTATGTCCTTCTTTGCTTTGTTTGTCTGTATTCACTCTTCTGTTTTTTGACATAAAATACCCTAAAATTAAACTAATGTATTTATACAAATAGACAAGGTTCATTATCTGTCTTGATTTCTCCAAACACGACACACAAAAACAGCTCATTAGAATCACTTCACCTCCTCACATCTCGATTACGGCTCAGTCCCATTTCCTGCTTGATAAACGTTCGTGGTAAAAGCTAATAATTAACACTGATCTGCATACATTTGGAGTTGGAGCTAGTTTTCGCCTTTGTCTCACTCATTCACTCTCTCTCTCTCCCGTTTCTGTATCTAGGTCAGCGCTGACTTAAACTGGAGGGGGGGGGTGCAGCTATCTCAAAATTAGGCAAAAACGCATGAAGATAAAGATGAGGAAACAAGAATATACCGTCGAGCCACAAGTGAAGAACGCAAAGAGAGAAAGAGAGAGACGCAGAGGTTACAAAGGCTAAGTTTGGCTGATAAAATATACAAATGGATTCGCTTCATTTGCAAAGCTAGTGGATAATTAGACACGTTTATTAGGAAGTTATTTGGAAGTATGTGTTTAAATGTGTCCAATGTTTCCTAGCTCTTTCAGCACATGGTTCATCTCCACATGAGTACATTAATATTTACTGTAACGGACATGTTTTTATTAACAGCAAAGTGAAACTAAAGTCGACCAATCAAAGTGCTGCTTTGACTGTCTAAGAGAGTTAAGACTTTTTATTATTTAACACTACACAGCAGTCTGGTTTTGACAGTTAAGTGCTGCATTTACAAGACAATTTTTGGTGGAAAAATTTGTTCATGTAAATGTATAGACATTTTAAAAGACTCTTTAAATGTGTTTAAGAAATCCCAATTGTATTGGTTTTCACATTTTGATAGAAGGCACACTGTATTCCGACTTTAAAAGTGCAGAGTAGAAGTCTTCAAAGTAGTCATCTGGACAGTGTTTCCGAAGATCAAGACGTTTCGACTCTCATAAGTCATTTTCAATCTGATGGAAGTAGACTGAGACTGGCTGTATTTATACTAAGCTAAGCCCTCCCCCAGGAGGGGCTAAACCCACCCAAACTTGTTCCTGAAACCTGTTCCTAAAACTGGTTTGGTAAGCCCTAGCTTCCTTTCCATTGTTCCTGTTTCTATTGTTCTCTGCTTCCTCTTCATTGTACTCAGCTTCCTTTCCTTTGTTCTGACTGGGCCTGCCTAGACTGTTTCAAGCTCCCCTAACTAATTCACTGGTAAATTGCCCAATTAAGAGGAAGCAGAGAACAATGAAGAGGAAGCAGAGAACAATGAAGAGGAAGCAGAGAACAATAGAACAATAGAAACAGAGAACAATGGAAAGGAAGCTAGGGCTTACCAAACCAGTTTTAGGAACAGGTTTCAGGAACAAGTTTGGGTGGGTTTAGCCCCTCCTGGGGGAGGGCTTAACTTAGTATAAATACAGCCAGTCTCAGTCTACTTCCATCAGATTTAAAATGACTTTCGGATGAGAGTCGAAACGTCTTGATCTTCGGAAACACTGTCCAGATGACAACTTTGAAGACTTCTACTATGGATCACTCCTGGATGAATGAGGGACTACACCGTCTTTAAAAGTGCAGGTTTGTAATGGAGATGATTTAGTTTGGCAAAGTAAGGAGGCTTACTATGGAAGTTTGCTGAACTATGACTTATATTTAGTAAAGATCAACCAATATGGGTTTGTCTTTGGCCAATACTGATTTTTAAAAATGGCTGATATCAGTGGCTAATTTTCAAGGCTGATTTCTGAGGCAAATTTTCACATTTTTGTTTTGCAAAAGCATAGCTGGGATGAGTTTAACCAAACTATTGTTTTGTCTCATTGTTTAATGAATAAAACATGTTTAGGCACATCACAGAACATTTTAAAGAATAATTCAGACAAGGACTGCATTACAACACACAATGACACACAGTGTTTTTATCAGTGCAGCCACAAAAAGAATACAACTTACCTAAATGAGAAAATCAAAGCTGTATACTTAGAAATGGCAAGAGATAAAACAAGTCTATGTTTGTCTCCAAAACTGGGAGCTCAGCTGATCCCAAAACAACTGCCTGATCAAATATCAACAAAAATGATTATTCAAAAAAATCAAATATCGGCCGTCCAATATTGGTCTGTCTCTAATATTTAGTTTGATGTGCTTTCTAGTTGCTTTAATGATTAACTACTTTAAAAAGTGTGTTGAAGGAGACCTATTGTGTTTTTCCATATAAATTATGACATCAGTAATCAGTAAAAAACACTAAATTGATATAAAAGTTGGAAGTTGGTGGGTTTTCTATCAGATTCTATCAAATTTGAAACTTAGATGGTAGTTGAAAACAATATTTTTTCCCGAACACAAAAGCATCATTTGCAGAACAATACAAGACTACTCAAATGTGCTTTAATCAATCCAAACACAATAAACTACTAGTAAGAGAAAATAAGTACATTTAACTCTTTACATATTTAATAATTTTTTTTTTTTTTTAATGTCTTAAATCTGACTTGCGGCTCCTTCCACATTGCGTGTAAACAATGGCGGAGGTATTAATGACACTAGTGCATATAGATGTGTCTATATTTAGAAGTGGCACAGTAGGAAGAAGGGAACAAACAGCCTAATCAAGGACTGTCAAAGTTACTGCAAATCAGCAGATGGAAGTGTTTTGTTTATGTAACGATAATACGCCGTAATAAAGTCATGCCAAGGGCGTAGTAAAGATGAGACGACACAGCACCTGTTGTGTGGGACGGGTTTGACAGCAAGTTACCGTTTTCTTCTCAAACTTAAGGATTTGGAGTTTGTCTTTGTCATAAATAAAGTGTAAATAGCAATAAATCTTAGAATAAGTCAGATGAAACATTAGTGACCTTGTATGTCATGAGTGTGCTTTTAAACAGAATACATTGAGTAGATTAGCTGCCTTTATCAGCAATAGTTCCAGCATATTTTAACATTTTGTGTAAATGAATTACTGATACTGAGACGTATTGAAGGTTATGCGTTTACTTTTTCCACCTCTTCCCATTGGAACATATAACTTTACCCTCCCCATTTATTTTTTACAAGACTTCATTCACTGAAGGCTTTCGTACCTCTTACTAATAGTCTGCATAATTGTCATTGTACACATGGACGTGCACAGTTAAATGCTTGTCATATTTGCATCAGTTGAGTACTCAACAAAATTCATGTTTAAATAGTGTTCTTTGTTCATATTTTCAGAGAGCAACACATGACCTCAGTCAATAAAAGTTGCATATCATATGTCTTTACACTGTACTTATGAATCCTAGGGATGGACGAGATCTCGCAGATCAAACTGTCACGATACTGTGCGACACGTACGACCTGTCTCGTGAGATTTTCCATGATCATGAATTAAGTTCGTATCTTGAGCAGCTGTAGTAAAATCCCTCCCACACGACTTGTAGCAGACTTATTATGACAAAGTGTCTAACTCTGTTCAGTTTATTTAAATAATTTTGGTACAGAATATTAATCGTCAAAATACGCGCCACATCGCGGAACAGCGCAGTGTTTTTCACACTAAACATAGTTTAAATAGATCCACAAAGAGATATTTTGGCCTCTGTCATGTAAAAGTAGGAAAGTCTCCTCATCTGTGTGTGTCTGGTCCCTGCAGCAGCAGCGGCACGCTGTGAAGGAAGGGGAAGGGGCGGAGTCTGAGCTACACACGGAGGAGCGATCAATTCAGTCAAAACTCATATCGTTCAAATAATAAAAATCCAAGTGACACACATAATGAAAGGTAAAGCTAAACTAAAAGAATATAAACTAACAAAATAAATAATACAAATCAAATTTTGTAATTTGCCTGTTTAAATTCTAAATTGAAACAATTAATGCAAATTATTTAAAAATCTTGTCTCGTCTCGATCTCGCGACCAATCTCGTGTCTCGTCTCGTCTCGTGAAATTCTGTCTCGTCCATCCCTATGAATCACTTATATCTTCAAAAAAGAGAATTTGTGTGTTATCAGTGACGTCCGGTGATGTTACAGCTGGTGAGGCACAGTACACTACACAGGTTGTTTCTCTTTCACTTCAAGATTCCTTTTTGTTTACTTTGCATTCATACAAACGTCTCCATTACGTAAGTAATATTCTCGTGAGTTTCGTCTCTACACACAAAATAAAGATAAGAAAAAATAATCAGAGTCGTGAGTTTTGATCCTTGAACATTTTGCAGCGCCACCATCACCTGCTTATCCATCTGAACCAAATGACTGATGTATTTTGGCCATGGAGAGCTAGATTTCCCCCACGCTCAAAACCTCACTTTGAGGCAAACAGAGGCTTGCACAAACTCCATTTACTGTCAAATGAACTCACTAAAAGCGCTCACGTTTGCATAATATTTCTTAATAGAATTCTATTGTCTTTGTAGACAACAGAAAAACAAAGCACTCGAAAAAAGTACATCTACAAACAGATTGATTACTTGTTATGTAGAAACAGTGATGCACGCGCTGCATGAACGCTCCCTGTTCAATGTGTATGTGTCTGCGCAGGTCTGAGTGAGGCGAGCTTCAGTGCTGTAGATCAGGAGATTTAAACCACACAACTCATTGAAACCCCAAGAAATCAACCACATATGACCATTACGAATCATACTACATATAAAAAGATGTTATTTAACCATCTAAGTATTTTTTACTTTTTTTTTTTTAGGCTCAAACTAAACAAACAGCCTTAATACAGTTACAACAAAGATCAAATCATTCCCAAAATATATGCTATAATCAATCCAGAAACACATTTGTAGTTACATTTTTGTAAGACTTTATTCACTGTCACTAGTCCATCAACTTTTTGCAACAATCAGAAGTTTTATAAATGCAGCTATAAGTCCTCAATCATTTTAGACCTCGATGTACAAAAAGAATCTCCAACTCTGAAACCCTAATGACGATTACAGCTCCAGTCAAGGTTATGACAACTGCGGCCTATAGTGTGGACTTTAATAATACATGCTGGTATAGCGTAGCAACACATCCAGGAACTCATTGGAAGTGAATTTAGCTGTAATAATGCAACGCACCGCTAACCTACGTGTCCGAAGCGCTCAGAGAAGGGCATCTGATGTAAAAATCATGAACCGCTGCAGATGAGAGACGACTTGATGAGCCCAGGAGGGAAAATCAAAACACATGTATTAAGCATGATCATAAATATACAGTATACATTGCACACAACCTGCAGATACATATTTTAGCGCTTGTCATGTTGAATAAGTGATACCTCTGAACGGGCCGGTCTTATGTATGCACTTTCATGTCATGTGTTGTTCACGCTGCGAGACATAAATAAGAAAAAACGTCTGAAGTCATGTTTATTTCCACAGAAGTCGTCATATATTCAGTTATGTATAGTAGAACATGTAGAGAGCAGGCGGACTGTATATAGGAGCTGTTGGCTTTTGTTTTGTGAAATAATGACGTATCAGTTATAAAGAACATGTAGGATCTAGTGTTCATCAAGACTAAAGAATAAGCATGTAAAGTTTTTAGTTCAAATGTCCTTCTTTAGTCTAATTTGTCCAAATATAGGCTGCTTTTACTTATGATACACATACTTTTTCTTATTTAAATGCTAAAATAGTAACTTTTTTGGTAGAGGCTCCACTCGGGTCGATTTCCAAAATTATCGCACAACTAAAAAATTATCCCAAAATGGGTCGAAAATCGAACAGTATTTGCCTGCCTTAAAGGTGGGGTAGGTGATTTTCACACTACGAACACAATTTAGATTTTAAATCTGACAACTTTCTCTCATAAATCTTTCAACATATTACGTTTTGGTAGCAATTTTGACTTAAAATCCTCTTTTTTTCTCTTTTAAAGTGAAACTGGAGAGGACCACCCAAGCTCAGCCAATCAGATCCTGATTAGGACTAAAATCCTTTATTATTTGATTCAGAAAGTACTAATTTTTTCACAATGTGCTGCTTTATCATAGACTTTTTGTGGAAAACACAAAGTTTACTAGTAATTTACAACTAAAAAAGTTAGCTATCCCAGCTTTAATGTTAGCCTGACCTTACCCAGCTATGCAGGTGCAGTTACATGTTCAAATTGTTCTGTTTTATTCAGAATTCTAATTAAAACTGTACACAAGACTCTTATTTCCTGCTTTAGCAAAGCGTTTGATCTTAACTAGCAGGTTTTCAGGGCTACTAGCAACCAAGTCTTGAACAAAAAGCCCCAAAAAGTGACTCTAGTCCAACAAAATCAAATTAATAATAAAATAATTACTAGTAAATGTTTGTCAAGCACTGATGGAAGGTGTATACATTAGCATATTTAGCATTGGATTCAAGACATGAATGAACTGTTGAAAAACAGCTTTTAAGCCAATAATGAGTCAAAAGCTTTCTGCAACTTGAATCATGACATGTACATTAAAAGACACCTACAAGAGACTAGAAGAACATAACAGAAAGAGTTATTGTCATTGTCACAGAGTACAACGAAATTACGTTATTGAGTGAGCCTCCGGGCCGCTGCATCTTTTACGCGCCGCCACTGGCTCTTCCGAACATAAAATGCAAAAAAACATTCACTTTTTTTTATCTGTTTCTTTTTTTACAAGCATTTGAAATTTCTTGTTTTCATCAGATTTCAACGTTTGGTGGCAAATTTTTTTGAAATGACGTCCTTTTTCTAAATCAAAATGTGTTGTGTTGTTTTCCTCTGTTCTACTTTTTGGTGAAAAAATATGAAGTACTACAATAAAATAATGTCTTTAAGATAAAAAAAAAATACAAGGTTTACATGATTAAAACAATGAGGACGAGTGTCTTTTTCATCTTTAAACCAACATAAGCTGTGTTACAGACGAGGAGGCATCAGCACTTTTCTACTTTCTGATGCAGATTCTATAGATTCAGCCTCTTTTATAGAACATAGATTATATTTAACCCTCCAAACATGTAGAAATATAGTAGTTTAACCAGAGTTTTTCTTTTCCATCTTCCAGGGAGAAACGGCAAAGAACCGAGCCGAGCGGGCCAACGATCCGGAGCTAGCGACCTGGCTGGACAGCAAACAGCATTCCCAGATGATCCAGAGGGACGACCAGGAAACGACCGTCTGAAACCGGAATCAACAGGAACCAAACTGGACTGAACACAGCTGGTTTGAACCGGACCCAACCTGTTTGAACTCGACTGAGCTGGAATCAATGGAATGTGGAAAACTAAACAAACCTTTACAGACTGAAGAATATATATTGATTTTGTTATAAATGTGACTCAAATTGAAGACTTTTAGTTCTAATCACTGCATGCTTCTGTAAGTTAGAATTATTATTTTATTTTGACAATAAAAGTGTGCGTTTGAAATATTAAATCAACTCTAAACCAAGAAAGTATCAGTTTAAAATGCTCAGAAGTGCTCTTAATGGAAGAATGAGGAACGAGAACAATTTCTAGGAGTATTAACCATTCATTTAGACCGTTTATTTTGTATAGAATTGCCTTACGTTAGAGACCAATAAAAATCTTTTTGTGTGCGTTTTATCTCTTAATATTTGACGTGAATGTTTTGATGTGAAGCTGTCTGATTGTAAAATGTGAAAAGAAGCCAGTTCAACAAATTCCTGTTTAATATACTTCTTCTGATACATGTGAATCTTGTTTACCTGGGCCACACACTGCCTGCTTTAGTTCGAAATAAATGTCGCCTCCTTTTTAAATACAAAAAATATAATTCATTGTATGTCTTTCTTTTGTTATCTGCTCGTATGTAATTGAAAGTATTGACCGTTATGTGGTGAACCGTTTTCGTCCACACTGGGGCAGATTTAAAAGGATACATACCTGTCTGTTTGTCAGTAACTTAACTATATATCCTGTGAGGCTTGCGCTGACCACACATAATGCAGGTTGTTTCAGATATTCATTGGTTTATGTTCACATATCATGTATTTTTTTCACGATAGCTTCCAGTTCTTTTGATGTATTTCTGCCACAGAGTGATGTGCTGGTTCTTTTGCCCAACTCGTCACTGTGAACTATGAGAAGGGAGTCTCTGTGGTGAATAGGGCTGAGTTCTTTAGTCGATTAATCGGTCGATGGAGTCTTGGGTCGACCAACATTTTTCTAGTCGACTAATCCTTTATTTAGATTATAAGGATTGTATTCAACAGCAACAGAATCATTGGTCTGAACTGCTTTTTTGTCCCAGTTCCTCTCATTTTTTTGCATAATTTATAGTTTTTGCATGAACAACTACAGAATATTATTAGTCTTTCTGAACAAGGTTTCTTGCAGAGTTATCACAATACTCAAGGAAAAACTTGATTCTCATTACTATAATGAGAATTAGAACGCCCTTTCAAGAAAGTCAGATTTTTATACAATGGACTGACATTTTCAACACAAAATCTTAAGTTTATGATCAAACATTTTAGTTCCAAACCAGTTTTGATGGAAACTCAAGATTGCAGAAAAGATCAGATTTTGTTCAAATGTTTGTCCTGTTAATGTTTTCTGTATTTGTTCAAATCTAATTTCGACACCGGTTTTTACGTTGATTTGCAATATTTTGGACAACTCTACTTTTAGCTTGAGAGCCTTTACCACGCCCCCTTTTTAGTTGATTAATCGGTGGATGGACATGTTTTTAGTCGACCAAGATTTCATTGGTCGCTACAACCATATGGTGAACGATTCATTTTTTTTTTTGTTAATTGCTGAAGCAAGAAATGCAGATACAAAGACAGAATTTTTTTTTTTTCACTCAAATGTGCTTGTAAAGTAAACATGGAGGACTGGAGTCACTGCACACACTGTCCTGTGAGAGCAAGTGTGCCCCGTCCCACAGTCATCTTTTGATTAACAGTCAGGACCAGACCTTATCATAATAGCACGATAAGTGAAGTCATGACTAGGGATGGGTATCGATAAGATTTATCGATATCATGCCATTATCGATTCCTCTTATCGATCCGATTCCTTATCAATTCTCTTATCGATTCTTAAAATTATGTGTTTATGTATCTAGATTTAAAAAATGTATTTTAGCTCATTTCAATACATTTAGACAATGATGTGAACTATATTATGATGATTACTAATTAAATATAGGCTAAATGAAGAGCAGAAATAATATTTCAGAGCTAGAGGCATAAACTATTTTGATATTGATAACACTAATAACGCTATGTAAGGGTGTAACTTTGGCACGTGAAGTCCTGTTCTACACACATCACACTCTCCCTGCGTCACCAGGCCTTTCTCTTTCTCGTGTCCCACAAACTGTGCTACAGAGCCTAGTTGTTTTATTCAGAAAGTCCGCTCAGGTGACGTCTGCGCTGGAGAAGGCGGAACAGCGCGCTTCAGTCCGAAGCAACGCACGTGTCTCCAGACCGGCTGCGTGTCGCTGTCAGGACGCAGCACGCACGCACACGACATCCGTAACACGGACACAGCTCGCTTAGAGACGGACAATTCGTGCGTCCGAGGCGGACACATTTACTTCGGGCTGACATGCTGACAGTTGACCGTCTACGAGACGGAGAGAGAAAGTGAGAGAGAGGTCGCCAGGCTCGAAGAAAACGCACACAAAGGTACATTAGAGCGCGGAAAGAAAGAGTTTAACTCCCCCAGCTGACGTAGATGCACGCGCCTATCTTCAACATTCATATTAACGGAGAAGCTTACCTCCGCTGTCACGCGCTGGTGTTGGCCGCATGTGCGCCACATGTACATATTGTCTCCGTTTCTTCTCTCTTTTCCTGTGCGCGCTGTACGTAAACGCGCTTATCCACGTGAATTGGTGAGAGACTAGCTTTGCCAAAGCTAAAACTTGTGCTTGTAATAATGAAGCCGAACTGAACAGCCAGCGTGAGGTGAAGTTCGGCAGTACTTAAAGCACAGCGCCCAAACGGCACGATAAGAAGAACGATAAGAGAGAGACTAACGAACCAGTTGATTGCTAAAATAGAACGGTTCCCAAGTAGAACCGGCTCTCGATACCCATCCCTAGTCATGACAAGCCTAGTCTCACATGTCCGCAGTATCTTTACATGTCCCAAGTTCATGTCCTTGGTAAGCTCATTTCTCCGTTGATATGAATCGTATTGCAATTAAACACATCCTTTTACGGCTTAGCATGGAAAGAACGTGTTTCTGCAGTCATCCATAGAGGTCCCTTTTATCTTAAATCTGTCTGGTTTACCTGTGTTTGTCTCAGTCCAGAGAAAGACGTGAAGAGCGAGCAGGTTTTAGGTAAAGTTTCATAATTGTAACAGCTCTTTTGTCCTCCATCATGGCAAAGTGAGCGCTCCTCTCGAAGAGCATGACGACACGTGCGAAGAGTCAATATTATGACATGATTTGTGAACATCAGTATAAACATATAGACTCCAGTCATTTTTCAAAGTCATGTGTAAATTGGACACGTCGATATTGCCTGAATAAATATCGATTGTGTCAGTGTGTATAGCGATAAAGAAAGAAGCACGTCATGATGTTATGTAATGAAAAGTGTCTCCTGCAGGGCCTAAACACAGGAGGAGGTGGAGAGGCTGAGGAGGCTGACGGTTCTGCTGCTGCTGTGGATGTTTTATTATTTTATGTTTTTCAGATCTGCTGTGGACCTAAAGACACAAAGTTACAGGTGAATAGGAAAAATACCATCAGTGTAATTGACATTTACAGTTCACCTTTACAGATCCTCGAGCAGTGTTTCTTGCCCATGAGCTTTGAAGAATTGGTAAGCTGACTTTTATGGAAAAAATTTAGTTCAAGACCAGCAGGGAAGTAAACATGCAATAAAAACTGGATCGACAATTATAAATAAACTTTTAAATAGATATAAATGTAATGCATCCTTAAGGTAAAGCCAAGATATTAAGTTACAAAGAACAAAAACACTTGCGTACGATACGTAGCTACTTATTATGGCTGAGCACAGTGCATTAGGACGTGGTTCAAAGTGCAGGTCGCCAGATGATTCTGATCAGTTATGACTTTATGCGTTTATTACATTTAATTTGTATCAAACAGTATGTTTCAATACATTTGGACCTTATGACACAAGAAACTGGTCAATTAAATGTAACTAAACTTATTTTTGAATGGTTTAAAACTAATTATTGCAAAATACTTATGTGAGGATTCTTGAAAATCTGAAAACTTTGGAATTCCTGCTTTTGGAGACCCATGGTAAATGTTTTGAAGCACTGCTGTTTTAGACTGATTTTCAACCACCTCATAACCACCTGTGAACACAGTGTGTTAGTCGGATAATTGGAGCTTCTAACTTCAAAAGGTGATTTTTTTTTGCCATTTTTCCAGGTTTGATTTACAAACATGCTCAGTAATGACAGAAATATAGACTATTAGCATTTTTTTTATGTTTTAACGTCTTTATTAATGATAAAGTACTGTTACAAATTTGTCAAAACCATTATTACACTTTCTACAGTGACAATTAATTGATTATTTCAATAACTTGTTATTAAAGAGCTGCAGTCACTTGTTGTTTTGTTTGTTTGCTTGTTTGTTTTTTCAAAGGCTTGGTCACTTGTTGCTCTCTAAAAATTTGGCAACCCTGCTGAAAATGAAATGGAGCCACATTTGAATATAGATTCATTTTGCACAAAGATACACAAAGATGTACAAGTAGCATTTTGATGCATATTTAAGATTATAACTTAATCAAGTTTAGATTCTGCAAAACCTTCAGAATCGTACCATTTCCAACACTCTAAGACCTGGCGTGTGTGGAGCTACTTTACAGTCTTAGAATTTACAACGTTCCATATAAATCTAGAGATGAAGTCCACTCAATGAGATGATAAAACATCTTTAGGAGCCTTGGACAGGTATATTGTTTCCAGATGAAGCAGTGCCTGGGCTGAAGATATTAGAATCACCTCTGAGTTCTATTTCTCTAGTTTCTCCGTCTGGCAGTGGAACGGGGATCAGAAGTGTTGGAAGCCGGAGCTGTTGTCGTGGTGTGAAAGATGGACCGGCCGATGGAAATGTCAACTCCTTCAGCTTGTTCCTGTGACCTTTCCTAGCTCCTGTCTGCTCAAATCATCCAAGGTACTACTACGATTACAACAGCTCAGAGAAAAGAGCTTCTTCCTTATTTTTTTATTTATTTTTAAGTTATTTATTCTCTTTGGACAGTTTTGAAAAGGAAACAAAAAGATCTGTAGATAGTTCTAGCCATTTTAGATATTTTTGGTATATATAACTGCACCTTAATTTGCCTTACTAAAGCCTAAGTAAGCATGAATAGAGTTAATAATTCATTAACAAGTCATCAATTAATGAATGAAAATGTTTATTAAGGTTTCGTACTGTTTGATTAAGGATCTAAAGTTAGAATTTAGAGTTAATGATTAGAATAAGGCTTGGGTTACTAAGTTTAAGTTGTTACTAAGCCTTAATAAACTCTTTCATCCATTAATTAACCCATTATTAGTCTTTATTAAGAGTTTATTAAGGCTAATGAAGATGTAGTTATTATAAAATGTTGCTTGTCTTAAATAACAAAGAATTAATTTGTGCAGCTATGTTCTCAGTAGAAGTAATCATGTATTTGAACAGGTTTAGCTCGTTTCTATAGACAGATATAAGTCATGTTTATAATATTTTTGCCTATGACAGGTTGGATTACTCATTTCACTAAAACTGGGTTAAATAATAAGATTTTAAAGGCTTCATACCAGTTTATTAAAGGAGACCTATCGTGATTTTTCTTTCCATTAATGAAGAGACTATGGCAGATGAAGATCAATTATTCACATTTTGTTTATTACAAGACACAAAAATGAAGTCTAAAGCGACTTAGAAATAGAAACAGATCAATTCAGTTCCATTCAAAACAGTGGAACTAATAAGCCTTGCCTCTTTATTGTAAAATTCTACTTTAATGAAGCCACACATTTTAAATTCTGTTTTTGTTGTTGTTGGTAAGTGACTACATGGGATTTTCTACATGTTTTACTCAAGTCTGATTTTTGAGTAATTGCAAGTAAATACAGACAAGTGGGTGTGGACAGGTGGTAGGTGAGATTGGGTTTTTCTGAGCATCAGCTGCAGGACAATATAATATTACTTAAACATGCAGGAATCAATCCAAATACAACTTTGGGTGATGAGAGACACTGCTGTAACATAACTGCTGTCACATAATTAGGTTCGGGAAGCATCTGTGGTTACCATGGAAATAATGGTAAATCCGCCATTGTTGCAGTTTAGCAGAACTTCCTTCCATAGGAATACATTAGACAAAACGATTAAAAAAGTAAACAAACAGCCATGGAGCAGCCAAACAAGCTGCTGGGTCAGCACTCGTAAATTTATATCACTCTGTAGTGTCAGAATATGATTTAATTAACGCTATTTTCAAATTTGGCAATTTAAAATTTCCATTGGTTTAACATTGAACCAACTGAACATTCTACAGCTGTATGATGTCACAATCCCGAGCCTAATTGGTCTCCTTTAAAAGTTGACTTCCTGATTATAAATGATGAAAGGTAAATGCTAGATAGTCTGGTCCGGAGGGACGGTGATTAAGTTTAGGAAAAGGGTTAGGGTGATGAGCAGGGAAAGGTTTAGATAAAGGTTAAGATAAAAAATATAACCGTTTAGGCTCATTTTGCAACAGTTTAAGGTTATTACCATGGCAACCGCACACTTCTGTCCTCCGGACCTGACTATCTAGCACTAACCATGATGAAATCATGCTGAGAGGTTACCTAGCAACCATTGTATACTGGGCCAAAACTCCTCTAATGTGAAGGATTATTTTAAATTGACTGATGAAAATACACAAGGAAGCATTTAGTTTTCCATTTTATATGACCTAATAAAACAAACTGTGTTTCTGTGAAAATTGGTAAATATAATGGTCTCTCAGTGCGATCTCTCTACTTCCTGTTATTTTACCATATTTCTTTCTTTTCTTTTCTTTTTTTTTAACAATAAATGTACATCATTTAAAGTTGCACAGTGTAACTCCCTGAACAAAATAGGCTTGTTTTTGTCATTTAGATTTTTTGGTTGAAAATCTGTTCTTTTACTGGTGGACTTGCATGGACACAAAATGGACCTCCAGTTTTATTTAGCTATACAGTATGTGTTCACATTATGGCATAAAAATGTATTTATCCCAAAGAATGCTTCTAACTTTGTATTTCTACTGAATTGCGTAGTTGACTTTTCATCTTCAGAAAGTTCCACAGTCCATCTTTAAAAAAAACACACACTTATAAGTACTTTTTTAGTTTGTTCAATACAAAAATGCTTACATAATAAATAAACAAGATATTTACTACTACACATACTTGACTTGAGCTGTTTCTTGTTCAATCACTCTGACAGACATCTTCCAAAACAATCATTTCCATAATTATTCACCACACTGCTTAGTCAAACTCCGAATTAGCAAACAAACGCGTCGGAAACAGCGAGGCTTCTTTTCTGATTCCCTGATTAGGTCCTGTAAACCTCGCTGCGATGTTTGAAGTGCTGCCGTATGTATTTCCATGCGTTTGAAGTTACGAGGTGGCACCGGCAGGCTTCTCCGCGACACTCTGCCCCCTCGCCACCACTAACGCTAGCTTTCATCTTCACATAAGTTTACTCTTCCCCAAAAACTTAAGACTCCGGAGCGAAGAAATGATCCAAGGATTGTCAGAAGTGTGTTTTTTTCATTCAACTGTGGCGTATGTAGATGTGTAATGTACATTTTGGACATTGTTAAACTCAAATTTGATAGAAAATGGCTAAGAAATGTAAACATGTTTGTTGACTTCCTGTTAAAGCTGCAGAACTGATAAGCCCCGCCTCTTCAGAATAAAATTTAACAGTGATCACAAGAAATACAGCCAAATCAATGGGGATAGGTATGGTGGCCCTGGAGGGTAAAAAACACACACAGGGGAAGCATGCGCACAAAAACAAAAAGTGAAGTTCTAAAACACAAAAGCAAATTCAATCACACGCACAAAGTAAAAAAAAAAAAAAAAAACATGCTCAAAAACAAACATAAAAAAACACAAAACCAAATTCACAAACTAAGAAAGTAAATTCAAAAATTCAAAACACGCACTAAAATAAATAAATAAATAAATGCATGTAGATTTAATAGTCGCTTTAGTGAGTTTGTATTTTTAATTTGCATTTGAGGTTTTGAATTTATGTTTTTGAATATGCAATTGTGCGTTTGTGTTTTATATTTGTGTGCATGTTTTTGAGTTGCATTTTAAATTTGCGCTGTGGTTTTTGAATTTGCTTTTTGAATTTCTTTTTTATATTTGCTATTTAGATTTGTGTGCATGTTTTTGAATTTGCATTTGGTTTTGAATTTTCATTTTTGTTTTTGAGTTTTTGTGCATGTTTTTGAATTTGCGTTTGTTGAATTTTGGATTTGGTGTTTTTAAATTTGTGATTGTTTTTGAATTTGTGTTTTTTGAATTGTGTTTTGAATTTGGTGAATGTTTTGAATTTGGTGTTTTTGAATTTGCGGTTTTTGAATTTTGCGTTTTTGAATTTGGATTGTGTTTTTAAAATTGTGTTTTTGAATTTATGCGCATGTTTTTGAATTTGCGTTTTTGAATTTGGCGTTTGTGTTTTTGAATTTGTGTTTTTGAATTTGCGTTTTGAATTTGTGATTATCGTTTTTGAATTTGCGTTTTTGAATTTGGTTTGGTTTTGAATTTGTGTTGTGTTTTGAATTTGTGGTGTTTTGAGTTTGTGTGCATGTTTTTGACTTTGTGTGTGTGCTTCCGTATATGTTCCATGTTTGACCCTTCAGGGCCACCGTAGTGAAAACAGACACACGATGAACACAGCTGCAGACGTTACAAGACTCAAACCAGCAGGAATCAGTCCAAACACAACTGTGAGTAAACTGGGACTTAAAAGTTTTTTCCATTTAGGACAGATAATTGGTGTGTTGGTGACATCTGCTGCTGGTAAATTAGTATTGTCACAAAAAACTGTGATTTTTATTTCGCTTTGACGTCAGTTTGTAAATCCAGTCCACACATTCGACTTTCATTCACTTT
Organism: Mugilogobius chulae; assembly: GCA_038363315.1. Lineage (NCBI taxonomy): Eukaryota > Metazoa > Chordata > Actinopteri > Gobiiformes > Gobiidae > Mugilogobius > Mugilogobius chulae. The sequence goes on from CM076410.1 coordinate 16,202,393, forward strand.
TTAACAGGAAGTGTAAAAGCAGAAAATCAATATCTCCTCTGCTGTTGCATCTACAAACATTATTTTCTATTCATATTTGAAATTTTGAAGTTTTTCCTGAAGGATTTGTCAATATCCAATCTGTAGTCTGGTTTGTAACCTTCTCGCTCATATCTAATTACTCAGAGATGAAAAAGGCATTAAAAACACTCATTTTGATCTTAACTTTTTGCATTGCTCAAAATTGGATTTTGAAAATGTGCTTTTTAGCTTTTCATCTATTCAGAATGTTTTTTATCATATTAAATATAACATTCATAAGCAATTTAAAATGCCATACATAGATTTTCTTCTATAAAAACAATGCAATGTTTTCTACAAAAACATCTGTAATTGAACAAATAAATCCAACTCTTTACCTCTTTCACATACCTTTTTTTGACAAAAAAAATGCTTTTCAATATTTATTTAAAAATCACAAAGATTTTATATACATAGAAAGCACAAAAATTATGCTAAAATACAGATACGTTTTTGTAAATTATAACATCACACTAGGAAATTACATTTTTACACTGTAACAACTGGGATCATTATTTGAATGGCTTTGTTCTGCAATTTTTTTCTTATTTTTACCATGGAACACAAGCTCAGAGAAACATTCCGAGATCCGAGTTCTGACCTCTGAGGATGACTGGAATGCAACATTTTAATTAACAAATACAATAACATCTAAACACACTTATTTCTTAGTCATTCATTTAATTAACTTATGCAAATGTAAATTTGCCTGGAACGTGTCCCTCTTTCGGATGTCTGTAGCTGTGATTGACAGATTAATTAGCCAATCAGAGACACGCATCTTTTGCCGTGTAAAATCCAACATGGCTGCTCCTGACGAAAAAAATACATGAAAAAAAAAACGATTTTAATGTGAGGGAGTGAAGTTAGATTTTGGTCTAAATGACAAATGACCAATCAGCTCCTTTGTTTCATCTGCGTCACGCTAATAAGCTAACCTGATTGATCTGAAACGCAGGCGGAGGGCGTGGTGACCAGACCCATCTTCACATTTGCTGAAGTGTGGGTTCTGGATCCCAGGCAACATGCAAATATAATCTCTGTAACTTCAATATTCTACAAAATCAAGGAGAATAAGGTTTATTCCAGTCTTAGTTTTCATCAACTGACCCTTTGATTGAAATTTGAAACACAAATTGCGTTTGTGTTTTAATATGGCCTGTCTTTTGAATCTGGTTTTGGAATTTGTGCTGACGTTTTTAAATTTGTGTTTGCGTTTTGGAAATGGCATTTTTTGAATTTTAAATGTGTGTTTTTGAATTTAGATTGTGTTTTGGCATTTGTGTTTGTAATTTTTAATTTGTTGTTTTTGAATTGGCGTTTGTGTTTTTGGAATTTGTGCTGACGTTTTGAATCTGTGTTTGCGTTTGGAATTGCATTGTGTTTTGGATAGTGTTTGAATTTATGTGTGTTTTGGAATTTGTGTTTGTAATTTTTAATTTGTGCTTGTGTGTTTTTAATCTGCTTTTGTGTTTTTGAATTTGCGCTTGCGGTATTATTATATTTTTTTTTGCGTTTTTCATGCAGTCTACAAATCTGGCAGCAAACATTTTTTCATCGACCAATTCATCTTCTCTTTCACTAAACCCTAAAACACATCTTACGACCTTTGACCTGAGGCAAAAGCTCTCTCACACGTGTTTTGTAAAAGCCGTGTCGCTCTTTTAGTCTGCGTACAATAGGCCTGACGCTGTCCTGGATAGCAGACACTTAGCGCGTTCCACCTAGGGCGCTTGCTTCCTTTAGTGTGTGTACGGCGTACGCTGCGTCGCCATGGACACGGTGAAAGCTTTCTGATTGAGAGAAAGTTATCAGAGCAGAGAGAACGGCCACCTCGGGGAAGTGCTGCATTCAGAAGGCTCAGGGAAGAAGCAACATGGAGCAGATACGTGTTATGTAATCCTCCAGTGGTATGTGTCTGTGTGGTGGTGGTGGTGGTGGTGCGGTGGCTTTTGTGGTGAAACAGTTTGGTGCCAATCTAAAGGTCAGCATCTATTCAATCTTTGACTAGACATTTTATACTCTATTTCAGAATCTACTACATTATTTTAGTAGTGTGTATTTTAAAAACTATCTTTAGGATTGATTTGATGAGATCGTAGAGATGGTGAACTGACCATTAGTGATCGCAGCTTGTGTACATTGACTCTGATGCAAGTGTGGCTCAGGACTGCGTGGTTTTATCAAACTGTCTTATACACCAACTCCAGTGCACCCCCGTCTGTATTTGACCAAACAAAAACAAAAAATGTGGAAGAGATGAATCGTTGTAGTCTTAACCCACAACTATTTCTAAGAGCACAATACAATTTAGTTTTTCCTAGCTGGAGCTGCCTACATCTCAAATGTCAAGGTCAGCATTATCTTATGGTTAACCTCCACGTCACCAGACAGGAAGCTTCAAAAAGTATGCATATTTAGTTGTAAATCATATTTCAGCCAAATGGATTTTTCAAACATTTCATGACTGCAGACCTCATGGGGAGATCCCTCCACCGAGAGGACCGGAGGTAAAGCAAAACAAACCTCATTTTGTTTGTTGCTTGAAATTGAGACTTTTTTCCTTTTGCTGGCTAAAGTATCAGTTTCTATGACAACCAATGACTTTCACAGACATGAATGTGATGAACTGACATGTAAAAAACAATATAACACAAAGTTTTTTACACAACATATTTTTGTAATAACTGGCCTTGGGGCAGTCTTGGTGGGGACGGTGGTAAGTTTAGGAGAAAGGGGTTAGGCTAATGGGTAAAATAAAAAGGTCCTAACTTTGGGCCATTTAGAAACAGTAATAAACTCATTACATGGCAACCAGCTCACTTTTGTCCATCTGGTATCTTGTACCATGGAAGTATAATCATGGTTTGTAAATACACGGCGACGATAACATTCAGGCTCCTCTTTGTTTTCTTCAACGCTATTGGCGAGTCACAAATAATGTTTGAAGTGAATAGCTCCACATACAGCACCATGATATACTGGATGTACATACTGTAATCCATGGTGAGGGGGGTCTGCTCATGGAGGTCTGCAGTCAGATGCTTCTCAACTTTTTTGAGTTTTTAATCCTGTTCTAACATTGCTTTACGTCACAAACACAGCTGCAGTTGTGTCAGTGAGATACTATTTTTTCCCCTCTGAGCCTCAGAAAACACTGCACTGAGTATTCTGTGTCATTGGCAGATCTGTGAGATCTTCTGTAAAGTTTTAAGACCATAAATCATCCAACTTCATTTGGAACATTTCTGCAGCATCAGCATATCAAACAAAATCATTTAAATATTTCTGCTGTGTAATTTCCTTTGTAGCCAGTAAATAGAGCTCCAACGTCATGTAAGGCTGGACGATATGGACAAAAATCTATATATCAGTCCATCATTTTCATATCTTGACAAACAATATAACTCCATAACTTCGAATTACATATTTGAAGTGAACGTTTTTATTCCAACCCTGTAACCTGCTGCAGAAATATTACACAACATACATGAATTTAGCAGAGAACTATAACTAAAAAAAACACAAAATTCTATGCATATGTTTCTATCAGTTCTATCATCTCTATTTAATCTTGATATTTACCATATGGCCATGTGAATATCTTTTCGAGGAAATATTACATCATATATTTTTGTCCTTTAATCAATCATATAAAAAAAATTAGGAAATACATATTTTTTTTTACTACCAGTACTATTTGTGAGTTGTAAATCACTAAGCCCAGGGGAAAGTGATGAGGCGAGGAACCATAAATCACATTATTCGAGGACCTCTGAAAGACTTCTGTGTTCCTTTGATTTCGTTCGAGCTTAGCCCTGTTTTCTCTCTGTGTCAGTCTTCCACAACAGCCCACAACAACACACTCGCTTTTCACATTTCTCTGTTTACAAACCAAGAACACTTCCCACATCTGTTGCTTCCTCTCATCGATTCTCTTTTGAAACATTTTGGCACTTGTAATTCCCCTTCCAAACACTTCCATGATCCGTGTGAAGCCAGGCCAAACTTCCACCTCCTCCCTGCTCTGTGGAAACTCCTCTTTGTCACCGTGGGCTGGTGGGCGTTCCATTGTTGTTCTCCTTCTCAGTTCTTGTCTTTCACAATCTACGGCTCGCGTGTAGACGGGCTTATCGTGATGCAACCAAAGCCAATGTTTGTTGTGATGGCGGAGAGGCGTACGCTGCGGTGTTGCGTCAGGAGAACATGTGTGCGGGCTGATCGAGAGAAGTCAAGCTCCAGAAAACGTTACTAATGATTTGTTTAAGTCGAAAACGTACATGCAAGACGACGTAACAAGAGCTGACAGGTCTTTCTTTTACCCAACGCAGTTAGCATGCCTTTTCCAAATTCCTAAACTTAACCAAAGTCAATAATCTAAACCTAACCATAATCCTAACCCGAACCTTACCTAAAGTGTGGAAGAAAATATTTTATAATATAAATGTTTGCTAGCATAACCACCAATGTAAATTAATGGTGTAACTGGGTTGGAGAAAAAAAAAAATCAGGTGGAGCTGACTTTGTGTGGCTGATGATGTATGGGTGCCTGAAAGGGACACACTGTTTGCACATACTACTTTCGGTCGAGCTTAGCATAGTTAGGCTTAAGAATTAGCTTTGTCAAAATACTTGAAAGAATGGTATTTTCAGCAGTTTGTTAAAACAAACATACAAAATAAAGTTTTTTTATAGAAAGCTAAAATTGATTGACGTATCACAGTATGTTACGACCTTTGTATTTCATATGGCATAAAAATATGAAAAAACAGTGTTAGCTTGGGAGCTAACAGTAGCTCGCCACCACCTGCATAACTCTCCAAAGAATTTTGAATTGTACATACTACGCTTAATAACGTAAATTGAATTTACAACATGACACTTTCTACTGTAAATGTGTCTTGAGATGTCTACGGTATCATATTAGTTCCATTTCATTTAAATTTTTGGTCATCGCAAAAGTGGTAGCTCACTGCTAGCGTTGTTTAGCAAAATAGCTCTCCTGTCAAAAAAGGTTGAAAACCCCTGTATTAAAGGGACCAAACCTTGTTTTTAACCTGGCTCACGCCAGATGGATCTGTGTTGAACTCCTATCTGAGTTCTCACTATATCCATCTGGGACTTGACTCGCTGAAAGCGTTCGAGAAAAGGCGGGGCGTTTAGTGAAATACTTCGAGCTGATTGGGTGTGGGGCCTACCTTATTTGAGCTAGCCAATCACAGCAACAACTCGTAATGGTGTATCCAATGTCTGCTTGGGATAGAACAAGTAGCCTACGTGTCACACATACCGCTCTTCTTTCAAAAAGAAATTCCTCCGTATTTCTGCTGAAACCGCATCAAAAGCAGCAGAAACACAAACATCCACGGAAGCCGCCGTCTTCGTTTAGCTTGAATCAGACTCGGCTGCGGCACCGGGGAGCTAACGGCCCGTGTTAGCCCGCCCTGCTACAATGTGATTGGGCCTCAAAACCACGCTGCTGTGATGTGAGTGGGCCGAACCACGGCCGTTTCGGACTCCCAAACCAATCGAGCCGGACGAAGGCCAGACGGTTTATCTCGTGTTTGTGAATTCACAAATACCGAGAGATAAACCATCTGGCTGGCCAGGTTACCTTGTTTTTGCTTCCTTAAAAATGTAAACAAACAGAAAAATTTCACTTTAAACTTCCTACTTCAGTCTACATCTTTTGCTCACTAACCTAAGATGTTCATTTCGATGTGTTTTTTCACAGCTGTTGGGAGCGACATGTATCACAATGCTAACAACTACGACAGGCAAACTTAGTGGCAATGGATGAACAAATGGTGCATTATTATTATTATTATTATTTAAAAAAAAAAAATCTGTAATCCTTATTTAAGAAACACTTAGACTCCACAAATCAAATCTGTAACGTCTCTTTAGATGTGGTAAATGTTTATACACTAGAAACACCATTATTACATAGTTTTTGGTCCTGTTTCACTTCATAGCCTGCTTCATAGATATTGTAAAAACGCTTGGAGCAGGTGGAAGTGAAAGAGTCCTGGTGTACTGCTGATGGACAGTAGTATTTTTAGCCGTGCTCTTGTTCCACAGGTCTAACCATCAGCAGCAGGAGGTCCACTCTCCACCGCCCCAGGCTCTGTATCGATGCTACGCTAAACTTCTGAAAAGTGTCTGAGGAGTTTTCACCTGCCTCACTTCCTCCTCAGTCTTAAAGCTTTAAAAACGGAGCTCAGTGCAAGTTTCATCAGCCAGTTTGAAGATTTTTGTGCACCATTAGTGATCCGTGTTGCTGCTTGAGTGAAGAGTTTGTTAAAGGTACTCTGTGCAACTTTTGTGTCTGAAGTATAGACCTTTTTCAGCCTACGTCACTTAGGCAACAAAAAAACGAAAACTTACAGCCGACTAGTGTTGCAGTCCTCTAGTTGTTTAGTTGATGAATCGGGCGTAGTCGATCAAAAATGTTTAAGTTGACTAGTAAAGAAAATAGTTTTTTTCGCGTCTTTATTTTTCCCAACGCAGTTATGCCGCTTCCTGGTTAGCATACCTTTCCCAAATCCCTAAACTTAACCAAATTAATCCTTCCGCTTCCTGATCCTAATCCTAACCTTACCCAAATCCCTGAAGTAAATATTTTAAAATATAAACTTTTGCTAGCATAGCCACCAATGCAAAGTGATGGTGTATGGCATAAAATCAGGCGTTTTTTTTTTCATTAACTACATATTACTTCTAGTCTTTTTGAGGCAGTTTGGGTCAGTTCCAAAACTTTTCTTGTATTGTTGTTACAATACAAAAATTTCACATAGTACATATTTATTTTATTGTTTTAATGTTTTTATTTTTTAATTTTTTAATTATTATTTTTTTTTTTACAAAATATCAAATCTGGTCACATTTTCTTTACCAGTTTTAACATTGATTTGCAATGCTCTTGACCATATTTTAGAGCTTTAGTCACGTCTCATTTTTAGTCGACTAATCGGTCGATGGACATCTCTTTGACGCATTAAAAGCTCAAACATTTATTGTCATTACAATACTGTTTTGTTGTTAACTGTAACTAGAACACTGGTGTCTAATGTTAGCCTGACCTTATCCAGCTGTGCAAGTGCAGTTTGAGGTTAAAATGTATCTATTTTGTTTACAATTCTACCTAAAACTGTACTGTTGTCAATCATTCAATATTCATACCCAAGACCCTTACGTTCTGCTTTAGCAAACCTTTGACCTGAGCGAACAGATTTCAGAGCTACAAGCAACCAAGCCTTGGCAAAAGACGCAAAAAGTGACTTAGTTCAATAAAAAAAACAAAATACTTAGTACGTTGAACAGGACATTAGCCAGAGTGTGTAGTGATATATAAAACCTCCACACTATTCTCTGTGTATTCAAAGTATTCCTTCCTCTCCTCACCTGCTGCACACCGCTCACTGTTGTCTGTCTGGGTAAGAACAGTGGAGCGAGGAGCCCAGCTGTGCCGTGCGGGCCCCCGGGGGACAGCGCAGGGAGACAGGCGCGGGCCCCATCATTAAAACGCTCTCCTCTCCTAACTCGCCTCCTAAGTGGTCTCCTAACTCCTCCGCCGTCTCCGCTCTGGACGCACGAATCAGTCGACTTCAAAGTGTGGCTCTGTTGACGAGTGACAAGCGAGGGATAGATGCAAGTATCTGTTTGAATTTAGTGTTGGAGAATTCTAAGCTTACAAATCAATTTATGTACATTATATTCAAACAGCTTCATAAACAAAGCCATTTTAAAAGAACTGTGTGTAAGATTTTGATTTGAAATTGTATCTATATGACCTTTATGTGTCACAAATACAAGATAAACCTCTTTCAAATGTAATTGATATTTGGTAGAGCAGAATTAACCTCACATGACTCTCTCATTTGCCAAGTATGTCTGATTGCAGCCCGCAGAACAGCCCTCAGTACTAACGACACGCCCTCGTGACATGCCCACTTCTAACGACACGCCCTCACGACACGCCTACTTCTAACGACTTCTTATGACAGTAATGACGTTATTTTGGCGAATATACAAACCGTATTCATACAAAAAATGTCCAAACCTATGGTAAAAGACATATAAGCCTATTTTAAAAGCCGACGCGGAGTGGAGCTCCACCGGCAGTGGAGCTGCTCCATTTCCGGTGCTAGAAAAACATTGTAGTTGGAACCAGAGGGACGACGATTAAGTTTAGGAGAACGGGTAAGTTTAGGAGAAGGGTTAGGGGAATGGCTAAGGTTAGGAAAAAAGGTTTGGGTAAAGGTTAAGATAAAAAATATAACAGTTTAGGCCCGTTTAGCAACAGTTATAAACTCGTCACCATGGCAACCACTTCATTTCTGTCCCTCTGGACCTGACTATCAGCACTAACCACTGGAAAACACGTAAAATCAGACAAAATAAAAATGATGTAATTAATAAAGCAACTAAAAACAAAGACATGTATTTATTGAGCCAAATATTAATAATTCCATCATTATTATTAAATAATACTAAA